>OZ012669.1:50570657-51256106 GCA_963942505.1 Lordithon lunulatus
AGGTCCGTCTTTGTCCTCTTCACCACGGAGAACGTAGCCTCCCGTTTGTGGTTTGTGGGGGTCGATTCATCTGAACTGGTGGTTGTGTCTCCATCAGATCGTTTTGTACGGAACCTGGTCATGGAGCACGGTGTGAGGCCTCTTGTCTCAAGTATCTTGTCGAGGTCGTCCTCATAACTTGAGTGCGGCCTTCTTCTGGGGGTATACATTGCTGTCGCTTGATGAGTGCCCACTCCGACACCCGACCCGAACGGCACTGGGGGATCTGGTCTCCTGTACCGTAAACTTTTTATTTCGTCCCTTCAAAAGTTAGTTGGTTTGGTTTATGGGTAAACTTCAACCCCATCCATTGTCAGGCGTAGTCGTCGTAGATTCTTCAATCATGGACAGCAAAATGTATATATATATATATATATATATATATATATATATATATATACATTTTTTGCCCTCTGACTTCGCCCCCAGGTCGTGCCCACCGCTAACCATACCGCAAGATGGAACTTGCGGCACGGCACGGCGATCCCCTAGCCGCTGGCTATCGACACGCATGGCCCAGCGGCCTACCTTTGTCGTCTCCGCACTATCGGGATCGGCAAGCCTCCAACGGCCGCACGTTTGTATTTGCGGTCTGGCATAGCCGGTATGGAATGTGAGGAGTTGCCGTCCCGGCCAGGCTCAGCGATCAACTCCAGTTAGTTTTAAGTTTTTTTTTTGCAAGATGAGTAGAATGACTGGTTTCCGAAGGCCCTGCTCCAGGGACAGTGGAATCCAGTCCAGGCGGGTGAGATCTTATTCATGAAGAGCCTATAGGAAAGGCCTCACGGATCGGCTTCGACCTCCCTAAATAGCTTCGGCCCAACACTCGTTCTGGTTCCTTTCAATTGCCCACCAGTCCTGAAGGGGCTAGGTCAAGGTTTCGGCAGCCCTTGCTCGTTGGGCCCGATATCTCACCCTGTCGGCTTCGCGTCAGCCACCTCCACCTGCACCACCTGTAGGTTTTTATTTTGTTGGTCGTACTTGTTCGGGTAGCTATTGGTGCTTGATACGCCATCTGGAGTTAGGGATTCAATTTGTCGGCGATGTCGTCCGTGTCTTCCTTGTCGGATGTTGTCATGGCTGCCATTGTGGTTGTGAGCAGGTTGTGGTCAATGTTCCGGGCTGTTGTACCTGAAGAGTAGAAAGCAGCATACCTATCTTCTTTATTCACAAAAACTGGATTGCTCAAATTATAGAGGCATATCGTTTATGAGAATCATCCGAGATCGAATTGAATTTGAATACAGAGACAACGCGAAGAAAGAAGGTCGTCGAGTTGGAATAACTAGTATCGATAACATCTTCTGTATAAAAGAAGTTAAGATTAATTTATCACTAATTAGTCACATACATCATATTCATAGCTCTCCAAAAAGCATATGATAGAGTACCCTTCAAGAAGTCGAGGAAAGCTCTACAGACGACCAATAACTCCGTCGTTAAAGCCATTCAGAATTTATACGATCGGGATACGTGGAGGATAATGTCACTTAATGTCATTTTCTGAATTCCATTGTTCATTGAGCCAACAGGCCAGATTTGTTGAACCCGTTGGAGTTGTTCACCATAAGTGGTTAATGCAGCATTGTGTTGTGTTATAGTTAAGCGACGTCCGATTGTCTGGGTAAACAAGTGTATCGGTCGTTAAGTCACAACGAACCCCCTAATGACCCACCAACCCATTATCGGTCTGCCATTACGAACCGTGATTAAGACGACACAGGAGAGGGCGGGGTGGCAAGACTACCTATCAACGAGACAGTCGCGGAGCGACCAAGAAGCCACACACATCATAGTCTTCACCCAAACAAGATCCACAACTTTCAACAGCACAGCAATAGTTTAAGTCCTCAGTCATTGAGGTGGTGGCAGCGACGCTTCCAGTTCCGTCCGACGACGTTCCAAGAGTTAAGCAGTTGGTATCCAGCGGTGGTTTCCCTCAGCATTGGCGACAACGACTTGGCAACTGGACCTCAGTATTGGCGTCATCGGCAGGATCTTTCCATCGTTACACATCATGTTTTAACCTCGGTGGCCCTTTCATCATTTCACATCAATTTATTGCGGCGCTGTTCTTCCTAATAATCATTAGTTTAGTAGGTGTGATGTTGATATTGAGCCCATATTCAGAGCTAGCTTAGTGCACTTGGTCAATGGGATGTTGTATGTTCTCAATAATTTTGGCTAGGATCATAGAGTCGTCTATCTTATCGTATATTATTACTGCCGTTCCGTTTACATTTATTTCTTGTGAGCATTCATCTAGAGCAGTCTGGAATATAGATTGAATAGAATCGGTGATAAAATGCCTTGACGCAACCTTTTATTATTCGGAATTCATCCGTTCTTTCAGTTTTTTTTTTCGACCTGCACTTCCTCCCGTATTAAATTTAAAGAAACATAATCAGAAGACACACCTATAGCGGCGCACGAGGATTCTCGAGCTAAAACTATATCAGTGCATGTGGGGGTTGGGATTATCGGACCGCTTTCAGTATTCGTTTGTTCTTGCCCGACGTTCATCTTGGCTGTTTCGTTCCAGTATAAATTCGTGATAATGCGGATGTATTTTTCGTCTAATTAGATCCTTTAAGCATTTCAACAAGTTTCTACATTAATTTAAATCGTTTTAAAAACTAGTATGGTATTTTTTGGGAACCAGTGAAGGCAGTAAACGCCTTTTATAGTGGATCAATATTTCGAGCATTCTCAGGATTATCTACAAAAGTTGATTAGTTTAACATTTTTGTAATAATTTTCATAGTAGTTATTTCCGCATTTATTTTACATACGTCATGATTGCTCACGACTTTGTGCTTACACACGAATGCATCATTTTTCATGTATCCACCCCTTTGTTTGCATCTATTTTACATTACAATGCTCCCTATCAAAGAGGTGTTTAGATCTGCGTGCAGCTCCATATTTTTAATGAGCACTTTTCGGAGAGTGTCTCAGGAGTAGCAGCGTATCTCAGATAACGCACGATCCCATCGAGGGAAGCCGCTTTGCGACAATGTGGAAACATAATAAGCGACATCCTGCAATGTGTGAGTACGTGCGGGCTGGGAAGTGCAGTCTGTGTGCGCGGTATTATGTTGCATCCACCTATCAGGTTCCATCTCAAATCCGGCTATGATAAAAATGCCCAAAACTAATTCTATACAGGTATCAATTTTATATTAAAGTAATGGGGCATACCAACTTTGAAAGATTTGTTTATTTTGTTGCCATGTGTAACAAACCAGTCTGCATTTTTACAAGAACGTCTGAACTTACAGAATAGACCCAAACATTTCAAATAACACAGCGTCGGTTGCTTTATTAGCACGTTCATTATTATACTTTCACATTCACTTACTTATTATTACATTTACAGTAATCCTAATGACCATTGTAGCTGTTTTTTGAGAACGAAATGCATTGTTTCATAAAAATGTAGACATTTTGGTTTCAAAAATATCTGATGCGCATGTTTCACACAACTAATCAAATTTATAGCTTTGCGCCACCGCCATACTATGACATTTCTGGTCATATCTCACTTTACGATTCATTAGACTTTTCATTCTGTTAAGTTCTGATCTGAAATAACAAAGCGTCACTTGCTCTATCAGCCAAATTCTGAATTTGCATGAAATAAACCGTATCCGTTTATAGTGCTCCCGCCCTAGTTTTCTCGCGTATATTAGGTTTTCCTCAGGCGATGATCGGAGATTTGCACAGTGGAGCACGTGTGCGAGCGCGCCCGCTTTACGTTTGAAGGATTAACGCCGGTGCCTGTGTGTGACGGAGCGACAGATATCCTATTTGACAGTCCGTTAGGCACTTGCTCGATTTACTTTGTAGCGTTATTAAGCCGTTGAAACGCGCACGCGGAACCACATCGATACACCTGCATTTCCTTCCGTATTAAATCAGAAGAAACATAATCAGAAGACACGCCAACAGCGGCGCACGGGGGAATCCCTAGCTAAAGCCGGATCAGTGCATGCGGGGGTTGGAATTATCGGTAACTTTGGCCGCTTCCCCGGCGTAACTTTATACCCGGCTTAATCCGCCGGGCCTACAAACTACAACCGGAGGTCCGCAGCTGGATAATAAAACGGAAACGATGCATATTTGTTTACAAACTACCTCGAAAGTCGTGTTTGCTTATTGTGGAAGTTGTTCTTGCAGTCTTCGTATGCAAAGTTTGTGCTTCCTTGGGTACGATTTGCCCGGAAATTTCAAATTGGACACTTTCATTAATTTTATCATACAATATAATATCAGTTGAATAATAAAGTTTTTTATTATTGACTCAACTTGCGTAATAAACTACAGTACCAATATAATAGAGAGCGAGGGCAACAATATTAAATTAATACGTCTCAAAGGGAACTCCTGCAATTTGTTCTTCTCTTGTTTTCAGTACAAAACAACCATTTAATTAAGGAAGCGAAGCGTTTGTAAACGTACAAAGGGCTAAACGATGCCTGCTTGTTATCGATACAATAACCTAATTTTTACGTTTAATGGATCCATTTTCTTTTAAACAAACGAAGATGCTACATGAAATACGAGACTATCTCATTTTATAATAAAATCAAGATAAATGTTGTCAATAAATTAAATAATAAATACGGAGTCAATTTCAGTATTTCCTATAATATTGTGTATTGTGACAAAATAACTACAAAGAACTAAATTGAAAGTGAATATTCTTAAAATATTTGATTGTTCAGGCGTCTACTTTGTGATAATTCATTTTAAAGGATAAATAAAACGATTTTTTCACTTTGTTTTTTATCACACTTCAGTTACACTTTGCAGCTAGTTTCGGCTAAGCTCTGGCCATTTTCGAGTCATCGGAGGAGCTCGAAAATGGCTAGAGCTTAGCCGAAACTAGTTTCAAAGTGTAACTGAAGTGTGATAAAAAACAAAGTAAAAAAATCGTTTTATTTATCCTTTGAATATTCTTATTTTATGGGCATCGATAATCCAAAATATTACATGTTTGCGCCGATTTGTTTTGTCGGATTTATTTATTATTTTATTTCAGTATAAACCCAGCTTAAAGCAGTTCTTATTTATTTTTTACTTAAACCAAATTATTTGCTAATGCCATTACGATTATTTATATCATTGTGGCCCATTATTTCAGCAACATTTTGATGTTTAGCTTCATCCGATATAAATCATAATTTATTCATAGTAAAATTCTCATGTATAATTTTAGTAGAGTATTACGACTATAATAACGATAAAGTCGGGCATGATTTCACAGTATATAATTTTTAAGACACACCGGGCCAATAATGTATGATAAAGGACTGAATTATGGTTAGGTTAAAATTTAGGAAATAATTCATAAGAATAATAAACTTACAATTAAAAAGTATTTGATCCATTAATGCTTTATTCAATAACGCATTACATACATCACATTAGATATATTAGAATCCAAGTCACGAACTGACCCATCACAGCAAAATGTTGTTGCCAGAATAGAAGGTGAGAGCAGACAACCGAAGACACAAGATGAAGACATTATAGTCAGTCCAGCCGAGAGGACACTCATACGCAGACCTAGTCCGAAGCGTCCGAGCGACGGATCTATTGGGCAACATCGTATGAGC
This sequence comes from Lordithon lunulatus, assembly GCA_963942505.1. Taxonomy (NCBI): domain Eukaryota; kingdom Metazoa; phylum Arthropoda; class Insecta; order Coleoptera; family Staphylinidae; genus Lordithon; species Lordithon lunulatus. The sequence continues at coordinate 50,576,318 of OZ012669.1, forward strand.
GGAGAGAGCGGAGAATGGCCATTTCCGCAAAAGGTACCCATACACTATCGCTCCGTCCGTCCGAATGGAGCGATATCACTCCAAAATCTGACAGTTAATGATGAAAACCACGTGGATGATGTGGAGCGATAGGATGAGTTGGATATCCGGTCAGTTTGAAATCCATCCGTTTGGACTATCATCCATGCAATCCAACTGATGGTATGTGGAAAAACACGCCATCAAGTCGTACGGTGTGTGGTGATAACGTGGTACAAACAGGTTTCATTCTGTCCGCGGCCACCTAACCGTTATAAATGAATATATTAACAATGTCGAGTGGGCACGAATTTGTCTTAGAAGTCATTAGCAAGTATCATGATTTGCCATGTTTATGGCAAGTTAGAAATTCTGAATATCATGAGAAAATTAAAAGGAATTTGGCGATTGACCATTTAGTGCTTTTATTTAAATGTAAAGACAAGAATGCCACCAAAGAAACAATTCTAAAGAAAATTATTTCTTTGCGGTCCTGCTTTAAGAAGGAACATAATAAGGCCCGAAGCCAAAAATCGAATAGTCGCCATCAATATTTCATGAGGGATGATACACTGCCTCAGTACGGTGTCTTGCTTTTTAATAATTGGAGTAATCATTTCTAATAAATGAAAATAACTCTCTTCGTCCATACGAAGATAATTGCGTCAATCTGTTGGCTCCAAGGAAAGTTCTTTCACTAGGTTCACATGAGAGAACCGCTTCCTCTTCAGTAACCAATCTTTTGACCATTTAGTCCAGTTGTTTCTCTTTTTCAAAATTAAGCAAGCGGCAGCAGCCAAAAACAATTCTTCTTCGTCCATGGAAAGTCAAAACTAGACTGCGTGGATGATTGGAGTGAAGATGTACACCTATACACTATCGCACCATCCGTGCGAATGGAGTGATAGTGTATGTGGTAGGTTTTTGGATGTCATCCAATGGATGACATCCAAATGGAGGGATAGTGTATGGCCACCTTAAGAGTCACACAATGTGGTCCGCAGGTAGACAAACTTGCGAGAAAATCTCAGACAAGGCCCCAGGCGCAGATACGAAAATTGGCTCCACCTCAGGGGACTAGATGTCCTTACAACTAGAGCAAATGTGGAGGCGCTCCTCCAAACAGACTAGATGAGGTGGACGTAATCCGTGCCCAAAACTCCACCCAAGCCGTAACCATCATGACGAAGGAGTGAGGGGCGATGAAGCTAACCACCACCAAGTTTAAGGTGGGACTAATACAGTGCAAAGAAATCCACAGGGAGGAACTCCCCAACAGCTGCACCCGTGTTTTGATGAACGGGTAGCGCGTAGTGACATGCACCGGGGAAGATCGCCGTAGGCTCTGTTTCAAGTGGGGCAAGGAATACTACTAGGCACGGCGGTCCCCCACTGGGGGGTATGCAAGGAGGATGAACATGCAGCGAGAGGAGAGGCCTCCGATGCCGCATCAATCGGAAGACAGTGGAAGAGCGTAAAACACGGGAAGCTTACGGAGGCAGCTAACCTGGCGCCGAATGATCCCCCCATAATAGAGAAGTAGGGCAGTCCACCAGCTCGCCTCTGCGACGTCAAGACATGCCCACGTGATTTCCTCAGCGAGCCGAGCAACGCAAAACTCGACTGTTCGATGGGGGATAGCCTAAGATCCTAGGCGACACCATTGGCTCATGATGCCCCATGGTTTATAGTGGTTTATATTCTGCGCGATAGATAATTAATTTCGATTTTTTTTTAATTCAAATTTTTAAGTTGTATACAATCTGCAGTGCAAATGAGCATTTTTTATTATACTAAATTAATACTTTTTTTTAAGATTAAGAGGGGGCAACTTTTAATCTTAAAAAATAGTATTAATTTAGTATAATAAAAAAATGCTCATTTGCACTGCAGATTGTAATACAACTCAAAATTTTTAATTAAAAAAAATCGAAATTAATTATCTATGAACCATTGTGGCATTGGTATTCCTTAGTTTTTATACCTTGTTGTGATCAGAATCACAGCATTGTGTTCATATCACATCTGCAGGCTAATAAGATTATGGGTTGTAAATGCAGAAAAATGAACGGCAGGCGGCCTTTGGAGTACAGTTCCTTTAAAATCAAAATAAACATTGAACACAAGGACCTAAACCCTGAAGTTTGGCTGGGGGGTACTAAAATGTGGCGTTTTTAGATGTATCAAGTATAAAACGTATATAATACTTAGAAACACGTATTGAAGACAATAACGACCAAACCATAGAAGTGAACAAACGTATAGAAATAGAAAGAGCAATTTTCGTCAACATGAAAAATCTTTTTTCAAATAGAAATCTCAATCTAGCCTTGAGAGTCCGAATAATTCGCTGTTACATTTTTTCAACACTACTATATGGGATGGAAGCATGGACATTAAAGCAAAATAACATAAAAAACGAGAGTCATTTGTGATGTGGCCGCATGCTCACGATATCCTGGATAGACCTAGTAAACAACGAAGAAGTTATGCGAAGAATGCATAAAGAAAAGGAACTGATCCTTACGATCAAAACACGAAAGCTAGAGTACTTGGGACACATCACCCGGGAAGAGATATACTCTATTCTCCAATTGATCATGCAAGGAAAAATACAAGGAAGAAGAAGAATTGGGCGTCGCAGAACCTCATGGTTAAAGAACCTTAGAGAATAGTACGGACAAACATCGGTCGGACTATTTAGAGCTGCAGCCTCCAAGATTAGAATCTCCATGATGATTGCCAACCTCCGATAGGAGACGGCACCACAAAAAGAAGAAATATAAAGCCTCCGTCGCAAAAGTAAATAGCAAAATGCCGCGAAAAAACGCATAGTAAAATTTATTGTCAAGCAAATTTCCAAAGGCCAAAGCTGCCTTAACCAATTATACTAGATTTTACCTACTATTCTTGAATCATCATCATCACGCCCATTCTGTCCTATGTTGGGCTAGGCCTCTTCCATGGGATGCCATCCTCACTTCGTTTTAACTTGCACACCCTCCCAGTTCCGTCTATACTATACTATACTATACTATACTATACTATACTATACTATACTATACTATACTATACTATACTATACTATACTATACTATACTATACTATACTATACTATACTATACTATACTATACTATACTATACTATACTATACTATACTATACTATACTATACTATACTATACTATACTATACTATACTATACTATACTATACTATACTATACTATACTATACTATACTATACTATACTATACTATACTATACTATACTATACTATACTATACTATACTATACTATACTATACTATACTATACTATACTATACTATACTATACTATACTATACTATACTATACTATACTATACTATACTATACTATACTATACTATACTATACTATACTATACTATACTATACTATACTGTACTATACTATACTATACTATACTATACTATACTATACTATACTATACTATACTATACTATACTATACTATACTATACTATACTATACTATACTATACTATACTATACTATACTATGTCGCTGTGCAGAAAGGCCGTCTTCGCATCGAATTGCTGTAGCTGCATGCCCTCAATAACAGTTATGGTCATCATGGCCGCGAGCAACCAATCTCGCTTAGTATCTGGGTGCATCTCTATTGGCACGTTGCTTCAGCTTGTATGTCCATTTATTGTCCACCAACGCTTGTTCATTATGTGCTTCGACAAGATCCCATACGTCGTTTTTAATCAGAGCAACTCCATCTTCTCCTCCATGGCGACTCTCCATTTGCTTGCTTCTTTGCTTGTTATCACCCCCTTGTATGATAGGGACTCCTCACTATAGACAATGAAATAAATATGTCTATATCAGTGCATTCCTCATATCGGATCAGTCTCCTAAGAACTGCCAGTTGCGGAGCTCTCGTTATTCTACAACGGGGGTCTCAGGTTCTCCTATCTGCTCAGCTACGTTAGCATCCTCGTCTGGTGTTTGGTCCTCGGGGTAAATCTCCTCAACCATATCTTCCTGCTTCATGATATCCTCAATAGATCATTAGATTAGATCTTGCAGTGACATGTCATCTTTGATTCTGTACGCTAGTTTTTGCAATTCGCTCCGGTATTTCTCACTTGCTGTGTTAGGGCTAACTCTGCTGCTCTTTCTAGTTTTGTCATAATTAACACTGTTGTACTTACCATTCGATGGTAGCTTGCGATACTTATAGCGTTCAGTACACTTACAGCTTGTATAATGTCTTTGTTATTGCTAAATAACTCTCCTCAATTAGCTCATCCTACTTCATCATGTCCTTATCGGTCCACCATTCGTCTGCAACTCCATCTCTTGATGTTGGTTTCGCTAATCTTCCTGTGAAGATGATAGCCCCGAACGTTCTAATTAGATCATCATTGGGATAACAGACTCTGTATCGTTTGACACCTTCCACATATCCCATAAAGCTTCCCTTACCCTTGGCGTTGATTTCTTGTTGTTCCTCATTTGGAATGTGGCTATACACTTCTACTTCAAACCCTTGAAATAGGTAACAAATTTTTAAAAAAATACCTTATTGGCATTTTCCTCACAAAAAACTGATCTTCAACATCACCAACATAAATATATAAAAATAAAAATACAAATAGAAATACAAATAGAAATACAAATAGAAATACAAATAGAAATACAAATAGAAATACAAATAGAAATACAAATAGAAATACAAATAGAAATACAAATAGAAATACAAATAGAAATACAAATAGAAATAAAAGTACCACTCCTCCAAAAATTACAAATTACCATCATATATTGATGTTGGTAATATTACGTTTTCTTTCGTGCAACAGTTCAAACGGTGTTGTATTCTTCACACTGCTAGTGCTTGATGCATTCAGTACATACTCAGCATTGGTGGCCTCCGCCCAGAAACCGGTCTCTACTCCTGTAGCTTGAAGCATTGTTCGCGCTGCCTCCACGATGGTTTGGTTTTCTCCTTCAGCTGCGCCATTCTGCTCCGGAGTATTGATCACAGTCCGCTGATACTGGATTCCAAGTTCATTAGTCTCGTGACATTTTTGTTTGCGTATTCCAACCTCATAACTCGGATTCCCATTGGGCACTGTTATTCCGATTTTTTTTTAGGAACTTTTGAATGTAGGACCCCACCTCTGCTTTATTCTCAACAAAGTAGAGTGTACGGAAATGTGACTAGTCGTCCTTTAGTAATAGGAAATAACCTAGTCCACAATTGATTTCACTTGCATTGGCTTGCATTAGTCTGCATGGATTATTTCTCTTATGCTTGTCGTTGTTGATGAGCTCTTTGGGCACCCGGTAAATCTTACCAATTGCATATGTATCACAGAATGGTTCATTCTTGTTCTTTGTTTTAATATTGCAAAGACCCAGTGTTTTGTTTCCATGCTGGTAATTCTAGTGTGCTATCTTTTCATGCCAGCAATTCAGAGTAGTGGTACCATGTACATCGTAAGTTTTCTCAGCTGATTCTATTTTCTCGCCTACAGTGAACACTTGAAATTCATGATGTCGAACTCCCACTGCTATGGTAAGTTCCCCCATCATAAGTCTACAGAAAGATCGAGTCGACAATATCTCACCCTGATCTAATGCAACCCCAACTAAAACAAGTTTGTATTTGAAATCTGGTACATACAAAACGTGCACCAAGTGGTTTTACTTCCAGTTGATTTCATCAAATATTTTAATTTTTCCGCCCAGCGTTTCCCATATGCCTTGATGTGGCCACCAATTCCAATACGTACAACTCTTGGGCTAGTAAACTCCTCGTATGTGGTGAGCTATTTCTTCAAACTACACTTGTGGTCACTTGCGCCAGAATCAAGAATCAAGTCCAATAACTCAATTCGATCACATTTATCATTGAGAGAGTCTCACTTACAAAATCCATTCCAGGTTTCTGCTTGGTATTGCTTCGCTGTCTGTGTTAATTGTACTAGAGCCTAGCTTAAAAATTGGGCGTTGCCTTGCTTAATGACATTCAAAACACTTTCCTGGTTTTTTGAAGGTTTTCTAATAATTACCTACTCGGTTCCGATTCTTGGCCTTTCTGGCCAGAGCCTTACCCTTATTTGAGACTTGTGCTGATTTGCTAGATTCTTTGATCATCAACCTGGATGTTAAATTTACCACTGTTCTTTCGGATACTTGTGAGGACTTCCAAACACTTATAAGTAGAAATAACTTGTGGGTAGTATATTATATTTGTATCATTATGATTATTAGCGATATTTTGAAACAATTTGAAAAAATATGCACCATAATAACCACACAATTTTGGTGGAAAATATGAAGCCAAACTTTTATATTTTTGTTTACGGATGGAACAATATATAATATATAATACAAAGGGAATACAAGAATAGTTCAGTTAACTATGATTACTTTTCTGTATGATTTTTTAAAAATTTAATTAATTATAAGCCTTCTACCATAAGGTGTATTTTCAAATCCTCATCGGTCATTGGTGTGAATGACCTCGTAGGTTTCTTCGGTATCTTCTTCTCAGCATTTGTGACTATCACTAGGCACAATAATGCTACTATAATCAGGACCTTCATTGTTACTCTGTACCGGTGTCCACTCTTTAAATAGAGTTGCAGTAATTAAATAAATTAGTCTGTTATCACATACATACAAATAATTAGTCGAAATTCTTGTAAAAAAAAAGTTAATTCAACCATTAATAGATAAATCGAATGAAATATTGCCGATTTTGACATATTGAATATTTTTTCAACCAAACAAAGGTAATTAAAAATGATAGGTATAAATACTTAAAATTTTCATAGGTACGGAAAATATGAACTAATAAATGCATGTACGTCAATTTTGATCAAATTAATATGCTTTGATATTTGATATCGAAACATACATTATGACAGGATACTAATATAAGCGTTAAGTTCATCCCTATGTATATTGTCATCAGTGCTTAGAAATAATGAATATTAAATGTATAATTATTAAAATAAACCTTTACATTGTGAAATAAAATGCGTATTTCAACATTCTGAGAAAAAAAATTTGGTGATATAATTTACCTAATGTTTATCAGACATCTGAAAAAATACTGTTTGAGTTAATATTGCAGGTGTCTAATACCGATTTTTGAAACTGTCTGCACAGTTGTTTGTATAATTCGAATAATATGATGCCATCATGTTATAACAGTTTTAGGTATGTATACTTATCATTATTAATTATCTTCGTTTGGTTGAAAAAAGATTCAAAATGTCAAAATCGGCAATATTTCATTCGATTTATCTATTAATGGTTGAATTAACATTTTTTTTACAAGAATTTCGACTAATTATTTGTATGTATGTGATAACAGACTAATTTATTTAATTACTGCAACTCTGTGTATTTAAAGAGAGGGAACTCGCAACACCGGTACAGAATAACAATGAAGGTCCTGATTATAGTAGCATTATTGTGCCTAGTGATGGCAGTGATGGTCACAGATGCTGAGAAGAAGAAACCGAAGAAACCTACAGGGTCATTCACACCTTTTACCGAAGAGGATTTGAAAAAACGGAGAGAAGATTATATGAGACGTCATCCGCCTACCACATCGACACGGAGACGTCTAACTCGTGAAGAATCAGAACAACTTAAGGCTCGTCTCTACCCGGGCGTAAACGCGAAACTTTCAAAAGAGTTTAATGGACATGTCGTTGGATTCTAATACATCTGTTATGCTGTATTGCTCTATGTAATGCGTTATTGAATAAAGCATTTATCGATTGGAAATATTTGTTAATAGTAAGTTAATTATTGTTACGGATTATGTCCCATTATTTGACAGTTTAGAACTTTTCCTGAACAGAACTGTATTTTCTAAGTTACTTAGTGGTTATAACAAGTAAGTGTTTATTCACTCTTACTTTTATAATCATCAAGACGAGAACAGGCCGTGAGAAGAAAAAGGGTAGGAATGCGAAAGAAATAGTATCGTCGCTTGATAATGAATCTGAATTCATGCTTCATCTATTGACTAAAATATACTCAAGTACAACATCATCAGCTATGTCATACATCGTCAGATGTAAGCCTCCCCTAGCTTCTTCCATTCCTTTCCGTCTTTTGCTTTTCTCAACCACTCATGTCCAGCCAGTAGTTATATCTCATCTGTCTATCTGGTCAGGGGTGTTCCCTGTTGTCATTTCTGTATCCGACTTCCACTCCTATCCAGAACGATCTTGTGTTCCAGTGTTTCTTTTATCTTTCGGTTTTTAACTCCTAGTATACGCTCTCATCCTTTTGCAGAGAGTTCGGTTAATTCTGCTAGTTCTGTGTCCTTTCTGAGTCGGTCTTCTAGTATGTGTTTTCGTGGTTGTATTAGGTTTAGAGTTTCTTTCGTGATATGCTGTACTTTATAGTATCTTTCCCTGCCATGAGTTCTGATGTATTCAACATACCTTGTGTTAATTTGTTATTTAGTTCTTGCAGTGACACGTCGTCTTTTATTCTGCTTACTAGTTTTTGCAATTCTCTCTGGTATTCCTCACATAAAATATCAAATGAGGAATACCAGAGAGAATTGCAAAAACAAACTAATTAGCACAATAAAATATGACATGTCACTGCAAGAACTAAACAAGGTTGAACTACTTATTTTTTTGCCGTGTTAGCATTGTTCTTTCTAGTTCTTCTGTTAATTACACTTTTCTCTCTTCACCTATCATTCGGTGGTCACTTCCGATAGTTATTGAGTTTCGTACATTTACATCATGTATAATGTCTTTGTTATTACTAATTACAAAGTCTATCTTATTTTTTACACGTCCATTTATACGTTTCCATGTTCATCTTCTTCTGTCTGCTTTTGGTAGAAGTTGTTTAATATAAAGATAATTTTCAATACATAGTTTAGCAGCATGTTTCCTCTCATTTCTTTCCATCAATAAAAATATGCTGTATATATGGTATATAGTTCGTTCTACATTCTACACACAACAGTGTTATACATAAAGGCAACAAGCAATTTAAATCACATCCCCTCAGGAGCTTCCATTCGTGTTTGCAGAGTTTTTAAATCCGATTCAGCATCGGGGTCGGCGCGTTCCAGCCGCCTCCGGAATGAAAAATGTTACCGGATGTGACGGCGCCACCGCTAATCGTCCTGTTTCACACGAATCGAACAAGACACAATCTACCCCCCAACTCATTAAAGTTAAATACATACAAACGATATATACCACTCATTATACAAATATACATTACTATAGCCCATTTGCAGCAATAGCTGTATCTAAGCAGTAAAAATAGTATCTAGATTACGATTCGAAATCTATTCGACTCCAGGCAATTTTGGAAGTTGTTGCTCGAAAATTGTTTGCTATAGAGTTTATAATTAATGTGACAGCAATAATGTTGTTCACATTCTTACAATGTAATATTCCTAATATTCAGATTTCTAAGGAATTCATACAAAGTTTAAAACAACACAACATATTTAATTTATGTTTTCGAATCACTCATTTCATAACAACAAAACCATATATGTTAATATATGAAGATTTCTAACATTATAGATTATAGAGAGATGGTAGAGATAATATAGACGAATTATAGACTGTCTATAAATAGATTAGGGCCAGTTAATAGATAGACTATAGATAGATTTGAGACAAATTGTGGTTCTATAAGGCACCTTACATGGTCAATAATACTGTCAGTCCTATTATTGTCAGTATTTGCTTCAATCCTCCTTTTATATTTATCAAGTAATCAATTATCCGGATAACATACAATTTTCAATTCAATTTTACAAATTTCCTCCGCGACTGACTTACGTCGGCTGGATTTCCGTTTGACTCCAAATGCCGCCAGTGGCGAACAAATAAAATTTTAAACCGGCCTTTTTTGTAATTATTAATGGCGTGAATAAATTTTGAAATTGCGGAACGCATACAGGTCGAGAATGGGGCGGTAGATAAGGCACGATCGCGGGCAACTAATTACTGCGGCGAGCACACACGTATAAGTTAAGAATAATTGCAGGTCCGAGAAGGGAACTACTGACCGGGACTTAATTTTGTGGGGGTCGGCAAAATTCGATGAATTTTAACGATTCGACGGGTTTCAAAAGGTTTTTCCCCGGATCTTGTTAGGGGATATAGTTTGAAGACTTTTATTGAACTGAGAGACGTATGATTCTGTCTAATCTCATATTGCTTTGAATTTTATTTTTTATTTTATATTATTTACTAAAAATTAAATTACTGTCGTTCGACGGGAATGATTTATAAATTTTCAAATGATAACTATTTAAGAAAAATAATACTTTGCATCTGAAAATATTTTCAAACGTGATATTGTGCACTAGCTGTAATACAAGTTTCATTCAAAAATGCTAGAGCCAATACAGCAATTTTTGGTATTGGTCGCCGACATAAAGCTTTGTGCGCATTTTTTGTTATATGCGGCTTATCCCTTAACCGCCTAGGTGTCAAAATCCGGACGTTCGTATCCGGTACCGGTCACTGATATCGCATTTCTTGTAGAAATATACAAAGTTTAAATTATTATTTATGTGCTGTAAGTAGCTTATTCTATTTATTGGGGTTGGTATGAGTAATTAAACCACATAAAACATCTAATTATATTTTTATTTGTAACAAATTTGTTTTACAAAGCTAACATTTATTTGCCATTTTACAACAGATCTCAGTGACCGGACTTAGGTGGTTAATGGTTAAAGGTCAGTTTTGAGTTCAATGATATACTTAGATACTTGACATGTCCCTCCATTTGTATATTACTGCCGCACAAAGTCCATAATTGCCTCATATTTAAATTCCTTCTACGTGTAAGTGGTACTAGAGTAGTTTTTCTGTGGTTAACCGTGAAATTCAAATGAAATAGTCAAACAAAAAAATCAAATGTTAATCAATAGTTTATAATATATCTATAGCTAAACGTGTATACCAAATTAAATTGAAATTCTTATTCCTTCTTGGTGTTAATACAATTTGTAATACAAAATGAAGCAAAGAAGAAAAGTAATATATACTCAGTAACTATATATTACTTAATTTTGTATTACAAATTGTATTATAAACTCCGCCTGCATCTCACTGGGTGAACAAAGTAGCTCAGTGACGATGCTGCCGGTCCCAAGCCCGGATAAAGGAGGAGGGTTTGCAGGTGAGGTCAGCAGCCTGCCTGCAGTAAAACAACCCACAAGCTCATAGAACCAGCAACAAGCCTGGGATACGGACTGATACAACGATGACGACCTCAGCTATAGACACGGATATGAGAAGAAGACAAAAAGAGAGCCGTGGAGGAAAAATATATTAAGATGCGCTAGTTGGAATATAAGATCATGGAACGGGAGAGAACAGGAAGTTCTACTAGAGATGGAAACACACAAAATAGATAATTGTGTACTATCAGAAAACTAACGCAGAGGGAAAGGCGATTTTACATATAAACGATACATACTCTAAGTATTGTGGGACTGAAAAACGAGCCACAGCCGGAGTAGGTCTGCTAATCAGTGATAAATTCACACAAAATATAGAAGATAGAATGAAAGAATCCTCAGAGTAGTGCTAGACACCGGCAGGGATAAAATATACATTATCAGCGTTTACGCTTCCGACACTAGCAAAAGCAAAGAGGAAATTGACACCTTCTACGAGCATCTGCAGACCGAAGTCGACAAAATACGTACCGAACAGAATATCCTAATCATGGGCGATCTGAACGCCAGAATTGGTAATGCAATCGTAGATGACGTAAAACAACGAAGCACACGTCAACAATAGCGGAGAAACTCTCACCACATTTTGTGCACAAAACGAGATGAGAATAAACAATACGTATTTCAATCACAAGCCACAACACAAGATAACCTGGTCCAACACGCAAGGACACTCATCCACGATCGATTATATAATCTGGAATAGACCAGTACACCCAAGGCAGATAATCGACGTACGCTCGCTAACGTCAGCGAACATTGGATCAGATTACCAACTAGTCATGACAAAACATCGACTCACAATACAATTGAAAAAGAAGCTACCACCTATCTACGTAGACAAACTGAACATCGAATCCATTAGTGACCCCACCGTGAAGGACTTGTACGAAAAAAGATTAACCCAAAACAGCCAATTCTGGACGAGGACTACGTCAAAACCAGTTGGAAAAAAGTAAAATCACCCATTGAGAAAGCCGCCAATGTAGCACTAGGCAGAAGGAGGATAAACAAAAACCCAAAGAAACACAACACACCATGGTTCACGCCAGAAGTAAAATAAATGGCAAGAGAAAAACGAGAAACCTACCTGAGGTACCTAAATAACAGAACGCTGGAATAGTGGCTACGTTACAGGGATACAAGGAACAGAGTACAAGCAGAAATACGAAGAATAAAGACGTAATACCGGGAAACCTTCAGTGCGGATATGGAACGTGCTCTCTACAGAAGCCAAAAGAAGATAAGGGGAATGATCCGCCGAAGAAAACGCGAAGTCAACGAATACGTAACAACAAAAACTATTCCGGAAGAGGTATGGATAAACCAATTTAAACAAATGTTCGAAGATGATAAGATATCAACATCAGGAAGCGCCACTAACGGCAGAAACAACTACCCGCATCAACCAGGAACTGGTAACAAAATACATCAAGGAGCTAAAAACAGGAAATCTCCAGGTATCGATGAACTGAATAACGAACTGATAAAATATGGAGATAAACCACTAAACGAACAACTAGCTAGCCTTTACCTGAAGATCCTAAATGAAACAACCATACCAACTGACTGGAAGAAAAGCGTCACTATCCCTATCTTCAAAAACGGAGACAAAAAGCAACCAGGAAATTATAGAGGAATAACTCCACCCAATACCCAACCAAAACTTAAGAGAAATGTGCGACGTACAGAACATAGTAAGGTGGATGAGGCAGAGACGACGAGAATGGAACCAACACAACAACAAAATGGAAGACATCAGAATTGCAAAAATCGCCAGAGACGGAAGTCCACACTCTATAAGGCCCCTAGGCAGACCACCAAGGAGATGGTGGGATAGCTAGTTGTCGACATCACAATCAAATCGTTAAAGCTGGAAAAATAGGCTGTAAGCCTATTTCAAGAAGAAGAAGAAGAAGAAGAAGAAGAAGAAGAAGAAGAAGAAGAAGAAGAAGAAATTGTATTATAAATAATTTCCTTTTATTATATTATATAACTCTTCTTAAGATAAAGTTAAAGATTACTTATATTACTCTTCTTGAGTTAAACTAATGTTCCTGTATTACAATCCTACTAAGGTGTGTGGCTTTCTCTGTCTTAGTGATTGAACCCCAATTCTTTCAAACTCTCGCCAATCATTCAAACACATTTTCTTGTTAATTTATTAATTACTCTAAAAGACAATACAATCACAGGCGCTACAAATTGAAAACACGCTCGCCCTATTCACCCCCAGCATTAAATAATCATATTTCTAAAGCGAAACACGAATGTCGCCGTACCTATTAGGTGCCAGTAATGCAATCAATCACTGTCCGTTGCGCCGGTTCGTCGATCCCCTGCACCCCCGAAAACGTCGATGCTAATCGAAACGAACCGACGACGGCGTCGGCGTCGCGCTAATGATATTAATAAATTTCGACGCCGGAATAACCACCCCCTCCTCCCATCATTGCGGTCGGCCGCCCGCTAATGTGATGTGTTCAATAAAATCGGCAATGGACGGGCGAAATTTAATTCAACTTTATCGGATTTGCATAAATTTGGAGCGCCGAACAAAATAATGCGCTGTTATTAATATTGGATGGCGGAGATTATTTATTTAATGCCTAGCGGTTTAATTTTGCTATTATAAGCTTTGATAATAATGTGATATGACTCTATCATACATATGAAGTATACAGGTGGGAAATCTGATTAATAATAATAACAATATCAATCATTTAGTAGCTTAACATACACAATATATATATATATATATATATATATATATATATATATATATATATATATATATATTGTGGATGACGGGTATAAAAAAAAAGAATGTGTAACGTTATATATATATATATATATATATATATATATATATATATATATATATATATATATGTATAATACCGTGAATGTCACTGTTAATTCACCAAATTGAATGCTATCATGCTCCATTTGAACGATGCAGTTATAAAGCATGCTTAATTGAAAGTAGGAGCTTGATCAAGTTTCTTGATACATCTAGTAAATAGTGCCTTTGCCTTTCGTTTATTACTCTGTGCTGGTACGGGCTTATTGTTTCTATTTGCATGACCTCAAGAGCTAAGCGATACTGCACGCCACATGGGCGACTAGCAATGATAAATCACGCTAAACGAAAGCGTCTCAAGAAACACAAAATGTATCCTATGCTCCAAGTGGAACGATACGGACTAATAATATATAAACTGTCCATGTGTTTAGTAACATAGAAATAACTTTTCATATAGTTATGTCGTTTTTTATTATTTCCCCAGGGGTGTAATTTTAGAAATAAGTATAGCATGCAATGATCATTATTTGGGCCAAGGAATATGTCCTGAAATACTGGTATAACAGGATAAAACCCTGTATAGTTTCTTTTTTGCGAAACTAAGTAGTGCATACAAACTTAAGGTCGTTTTAGACAAGACAATTTCTTAACTCAAAAGTTGTTCAAGAAATGAATTCATATATCCTCCTCCCATGCAATTTGTCCTTGAGAAATAGAACGCGTTATTTTTTCCATTCGATCTACCATCCAATTCAATATTTCAAATAATTTGCTGTATAATACGAGAAAATTTAGATTGTCTCGTATCTTGACTAACTTTTGAGTCAAGAAATTGTCTTGTCTAAAACGACCTTTATGTATCATGAAAATCTCAGCACAGCATCTTGGATATCGTCGTTCTTGCACCGAATGATTCAAATATATTGCAGAAATTAGTTGCTAATGACCATCCCCGCAGCTAAATATTAACGTGCAATCACCGAGGCTGTTCGGCGTCCTTATTTTTAATTAAATACCGAATCTTGTTAGCGCTTTCGTGCCGGGAAACCTCGCGAAAACGAGCGTCTTTGTTCCGGGCGCATAAAAGTGCAGGCGGGTTCCGTAAGCACGTCATTAATTCATGCACTCGCGTTCCGCGGCTTATAAATAGAAGAAGAGGCGACAAAAACCTGCACACCCCATTTACAGTGAAAATAATCAACAATAAGCTCATTCCATTGACGGGCAGGCAAGTTTGTTCAGAACAGCCTTGATTGTTGTAGTTTAGAAAAAATAATCTCATTAATTTATTCTTAATAGTAATAATAAATATTTTGTATTTAATATCTACATATACTCTTTTCGGATTGGAGATTATCAATAAATCAATAGCCTACAATTTATTTAGTTAATGTTCTTTACTACTTCTCTCTAATATTTCTATTCATCGCCTCTCCGTCCGCTTCTTGTTTGCTGAGATTGTTTCTTGCTAGTATGGTAGTTTTGTTGTTGTTAAATTTTTTGTCGTTGTTATCCTTGCAAGCCATATTTGTTTTGGTTGTTTATCCTCTGCTATTCTTACTAGGTGTCCGTATGAGGCTAGCTGTGTGTTTCTTTCTAGGCTCTCAATTTATAGGTTTCTTCTTATCTGTTTTTTTCTTACACTATCCAATCCTGTCAAGATTCTGGGTCTTTGTTATCCTTGCAAGCCATATTTGTTTTGCTTGTCTGTCCTCTGCCATTCTTACTAGGTGTTCACACCAAACTAGCTGTGTGTTTCTTTATAGGCTCTCAATTTGTAGGTTTCTTCTTATCTGTTCTTTTTTTACACTATCCAATCCTCTCATGGTTCTGGGTCTTTGTTATCCTTGCAAGCGATATTTGTTTTGCTTGTCTGTCCTCTGCCATTCTTACTAGGTGTTCGCACCAAACTAGCTGTGTGTTTCTTTCTAGGCTCTCAATTTGTAGGTTTCTTCTTATCTGTTCTTTTCTTACACTATCCAACCCTGTCAAGGTGCTGGGTCTTTGTTGTCCTTGCAAGCCATATTAGTTTTGTTTTGTCTATCCTCTGCTATTCTTACTAGGTGTCCGCACCAAGCTAGCTGTGTGTTTCTTTTTAGGCTCTCAATTTGTAGGTTTCTTCTTGTCTGTTCTTTTCTCACCTTATCGAAACCTGTCAAGGTGCTAAGTCTTTGTTATCCTTGCAAGACATATTCGTTTTGCTTGTCTGTCCTCTGCTATTCTTACTTACTTGGTGTTCGTACCAAGCTAGCTGTGCGTTTCTTTCCAGGCTCTCAATTTGTAGGTTTCTTCTTATCTGTTCTTTTCTTAGACTATCCAAACCTGTCAAAGTGCTGGGTCTTTGTTATCCTTGCAAGCCATATTTGTTTTGCTTGTCTGTCCTCTGCCATTCTTACTAGGTGTTCGTACTAAGCTAGCTGTGCGTTTCTTTCTAGGCTCTCAATTTGTAGGTTTCTTCTTATCTATTCTTTTCTTACACTATGCAAATCTGTCAAAGTGCTGGGTCTTTGTTATCATTGCAAGCCATATTTGTTTTGCTTGTCTGTCGCTTGCCATTCTTACTAGGTGTTCGTACCAAACTAGCTGCGTATTTCTGTCTAGGCTCTCAATTTGTAGGTTTCTTCTTATCTGATCTTTTCTTACACTATCCAATCTTGTGAAGGTTCTGGGCCTGTGTTATCCTTGCAAGCCATATTTGTTTTGCTTGTCTGTTCTCTGCCATTCTTACTAGGTGTTCGTACTAAGCTAGCTGTGCGTTTCTTTCTAGGCTCTCAATTTGTAGGTTTCTTCTTATCTATTCTTCTCTTACACTATGCAAATCTGTCAAAGTGCTGGGTCTTTGTTATCATTGCAAGCCATATTTGTTTTGCTTGTCTGTCGCTTGCCATTCTTACTAGGTGTTCGTACCAAACTAGCTGCGTATTTCTGTCGAGGCTCTCAATTTGTAGGTTTCTTCTTATGTGTTCTTTTCTTACACTATCCAATTCTGTCAAGGTTCTAGATCCTTGATATCCTTGCAAGCCATATTTGTTTTGCTTGTCTGTCCTCTGCTATTCTTACTAGGTGTTCGTACCAAGCTAGCTGTGTGTTTCTTTCTAGGCTCTCAATTTGTAGGTTTCGACTTATCTGTTCTTTTCTTACACTATCCAATCCTGTCAAGGTGCTGGGTATTTCTTATCCTTGCAAGCCATATTTGTTTTGCTTGTCTATCCTCTGCTATTCTAACTAGGTGTCCGTATCAAGCTAGCTGTGTGTTTCTTTCTAGGCTCTCCATTTGTAGGTTTCTTCTTATCTGTTCTTTTCTTACACTATCCAATCCTGTCAAGGTGCTGGGTCTTTCTTATCCTTGCAAGCCATATTTGTTTTGCTTGTCTGTCCTCTGCTATTCTTACTAGATGTTCGTACCAAGCTAGCTGTGTGTTTCTTTCTAGGCTCTCATTTTGTAGGTTTCTTCTTATCTGTTCTTTTCTTACTCTATCTAATTCTGTCAAGATTCAGGATCTCTGTTATCCTTGCAAGTCATATTTGTATTGCTTGTCTGTCCTCTACCATTCTTACTAGGTGTTCGTACCAAGCTAGCTGTGTGTTTCTATGCTCTTAATTTGTAGGTTTCTTCTTATCTGTTCTTTTCTTACACTATCCAATCCTGCCAAGGTTCTGAGTCTTTGATATCCTTGCAAGCCACATGTGTTTTGCTTGTCTGTCCTCTGCCATTCTTACTAGGTGTTCGTACCAAGCTAGCTGTGTGTTTCTTTCTAGACTCTCAATTTGTAGGTTTCTTTTTATCTGTTCTTTTCTTACACTATCTAATCCCGTCAAGGTTCTGGGTCTTTGATATCCTTGCAAGCCATATTTGGTTTGCTTGTCTGCCCTCTACTATTTTACTAGGTGTCGTACGAAGCTAGCTGTGTGTTTCTTTCTAGGCTCTCAATTTGTAGGTATCTTCTTATCTGTTATTTTCTTACACTATCCAATCCTGTCAAGGTGCTGGGTCTTTGTTATCCTTCCAAGTCATATTTGTTTTGTTTGTGTGTCCTCTGCCATTCTTACTAGGTGTTCGTACCAAGCTAGCTGTGTGTTTCTTTCTAGGCTCTCAATTTGTAGGTTTCTTCTTATCTGTTCATTTCTTACTCTATCCAATCATGTTAATCCTTGTACCTTCCTTAGATAGATAGTAATAGTAACAATAGTTTATTGGACAATTGTATATAATTAAATCGAATAAATTTGATAGATTTGTAGATTCATTCAAGTTCATATTTTAAATAAAATTCTAAAGAAAAACATGTCGATGTTCACGCAAAACACGAAATAATCGTGTAGTGCGTTTGTGAGGGACCGCAAGTAGCAAGAATGGAGTGCTTGGGGCTTCTTCTCGGTCGTCTTGGGCAGAAGGACAGCTTGGATGTTGGGCAACACACCACCCTGGGCGATGGTTACACCTGGTTACACTAGACAGAAGCTTGTTCAATTCCTCGTCATTTCAGTGATTAGGACCTCCGCGTTTAGAACAGGTGGACCAGAATCGAATACTGGCCCGGGTAGTCGGTAAGTTTTGTCGTTGGGATATAATTAACGATACTAGAATACTCTGCGACGATTTTCTGCGGTAGCAAGTCCTAACACTCGCATACACATACACTAACACTCGCCAGAAGGATCCAAAGGTCGATAAAGTTGCAAATTGTAACAAATAAAGTAACTACACAGTACTACTACTAAAAAGTAGTTCTATTTTTATAGGGCTATCAACTATGAGGCTTTTCCGTCGGTAAAGGGAGACGAAGAGTTTTTAATTTAAAATTTAATTATCCGATATTTATGTTAACTTTACAGAAAACCTCTTAAATATGTGAATAGATGAAAATAAAATTTGGGGTCGGTACTCACGTTCCCCGATGCTCGGTATGAGACAGTCGGCGCCTCTAACCACTATGAGCTGGGTTAAAAATACTAATATATAGATTTAATATTAGTATATCGATTTTAAGATAAATTCTTCAACAAATATACTTCCTCAGATTTACTGCTACATGTTTAAATAGGTGAAATATAATATGTATAAAATCCCCAAAGCTCCGAAATATTGATGCATATATCAATATGCCAAATCTCGATATATATATATATATATATATATATATATATATATATATATCCATATCGAAATTGTGATACCCACAAGCTACCTGGTCAATTCGGGTAGAATCGCGCTCATCGGGCGGAGTGGGCCCCCACTCCGCCTGACGATACGACGGGGGTTCGAAAGCGCGACTGGCGCGACTGGCGACCTACACATAGCCGCCGCACATTCGGAAGCAGGATATCTTCAGACCGTTAGTCCAAATAATCCGGCCCGGGCATGGCTGCTAGGCACGCTGCTGTTTATAAATCAAATCAATCAATCAATACTAGATTTCCTTATATATAGGACTAATATTGTCCATATTTACTTTTAGTTTATTTATATACTTGCTACTTACTATCCCCGGACAGTTTAATGAACATTCTAATCGCAATTTTAATTATAAACAATTAGCCGATGCAAATAGTAACAAACTATCTAATGGTATAATTTGTAGTGGTTTAGTATAATACTTTAGGGGACTTCGTCTCGTTGGAGGAGGCAGGGTAATACTTTCTAGTAAGAAATAATTCGAGGGAAACTGCTGGTTATTACATAGTTACATCAAACTTGTGTTGTCAACAATTGTTCAAACTAGCAAATAAATGTCCTGTACTCATTTTGGACGGCGCAGTTCTATTTGATATAAACTATAGGCGGTCAAGGGCCTTAAAATACTATGCGAGATGGAAACCTCTAAAAACGGGGAGACAGACTCTAATGACAATTGAAAATTATAAACAAGACGCCGATGCATATGAAAACTGACAAAACATATAATGGTACAACTGGTATTTGTTTGGTATGACATTTAGGGCCATTTCACATCATTGGAAGTGGCAGGGAATTACTACGAATCACTCCAGGGAAACTACTGGTTATTACATAGCTACATCAAACTTGTGTTGTCAACACTTGTTCAAACTAGCTAACAAATGTCCTGTACTCATTTTCGACGGCGCATTTCTATTTGTTATAAACTATAGCCGGTCAAGGGCCATTAAAATACTATGCGAGATGGAAACCTCTAAAAGCGGGGAAAGAGACTCTAATGACAATTGAAAACTATAAACATTAGGGCGATGTATATAGAAACTGACAAAACATATAATGGGACAACTGGTAGTTGTTTGGTATGACATTTAGGGCCATTTCACATCATTGGAAGTGGCAGGGGATTACTACGAATCACTCCAGGGAAACTACTGGATATTACATAGCTACATCAAACTTGTGTTGTCAACAATTGTTCAAACTAGCAAACAAATGTCTTGTACTCATTTTGGACGCAGCAGTTCTATTTGTTATAGACTTTAGGCGGTCAAGGTCCATAAAATACTATGCGAGATGGAAACCTCTAAAAATGGGGAAAGAGACTCTAATGACAATTGAAAACTATAAACATTAGGCCGATGGATATAGAAACTGACAAAACATATAATGGTACAACTGGTAATTGTTTGGTATGACATTTAGTGCCGTTTCACATCATTGGAAGTGGCAGGGGATTATTACGAATCACTCCAGGTAAACTACTGGTTATTACATAGCTACATCAAACTTGTCTTGTCAACAATTGTTCAAACTGGCAAACAAATGTCCTGTACTCATTTTGGAAGGAACTGTTCTATTTGTTATAGACTTTAGGCGGTCAAGGTCCATAAAATACTATGCGAGATTGAAACCTCTAAAAATGGGTAAAGAGACTCCAATGACAATTAAAAACTATAAACATTAGGCCGATGCATATAGAAACTGACAAAACATATAATGGTACAACTGGTAGTTGTTTGGTATGACATTTAGGGCCATTTCACATAATTGGAAGTTGCAGGAGATTACTACGAATCAGTCCAGGGAAACTACTGGTTATTACATAGGTACATCAAACTTGTGTTGTCAACAATTATTCAAACTAGCAAACAAATGTCCTGTACTCATTTTTGACGGCGAATTTCTATTTGTTAAAAACTATAGGCGGTCAAGGGCCATTAAAATACTATGCGAGATGGAAACCTCTAAAAACGGGGAAAGAGACTCTAATGACAATTGAAAACTATAAACATTAGGCCGATGCATATAGAAACTGACAAAACATATAATGGTACAACTGGTAGTTGTTTGGTATGACATTTAGGGCCATTTCACATCATTGGAAGTGGCAGGGGATTACTACGAATCACTCCAGGGAAACTACTGGATATTACATAGCTACATCAAACTTGTGTTGTCAACAATTGTTCAAACTAGCAAACAAATGTCTTGTACTCATTTTGGACGCAGCAGTTCTATTTGTTATAGACTTTAGGCGGTCAAGGTCCATAAAATACTATGCGAGATGGAAACCTCTAAAAATGGGGAAAGAGACTCTAATGACAATTGAAAACTATAAACATTAGGCCGATGGATATAGAAACTGACAAAACATATAATGGTACAACTGGTAATTGTTTGGTATGACATTTAGTGCCGTTTCACATCATTGGAAGTGGCAGGGGATTATTACGAATCACTCCAGGTAAACTACTGGTTATTACATAGCTACATCAAACTTGTCTTGTCAACAATTGTTCAAACTAGCAAACAAATGTCCTGTACTCATTTTGGAAGGAACTGTTCTATTTGTTATAGACTTTAGGCGGTCAAGGTCCATAAAATACTATGCGAGATTGAAACCTCTAAAAATGGGTAAAGAGACTCCAATGACAATTAAAAACTATAAACATTAGGCCGATGCATATAGAAACTGACAAAACATATAATGGTACAACTGGTAGTTGTTTGGTATGACATTTAGGGCCATTTCACATCATTGGAAGTGGCAGGGGATTACTAGGAATCACTCGAGGGAAACTGCTGGTTATTATATAGCTACATCAAACTTGTGTTGTCAACAATTGTTCAAACTAGCAAACAAATGTTCTGTACTCATTTTCGACGGCGCATTTCTATTTGTTAAAAACTATAGGCGGTCAAGGGCCATTAAAATACTATGCGAGATGGAAACCTCTAAAAACGGGGAAAGAGACTCTAATGACAATTGAAAATTATAAACAATACCCCTTTGCACATAGAAACTGACACAACATATAATGCTACAAGTGGTAGTTGTTTGGTATGACATTTAGGGCCATTTCACATCATTGGAAGTGGTAGGGGATTATTTCGAATCACTCCAGGGAAACTACTGGTTATTACATAGCTACATCAAACTTGTGTTGTCAACAATTGTTCAAACTAGCAAATAAATGTCTTGTACTCATTTTGGACGGAGCAGTTCTATTTGTTATAGACTTTAGGCGGTCAAGGTCCATAAAATACTATGCGAGATGGAAACCTCTTAAAATGGGGAAAGAGACTCTAATGACAATTGAAAATTATAAACAATACGCCGATGCATATAGAAACTGACAAAACATATAATGGTACAACTGGTAGTTGTTTGATATGACATTTAAGGTCACTTCACATCATTGGAAGTGGCAGGGGATTACTAGGAATCACTCGAGGGAAACTGCAGGTTATTATATAGCTACATCAAGCTTGTGTTGTCAACAATTGTTCAAACTAGCAACCAAATGCCCTGTACTCATTATGGACGGCGTAGTTCTATTTGTTATAGACTATAGACAGTCAAGGGCCCCAAAATACTATGCGAGATCGAAACCCCTAAAATCGGGGAAACAGACTTTAATGACAATTGAAAATTAAAAACAATAGGCAGATGCATATAGAAACTGACAAAACATATAATGGTGCAACTGGTAGTTGTTTGATATGACATTTAATGCCACTTCACATCATTGGAAGTGGCAGGGGATTACTAGGAATCACTCGAGGGAAACTGCAGGTTATTATATAGCTACATCAAGCTTGTGTTGTCAACAATTGTTCAAACTAGCAAACAAATTTCCTGTCCTCATTTTGGACAGAGCAGTTTAATTTTTTATAGACTATAGACGTTCAAGTGTCATAAAATACTATGCTAGATGGAAACCTCTAAAAACGGGGAAAGAGACTCTAATGACAATTGAAAATTATAAACAATACGCCGATGCATATAGAAACTGACAAAACATATAATGGTACAACTGGTAGTTGTTTGATATGACATTTAGGGCCACTTCACATCATTGGAAGTGGCAGGGGATTACTAGGAATCACTCGAGGGAAACTGCAGGTTATTATATAGCTACATCAAGCTTGTGTTGTCAACAATTGTTCAAACTAGCAAACAAATTTCCTGTCCTCATTTTGGACAGAGCAGTTTAATTTTTTATAGACTATAGACGTTCAAGTGTCATAAAATACTATGCTAGATGGAAACCTCTAAAAACGGGGAAAGAGACTCTAATGACAATTGAAAATTATAAACAATACGCCGATGCATATGGAAACTGACAAAACATATAACGGTACAACTGGTAGTTGTTTGATATGACATTTAAGGTCACTTCACATCATTGGAAGTGGCAGGGGATTACTAGGAATCACTCGAGGGAAACTGCAGGTTATTATATAGCTACATCAAGCTTGTGTTGTCAACAATTGTTCAAACTAGCAAACAAACTTCCTGTCCTCATTTTGGACAGAGCAGTTTAATTTTTTATAGACTATAGACGTTCAAGTGTCATAAAATACTATGCTAGATGGAAACCTCTAAAAACGGGGAAAGAGACTCTAATGACAATTGAAAATTATAAACAATACGCCGATGCATATAGAAACTGACAAAACATATAATGGTACAACTGGTAGTTGTTTGATATGACATTTAGGGCCACTTCACATCATTGGAAGTGGCAGGGGATTACTAGGAATCACTCGAGGGAAACTGCTGGTTATTATATAGCTACATCAAACTTGTGTTGTCAACAATTGTTCAACCTAGCAAACAAATGTCCTGTACTCATTTTGGATAGAGCAGTTCAATTTGTTATAAACTATAGACGGTCAAGGGCCATAAAATACTATGCTAGATGGAAACCTCTAAAAACGGGGAAAGAGACTCTAATGACAATTGAAAATTATAAACAATACGCCGATGCATATAGAAACTGACAAAACATATAATTGTACAACTGGTAGTAGTTTGGTATGACATTTAGAGCCATTTCACATCATTAGAAGTTGCAGGGGATTACTACAAATCACTCCAGGGAAACTACTGGTTATTACATAGCTACATCAAACTTGTGTTGTAAACAATTGTTCAAACTAGCAAATAAATGACCTGTACTCAGTTTGGACGGAGCAGTTCTATTTGTTATAGACTTTAGGCGGCCAAGGTCTTTAAAATACTATGCGAGACGGAAACCTCTTAAAATGAGGAAAGAGACTCTAATGACAATTGAAAATTATAAACAATACGCCGATGCATATAGAAACTAACAAAACATATAATGGTACAACTGGTAGTTGTTTGATATGGCATTTAAGGCCACTTCACATAATTGGAAGTGGCAGGGGATTACTAGGAATCACTCGAGGGAAACTGCTGGATATTATATAGCTACATCAAACTTGTGTTGTCAACAATTGTTCAAACTAGCAAACAAATGTCCTGTACTCATTTTTGACAGCGAATTTCTATTTGTTAAAAACTATAGGCGGTCAAGGGCCATTAAAATACTATGCGAGATGGAAACCTCTAAAAACGGGGAAACAGACTCTAATGACAATTGAATATTATAAACAAAAGGCCGATGTATATAGAAACTGACAAAACATATAATGGTACAACTGGTAGTTGTTTGGTATGACATTTAGGGCCATTTCACATAATTGGAAGTTGCAGGGGATTACTACGAATCACTCCAGGGAAACTACTGGTTATTATATAGGTACATCAAACTTGTGTTGTCAACAATTATTCAAACTAGCAAACAAATGTCCTGTACTCATTTTTGACGGCGAATTTCTATTTGTTAAAAACTATAGGCGGTCAAGGGCCATTAAAATACTATGCGAGATGGAAACCTCTAAAAACGGGGAAAGAGACTCTAATGACAATTGAAAATTATAAACAATACCCCGATGCATATATAAACTGACAAAACATATAATGCTACAAATGGTAGTTGTTTGGTATGACATTTAGGGCCATTTCACATCATTGGAAGTGGTAGGGGATTATTTCGAATCACTCCAGGGAAACTACTGGTTATTACATAGGTACATCAAACTTGTGTTGTCAACAACTGTTCAAACTAGCAAATAAATGTCCTGTACTCATTTTGGACGGAGCAGTTCTATTTGTTATAGACTTTAGGTGGTCAAGGTCCATAAAATACTATGCGAGATGGAAACCTCTTAAAATGGGGAAAGAGACTCTAATGACAATTGAAAATTATAAACAATACGCCGATGCATATAGAAACTGACAAACCATATAATGGTACAACTGGTAGTTGTTTGGTATGACATTTAGGGCCATTTCACATCATTGGAAGTGGCAGGGGATTACTACGAATCACTCCAGGGAAACTACTGGTTATTACATAGCTACATCAAACTTGTGTTGTAAACAATTGTTCAAACTAGCAAATAAATGTCCTGTACTCAGTTTGGACGGAGCAGTTCTATTTGTTATAGACTTTAGGCGGCCAAGGTCCATAAAATACTATGCGAGACGGAAACCTCTTAAAATGAGGAAAGAGACTCTAATGACAATTGAAAATTATAAACAATACGCCGATGCATATAGAAACTGACAAAACATATAATGGTACAACTGGTAGTTGTTTGATATGACATTTAAGGTCACTTCACATCATTGGAAGTGGCAGGGGATTACTAAGAATCACTCGAGGGAAACTGCTGGTTATTATATAGCTACATCAAACTTGTGTTGTCAACAATTGTTCAAACTAGCAAACAAATGTCCTGTACTCATTTTGGACGGCGCATTTCTATTTGTTATAAACTATAGGCGGTTAGGGGCCATAAAATACTATGCGAGATGGAAACCTCTAGAAACGAGGAAACAGACTCTAATTACAATTGAAAATTATAAACAATAGGCCGATGCATATAGAAACTGACAAAACATATAATGGTACAACTGGTAGTTGTTTGATATGACATTTAAGGTCACTTCACATCATTGGAAGTGGCAGGGGATTACTAGGAATCACTCGAGGGAAACTGCTGGTTATTATATAGCTACATCAAACTTGTGTTGTCAACAATTGTTCAAACTAGCAAACAAATGTCCTGTACTCATTTTGGACGGCGCATTTCTATTTGTTATAAACTATTGGCGGTCAAGGGCCATAAAATACTATGCGAGATGGAAACCTCTAAAAACGGGGAAACAGACTCTAATTACAATTGAAAATTATAAACAATAGGCCGATGCATATAGAAACTGACAAAACATATAATGGTACAACTGGTACTTGTTTGATATGACATTTAAGACCACTTCACATCATTGGAAATGGCAGGGGATTACTAGGAATCACTCGAGGGAAACTGCTGTTTATTACATAGCTACATCAAATTTGTGTTGTCAGCAATTGTTCAAACTAGCAACCAAATGCCCTGTCCTCATTATGGACGGCGTAGTTCTATTTGTTATAGACTATAGACAGTCAAGGGTCCCAAAATACTATGCGAGATCGAAACCCCTAAAATCGGGGAAACAGACTTTAATGACAATTGAAAATTATAAACAATAGGCAGATGCATATAGAAACTGACAAAACATATAATGGTGCAACTAGTAGTTGTTTGATATGACATTTAATGCCACTTCACATCTTTGGAAGTGGCAGGGGATTACTAGGAATCACTCGAGGGAAACTGCAGGTTATTATATAGCTACATCAAACTTGTGTTGTCAACAATTGTTCAAACTAGCAAACAAATGTCCTATACTCATTTTGGACGGCGCATTTCTATTTGTTATAAACTATAGGCGTTCAAGGGCCATAAAATACTATGCGAGATGGAAACCTCTAGAAACGAGGAAACAGATTCTAATTACAATTGAAAATTATAAACAATAGGCCGATGCATATAGAAACTGACAAAACATATAATGGTACAACTGGTAGTTGTTTGATATGACATTTAAGGTCACTTCACATCATTGGAAGTGGCAGGGGATTACTAGGAATCACTCGAGGGAAACTGCAGGTTATTATATAGCTACATCAAACTTGTGTTGTCAACAATTGTTTAAACTAGCAAACAAATGTCCTATACTCATTTTGGACGGCGCATTTCTATTTGTTATAAACTATAGGCGTTCAAGGGCCATAAAATACTATGCGAGATGGAAACCTCTAGAAACGAGGAAACAGATTCTAATTACAATTGAAAATTATAAACAATAGGCCGATGCATATAGAAACTGACAAAACATATAATGGTACAACTGGTAGTTGTTTGATATGACATTTAAGGTCACTTCACATCATTGGAAGTGGCAGGGGATTACTAGGAATCACTCGAGGGAAACTGCAGGTTATTATATAGCTACATCAAACTTGTGTTGTCAACAATTGTTCAAACTAGCAAACAAATGTACTATACTCATTTTGGACGGCGCATTTCTATTTGTTATAAACTATAGGCGTTCAAGGGCCATAAAATACTATGCGAGATGGAAACCTCTAGAAACGAGGAAAGAGATTCTAATTACAATTGAAAATTATAAACAATAGGCCGATGCATATAGAAACTGACAAAACATATAATGGTACAACTGGTAGTTGTTTCATATGACATTTAAGACCACTTCACATCATTGGAAATGGCAGGGGATTACTAGGAATCACTCGAGGGATACTGCTGTTTATTACATAGCTACATCAAACTTGTGTTGTCAACAATTCTTCAAACTAGCAAACAAATGTCCTGTACTCATTTTGGACGGCGCAGTTCTAATTGTTATAAACTATAGGCAGTCAAGGGCCATAAAATTCTATGCGAGATGGAAACCTCTAAAAACGGGGAAAGAGACTCTAATGACAATCGAAAGTTATAAATAATACGCTGATGCATATAGAAATTGACAAAACATATAATGGTACAAATGGTAGTTGTTTGGATTGACATTTAGGGTCATTTCACATCATTGGAAGTGGTAGGGGATTATTTCGAATCACTCCAGGGAAACTACTGGTTATTACATAGCTACGTCAAACTTTTGTTGTCAACAATTGTTCAAACTAGCAAACAAATGTCCTGTACTCATTTTGGACGGCGCAGTCCTATTTGTTATAAACTATAGGCGGTCAAGGGCCTTAAAAGACTATGCGAGATGGAAACCTCTAAAAACGGGGAAACAGACTCTAATGACAATTGAAAATTATAAACAATAGGCCGATGTATATAGAAACTGACAAAACATATAATGGTATAACTGGTAGTTGTTTGGTATGACATTTAGGGCCATTTCACATCATTGGAAGTGGCAGGGGATTACTACGAATCACTCGAGGGAAACTGCTGGTTATTATATAGCTATATCAAACTTGTGTTGTCAACAATTGTTCAATCTAACAAACAAATGTCCTGTACTCATTTTGGACACAGCAGTTTAAATTGTTATTGACTATAGACGGTCAAGGGCCATAAAATACTATGCTAGATGGAAACCTCTAAAAACGGGGAAAGAGACTCTAATCACCATTGAAAATTATAAACAATAAGCCGATGCATATAGAAACTGACAAAGCATATAATGGTACAATTGGTAGTTGTTTGATATGACATTAAGGTCACTTCACATCATTAGAAGTGGCAGGGGATTACTAGGAATGACTCGAGGGAAACTGCTGGTTATTATATAGCTACATCAAACTTGTGTTGTCAGCAATTGTTCAAACTAGCAAACTAATGTCCTGTCCTCATTTTGGACAGAGCACTTTAATTTGTTATAGACTATAGACGGTCAAGGGCCATAAAATACTATGCTAGATGGAAACCTCTAAAAATGTGGAAAGAGACTCTAATGACAATTGAAAATTATAAACAATACGCCGATGCATATAGAAACTGACAAAACATATAATGGTACAACTGGTAGTTGTTTGGTATGACATTTAGGGCCATTTCACATAATTGGAAGTGGCAGGGGATTACTACGAATCACTCCAGGGAAACTACTGGTTATTACATAGGTACATCAAACTTGTGTTGTTAACAATTGTTCAAACTAACAAACAAATGACCTGAACTCATTTTGGACGGCGCAGTTCTATTTGTTATAGACTTTAGGCGGTCAAGGTCCATAAAATACTATGCGAGATGGAAACCTCTTAAAATGGGGAAAGAGACTCTAATGACTATTGAAAATTATAAACAACGCAGTTCTATTTGTTATAATCTATAGGCGGACAAGGGCCATAAAATACTATGCTAGATGGAAACCTCTAAAAATGGGGAAAGAGACTCTAATGACAATTGAAAATTATAAGCAATACGCCGATGCATATAGAAACTGACAAAACATGTAATGGTACAACTGGTAGTTGTTTGATATGACATTTAAGGTCACTTCACATCATTGGAAGTGGCAGGGGATTAGTAGGAATCACTCGAGGGAAACTGCTGGTTATTATATAGCTACATCAAACTTGTGTTGTCACCAATTGTTCAAACTAGCAAACAAATGTCCTGTACTCATTTTGGACAGAGCAGTTCAATTTGTTATAAACTATAGACGGTCAAGGGCCATAAAATACAATGCTAGATGGAAACCTCTAAAAACGGGGAAAGAGACTCTAATGACAATTGAAAATTATAAACAATACGCCGATGTATATAGAAACTGACAAAACATATAATGGTACAACTGGTAGTAGTTTGGTATGACATTTAGAGCCATTTCACATCATTAGAAGTTGCAGGGGATTACTACGAATCACTCCAGGGAAACTACTGGTTATTACATAGCTACATCAAACTTGTGTTGTAAACAATTGTTCAAACTAGCAAATGAATGTCCTGTACTCAGTTTGGACGGAGCAGTTCTATTTGTTATAGACTTTAGGCCGTCAAGGTCCATAAAATACTATGCGAGATGGAAACCTCTTAAAATGAGGAAAGAGACTCTAATGACAATTGAAAATTATAAACAATACGCCGATGCATATAGAAACTAACAAAACATATAATGGTACAACTGGTAGTTGTTTGATATGACATTTAAGGCCACTTCACATCATTGGAAGTGGCAGGGGATTACTAGGAATCACTCAAGGGAAACTGCTGGATATTATATAGCTACATCAAACTTGTGTTGTCAACAATTGTTCAAACTAGCAAACAAATTCCCTGTCCTCATTTTGGACAGAGCAGTTCAATTTGTTATAAACTATAGACGGTCAAGGGCCATAAAATACTATGCTAGACGGAAACCTCTAAAAACGGGGAAAGAGACTCTAATGACAATTGAAAATTATAAACAATACGCCAATGCATATAGAAACTGACAAAACATATAATGGTACAACTGGTAGTTGTTTGGTATGACATTTAGGGCCATTTCACATCATTGGAAGTGGCAGGGGATTACTACGAATCACTCGAGGGAAACTGCTGGTTATTATATAGCTACATCAAACTTGTGTTGTCAGCAATTGTTCAAACTAGCAAACTAATGTCCTGTACTCATTTTGGACGGCGCAGTTCTATTTGTTATAGACTTTAGGCGGTCAAGGTCCATAAAATACTATGCGAGATGGAAACCTCTTAAAATGGGGAAAGAGACTCTAATGACAATTGAAAATTATAAACATATAGAAACTGACAAAACATATAATAGTGCAACTGGTAGTTGTTTGGTATGACATTTAGGGCCATTTCACATCATTGGAAGTGGTAGGGGATTATTTCGAAAGACTCCAGGGAAACTACTGGTTATTACATAGCTACATCAAACTTGTGTTGTCAACAATTGTTCAAACTAGCATATAAATGTCCTGTACTCATTTTGGACGGAGCAGTTTTATTTGTTATAGACTCTAGGCGGTCAAGGTCCATAAAATACTATGCGAGATAGAAACCTCTTAAAATGGGGAAAGAGACTCTAATGACTATTGAAAATTATAAACAATACGCCGATGCATATAGAAACTGACAAAACATATAATGGTACAACTGGTAGTTGTTTGATATGACATTTAAGGTCACTTCACATCATTGGAAGTGGCAGGAGATTACTACTAATCACTCCAGGGAAACTGCTGGTTATTACATAGTTACATCAAACTTGTGTTGTCAACAATTGTTCAAACTAGCAAACAAATGTCCTGTACTCATTTTGGACGGCGCATTTCTATTTGTTATAAACTATAGGCGGTCAAGGGCCATAAAATACTATGCGAGATGGAAACCTCTAGCAACGAGGAAACAGACTCTAATTATAATTGAAAATTATAAACAATAGGCCGATGCATATAGAAACTGACAAAACATATAATGGTACAACTGGTAGTTGTTTGATATGACATTTAATGTCACTTCACATCATTGCAAGTGGCAGGGGATTACTAGGAATCACTCGAGGGAAACTGCTGTTTATTACATAGCTACATCAAATTTGTGTTGTCAACAATTGTTCAAACTAGCAACCAAATGCCCTGTACTCATTATGGACGGCGTAGTTCTATTTGTTATAGACTATAGACAGCCAAGGGCCCCAAAATACTATGCGAGATCGAAACCCCTAAAATCGGGGAAACAGACTTTAATGACAATTGAAAATTATAAACAATAGGCAGATGCATATAGAAACTGACAAAACATATAATGGTGCAACTAGTAGTTGTTTGATATGACATTTAATGCCACTTCACATCATTGGAAGTGGCAGGGGATTACTAGGAATCACTCGAGGGAAACTGCTGGTTATTATATAGCTACATCAAACTTGTGTTGTCAACAATTGTTCAAACTAGCAAACAAATGTCCTGTACTCATTTTGGACGGCGCATTTCTATTTGTTATAAATTAATAGGCGGTCAAGGGCCATAAAATACTATGCGAGATGGAAACCTCTAAAAACGAGGAAACAGACTCTAATTACAATTGAAAATTATAAACAATAGGCCGATGCATATAGAAACTGAGAAAACATATAATGGTACAACTGGTAGTTGTTTGATATGACATTTAAGACCACTTCAAATCATTGGAAATGGCAGGGGATTACTAGGAATCACTCGAGGGAAACTGCTGTTTATTACATAGCTACATCAAATTTGTGTTGTCAACAATTATTCAAACTAGCAAACAAATGTCCTGTACTCATTTTCGACGGCGCATTTCTATTTGTTATAAACTATCGGCAGTCAAGGGCTATAAAATTCTATGCGAGATGGAAACCTCTAAAAACGGGGAAAGAGACTTTAATGACAATTGAAAATTATAAACAATACGCCGATGCATATAGAAACTGACAAAACATATAATGGTACAACTGCTGGTTGTTTGGTATTACATTTAGGGCCATTTCACATCATTGGAAGTGGCAGGGGATTACTACGAATCACTCCAGGGAAAATACTGGTTATTACATAGCTACATCAAACTTGTGATGTCAACAATTGTTCAAACTAGCAAACAAATGTCCTGTACTCATTTTGGACGGAGCTGTTCTATTTGTTATAGACTTTCGGCGGTCAAGGTCTATAAAATACTATGCGAGATGGAAACCTCTTAAAATGGGGAAACAGACTCTAATGACAATTGAAAATTATAAACAACACGCCGATGCATATAGAAACTGACAAAACATATAATGGTACAACTGGTAGTTGTTTGGTATTACATTTAGGGCCATTCCAGATCATTGGAAGTGGCAGGAGATTACTACTAATCACTCGAGGGAAACTGCTGGTTATTACATAGCTACATCAAACTTGTGATGTCAACAATTGTTCAAACTAGCAAACAAATGTCCTGTACCCATTTTAGACGTCGCAGTTCTATTTGTTATAGACTATAGGCAGTCAAGGGCCATAAAATTCTATGCGAGATGGAAACCTCTATAAACGGGGAAAGAGATTCTAATGACAATTGAAAATTATAAACAATACGCCGATGCATATAGAAACTGACAAAACATATAATGGTACAACTGGTAGTTGTTTGGTATTACATTTAGGGCCATTTAAGATCATTGGAAGTGGCAGGGGATTACTACTAATCACTCTAGATAAACTGCTGGTTATTACATAGTTACATCAAACTTGTGTTGTCAGCAATTGTTCAAACTAGCAAACAAATGTCCTGTACTCATTTTGGATGGCGCAGTTCTATTTGTTATAAACTATAGGCAGTCAAGGGACATACAATTCTATGCGAGATGGAAACCTCTATAAACGGGGAAAGAGACTCTAATGACAATTGAAAATTATAAACAATACGCCGATGCATATAGAAACTGACAAAACATATAATTGTACAACTGGTAGTTGTTTGGTATGACATTTAGGGACCATTTCACATCATTGCAAGTGGCAGGGGATTACTACGAATCACTCCAGGGAAACTACTTGTTATTACATAGCTACATCAAACTTGTGTTGTCAACAATTGTTCAAACTAGCAAACAAATGTCCTGTACTCATTTTGGGCGGAGCAGTTCTATTTGTTATAGACTTTAGGCGGTAAAGGTCCATAGAATACTATGCGAGATGGAAACCTCTAAAAACGGGGAAAGAGACTCTAATGACAATTGAAAATTATAAACAATACGCCGATGCATATAGAAACTGACAAAACATATAATGGTACAACTGGTAGTTGTTTGGTATGACATTTAGGGCCATTTCACATCATTGGAAGTGGCAGGGGATTACTAGGAATCACTCGAGGGTAACTGCTGGTTATTACATAGCTACATCAAACTTGTGTTGTCAACAATTGTTCAAACTAGGAAACAAATGTCCTGTCCTCATTTTGGACATAGCAGTTAAATTTGTTATAGACTATAGACGGTCGAGGGCCATAAAATACTATGCTAGATGGAAACCTCTACAAACGGGGAAAGAGACTCTAATGACAATTGAGAATTATAAACAATACGCCGATGCATATCGAAACTGACAAAACATATAATGGTACAACTGGTAGTTGTTTGGTATGACATTTAGGGCCATTTCACATTATTGGAAGTGGCAGGGTATTACTACGAATCAATCCATGGAAACAACTGGTTATTACATAGCTACCTCAAACTTGTGTTGTCAAGAATTGTTCAAACTAGCAAACAAATGTCCTGTACTCATTTTGTGCGGAGCAGTTCTATTTGTTATAGACTTTAGGCGGTCAAGGTCCATAAAATACTATGCGAGATGGAAACCTCTTAAAATGGAAAAAGATACTCTAATGACAATTGAAAATTATAAACAATACGCCGATGCATATAGAAACTGACAAAACATATAATGGTACAACTGGTAGTTGTTTGGTATGACATTTAGGGCCATTTCACATCATTGGAAGTTTCAGGGGATTACTACGAATCACTCCAGGGAAACTACTGGTTATAACATAGCTACATGAAACTTGTGTTGTCAACAATTGTTCAAACTAGCAAACAAATGTCCTGTACTCATTATAGACGTCGCAGTTCTATTTGTTATAAACTATAGGCAGTCAAGGGCCATAAATTTCTATGCGAGATGGAAACCTCTATAAACGGGGAAAGAGACTCTAATGACAATTGAAAATTATAAACAATACGCCGATGCATATAGAAACTGACAAAACATATAATGGTACAACTGGTAGTTGTTTGGTATGACATTTAGGGCCATTTCATATCATTGGAAGTTTCAGGGGATTACTACGAATCACTCCAGGGAAACTACTTGTTATTACATAGCTACATCAAACTTGTGTTGTCAACAATTGTTCAAACTAGCAAACAAATGTCCTGTACTCATTTTAGACGTCGCAGTTCTATTTGTTATAAACTATAGGCAGTCAATTCTATGCGAGATGGAAACCTCTATAAACGGGGAAAGAGACTATAATGACAATTGAAAATTATAAACAATACGCCGATGCATATAGAAACTGACAAAACATATAATGGTACAACCGGTAGTTGTTTGGTATGACATTTAGGGCCATTTCACATCATTGGAAGTGGCAGGGGATTACTACGAATCACTCCAGGGAAACTACTGGTTATTACATAGCTACATGAAACTTGTGTTATCAACAATTGTTCAAACTAGCAAACAAATGTCCTGTACTCATTTTAGACGTCGCAGTTCTATTTGTTATAAACTATAGGCAGTTTAGGGCCATAAAATTCTATGCGAGATGGAAACCTCTATAAACGGGGAAAGAGACTCTAATGACAATTGAAAATTATAAACAATACGCCGATGCATATAGAAACTGACAAAACATATAATGGTACAACCGGTAGTTGTTTGGTATGACATTTAGGGCCATTTCACATCATTGGAAGTGGCAGGGGATTACTACGAATCACTCCAGGGTAACTACTGATTATTACATAGCTACATGAAACTTGTGTTGTCAACAATTGTTCAAACTAGCAAACAAATGTCCTGTACTCATTTTAGACGTCGCAGTTCTATTTGTTATAGGCAGTCAAGGGCCATAAAATTCTATGCGAGATGGAAACCACTATAAACGGGGAAAGAGACTCTAATGACATTTGAAAATTATAAACAATACGCCGATGCATATAGAAACTGACAAAACATATAATGGTACAACTGGTAATTGTTTGGTATTACATTTAGGGCCATTCCAGATCATTGGAAGTGGCAGGGGATTACTACTAATCACTCGACGGAAACTGCAGGTTATTACATAGTTACATCAAACTTGTGTTGCCAACAATTGTTCAAACTAGCAAACAAATGTCCTGTACTCATTTTGGGCGGAGCAGTTCTATTTGTTATAGACTTTAGGCAGTCAAGGGCCATAAAATTCTATGCGAGATGGAAACCTCTATAAACGGGGAAAGAGACTCTAATGACAATTGAAAATTATAAACAATACGCCGATGCATATAGAAACTGACAAAACATATAATGGTACAACCGGTAGTTGTTTGGTATGACATTTAGGGCCATTTCACATCATTGGAAGTGGCAGGGGATTACTACGAATCACTCCAGGGTAACTACTGATTATTACATAGCTACATGAAACTTGTGTTGTCAACAATTGTTCAAACTAGCAAACAAATGTCCTGTACTCATTTTAGACGTCGCAGTTCTATTTGTTATAAACTATAGGCAGTCAAGGGCCATAAAATTCTATGCGAGATGGAAACCACTATAAACGGGGAAAGAGACTCTAATGACATTTGAAAATTATAAACAATACGCCGATGCATATAGAAACTGACAAAACATATAATGGTACAACTGGTAGTTGTTTGGTATGATATTTAGGGCCATTTCACATCATTGGAAGTGGCATGGGATTACTACGAATCACTCCAGGGAAACTACTGGTTATAACATAGCTACATCAAACTTGTGTTGTCAACAATTGTTCAAACTAGCAAACAAATGTCCTGTACTCATTTTGGAAGGAGCAGTTCTATTTGTTATAGACTTTAGGCGGTCAAGGTCCATAAAATACTATGCGAGATGGAAACCTCTAAAAATGGGTAAAGAGACTCTAATGACAATTGAAAATTATAAACAATACGCCGATGCATATAGAAACTGACAAAACATATAATGGTACAACTGGTAGTTGTTTGGTATTACATTTAGGGCCATTCCAGATCATTGGAAGTGGCAGGGGATTACTACTAATCACTCGAGGGAAACTGCTGGTTATTACATAGTTACATCAAACTTGTGTTGTCAACAATTGTTCAAACTAGCAACCAAATGTCCTGTACTCATTTTAGACGTCGCAGTTCTATTTGTTATAAACTATAGGCAGTCAAGGTCCATAAAATACTATGCGAGATGGAAACCTCTTAAAATGGAAAAAGATACTCTAATGACAATTGAAAATTATAAACAATACGCCGATGCATATAGAAACTGACAAAACATATAATGGTACAACTGGTAGTTGTTTGGTATGACATTTAGGGCCATTTCATATCATTGGAAGTTTCAGGGGATTACTACGAATCACTCCAGGGAAACTACTTGTTATTACATAGCTACATCAAACTTGTGTTGTCAACAATTGTTCAAACTAGCAAACAAATGTCCTGTACTCATTTTAGACGTCGCAGTTCTATTTGTTATAAACTATAGGCAGTCAATTCTATGCGAGATGGAAACCTCTATAAACGGGGAAAGAGACTATAATGACAATTGAAAATTATAAACAATACGCCGATGCATATAGAAACTGACAAAACATATAATGGTACAACCGGTAGTTGTTTGGTATGACATTTAGGGCCATTTCACATCATTGGAAGTGGCAGGGGATTACTACGAATCACTCCAGGGAAACTACTGGTTATTACATAGCTACATGAAACTTGTGTTATCAACAATTGTTCAAACTAGCAAACAAATGTCCTGTACTCATTTTAGACGTCGCAGTTCTATTTGTTATAAACTATAGGCAGTTTAGGGCCATAAAATTCTATGCGAGATGGAAACCTCTATAAACGGGGAAAGAGACTCTAATGACAATTGAAAATTATAAACAATACGCCGATGCATATAGAAACTGACAAAACATATAATGGTACAACCGGTAGTTGTTTGGTATGACATTTAGGGCCATTTCACATCATTGGAAGTGGCAGGGGATTACTACGAATCACTCCAGGGTAACTACTGATTATTACATAGCTACATGAAACTTGTGTTGTCAACAATTGTTCAAACTAGCAAACAAATGTCCTGTACTCATTTTAGACGTCGCAGTTCTATTTGTTATAGGCAGTCAAGGGCCATAAAATTCTATGCGAGATGGAAACCACTATAAACGGGGAAAGAGACTCTAATGACATTTGAAAATTATAAACAATACGCCGATGCATATAGAAACTGACAAAACATATAATGGTACAACTGGTAATTGTTTGGTATTACATTTAGGGCCATTCCAGATCATTGGAAGTGGCAGGGGATTACTACTAATCACTCGACGGAAACTGCAGGTTATTACATAGTTACATCAAACTTGTGTTGCCAACAATTGTTCAAACTAGCAAACAAATGTCCTGTACTCATTTTGGGCGGAGCAGTTCTATTTGTTATAGACTTTAGGCAGTCAAGGGCCATAAAATTCTATGCGAGATGGAAACCTCTATAAACGGGGAAAGAGACTCTAATGACAATTGAAAATTATAAACAATACGCCGATGCATATAGAAACTGACAAAACATATAATGGTACAACCGGTAGTTGTTTGGTATGACATTTAGGGCCATTTCACATCATTGGAAGTGGCAGGGGATTACTACGAATCACTCCAGGGTAACTACTGATTATTACATAGCTACATGAAACTTGTGTTGTCAACAATTGTTCAAACTAGCAAACAAATGTCCTGTACTCATTTTAGACGTCGCAGTTCTATTTGTTATAAACTATAGGCAGTCAAGGGCCATAAAATTCTATGCGAGATGGAAACCACTATAAACGGGGAAAGAGACTCTAATGACATTTGAAAATTATAAACAATACGCCGATGCATATAGAAACTGACAAAACATATAATGGTACAACTGGTAGTTGTTTGGTATGATATTTAGGGCCATTTCACATCATTGGAAGTGGCATGGGATTACTACGAATCACTCCAGGGAAACTACTGGTTATAACATAGCTACATCAAACTTGTGTTGTCAACAATTGTTCAAACTAGCAAACAAATGTCCTGTACTCATTTTGGAAGGAGCAGTTCTATTTGTTATAGACGTTAGGCGGTCAAGGTCCATAAAATACTATGCGAGATGGAAACCTCTAAAAATGGGTAAAGAGACTCTAATGACAATTGAAAATTATAAACAATACGCCGATGCATATAGAAACTGACAAAACATATAATGGTACAACCGGTAGTTGTTTGGTATGACATTTAGGGCCATTTCACATCATTGGAAGTGGCAGGGGATTACTACGAATCACTCCAGGGTAACTACTGATTATTACATAGCTACATGAAACTTGTGTTGTCAACAATTGTTCAAACTAGCAAACAAATGTCCTGTACTCATTTTAGACGTCGCAGTTCTATTTGTTATAAACTATAGGCAGTCAAGGGCCATAAAATTCTATGCGAGATGGAAACCACTATAAACGGGGAAAGAGACTCTAATGACATTTGAAAATTATAAACAATACGCCGATGCATATAGAAACTGACAAAACATATAATGGTACAACTGGTAGTTGTTTGGTATGATATTTAGGGCCATTTCACATCATTGGAAGTGGCATGGGATTACTACGAATCACTCCAGGGAAACTACTGGTTATTACATAGCTACCTCAAACTTGTGTTGTCAACAATTGTTCAAACTAGCAAACAAAAGTCCTGTACTCATTTTGGGCGGAGCAGTTCTATTTGTTATAGACTTTAGGCGGTCAAGGTCTATAAAATACTATGCGAGATGGACACCTCTTAAAATGGGGAAAGAGACTCTAATGACAATTGAAAATTATAAACAATATGCCGATGCATATCGAAACTGACAAAACATATAATGGTACAACTGGTAGTTGTTTGGTATGACATTTAGGGCCATTTCACATCATTGGAAGTGGCAGGGGATTACTACGAATCACTCCAGGGAAACTACTGGTTATAACATAGCTACATCAAACTTGTGTTGTCAACAATTGTTCAAACTAGCAAACAAATGTCCTGTACTCATTTTGGGCGGAGCAGTTCTATTTGTTATAGACTTTAGGCAGTCAAGGGCCATAAAATTCTATGCGAGATGGAAACCTCTATAAACGGGGAAAGAGACTCTAATGACAATTGAAAATTATAAACAATACGCCGATGCATATAGAAACTGACAAAACATATAATGGTACAACCGGTAGTTGTTTGGTATGACATTTAGGGCCATTTCACATCATTGGAAGTGGCAGGGGATTACTACGAATCACTCCAGGGTAACTACTGATTATTACATAGCTACATGAAACTTGTGTTGTCAACAATTGTTCAAACTAGCAAACAAATGTCCTGTACTCATTTTAGACGTCGCAGTTCTATTTGTTATAAACTAT
This sequence comes from Lordithon lunulatus, assembly GCA_963942505.1. Taxonomy (NCBI): domain Eukaryota; kingdom Metazoa; phylum Arthropoda; class Insecta; order Coleoptera; family Staphylinidae; genus Lordithon; species Lordithon lunulatus. The sequence goes on from OZ012669.1 coordinate 50,616,709, forward strand.
AGGCAGTCAAGGGCCATAAAATTCTATGCGAGATGGAAACCACTATAAACGGGGAAAGAGACTCTAATGACATTTGAAAATTATAAACAATACGCCGATGCATATAGAAACTGACAAAACATATAATGGTACAACTGGTAGTTGTTTGGTATGATATTTAGGGCCATTTCACATCATTGGAAGTGGCATGGGATTACTACGAATCACTCCAGGGAAACTACTGGTTATTACATAGCTACCTCAAACTTGTGTTGTCAACAATTGTTCAAACTAGCAAACAAAAGTCCTGTACTCATTTTGGGCGGAGCAGTTCTATTTGTTATAGACTTTAGGCGGTCAAGGTCTATAAAATACTATGCGAGATGGACACCTCTTAAAATGGGGAAAGAGACTCTAATGACAATTGAAAATTATAAACAATATGCCGATGCATATCGAAACTGACAAAACATATAATGGTACAACTGGTAGTTGTTTGGTATGACATTTAGGGCCATTTCACATCATTGGAAGTGGCAGGGGATTACTACGAATCACTCCAGGGAAACTACTGGTTATAACATAGCTACATCAAACTTGTGTTGTCAACAATTGTTCAAACTAGCAAACAAATGTCCTGTACTCATTTTGGAAGGAGCAGTTCTATTTGTTATAGACTTTAGGCGGTCAAGGTCCATAAAATACTATGCGAGATGGAAACCTCTTAAAATGGAAAAAGATACTCTAATGACAATTGAAAATTATAAACAATACGCCGATGCATATAGAAACTGACAAAACATATAATGGTACAACTGGTAGTTGTTTGGTATGACATTTAGGGCCACTTCACAACATTGGAAGTTTCAGGGGATTACTACGAATCACTCCAGGGAAACTACTGGTTATAACATAGCTACATCAAACTTGTGTTGTCAACAATTGTTCAAACTAGCAAACAAATGTCCTGTACTCATTTTGGAAGGAGCAGTTCTATTTGTTATAGACTTTAGGCGGTCAAGGTCCATAAAATACTATGCGAGATGGAAACCTCTAAAAATGGGTAAAGAGACTCTAATGACAATTGAAAATTATAAACAATACGCCGATGCATATCGAAACTGACAAAACATATAATGGTACAACTGGTAGTTGTTTGGTATGACATTTAGGGCCACTTCACAACATTGGAAGTTTCAGGGGATTACTACGAATCACTCCAGGGAAACTACTGGTTATAACATAGCTACATCAAACTTGTGTTGTCAACAATTGTTCAAACTAGCAAACAAATGTCCTGTACTCATTTTGGAAGGAGCAGTTCTATTTGTTATAGACTTTAGGCGGTCAAGGTCCATAAAATACTATGCGAGATGGAAACCTCTAAAAATGGATAAAGAGACTCTAATGACAATTGAAAATTATAAACAATACGCCGATGCATATAGAAACTGACAAAACATATAATGGTACAACTGGTAGTTGTTTGGTATTACATTTAGGGCCATTTAAGATCATTGGAAGTGGCAGGGGATTACTACTAATCACTCGAGGGAAACTGCTGGTTATTACATAGTTACATCAAACTTGTGTTGTCAACAATTGTTCAAACTAGCAAACAAATGTCCTGTACTCATTTTAGACGTCGCAGTTCTATTTGTTATAAACGATAGGCAGTCAAGGGCCATACAATTCTATGCGAGATGGAAACCTCTATAAACGGGGAAAGAGACTCTAATGACAATTGAAAATTATAAACAATACGCCGATGCATATAGAAACTGACAAAGCATATAATGGTACAACTGGTAGTTGTTTGGTATGATATTTAGGGCCATTTCACATCATTGGAAGTGGCAGGGGATTACTACGAATCAATCCATGGAAACTACTGGTTATTACATAGCTACCTCAAACTTGTGTTGTCAACAATTGTTCAAACTAGCAAACAAATGTCCTGTACTCATTTTGGGCGGAGCAGTTCTATTTGTTATAGACTTTAGGCGGTCAAGGTCTATAAAATACTATGCGAGATGGACACCTCTTAAAATGGGGAAAGAGACTCTAATGACAATTGAAAATTATAAACAATACGCCGATGCATATCGAAACTGACAAAACATATAATGGTACAACTGGTAGTTGTTTGGTATGACATTTAGGGCCACTTCACAACATTGGAAGTTTCAGGGGATTACTACGAATCACTCCAGGGAAACTACTGGTTATAACATAGCTACATCAAACTTGTGTTGTCAACAATTGTTCAAACTAGCAAACAAATGTCCTGTACTCATTTTGGAAGGAGCAGTTCTATTTGTTATAGACTTTAGGCGGTCAAGGTCCATAAAATACTATGCGAGATGGAAACCTCTAAAAATGGGTAAAGAGACTCTAATGACAATTGAAAATTATAAACAATACGCCGATGCACATAGAAACTGACAAAACATATAATGGTACAACTGGTAGTTGTTTGGTATGACATTTAGGGCCATTTCACATCATTGGAAGTGGCAGGGGATTACTACGAATCACTGCAGGGAAACTACTGGTTATTACATAGCTACATCAAACTTGTGTTGTCAACAATTGTTCAAACTAGCAAACAAATGTCCTGTACTCATTTTAGACGTCGCAGTTCTATTTGTTATAAACTATAGGTAGTCAAGGGCCATAAAGTTATATGCGAGATGGAAACCTCTATAAACGGGGAAAGAGACTCTAATGACAATTGAAAATTATAAACAATACGCCGATGCATATAGAAACTGACAAAACATATAATGGTACAATTGGTAGTTGTTTGGTATGACATTTAGGGCCATTTCACATCATTGGAAGTGGCAGGGGATTACTACGAATCACTCCAGGGAAACTACTGGTTATTACATAGCTACATGAAACTTGTATTGTCAACTATTGTTCAAACTAGCAAACAAATGTCCTGTACTCATTTTAGACGTCGCAGTTCTATTTGTTATAAACTATAGGCAGTCAATTCTATGCGAGATGGAAACCTCTATAAACGGGGAAAGAGACTCTAATGACAATTGAAAATTATAAACAATACGCCGATGCATATAGAAACTGACAAAGCATATAATGGTACAACTGGTAGTTGTTTGGTATGATATTTAGGGCCATTTCACATCATTGGAAGTGGCAGGGGATTACTACGAATCAATCCATGGAAACTACTGGTTATTACATAGCTACCTCAAACTTGTGTTGTCAACAATTGTTCAAACTAGCAAACAAATGTCCTGTACTCATTTTGGGCGGAGCAGTTCTATTTGTTATAGACTTTAGGCGGTCAAGGTCTATAAAATACTATGCGAGATGGACACCTCTTAAAATGGGGAAAGAGACTCTAATGACAATTGAAAATTATAAACAATACGCCGATGCATATAGAAACTGACAAAACATATAATGGTACAATTGGTAGTTGTTTGGTATGACATTTAGGGCCATTTCACATCATTGGAAGTGGCAGGGGATTACTACGAATCAATCCATGGAAACTACTGGTTATTACATAGCTACCTCAAACTTTTGTTGTCAAGAATTCTTCAAACTAGCAAACAAATGTCCTGTACTCATTTTGGGCGGAGCAGTTCTATTTGTTATAGACTTTAGGCAGTCAAGGTCCATAAAATACTATGCGAGATGGAAACCTCTTAAAATGGAAAAAGATACTCTAATGACAAATGAAAATTATAAACAATACGCCGATGCATATAGAAACTGACAAAACATATAATGGTACAACTGGTAGTTGTTTGGTATGACATTTAGGGCCACTTCACAACATTGGAAGTTTCAGGGGATTACTACGAATCACTCCAGGGAAACTACTGGTTATAACATAGCTACATCAAACTTGTGTTGTCAACAATTGTTCAAACTAGCAAACAAATGTCCTGTACTTATTCTGGAAGGAGCAGTTCTATTTGTTATAGACTTTAGGCGGTCAAGGTCCATAAAATACTATGCGAGATGGAAACCTCTAAAAATGGGTAAAGAGACTCTAATGACAATTGAAAATTATAAACAATACGCCGATGCATATCGAAACTGACAAAACATATAATGGTACAACTGGTAGTTGTTTGGTATGACATTTAGGGCCATTTCACATCATTGGAAGTGGCAGGGGATTACTACGAATCAATCCATGGAAACTACTGGTTATTACATAGCTACCTCAAACTTTTGTTGTCAAGAATTCTTCAAACTAGCAAACAAATGTCCTGTACTCATTTTGGGCGGAGCAGTTCTATTTGTTATAGACTTTAGGCGGTCAAGGTCCATAAAATACTATGCGAGATGGAAACCTCTTAAAATGGAAAAAGATACTCTAATGACAAATGAAAATTATAAACAATACGCCGATGCATATAGAAACTGACAAAACATATAATGGTACAACTGGTAGTTGTTTGGTATGACATTTAGGGCCACTTCACAACATTGGAAGTTTCAGGGGATTACTACGAATCACTCCAGGGAAACTACTGGTTATAACATAGCTACATCAAACTTGTGTTGTCAACAATTGTTCAAACTAGCAAACAAATGTCCTGTACTCATTTTGGAAGGAGCAGTTCTATTTGTTATAGACTTTAGGCGGTCAAGGTCCATAAAATACTATGCGAGATGGAAACCTCTAAAAATGGGTAAAGAGACTCTAATGACAATTGAAAATTATAAACAATACGCCGATGCATATAGAAACTGACAAAGCATATAATGGTACAACTGGTAGTTGTTTGGTATGATATTTAGGGCCATTTCACATCATTGGAAGTGGCAGGGGATTACTACGAATCAATCCATGGAAACTACTGGTTATTACATAGCTACCTCAAACTTGTGTTGTCAACAATTGTTCAAACTAGCAAACAAATGTCCTGTACTCATTTTGGGCGGAGCAGTTCTATTTGTTATAGACTTTAGGCGGTCAAGGTCTATAAAATACTATGCGAGATGGACACCTCTTAAAATGGGGAAAGAGACTCTAATGACAATTGAAAATTATAAACAATACGCCGATGCATATCGAAACTGACAAAACATATAATGGTACAACTGGTAGTTGTTTGGTATGACATTTAGGGCCACTTCACTACATTGGAAGTTTCAGGGGATTACTACGAATCACTCCAGGGAAACTACTGGTTATTACATAGCTACATGAAACTTGTGTTGTCAACAATTGTTCAAACTAGCAAACAAATGTCCTGTACTCATTTTGGGCGGAGCAGTTCTATTTGTTATAGACTTTAGGCGGTCAAGGTCCATAAAATACTATGCGAGATGGAAACCTCTAAAAACGGGGAAAGAGACTCTAATGACAATTGAAAATTATAAACAATACGCTAATGCATATAGAAACTGACAAAACATATAATGGTACAACTGGTAGTTGTTTGGTATGACATTTAGGGCCATTCCAGATCATTAGAAGTGTCAGGGGATTACTACGAATCACTCCAGGGAAACTACTGGTTATTACATAGTTACATCAAACTTGTGTTGTCAACAATTGTTCAAACTGTCAAACAAATGTCCTGTACTCATTTTGGACGCCGCAGTTCTATTTGTTATAGACTTTAGGCGGTCAAGGTCCATAAAATACTATGCGAGATGGAAACCTCTTAAAATGGGGAAAGAGACTCTAATGACAATTGAAAATTATAAACAAGACGCCGATGCATATAGAAACTGACAAAACATATAATGGTACAACTGGTAGTTGTTTGGTATTATATTTAGGGCCATTTCACATCATTGGAAGTGGCAGGGGATTACTACGAATCACTCCAGGGAAACTACTGGTTATTACATAGCTACATCAAACCTGTGTTGTCAACAATTATTCAAACTAGCAAACAAATGTCCTGTACTCATTTTGGACGACGCATTTCCATTTGTTATAATCTATAGGCGGTCAAGGGCCATAAAATACTATGCGAGATCAAAACCCCTAAACACGGGGAAACAGACTCTAATGACAATTGAAAATTATAAACAATACGCCGATGCATATCGAAACTGACAAAACATATAATGGTACAACTGGTAGTTGTTTGGTATGACATTTTGGGCCATTTCACATCATTAGAAGGGGAAACCGACCTAATGACAATTGAAAATTATAAGCAATAATCCGTTGCATATAGAAACTCACAAAACATATAATGGTAAATATAACATTTAAGGTCACTTCGCTCCATTGGAAGTGGCAGCTTATTACTAGGAATTACTCGAGGAAAACTGCTAGCCATTACATAGCTACAGCATACTTGTATTATGAAGAATTGTTCAAGCTAGCAAACAAATGTCCTGGCTTTATTTTGGAAGGCGCAGTTCTATTTGTTATAGACTATAGGCGGCCAAGGGCCATAAAACGCTATGCAAGATCGTAACCCTTAGAAACGGGGAAACAGACTGTAGTATCAATTGAAAATTAGAAACAATAAGCTGTTGCAAATAGAAACTGACAAACCATATAATGTTACAACTGGTAGTTGTTTGCTATGACATTTAAGGCCACTTCGTCCGATTGAAAGTGGCAGGGAATTACTAGGAATCTCTCGGTGGAAACTGCCGGTTATTAAATAGTTACAGAAATATTGTGTTATTAACAGTTGTTGCAACTAGTGCGAACACTATGGGAAATAGTAACCACCTGAAACGGAGAAGAAGATTCTAATATCAATTGAAAATTATAAACACTTCGCCCGATTGGAGGTGGCAGGGGATTACTAGGAATTATTCGGTGGAAACTGCTGGTTATTAAATAGCTACAGCAACATTGAGTTCTCATCAATTATTTCAACTAGCAAACAAATGACATGTCTACATATAGGGCGACGCTGCTTTATTTGTTATTGGCTGCAGGCGGTGAAGTACGATATAAGGCAATGTAAAATCGTAACCACTGAAAGCAAGGTGAAAGATTTTAACAACAATTGAAGATTATAAACAATCGAACGTTGTAATTGGAAACTGTCAAACTGTCTGGGATGCGATTCCTGACACCGCTCGTTCCGAATATATTCGCTTAACCTACGACAGTGAAACGAATCCGCAAAATACGCACAATTCAGGATGTTCATTCGAAAAAGGATGGAAATTTGGTTTACTATTCTTTAAAAACACTAATAAATTAAAGTTTTGACAGTTCTAGAACTAATACGTTCGGAACAAAATGGACCCCTGATAGTAACACTACAGGCGATTAAGGGATTGTTTATTGATTTGTTTCTTTCATTTAAATATAATAACGCTAGTGTTGTATAAATACGATATGGCGTTCGGTTGCTTGTTCAAGTTTATGAACTCGGTGTGGATTGGGGCCGCTTATTATTATCGCCTCGTACCTATTCAAAACTACTGGCAAATGCCTCACTATAAATTTGCTCATATTTATGAAAATATGCTCAATGCTCATGTTCTGTGGTACCAAGAATATAAGAAGCACAGACAAATTTAAAAGTGTGCAAGGGATCAGTAAATCAGTAAATAATTAAAATCAAATAATAGCATCTATTCAAAGTCGTTTCAGGATTCTGTTTTGTTAATACACGTAAATCAGACAACTGGTGCCCTAATAAAATGGAATACTAAATTGTTGCTAATAAAGAGAGCCGGGAAAATTCACGTACTGTTAATTGTTAATTGCTTGCTTCATTTAAATGCAGCAACGCCGCTGTTATAAAAATTCAAACTACTCGCAGGGCCAGTAGACAGCGATCCGACTGCGTTTTCCTAGCCGCGCGGTCTATAAGAATTGGCAGTGCGCGCGCACCTCAAATACTTATAGCCGACCGAATACTTATAGCCGGGCCTACATGCTACGGTAGCATGAAGGCCCAAAATATATATGGGAGGTAGCGTGTAGGTATCACATATTATATATATATATATATATATATATATATACTATATATAGTGAATATTTCCATAGCTTTTGTAGTAACCTATTGGTTGTGGTAAAATACTTATAACATAAAATTTAAGTATTTCACATTCGATTCAAATTATTTTCACCTAATCCTATAACTTTATATATACTATATACTAATAACACGATATTTATTATTCCTGGCCAGTTGGATGTTGTTTTCGCGTTGATTTTCCGGATGAGATCAAAATAATTGCCGTCATCTCGGCCACGAAGGAAGCGCGCTTGATCTATAAATAATGCAGAACGCTGGCACATGGAAACGAAAGAGACAAGAGAGGGCAAATGTTTACCAATAAACCAACCATCGTGCATAATACAATGTCCTCCAAAAGTTATACATCAAGAAACCAATTATACAAATGTATCCTCCGTAATGGTAGCTGTAATCGCGGCTCGTGCGTTCCTCTTGGGGGGGTGGAAAGTAATTCACTTGGTTGTTGAATTCAATAATTCAAAGCGGGAAATGTTAAAAGCAAACGAACAACATGTTTGTGAATGCTGTATGGAAATTGCTATTAATAATTAGTTGCGGGGCTTATGTATTGCGTTTGTAATTTGTGTAATTACAATTTTCAGGTTGAAATTAATAAGGATCACATAATTATATTTGCTTATTCACCTCTATCCTGGGTCTGCAGTAATATTAGTGAATGTATCATAGACATGCTTATGTAAGCAGCTTACATAAGCATGCCTATGATACATTCACATTCACATATTTGTATATTGATGTACTGAAGAAAACAAAGTTATTATTATTAAATATTTCTCGACGACCGTGAAATCCGGAAACGTGGATTCAAGTATATATTTTGCCTAGTGACTTTCACAGTTGTTTAACTGTCAAAGTCACTAGGCAATATATATATATATATATATATATATATATATATATATATATATATATATATTTCTGGCTGATGTCCAAGCTACCCCTTTGATATATGTATGGTACATCACAGTGCTGAGATCGACACATATATACTCAAAATATGCCTATTTTACCAATTTTGATAGCCATATACAACATCGTATGTTCATTGTGTAAATGTAGATCGAGAACCTATGATTTATATGATATTTAAAACATCAAGTTTAATTGTTGAAGAATTTCATTATCATTCAAAAACGAACGAAATATTTTTACATATTTTTTAGACACTGCTGCACTACTATTAGAGCAACCAATACCGACCTAAAAAAACGTACAAATTTAAACATATAAGAGCATTGTGCTGTAATTTATAAAATCATGCTATATTAGCGATTTAATATTTATAAAAATATATAGTATCACCACAAAAATGTTAAATTTTATATATAATTATGATTTCAGATTTGAAATTCCAGCACTGCCATCACTCTAATTAAATAGAATCTGGAGTTTCTTTCCCATTAGACCGAGCGGTCGCGTCTATTTCCGAGGCAATAAATTCTTCTCGGTTCCGAAATTAAACCATGAAGCCACGGACCTCCGAACTGAACGCACATGAATGGAATGCTCAAAGTTGTCACCGTGTGGCGGCGCGCCGTGATGCCGAAAGTGTATTAAGATGAGGCCGCGCCGGGATGTTCGCGTTGAAATTTCAATTTGTCCGGACGGATGGACACGGTCGCCGCAAATTACATTTCCGCGCGGCGCTGAAACCGCCTCCCGACGTGCGTTAATTAACGCGGGGTATATACAAACACCAGCTCATTAGTGGCGGTGGTTCTTTCACGAAACAGCACTGAGCGAAAACGGAAATGTTGTGTCACGTTTAGAAATATAATTTGTATATTAATATTCGCCCCACAGTCCTTTTCACTTTTTGAAAAAAATAATGCATGGGGAGCGCGAGCGCGAAATTTCACGAAACACCTTTCACAGTTGCTACTTTTACCAGCGAAAAAGCTCTCGGGTTGATAGCTATAAAGATAGAAGTTTTGTTTACTCGCACCATTGTCTTTTTCACTTTAGGAAAAAATTAATTTTGAAAACGAAGGATTCGATTCAATATTTTCGCTAACCAAAAACAGTAGAATGAAAATTAGGTTTAAATTTATGAAAAGTCTATATTGAATTGCATTGATGACTATCTTAAGAGTATTTTTTTAATACTAGTGCATAGAGATCACATGGCGCCAATCTGAATGTTGAATCGGGGCGCCAGCTACTCAAGATCACTAACGTAGCAATAACTATGGATACACGGATGATGAAAGGATGCAATTATAGAATTTTCAGTGCTACTATCCCGACAAAAAGTAGCTTTTGTGAACAAATCGGATTTTTTTAACCATTTTCTACCCATCCCTTAAATTTTTCCATCTATCTAGGTTTTGGGGGGATTGATACTACTTTAGCTTTTATAAGATATAGAAAATCTAGATTGTCCCGGACATTCCGTGATAATTGGTATCCTGATTGCAATTGTTAACACAGTATTCATTAAAAACAGTAATAATAAGAATAACTACTCAGCTCAGTGGTTAGTTGCACCATCCGTCACGTATTGAAAATTGAGTAGCGAGAATTCAAACCCCGTTGTGGACGAAATTTCACGAATCACCTTTCACATCTTTTAGAGGGTTGTAATACAGGTCGTTTTAGACAAGACAATATCTTAGCTCAAAAGTTGTTCCAAGAAATAAATTCATATATCTTCCTCCCATACAATTTGTCCTTGACAAATACAATGCTTTATATTTTTCCAATCGATCTACTATCCAATTAAATATTTTAAATAATTTGCTGTATGATACGAGACAATTTAGATTGTCTCGCATCTTGACTAAGTTTTGAGTCAAGAAATTGTCTTGTCTAAAACGACCTTAAGGATAATAACCATCGGAAAGTCCTCGAGTTCATAACCATAAAGATAGAAGTTTCTTTTTAATAATAACTGTAAAATGGAGAAACTATGTACGCGTGGGTATACCACACCACTTCCAGTTGTACAAATATTTCCATTTTAAAACTTTTCTGTAAAACTATTCCACCCACTACATTTGTAATTAACCGAATTACATGCAGCATGGACGGAGGTGGCCTACAAAACGTGCAAGCAATGTTTAAAATGTGAATCATTTTCAGCAGCGGCCGAATATGTATGCGGAAGCGAAATAATAATTCGTCGGAGTTAAATATTTGAATACCGCCGCACGGCGAGAGGGGTGGCATATTTATGATCCGGTATTAATTATAAAACTGAACTCTGCGCCGGCCACAAAAGCGCCTTTCACGGGAGCGCAGTGGCGCGCCCGCGGCCATTCCTGGCGTGTCACACATCGGCGCCTCTATAATTAATTGCGCCCGATCCGCGGGCCACATGTGCGCATCTTTATGCGTTGCGAAATGGCAAATGCGGAAGATATAAATGGGGTTTAATCAGAACGGGCTTGGATGGTGTAAGTGACCTAATATTTTATGAAAAGGTTTTATATTTGCAGTATTAGGTCATACTTTTACAAACAATTTCAATGGAAATTGGGAATATGAACTTCCTTTAATACGATTTTATGTACCAGAGATATGAATAGGGTTGTTTTTGGCCTCTTGTAAGATATAAATTAATTATAACAAACTACAAAACAATAATGAAAAACTATAAACTATGAGGAGTTACTTATATCTGAGGTCAAATACAAATACTATCGCTAACAATGTGTGTATAAATCTTCAAATTAAGTTGTATGTATGTTTATACATACAACATAATTTGGAGATTCATACACACACTTAATGCTTCTACAATGTTCCATTACATAATATCGTAATCGTAACAAGCCCTCGGTTTCATAACTAAGGCGTTGGTTGCTCTGCCCTATTTTTGACCAAGGTCCCTTGCATTTACCAGTGTAAACAAGGAGATGGCGGACTGGCTAAAGAGGCCGAACTCCAGCCTCGGATGCTGCATTTTCCTAATTCCAACTAGTTATTCAAAAATTATAAAGACGAAGATATAAAATTATCAACCCCGCAGGGGATGGTAATCTCGACAACTGCTTGGGGAGTCACGCCCCCTACGGACCCCAGTTGTATTCAATCAGAATGAAAATTGAGTGAATAGTATGTGGATGAGGAACCCAACCGGCTATTGTATCGTAGCCAAGGGTCTGCACAGGGTCAAACGACGCCAGATCAGTTTGCTCCTTCGTCGACATCATGTCAAACCGGACTCACTACTGTTAGTGGACATGTCTCGCGGGCAGCGGGTATAGAAACCTAGGCTTAACTGCATGGGTCGAGTAGAATGATACCCCCACTAAATAGTGTCTCTAAGCTAAAGGTGGAATAGCCTATGTCCACAGCTGCGTAGCCAAGAGAAAGCACTGGTCAACGAAAGTGGCACACCTCAGTTTTACTAGCCTTCTCCTGGTACTAGCGAAGTATGGACCAAAGTACAGAAACAAAATATGATGTGACGCTACCTCAAGTAGGCCCAGTTTAGAGGGTGACCATAACCTCACGAAAGGCATGAATATGCCTACGGTAACATAAAGGGAACTCCTAGAAGCAGCGACGAAGAAATCATCAAATATCATAAGGGTCTAAACACCAGCGACCCAAAGAAGAAGAAGTGCGACGTCCTCTAAAGGGCCCCTAGCCAAATAAGCGACAGAGGTCTGATCGGAGCACCCCGGCCAATAGAGCTAAAGAGCATCAACAGAATCTCAATAGCCGGTAACATCGAGCCAGGTAAAGAGGTTGAAAAACATTCACGGCCTACAACCAGTCACGTCTCGGAGACATACAGCCACCTTCTGTAAAGGTAGAAATCACCTTCTCACCTTCTCAGAGAGCCTAATGACAGAGGAATAGACCAAGCCATTTTGGACGCCATAGTCGGCGGGGAGAAGGGACAATTCAAGCACGCACCAGGATATCTTGCATTAACCTGTATGGGCAGAGAGACGGCGGTCTGGCTAAAGGGCCTAGAGGCCCAACTCAAGCCTTGGGGAGCTGAAGATAGTGGGCGCGTCCGAGATGCTGCATCCAGAAATCATTATTGGTTAGTTTCCACAAACAGTTCCGAGAAGCCGATCCAAAGGATCCTTGCCCTCATAGAAGGTCAGAATAATCTTAACATCTCCATGTGGAGGGCTGTACGAAGAAATCCGATAGGCCCAACGCTGGAGGTAACTTTGTCAGTAGACTCAGAGTGGGCTAACAAAATCAAAGCTAACTTCGAAACAGTAAACTATGGTTTTGGGTAGGTAACTCCGATAGGGTGAAGGAAAACTCAAGGGCCTCAACAGCTCGTATCTTCATTTGCCTCCTCGGAGTAAGAAACCCCAAGCAGTGTACCTTCACTGCTTGGAAGAGACCATGGTTCGTAACATTTAGATACGTTTTGTAATAATTTGTTTAATGAATTATAGAACCTTGGGATTTTTTTTACAAGGGAAGTATTACAAATCCTTGATTAAGAAGAGTCAAGATTAGTTTTCATTAAATTAAACAATATGATAATTTAAAGTTAATTCTAATACCGTCAAATCTTGATTGTATTATTCACATTTATTAAAGAATGCATGTTAGATTTGGAGAGCTTGGACAAAATACGATTTTTGGGATTGATAACAAATCAACAGTTTAATGTCTTAATTATAGTCATCAGTTGGTGCAGTTAAAGTAAATGAAAAGTAAAAGGAAGAATCTATGCACAATTTTAAAGAGTTTTATATTCGTGGTGTTGGGTTAAAGAAGTTAATAATGAAGAATAAAATAATAGTATTAAAATTTAAATTAAAATTTGATGAGGTTGGTTGAATTGAGTTGAACATTGGATTGATATGATGTGTTATTATTTACAACGTTAGTTTGCAGCATATTGGCATACCAGACAACAATCCAATAAATATCTATGGCACATTCATAAGGACATATAAGGACACAATACAGAAAAATAAAGGATGGAGCATTCTCGAATTGGCATTTTAGGTTCAATATAAATGAATATTAGCAAAGTTTTATTCGAATTTTAAAGGAAACCATGATTACTTAAGATAAGTGTTGCCAATGTTGGTTTGTATTGGTAGTATAACTAAACTATTTAGCTATCGCAGATGGGCCAGTGTCGGCGTATAAACGATAGCCAAATGTGTGTGTTGTGCATGTATGCTCTAGGTAGTCATCATACCAACAATAACTAGATTGAGATACTGTCACGTCAAAAAAAGAAAGTAAATTTTAAACAACAATAGTTGGTCGTCATACCAACTATGGTATCGTATTAATGGATGCAGGTTATTATTTGCGTGATAACAATTGATTACTTATGAAAAGTTTGTATGGATAAATCTGTATTATGGATGTGTTATTGGAAATAACCTGATCATGTTATAATTGAATACATAGTAGTAGATTGCATTTATTATGTAATAAAGTTGATAGATTATTGATAATCTAAAATAAAAATAAAGGAACAATGATGTTGCAATTTAGTTGCAAACTAAAAGTTTAGGACACTTTTAAGTATTCTAATAGAGACTCAATATGATTCTATTAATTAAAGAGCTTTTTTTGTCTGCAGCAATAGGTAGTGTACCTATTAATAGTTTACAGACAGAGAATCTGTACGATTCTACTGATCTAAGGGCTGTTTCTAGTAGAAGCTGTGGTTTACTGGCATATAATCATTGCGATTGGTATGTTAATGAGCTGTCTTGTCAACAGCGATAAGTTTAATACCTAGACTTGGTTTACTGACAGAGAATCTGTACGATCCTACTGATCTAAGAGCTGTCTTTAATAGAAGCTATGGTTTTCTGGCAGATAATCCCTCCGATTATGCTGTTAATCAGCTGATTTGTCAACAGCGATAGGTCTGACACCTAGACATGTGGTATACTGGCAGATAATCTTTCTGATTATTCTGTTAATGAGCTGCTTTGCCAACAGCGATATGTCTGACACCTAGACATGTGGTTTACTGGCAGAGAATCCTTACGATTCTGCTGTTAATGAGCTGTCTTGTCAACAGCGATAGGTTTGATGCCTAGACTGATTGAATATTCTTTGAAGATCCTTGTTTCTTACTTAGTAGCATATTGTCAGGATAGACGAGAGATTATGATATGTAACTTATTATATTGCCCATAACAATAGTAACAATTTGTAGAGAAGCATGCCGTTAAGCAGCTTGAATATCTTAGTGATTGATGTTTGTCTTTAGATAATGATTCATCCACAATAGTGCACGAGGACGTGCAAGATGTCAGATTGGCCGTGTCGGCGCTTGATTACAATAATCGTTTTCAAGCCATAATGATAGCACAAGGGTGCATTGCGCAGCGTCTGATTAGTCGTGAAGCCAATCAGGAACGCCGATTTTAAGGAATGTGTGTACTTGAGATCTTACCCTCGATGGGGGTCTGAGCAGAATCTGTTGACAGAGCGGGTCGGTATGGAAATACCGAGCGTTGGCGTCGGCCGGGACTGCTTTCTCAAGATAATTATTAGTTATTGTATAATCAGTGCTTTAAGTTAGTTACTCAGTTGTTAATAAAATGTGTTAGTTGATTGTGGCGAAGGACTTATTATTTATTGTGTATCGAATAATATCCTCCAAAGAGCACGCCCTGGATTTACCGGACCAAGTACCTGACCATACTAATTGTTATTAGTAACAAAACATCAAGATATATGATACATCTAATTAATACAACGCCCTTTATACTATGCACTCGCTCCGACATATATATATATATATATATATATATATATATATATATATAGATATATAGATATATAGATATATAGATATATAGATATATAGATATATAGATATATAGATATATAGATATATAGATATATAGATATATAGATATATAGATATATAGATATATCAGTAAGGCTACTTAATAGTCGCCTGGTTGTGAAGATTTGCGTTTTTGAGCTAGTAGTTTTATAGGTAATGATACTTAATGGGCGTGGTGTTGCTGCTTAGGTGACGATAAGTTATTACAAATCCACGTATTAATCATGGGATTAAATTTAGGAATATAACTTAACCTCTTAAAATTACTTATTACACTATCGTTATTTGGCATAATAATCGTACAAGATAGTAGACAGACCGCGGGTCAACAGCCATTTTATAGCAGATTACATAAGAGAAAACAGTTATTATTATTACTATGTAATATGTATGTTGTAACACGTATACATAAAGATGATATTCGGACAAGATATGAACACACAACATTGCTATACGATATCCGCCACTTATAATTAAGTTATAAGCAAACTAAAGCCGATAATAGTCCCAATAAACTCGCAAAAGACATAATAATATTTTTAAAGAAGTATCGCTTACCTAATTGCATTCAAGTAACACATTCACTACTATTCACTGCACTACTAAATCCACCAACTTATAAGCAAACAGGCACGCACTTTAAATACCATACTCTGAATGACACATTCGCTGCAGCGCAGAACGCTTAGTCACACAGCAACTGGTTTCTCGCAATGCGTAGCGATTGATAACGCAGAGTTATTTTTAACCGCCACAAAAACCTGAGCGACTTTGTTCGTCCTCTAACCTGTTTACGATTTATACGCGCACCGTGGAATATTACATTTTATAGTGGAAACAATAGACAGCAACTAGTTTTATAAATATTATGTATGCTTAACATATTCAATTGGAGTGTTCTTACCAAGCGTTCGTGGGTGCCCCATCAACCTTTCAAAGAGTTATCGATAATAATATACAAAACGAAATTTGTTTAGTATATTTAGACGATATAGTAATATTTAGCACATCTCTGCAAGAACATATATTACGGTTACAAAAAATATTCTCAAGACGAGAATCAAATTTTAAAATACAGATGGATAAATCGGAATTCTTACTAAAAGAATTTCAATTTTTAGGTCATATAGGTACCACTAAAGGAGTAGAACCTAATCCAGAAAAAATCTCAGCAATTAAAAACTATCCAATTCCAAAAAGTCAGAAAGAAATAAAATCATTTCTAGGTCCAATCGGATATTATAGACGATTTATTCAAGATTTTGCTAAAATGACAAAACCACCAACAGTATGCTTAACGAAAGATTCAAAAATCATTGACGAAGCAACATTTATTAGAACATTTGAACATTGTAAACAAATTTTAATGAATAAACAATTTTAAAATATCCACATTTCGAAAAGCAATTTATATTAACTACTGACTCAAGTAATTTTGCATTAGGTGCAGTAATATCTCAAGGAAATATTCCGAATGACAAACCTTTTGCATCACGGACTTTAAATTCAAATGAAACTAAATACTCAACAACTGAAAAATAATTGTTAGGAATCGTATGGGCCTGTAAATATATTCGACTATATATATTTAAAATATATACTGATCATAGACCCCTTGTTGAGAGTAGGAACGAACCGGAGGGGAAAGCAGCGCCGGAGTGGGTAAAGGAGGTGAAAAGGAAAGTGGTCACGATAGAAAAGAGAGAGGAGGAGAGACAAAGAAATGAGAGGAAAAACAATGTAGTGGTGTCGGGGATAGGAAAGGAAGGGGTGGAGGGAGTTATACAGAAGCTGGATGTTAGTGTGCAGGTGCGGAGAGAGGTGGAGCTGGGGAGAAAGGGGGACCGAATGCTAGAGCTGGCCAGTTGGGACGAGAAAATGCAGATAATGAGGTCTAAACACAAATTGAAGGGGACAAACATATATATAGACGATGATTTAACCGTAGCGGAGAGGGACGTTCAGAAGAAAATAAGGGAGAGGGCCAAGGAGGAAAGGGCGAAAGGTGTAGAAGTGAGAGTGGGCTACCGAAAAATGAATGTGGCAGGCGAGTGGTGGATCTGGCAGGGCGATGGTCTGGCAAAAAAAGTGCTGAAGGGGGCGAGGACGACGAGCCAGGAGTATGGGGTGGATGGAAGAGGTGACGAGGGCAACTGCAGGGTGGGTCTGGAACACTGCGGGTCTAAAGAAAAAAGTGCTAGGAGGAGTGTCGGTAAAAGAACCAGAGGATTGGTTGGGCTCCAAGGACATAGTGGGGCTAGTAGAGACGTGGCTGACAGAAGAGGAGTGGGGGCAGGTAGAGTGCTGTATGCCGACAGGATGGGACTGGATGACTCAGGGAGCGAAGAAGGAAGCTAAGATGGGTAGAGCCAAAGGAGGAATCCTATTGGGGGTGAGGAAGATAGTGGGAAAATGGAACAGAGAGAGGCTAAGAGAAGCTACAGGACTCGTAATAGGGAAGGTGGAAATGCATAGAAGTGCGGTGTGGGTGGGAGCAGTGTACTGTAACAAAAACCGAGTGGAATTAATGGAGGTACTAGACGAACTGGATACGGCAACAGATATGTGGATCATCGGGGGCGACTGGAATGTGAGGGTGGGGGAGCTGGAAGGAGGGATCGGAGAAGACGGTGACTGGAGAAAAAGGTGCTCCCAGGATAAAGTGACTAACCAGGAGGGTAGAGAATGGATGCAATGGTTGAGAAAGTCAGGATGGGATGTGCTCAACGGTTGCTCTGAAGGGGACTGGGAAGGGAAAAACACGTTCTGCGGACAAGGAGGAGGCTCGGTTTTGGACTACGTGGTGGTCAAAGGGATCGAAAGGGAAGAGTTGGTGTGCTTCAAGGTGGAAAACGTAGGAGGGTCGGATCATGTACCGGTAGAGGTGATCGTTAGGGTGAGGAAAGTTGGGAAGGGAGAACAGAGGAAGGCGCAGCAGAGGTTTGGATGGAGCGAGCCGGATTTGGATGCATATCATAAAAAGCTAAAACGCGTCAAGTGGGAGGATTCGATGCTCCAGTTGGAGAGAGTGATGGTGGCTGCATTGGAGAAGAAGAAGAGTGGGGGGCAGAGGGAGAGTTGGTTTGACGAGGAATGTAGGGTGAAGAAGTCGAGAAATGGGAGAGGTGAAGTGGAAAGGGCCAATCAGGCGAAGAGGGAGTTCGAGAGAACCTGCGAGAGGTAGAAGATAGAGGAGTTGCAGAAGGTAGAAACGAGGTTGAGGGAGTGTGTGACAGAGACAGGGTTGTGGGAAATTCTGAGGGGAAGCGTAAAAAAGGGCAACGTTAGCATAGAGCTGGTAGAGTGGAAGAAGAGCTGTAGAGAGATGGCGGGGTCAGAGGTGGATTTAGGGAGTCCGAGACCGGTGGTAGGAAGGGAGGCGTTTTCGCGGGAAGAGGTCGACGTGGCCATAGGGCAGCTGAAACTGGGAAAAGCGGCGGGGGAAGATGGGCTGAAGACAGAGGCCTTCAAAAGATTATCAGAGGAAGGAAAAGATAAGTTACTGGAGGTTTTGAATAGAGTCTGGAATGGTGAGGAAGAACTGCCGGAAGAGTGGCGTGTGGGGGTGGTGGTCCCGGTACACAAAGGGGGAGCAGCATCGGTCGTAAATAATTATAGAGGTATTACCGTTATGAATGCGGGATACAAAGCGATGATGACAATTGTGAAAAATAGACTATTGAGACAAGTGGATAGAAAAGGGCTGCAGAAAGGGAAGAGGGACGAGGGAGCAGATTTTCACGCTTGCGAGAATGGTGGAGGAAGCGTTGGAGTGCAAAGAGAGAGTGTATGCGGTGTTTGTGGATTTGAAAGCGGCGTATGACTTTCCTAGGGGGAAACTGGTGGAATGTATGGATAGATTGGGTATGGAAGTGGAAGGAGTGGAGTGGGTGAGAAGTATATATAAAGAGACGTGGGCAAAATCGAGAGTGAATGGAGAAGTGTCTGAGAAGTTTAGGGTGCATGTGGGTGTAAGGCAAGGGTGCCCGCTAAGCCCCCTCCTGTTCAATCTATACACAAGCGAGTTGGAGGCGGTGCTGAGGAGAGGACAGACTGGAGGGGTCATGGTGGGGAGAACCAAGGTGTGGATGCTGGCATATGCGGATGACATAGTATTAGTAGCCAAGAGAGTGGAAGAGATGCAAGAGATGTTGGAAAGAATGGGAAGGTACATGGATAGGAGAGGGCTAGTAGTGAATGTGGAGAAGACTAAATGGATGATGTTTAGGAATAGGGGTAGAAGGGGTAGAGTGGAAGAGCTGAAATGGAAGGGAAGGATGATTGAGAGAGTGAATGTCTTTAAATATTTGGGTTTCTGGTTTGACAGTGGAGGACGATGTAGGGTGAATGTGGAAAGTATGCAAGCGAAAGCGAGAATGGCTTGGGGAATAGCGAGAAGGAAATGGGAGAGGTTGTGGGGCGGTAACCTCGTAATGGCGTGCAAGATCTGGGATGCGTGTGTAAAACCTATTATGTTGTATGGAGTGGAAGTGTGGGGATTGCGTGAGTGGGATGTGATAGAGAGAGAGCAAGGTGTGCTCCTGAAGAGTCAGTCTGCTGAGTATCGAAAGGTCGACACCGAGAGCAGTGCTGTTGCAGGAGACGAATCGTATGAGTATGTGGTGGGAGTCGTGTATAAGGGTTGTGAAGTTTGAAGAAAGATTGCAGGAATTGGGTGAGGAAAGACTGGTGCGGGAGGTATGGATGAGGTGTAAGAGTAGGACGGAGAGTGGTTGGAGAAAGGATAGAGGAAGGATGTATGAAAGAGTGGGTATGTCTGAGGTGTGGGTAGAGGAGAAGCTGAGAGAAATGGGAAGCCTAGGAACTGAGGTAAGAGAGAGATTGAGAGATATTGAGTGGCGATAACGGCAGACTAGAATGATTGAGAGCTCTTACAACCCTGGCTACGTAGAGTGGCAAGTGAGTGGGAGACTCCCGAGTTACTTAGCCAGGGGTGAGTGGAGCAGGGAGGACAAGGTATGCATGGCAAGAGCGAGGTGTGGGTCAGACGAGAGAGGGATGAAAGTGTGGATGGGTTTAGGATACACCGCGTGTACGCTGTGTAGTAAGGGAAGCGACACGTGGTGGCACCTTAGCGAAGAATGTGAGGGTGTGAAAGCAGAGTGGGTGGGAGACTGCAGAAAGCTGAATGAATGGTTATGCGAGGATGGGGAAGGCGTGAAAATCTGCAGGAGGCTGACGTGGGAGAGGAAAGTGGCAAGGGCAAAGGGAGCGGCGATAGATGGGGGTAATTTGTAATTTTTGGCGGAGTAGTACTTTTATTTATATTGTATTTTTATTTTTATTTTTGTATTTTTTGTTGAGGTTTGTGATGTGGAGGGGCAGTGAGGGAAATGCCAATAAAGGTCTTTTTTTTTTACTGATCTTAGACCCCTTGTTTGGTTATTCAATTGTAAAGAACCAACTAGTAAACTTATAAGATGGAGACTTCGACTCGAAGAATTCGATTATGAAATCATTTATAAAATAGGTAAACAAAATACCAATGCCGACGCTTTATCAAGGATTAACATTAATGCCCTCGAAAATGAAACTTTAATAAATAATTCTGGTAATATTAACTTTGATGTAATAGAATATTTGCGTAATTTAGCAGAAAATCCAATTCAACCTAAACAACAAAATCTAAATCCTGAAACTGAAAATAGAATAACGATATTACAAGATGTATAAGTAAAACCACCATCATATTCTGAATTAAATGAGGCAAATGAAATAAATGACGAACTAAATGATGAAAATGAATTAAATAATGAAAATAGTTTATCCACTCCACATTTATGTAGTAATCAAAATACTTTAAATGAAGGAACGCCATTTTCAAAATTATAGGGGTCCCGAGCTGTTTGGTGATGACACCCGAACGCTTGGGATGGCACTCTAATTGAATATGTTAAGTATACCTAATATTCATAAAACTAGTTGCTGTCTATTGTTTCCCCTATAAAATGGAATATTCCACGGTGCGCGTATAAATCGTAAACAAGTTAGAGGACGAATAAAGTCACTCAAGTTTTTGTGGTGGTTAAAAATAACTCTGCGTTATCAATCGGATTGCGAACCAGTTGCTGCGTGTCTAAGCGTTCTGCGCTGCAGTGAATTTGTCATTCAGAGTTTGGTATTTAAAGTGCGTGCATGTTTGCTTATAATTTGGAGGATTTAGTAGTGCAGTGAATTGTAGTGAATATGTAACTTTTCTGCAATTAGGTAAGTGATACTTTTTTTAAAATATGATTATAGTTTTTGCGAATTTATTGGGACTATTATCGGATTTAGTTTGCTTATAACTTAATTATGTTATAAATGGCAGATATCGTATAGCAATATTGTGTGTTCATATCTTGTCCGAATAATTATCATCTTTATGTATACGTGTAACAACATACATATTATATAGTAATAATAATAATTGTTTTCCCTTATGTGATCTGCTATAAAAGGGCTATTTACCCGCGCTCTTTCTACTATCTTGTACGATTATTATGCGAAATAACGATAGTGCAATAGGTTATGTTAAGAGGTTAAGTTATATTCCTAAATTTAATCCCATGATTAATATGTGGATTTGTAATAACATATCGTCGCCTAAGCAGCAACACCACACTCATTAAATATTATTACCACTACTAGCACTAAAACGCAAATCTTCACAACCAGGCGATTTTTAATCATTTAAAATCAATTATAAAAGGAATTTGTAAGGAATCACATAAAAAGATTTAAATCTAACAACAAAAGGAATTAAATACTATACATAATTTTGGAATAGGTATCAATAATAGATAACGGTACAATTATTTTAAATAATGCTACAAATTAAACTAATTACACTGCACGAACATTCAAAAATATTAATTTTGTCAATTGTATTATTAATTTTGAGTCTGTGAGAATAAAAGTGGTGTAAGTGACATTTGAATTGTTCTGAAAAGGAGAAGATTTTGCGTTTTGTATTTATGTAAATCGATCCATATTTGCATTGTATTGCTCTACAATATTTGGTCTTATTATATCAATATGATCTTTATTTATTTGGGACCATCTTGATACTTTTCCAAGTGGATCAACTCCAACAAATGTCGACAAAATTGTCACACATTTGTTGTCAATCCATTTTATAACTACAATTTGTTTTGTATTATCAGAATAAAAATTAAATGATCCTCTTCCATCTTTTTTCAATTGTTTTTCTTCCATAAGCAATCCTTTCAATCTACTTTCTCTTACTGTTCCGGCGCAAAGGATTCCCATATATTTCAAACTCAAGAAAAGGTCAATAGAAGAAAGTTGTCGGTATATATTTTAAAATGTTGGTTTCGAGGTATATGTTCGGATAATTTTATTACAATATCTCCACTTATTCCTAAACTCAATTCATTTTGGACAGTACCATTTCCAACATATACTTCGAACTCGTAAACTATGCCACTCACACCAGCTCGGGCAAAAACTTTTATTCCCAATTTATGAGGTTTACTTTTTATATATTGCTTCAAGGAGCTCCGACCTTTGAAGGGAATCATAATTTCATTAACTGAACTATGTTCTTCTGGCTCGATTTTTGAGAAATTTTCTTGCAGTGATTGAATGTATGTACCTTGAACAATTTATCATAGTTCGCATCACCACGGGACTTCATATTGGTATTATCATTTATGTGTATGCAGCTTCTCAGTTTTTCATCAATCTGCAATTGTGGAGTACCTAGTTTCTTGTGCCCAATACATTCTATAGCTTGGCATATGCACAACGCCAGATATTATATGTATGCCATAGTAATTGCACATTTCAGCAAACGTCGTATTCACAGAATTGCCATTTTACTGGACTGAATATAAATTTGTTGATAATATTGTCGTCAAAAAATAATTTAAAATGTAACATATGCCGTAACTGTATGATGCAATACACCCATAGAATTAAGAGAAAAAATAATCATGACAATAAATAAAAACTTACCCCTATTTTTTTCGTAAATGTAATCTCAAACACGGTAATCACGAAGCACATGCGTTCCAAGTCAATGTATTCTATGTAATGCATAACCTCAGACGAAATTGCAGAAATTGATAATTCTGGCGCCATCTACATAATAAATTACTAGGTGAAGCATAAACTAGAGGTCAAAAAAGGGCAGCATTTCGCCACAAAAAAATCAAATATATTCTGATGCCATATGGCATCACTGGGAAAGAAAGGGTTAAATTTCCTGGTTTTACAAATGCCGCATTTATTTATTAAAATGACAAATGCCCATGAATTCAATCAAATCACCCATGGTGCGATTAAAACAATCACTTGCAATTTTGTATGTGTTGAAGTGACACTACGAATTTCTGAAACAAACCAATTTATCATTGATTTAAAAAGCGGTAAGATATAAATCAATATTAGTATTCCGCTTATTATTGTTTGGCGTAGTTCTCAGTAGATGCTACATTTATACTATTATTACCCGTTGAGTCGTACATTGGGGTTGTTTGTTTAGGTAGTGCGTATTGGATTGTGTAGTTGTAGCCGTTGTAGCTGATCACAAAATGTATAAAAGATCATATAGGTGAGTCACTTATTATTTATTATATTTAATTAGTCTTAGCTAAATATGCGTATGTATTGCTATTCGTATTTAGCATTTGTGTGAAATTATTGATAGTAATCATAGGCGACTTGGTTGTACAATAGAAAAGTTGATAGGACATGTCGATCTGAGCACCGCTGTATACAACATGGGGATATCATCCAGGTGCAACCCATGTCCTTAGGCCCTTTCGTTTTACCGCCCCGAGGCGTGCTGTATCCTTTGCTTATGCGGTCGTCCATAACAAACAATAGAACACGCTCTTTTGTGAACGCGAACAGTTAACTGTTAATTTTTCGTGGATAGGCAACAATACTACCTTCATATTTTAATAAGTTCCTTTTTCCTATGTTTATAATGGAATACCACATATTAAGAGTAGTAACAATACAATTTATTTAAACTCCTACTTACGTGCGCCCGTTTAGTCTAATCTCACAACCTCACATGTGAATAATGAATACAAGCACAATGCGCATGCTATGCTCTAGACGAGGTAGAATTGTTCGCAGCGGGACTGGCTTGCACGGTAAATAAAACAGGGGACAATAAGCCCAGGGCTGCTCAAAGTGAAAAACGAAAGGCACTCTTATAGGCCCTACAGGCGATGTTATTGGGTCGATATATGTCGATCTGAGCACCGCTATGCACCGACTATACAGCATGGGGGTACCTCTGGATCACCCAGGTGCAACCCATGTCCTATGATATAACGTACATATGCCATACGTAAAAAAAGACCTTTATTGGCATTTCCCTCACTGCCCCTCCACATAAGAAACCTCAACAAAAATATACAAAAATAAAACTAAAAATACAATATAAATAAAAGTACTACTCCGCTAAAAATTACAAATTACCCCCATCTATCGCCGCTCCCTTTGCCCTTGCCACTTTCCTCTCCCACGTCAGCCTCCTGCAGATTTTCACGCCTTCCCCATCCTCGCATAACCCTTCATTCAGCTTTCTCCAGTCTCCCACCCACTCTGCTTTCACACCCTCACATTCTTAGCTAAGGTGCCACCACGTGTCGCTTCCCTTACTATACAGCTCACACGCGGTGTACCCTAGACCCATCCACACTTTCCTCCCTCTCTCTTCTGACCCACACCTCGCTCTTGCCATGCATACCTTGTCCTCCCTGCTCCACTCACCCCTGGCTAAGTAACTCGGGAGTCTTCCACTCACTCTACGTAGCCAGGGTTGTAAGAGCTCTCATTCATTCTAGTCCTTGCCACTCAATATCTCTCAATCTCTCTCTTACCTCAGTTCCTAGGCTTCCCATTTCTCTCAGCTTCTCCTCTACCCACACCTCAGACATACCCACTTTTTCATACATCCTTCCTCTATCCTTTCTCCAACCACTCTCCGTTCTATTCTTACACCTCATCCATACCTCCCGCACCAGTCTTTCCTCGCCCAATTCCTGCAATCTTTCTTCAAACTTCACAACCCTTATACACGACTCCCACCACATACTCATACGATTCGTCTCCTGCAACAGCACTGCTCTCGGTGTCGACCTTTCAACACCCAGCAGACTCTTCAGGAGCACACCTTGCTCTCTCTCTCTCTATCACATCCCACTCACGCAATCCCCACACTTCCACTCCATACAACAGAATAGGTTTTACACACGCATCCCAGATCTTGCACGCCATTACGAGGTTACCGCCCCACAACCTCTCCCATTTCCTTCTCGCTATTCCCCAAGCCATTCTCGCTTTCGCTTGCATACTTTCCACATGTACCCTAAATCCTCCTCCACTGTCAAACCAGAAACCCAAATAATTAAAGACATTCACTCTCTCAATCATCCTTCCCTTCCATTTCAGATCTTCCACTCTACCCCTTCTACCCCTTCTACCCCCATTCCTAAACATCATCCATTTAGTCTTCTCCACATTCACTACTAGCCCTCTACTATCCATGTACCTTCCCATTCTTTCCAACATCTCTTGCATCTCTTCCACTCTCTTGGCTACTAATACTATGTCATCCGCATATGCCTGCATCCACACCTTGGTTCTCCCCACCACGACTCCTCCAGCCTGTCCTCTCCTCAG
The DNA here is from genome assembly GCA_963942505.1 of Lordithon lunulatus. Classification (NCBI taxonomy): domain Eukaryota; kingdom Metazoa; phylum Arthropoda; class Insecta; order Coleoptera; family Staphylinidae; genus Lordithon; species Lordithon lunulatus. Next base: position 50,643,076 of record OZ012669.1, read on the forward strand.
CACCGGCTCCAACTCGCTTGTGTATAGATTGAACAGGAGGGGGCTTAGCGGGCACCCTTGCCTTACACCCACATTCACCCTAAACTTCTCAGACACTTCTCCATTCACTCTCGATTTTGCCCACGTCTCTTTATATATACTTCTCACCCACTCCACACTTTCATCTTCCATCCCCAATCTATCCATACACTCCACGAGCTTTCCTCTAGGAACTGAATCATACGCCGCTTTCAAATCCACAAACACCGCATACACTCTTCCTTTGCACTCCAACGCTTCCTCCACCATTCTCGCAAGCGTGAAAATCTGCTCCCTCGTCCCTCTTCCCTTTCTGAAACCCCACTGGCATTCCGGCAGCAGCCCTTTTCTATCCACTTCCCTCGCTAGTCTATTTTTCACCATTGTCATCATCGCTTTGTACCCCGCATTCATAACGGTAATACCCCTATAATTATTTACGACCGATGCTGCTCCCCTATTGTGTACCGGGACCACCACCCCCACACGCCACTCTTCCGGCAGTTCTTCCTCACCGCTCCAGACTATTCAAAACCTGCAGTAACTTCCTTCCTCTGTTAATCTTTTGAAGGCCTCTGCCTTCAGCCCATCTTCCCCCGCCGCCTTTCCCAGTTTCAGCTGCCCTATGGCCACGTCGATCTCTTCCCGCGAAAACGCCTCCCTTCCTACCACCGGTCTCGGACTCCCTAAATCCACCTCTGACCCCGCCATCTCTCTGCAGCTCTTCTCCCACTCTGCCAGCTCTATGCTAACGTTGCCCTTTTTACGCTACCCTTCAGAATTTCCCACAACCCTTTCTCTGTCACACACTCCCTCAACCTCGTTTCTACCTTCTGCAACTCCTCTATCTTCTTCCTCTCGCAGGTTCTCTCGAACCCCCTCTTCGCCTGATTGGCCCTTTCCACTTCACCTCTCCCATTTCTCCACTTCGCCATTGCTCTTCGCCAGCTCGACTTCTTAACCCTACGTCAACCCAACTCTCCCTCTGCCCCCACTCTTCTTCTTCTCCAATGCAGCCACCATCACTCTCTCCAACTGGAGCATCGAATGCACATCCTCCCACTTGACGCGTTTTAGCTTTTTCTCATATGCATCCAAATCCGGCTCGCTCCATCCAAACCTCTGCTGCCCCTTCCTCTGTTCTCCCTTTCTAACGTTCCTCACCCTAATGACCACCTCCACCGGTACATGATCCGACCCTCCTACGTTTTCCACCTTGAAGCACACCAACTCTTCCCTTTCGATCCCTTTGACCACCACGTAGTCCAAAACCGAGCCTCCTCCTTGTCCGCAGAACGTTTTTTTCCCTTCCCAGTCCCAGTGGCTTTACTTCTCATGTATTCCAGAGGAATATCGTAAGGTGTTTTACAAACTACGCTGTATACACCAGGGGAGGTCAAACTTTGATGACTTTGGGCAACCTGTTAATTAAAGCATAGACAGCGGTCTATCAACATCGCATGTATTACTCATACGTACACAGCAACGACAGCTACATCGGAAAGATTATTTTGACGTTTTGTGACGCTTAAAAGCTATTTACGGACTCAACTGATCAAGAGCGCCTAACAGGCCTTGCGCTATTGAGCGTGCATAGAAACATATAAGTTGAGTTGTGAAGTTGAAGTGTTGAAATCGATTTGCGAGAAAAAGAGAGCCATGTACAGCTTCTCTTGTAATTAATAATGTATTCATTTTTTTCCTTCTCACTCGAAATAAATACAAATTCATTCCCCCTTCCTCGATTTTTCGTAGATACGTAGATGGTATTTAGATTTTAGTAAGCAAGTACATTTTAACTGCCCATTAGCATTAGGTAAACATTAACTGTTTGGAGTAATCGTACAGTTATCAATATTGCTTTATTTGTCTTGTTTTCTAAAGGGTGAATATATATATATATATATATATATATATATATATATATATTCATCATTATTTTGGGAATTAGTATTAGTTATTGAGTTAGTTGTATTCTGTAATTTACATATTATTCTTCTTCTAAAGTACATACTGTCTCCTATCGGCAATTCTGATCTTCGATTACGCAGCTCGGATCTTGATGTTATTAATAACATGAACAGTTTTAAACTATATCAGACCTGTTAATTAGTGATGGGCTAATTCGAAAAATGTACTACGAGTAAAATAAATACTAGTAAAGCGAGGTTCTATCATTGAACGAACGGAATTCGTGAATTGTCCGTATTTTGCAAAAAATTCGATAAATAATATTGATATCGTCCGAGGTTTTTAAACATCGTCCTCGGCCCTTGGACCAACTAACGGTGGCACGGCATTTAAAAAAATATTTCGCCCGACATGCTAGTGAGAGTAAAATTTCCAAGAATATCTCCAAATGTGTTCACATGTCACACTACCAATAACATATACTTCAAAGTCTATATTTTCTTCAAAATTGTATTTAGTCAGTACCATATCGTTAATTTGTAATGCTATTTTATGTTATAAAAGGTGTACGCTATGCTTGCATGCATTCTCATATTTATAAATACACATTTACATTAGTACCGAATTTTAAGTTGGCAACACTGGCTACTTCCCGCACTAGTACGGGAAGTAGTATTTCCCGCACCCAAATCAATGCGGCGAATGACTTGTCTTAAGACATGAGTACAAAAAGTATAAAACATTTTTATATCTACATTTGAGAATAAAAAGTTTTTGAGGGGAGGTATCTATATATCTATATCTGTACTATTCATTTTCAATACCCCTTTTAAAGTTATTCCTACCGCACCCAGTATTTTATTACAAAAATAGATTGAGTGAATTGATTGAATCGTAGAAAATTACGGTTAAACAGTGTAATGTTATACGGCCATTAATTATCTCAATCTACTTGCACTACACCGTTTTTGCCAATTCTCTTTTAATCAAGCCGTAATTAATTAAATAAACTTTTTTTTTGTATTTTTATTAAAACTGGTCTAACAGACCAACCATCAATTTTACTCTAATCTTAAATGCTAACATGAAGGTGCTTGGATTCATCCAGTGATGCCCCAAGCTTATGTATAATTTAAAATAAATATGCTCCTACACTATCCAACTCGCCCACTTTTACTCTGTTTTTGTCACAATCACTCTCCTAACTCGAAAGGTTACATTTTCTTCAGTCTTCTAAGATGATGTTGGTTGTCAAGCAGTTGGGTCATTTCCGCATTGACATGATGGTGCAGCCTATTTTCATGTTTGGCAACGATTCTCTTGATCTCTGCTTTGACATAAGGAATACCGAGGTCTCTGTGAATATCCGAGTTGCGTATGTACCACGGTGCATTTGCCGTAGGGCGTAGAACTTTGTTTTGGAATATTTGTATGGTGTTTATAATACTCTCTTTAGCACAGCCCCATAACTGGACTCCATACAGCCAAACTGGTTTGAAGATTAGGTTGTAAATTAGAATTTTATCTTATATTGACAGTCGAGAATTTCTGCCCACCAGCCAATAATACTGTCTGTATTTTAAGTTTAGCTCAGTTTTTTTTCTTTACATGCTCTTTCAATCGTAATTTCGCATCCATTGTTATACCAAGATATTTTGCTTTATTTTCATTCAGGATAATAGTACCATTGATAGAAAGAGTCGGAGGATTCACTAGGTTTTTATTAGTAAAATTAACATGGATTGATTTTTGTTCATTTAGCTTTATTTTCATTTTTGTTGTCCAGTTGGCTATCTTATCAGAAGCATTTTGTAGCTTAGATGTGGATTGATCGACATTTTCTCCCACAACTATTAGGGCAGTATCGTCTGAAAATGTGGCAATTTTAACATTCTTCATGATTGGTATGTCACTTGTGTATAGTAGGTACAGTATAGGTCCCAGTACACTTCCCTGAGGCACACCAGCTTTTATTTCTTTTAATTCATAATATTCATCTCCTTGTTTTATTCTGAAAAATTTGTTATATACGATGTTAAGATCTCGACAAATTGATTTGGGAGAATTTTATTTGATTTATGTATTAGGGCATCATCAGATCTTATCACATGCATGAGACACATCTAGGAAGATTGTTGAAGATACTTGCTTTCCTTCAAGTGCTCTTTCTATAGCGTCGGTGATGCGGTGTGCTTGGTCTATTGTTGAGTGGTTGTGTCGAAATCCGAGCTGAAAATCAGGAATCAAGTTACTGTCTTCTATTACCTTTTTCATTCTTTTAAGAATAAGTTTTTCGAATAATTTCGATATAATTGGCAACAATGAAATGGGCCTGTATGATTTTACGTCGTTTGGCGACTTTTCTGGTTTTGGTAACATAATTACCTCTGCCACTTTCCAACTATCAGGTACATGTTTTAGGCGGAAGGCTGCATTAAAGAGGTAGGCCAGCATGACTAATTATTTCCTTGGTAATTGTTTTAGGATTTCACCGGTTATAAGATCAAGGCCATGTGTTTTTTTTTGGATTCAGATTTGTTCTTATTTCTTCAGCTATTTCTTTTGGTGTAACGTGGGTGATTTCTTCTGATATTGGGTTATATGTTGTTTCAAGAACGAACTCTTCCTCCACTTGATTTGACGTAAAGGTGTTAGCTAGGTACTCTGCAAACATATCAGTCTTTTGTTTGCTACTCCTAGCCCACGGTTCTCGATCTTTTCTAATGGGTGGAATTGATATTATAGGTCGTTTGATTTTCTTGGTTGCCTTCCATAGTGAATAATCAGTTTCTTCATTAGAATCGAGGCTTTGTAGTTAAGTACTAATAGCTTCCTCTTTGATTTTCTTGATTTCTCTTTTCAGCTTTTGTGTTTTGTTGTTTAGAATCGTCTTATCAGCTGGGTTTCCAGTATGTTGCTATCTTTGTCGAGCCGCTCTTTTCTTACTGGCAAGTTCTCTGATTTCGACTCAGTAGTTTATCTCTTTAGTGATCCGAGACATTTTCTTAGTGTTATTATAAGCTACTATTTGTAGTAACTTTGTGATTTTTTCCACTTCTTCTTCTAATTGTCCCTTTGACCTTAATGCAATATTTAAATTAATTCGATCACGAAGTTCAAGTTTGAAACTCACCCAATCTGTGGTTTTATTGACAAGCATTAGTCGAGCTTCATTCTTGATGATTATTTCACTCAAAGTTAAGACGACAGCTGAGTGATCGGGGTCTATGTCGAAACTTTCTTCAATTTCTATGAATTTCGGTGACCCTTTTCTTAAGATGAAAAAATCAAGCATATCAGGGATTTTATTTGGGGTCGGTTGGCCAGTAGGTGGGCTTTTATGTCGAATAGAAGTTGCGTCCTGTCGCACGAATAGGTTTTCTTAATTCACTACCTTTTGTTGTTGTCGGCCTTCATTCCCAGTCTACATGTTTAGCATTGTAGTCACCGCCTATGATAAATCTTTCACGGGGATGTTGCAGGAGTGTTTTGAATTCCTCAACCTTAAGATTATGCTTGGGAGGGCAGTAGACTGCACCAACTATTATGTTCTGTTTGGTAGACACGACGGTGAGCTGAATGTCTTTACGCTGTAGATGACATTGTTCATTGTGGTTTATGGATTACACTACCACCTTTAGCTCTATTTTCCGCGTGGGTGGTGTGATAAACTTTATAACCTCTTATTTTTACATAAGACTGGTTTGTTAGGTGAGTTTCAGAGATAAGGCACACAATGTGTTGTAGATTTAGGAACACCTATAGTTTATCTTTCTTGTTGAGGATGCCATTGACAATCCAGATGGTAATTCGTAATTCGGTACCTTTCATTATGTATGTTCTTTAGGAATAGCGCCTGTGGTCCTGGTTTCTAGTCTGTTAAGTCTATCTGCAACATTAGTGAGCATAGAAATCATATTTTGCATTATTTGCATTACTGTTGTTTCTGCATTTGTTGCAGATGCAGTGGCGCCTGTAGATCCGTTCTGTATCGCCTGAGCATAAGATGTTTTATTTCTTGTTTTATTAGACACAAAATATTTTGATTCAAGATTCTGTCTCTTATTTGTGTTATCAGTTCCCCTTCTCTTTTGTAGCTCTTTTGAAATTATGAATTCTCTGTAGTTTGTAGGGTGCGCTTCCCCGCAGTTGAAGCATTTAGCTGGAGTATTGTTAGGTGTTATACATTCAGTTGTTATGTGATTGCCAGCACATTTGACACACGATGGATTTCTTTGGCAAAAACATTGGCACTTTTTGCATTGAGGTATTAGTTTGCTAGTTTTTATGGCTTCTATTTTTACCTTCATGTGGCACATATATTGTAATTCATATATTTTCTTTATGTCTTCTGTATTTTCAAAAGTTAAGATAAACATCGGTAGTTTTTCGTAGCCGTGTTTTGTTTTCTTTAATTGATTTTCTACCATGATAATTTTGAAGGATTTGTCCTCTAATTCCTTTGTTATTTCCTTTGTGTCGCGAGAGGAATGCATTCCTTTTACCACTACTCTAATCGGCCTGTCATGTTTATTTTCGTAAGTGTGGCATTCTTGTTGACAATCATTCAAGTACTTCTCTATACCAGTTGACGTGTTAACGTTAATTTTTATTTGATTATTATTGAACCTTGGTTGCATTAAAACTAATATTTTAACTGACTGAAGCTTATGTTTAATCACCGTGTAATTTTTTAAATTACTTATGATGACTGGGGGTGGTTTAGGTTCTTTCGCTATTTTAGGCTGGTTATTAGTTGGGCTCTTATTTTATTTCTGGCAATTCGGTGGCTTTTCTTTTCTTATATTTTTTTTGGAAGCAGCCATGTTGTTTCCGCCGCTACCAGCAATTCCTCTTCTCCCGAATTTACCGAACTATATTTTGTGTTCATTTCTGTATTGATATGTGATGCTATTTTTACCTCTACTGTTTCTCTGTTCGGTTTTGTTGCTGCGATGTCATCAATTGACCCCCTCAGCGATTGTATTTCATTCAGCGCTTGTTGCAGCTGATATTGTAGATTTAAAATAGCCTCGTTTTCTGTCATATGGATCGGTGGAACAACGTTGCCATTGTTCTAGTTAACTTCCTGTGGTATAAACTGATCCACCGGGAGCATAATCACTCGCGATTGCTTGACCGCCCGGTATACCCTAAATGGTATCACTTTACGCGAGGTGATACCAGATGGCCCATCACGCGTAAAGTGATACTATTTAGGGTTCACGTAGTAGTTAACTTAACAAGCGCTCTCGGGCACGTCTGATCGCGGCGATATTCACGCTTAATTAATAAAACTGTTTGAATTCTATACACTTAAAATATCACACTAAAATACTTTAGTGTGAATTTCAAGTCAATTGAAATGGGTAATGGGTACATCTTTTGGTTACTTCTAATCGTAAGTTCTTTTTCATGGGATAACACTTTCTAGAGTTGTTTAAGCAATGTAAAACCACTGTATCCTTTGGGTTGGTTGAGAGTGCAGCTCTAAGTGGGCGATTAACTCCCATCAAAGGCTAGATATGACCACGAGGCCGATAGTGAACAAGTATTGCGAGGAAATGTTGAAAACAATTTTGAAGAGCGAGGTCTATAGTACGTCAAACTCTTCAGGGGAAAATCTGAGAAACCCGAATGTGCACATGGGGGATTAAGTCTCGATTGTATAAAGGCGAGGTAACTATAACCCCTGATTATATTGTGAGATGTTGCATACATTCTTTTTATCTTTCCATTTCATATCCTCTTGTACATCTGTTTATATGTGGCAACGTCGCATGTGTCAAACTTGTCAAAAGTGTGGTTAGAATAACGGATTGGAAATTAACTCCAGAGTTATACAACCGAGCCTCAATGTCTCACAATACGAGCGAGCCGCTTGGTATTGCAAGGATAGCCCATACCGTTGATTATTAGACGTTGATTCACCCATTAGTCAATACCCATATCAAACTATGCCCATTCTATTTCAATCGACTTGAACTATACTCAATTAATACTTAAATTGCTTGAACAATGTAGTGCAGCGTTGTTTGGTTAGTATAAGTATTGTTTCTTTGGATGTGGTGAGTTGAGCATGTTAGCGTATAATTTGTCGCACAATCCTGTTTGTAAACAAATCCCCCATGTCAAGGTTTACGTGCCATCTACGATTTCAGACACTAAACGCGCTTCCCTTTCCAGTATGCGTAATAGACGCACCGCACCGCGAAATTTCTAAGACGCGCGCAAAGAGCAGAAACTGAAATTTCTCGTGCGAGATTGATGCGGCAAGAAAAGCACCACCCCAACCGACAAATGCTCTCCCCGCACAGAAGCTAGTCGGTGACGTATTAAGGACATGTCCGACCCCTTCGCAAATACAAATAACCCACTGCCGAACAAACAGAATGGGCTCTAGACAATAACATCTTATTGTTTCGAGGCAACATCTGTGAAAGTTAACGGAATATATTGTGCTAGTTTATCAAAATAGAAGCTACTTGGAGTTAATGAAGTGATTTCAATAGTTATTTATATAATTAATACAAATGATTAATAGAACGTTCACCAGATAGTAAAATACTACTATATTATTATACAAACGGACATTGAATGCGAAATATACAAAAGTTTATTTATATAAGTCAATGTTTGATCATAGGTTTCCTCGTCAAACATACGATATATGGAAACTATTTCAAGATTTTTTTTTCGCATCAAAAATATCAAAATATTGAAGTTAATGAATTAATATTAATATTTATTTCTACGATTAATATATAATATTCATAGATTGTTCATGTAGCTACTAATTGAGGAGAGAACTCAATCTTTATTAGGCTACCGGCTCTTAGCCTAATTGCGATTTTATTAGATTCTACAATACGTGCAGATTAATGCAGTAATAGACATTAATTGCGAAATATTCAAAATATTGTAGAAATTAAGATTTTCCCTTAGTTTACAGCATGAAAGAAAAAAAGATATTCAGATTTTCTCATAGTTAGTTTTCCGCATCACAGTATCTATACATATGCTACTAGGAGTTAAGGAATTTATATCAATAGTTATTTCTACTATTGATACAAATGAATGGAGCCTTCATATAGCTGCCAATTTCGGAGTTATTATATTCTACAACTCCCTAATATATTAACTAACTAATTAACTAACTATATTAAGACATAAATTGGTATTGAATAAAAAATATCTAAAAGACTATAGAATACAATATTATGTAATAGTTTTCGCACAAAGAATGCGAAATATACAACATTTGATTGAATTCAACATTTTCTCGTATTGTACGCTTAAAAAATACGAAATTTACTCTATAATAGGTATATAAGCGCTCTTTAATACTCTTTCAATCGGAATATAGGTACCAATTATAAATATACTGAATTAATAATAATTTAAGAAATATGAAATTTACTCTATAAGGCACCTTACACGGTCAATAATACTGTCAATCCTAGTACTGTCAATATTTTCTTCAATCCTCCTTTTATATTTATCAAGTAATCGATTCTCCAGATAAAGATCAGTATTCTCTTCATTACATCATTACTATACCTTATACGATGAGTAATACTGGCAATATTTTAGAATAATGTAAATATTAAATATTGTATTGTTCAGGAATACTGTCATTCTAAAATATTGACAGTAATATTGATCGTGTAAGGTGCCTTTATAATAGTACAACATATTATTGAATTCAACATTTTCTCGTATTTTACGCTTAAAAAATACGAAATTTACTCTATAATAGGTATATAAGCGCTCTTTAATACTCTTTCAATCGGACTATATATACCAATTATAAATATACTTAATTTAATAATAATTTAAGAAATACATTAAATGCGAAATATGCAATTGAAATATGAATTCAAGATTGTGTGGCCTCTACACACCAAAATATTATTTAAATAAATTTCATGATTAAAATCCAACATTTTCTATATTATTGTTTTTATATGTAACAGATAAAAATAATCGTGTAAAAATTATACAGGATTTTTTTTGTAAATTTTAATATATTTTCATATTAGTCTTCTACTCAATATATTATTCTACTATTAAGAAATTCCGTTTACTAATAATAATAATAATAATAATAAGAATATCCTCTTTTGCAATTATTGTAACAATTTTATTTTTCACTTGAAATCCGTATTTCACATACATGCGAAAAATAAATTTCAAGCCCCTCGCAGTAAATAATATTAACTAAAAGCTCTCGAAAAATGTGAGGCATGTTCCCGGGGGGTAGAGCCCACCATCGATCTCCGTCAAGTGCATCGTCCGCCGCCTCCCAGTGGGACGGGGCTACGGGCATGTGCTATGTGTGGGTGGCAAGTTTGCTCGCGGAACTTGACGGGTAGTTCGATTGGAACTTATCCCCATAATGAGGGCACCCCCGCACGACCCCCACTCCCCCCTTCGCCGACACAAACGGCCATTGTCCCCAGTAACTGAACAAGAACTGGCAAATGCGCAGATAAAGAGCAATACAAACTTTTAAATAAACAAAAGCGGGGAGGAACTTCCATAATGCGAGCGAAATGCAATTTAAAACTTTGCGTCAGCGCAAACTCGCGTTTTGTATACGTAAACGGCGCATAAATAAATAGTTTTTCGGGGGGCACGGGACGACTGTAATAGTAAAATGGGGGGGATCTGTTTAAAACTGTCTTGGCTTGAATTATTCAGTGCGGCGATGGAAAATCGATGATTTAGAGGTCGTAATAACTTCGAAGAATTATATAAAAATACATGATCAAAGTTGTATGTTTCTTTGCTCTAAAATTGCATCATTGCATATGGCATTCAGATAGAGAAATCAATGTTTATTAGGCTATCGGCCCTTGGCCTAGCAGGCTATGACATTCATTATACTATTCATTAATTTTCAACGGTTCAGTTTTGTGCCAACAATAAGAATAATTTATTACAGTAATTATTACATTTCTATTGAATCAAAATGGCTTTTAGATCAAAACTAGATACATATATTTTGTTGAATCTATACCAATTTAAATTTTATGGTTTTATAGCGTAACATACCGTGCGTTTTTTAAATGTTTATGGATTAAATTTCCCGTGGAAAATACGCCAATTTCATTAGGACAGTGCTCCATTTTGACAGATTCGGCCATTCATGTCTGTACAGTATTGGTTTCGTTTTAAATATTGTAAATAATAAACTCAACTTTATCTATGGAGGTCATTACTGAAGAAAGTCGAAAGGCGTCGAGTTTTAAAACCATTCCAGTGCCAGCCATCCACTTCCTTGCCTTGGAGATCCCCCTCGTTGGGTGAACCATGGGACCCTATGTACCCATGGAGGTTTCCCAGTGCCTTGTTCCACGGTCCCTTTCTTTATTGTGCGCTTCGAGAGCCTCGACCTGTTCTCTTAAGGGTGAATGCGAATATAGTAAGTTTTCTCCTGTCTGTCCTGTTTTGAGATAGAACCACGAAAAGTACTATTACATGAAAAAGGAATAAGTAAACGAGGACCGTTAAGAGCCCTATTTTCTACAAAAAATATTGAAAGTTAATTTTTCTATTCTTGAAAATAGTTATATTTTGTTAACCTATAGCAAAAAAATAGGTCCGCCCTTTACTCTTTATAAATAAGGCCGAGCAAAAATAGTTGGCATGTACAGCTCAATTACACATGCTCACTTACAAAACAAACAACCCACCCTAGCGTCCCCCGTCCCTCACCCACGTCAGTCTTGTGTAGATTTCCATGCCTTTCCCATCCTCTCTTACCCATTCAGTCACGTTTCTGTACATCCCAACCCACTCTAATTTCACACCCTCACACTCGTGGCTCAGGTGCCACCACGTGTCACACTAAATACATTGTACTCACGTGGCCCTTGTCCCTATCCACACTTTCCTTCCTATCTCTCTCTTCCGAACCACTCCTCGCCCGTATCATGCATACCTTCTCCCCTCTGAGACTTAACCTGGTTATGTTGTCCGGCAGTTACCCCGGTACCTGCCACTTTACATACCTCTGGTTGTGCCAGCTCTCATTTAACCTTTCCTGTCGCTATGCGCCTACTCCAATGACACCTTGAATACCGCTTGCGATGGGAGCTTTGATGACACCTTATGTTTAATTATTTATTGTTTCCAATAGAGATCATCTAAAGTAACTACATTCCCTAGATAATGAATTTATTATTGCAAAAACAACGAACACTTATTGGTTCAATAGCTATTGGTACATTTATGGAACGTTGGTGAATACGGGGGTGTGTATCACAAAACGTTTTTGTATTAATTTTTTAAATTTATTATTCAATTATATCAACTTCTATATAGTAATGATAGAAATTGATAAATTTAAATGATAAAATAAAAAATCGCTCATAATTTTAAAGATGCAGGCTACTGCTGCAAAGGTAATTTTCAGATGTACATAAAACTGTATCATCATATAACTCGATAAATATAAAATATTGACATGCAGCACAAGACACCACTATGTTTAAAGCGAGCAAATAGGGCACCGTGTTCTCCTATTCAACTCGTTTTAATATTGATCTTCCACTGTCAGTTGTAGTCTCCTTATTTGCCTGTATATTCCTGCGATATGTACTACTGTTGCGAGTGTGTGGGTGTGTATTTAATGTTAATTAATTCGCTCTTTAATTCGAAACGCGAGTTTGCGGGCTTTGTCGGTGTATGATTAAACGGCACGTTTCCCGTAGGAATATTGATCAATACATAACTAAAACCGTCCTTAATTCCGTGTGCAACTACTACTAACTTCATCAGGGCAAACTGCGGGCATCACGAAAGAACTCATCGCAAAGTTAAATCTCGCAGCGAACAAGTTATATCAGCGTGTATTGATTTATGCGGAAGTTTGGGGAAGAATACAGAAATAATTTCTAAATCTGACAATGTTCTGAATAAACTCTTTTGTTAGCGACGCGAACTACTATTATGCAGCCGTCCTGTTCGGGATAAAGTAAAACAGTAATATTGTACAAAAATTGGAATACTTCCGAGAAGTGAAGTAGTTATTAATTGAAATGTCAAATAGCAGATTGTATAGTTTGTATTGTTTGATTCAATATGAAATATATTTCTATATCCGTTATATAAGAAATGGATTGTATTTTCAAGAAATCAAGTTATAGTACATTCCGAAAATAAGCAAGTTTATTTTTAACATCTGCGACTATTATTAAAACAAAGTGAGAATATTCTTGTTTTATAATGAGAGAAACAAAAAATAGTATATTATATTTTTCTCTTGCATTATAAAACAAGAATAACTAGCTGACTTCTCTACAATTTAATTGAATAAGCAACCAAATAGTTTCAATACATAGTTTATAAATGTGCAAAGATGTTTATTCATACATTAACTTTTCTGACGTGCGTAAAAATCTATCCTTCATAAATAAATGTATAAATATATAGTGTCAGACATGTTCTAATAGCTTATCCCTATAATAGAGAAACGAAGACAATGGTTTGAAGTCGACCGTCCTGTCATTTATGACTTTTGTGCTGTCAGTACATGTCGTGACCAATAATGACAGTTTTGTTCATAAAATGGGGACAAAAACAATACGATAGTTGCGTCTATGATTATCTTAGGCCCAATTGTAGGTGTAGACGTCGCACAGGCGATTGTGATCTCCATATGCAGTGAAGGGGTGGACATTGCATCTTATGTTTACATAGAGGCGGCGAGGAAGAGTTAAGCCTCTCGCCTCTTCGCCTACCATGTCTTAGGCAAGTCACGAACGAACAAAGAGTGTTAAATGAAGAGGGGTTAGTAGCAACTTTTAAGGCCCAATTCACACATAAGCGGCGTCGGGCGCAGGCGCGGTGTAGGCGAGGCGCAGGCGCGACGTCGCACAGACGATTGTGATGTCCATATGCAGTGAAGGGGTGGACATTGCACCTTATGTTTACATAGAGGCGGTGTAGAAGAGTTTCGCCTCTTCGCCTACCGTGTCTTAGGCGAAGACGCGGTGCAGGCGCTGCGAGAAGCATGACGCTTCAAGCCCTCTCTACATAAACATGTGGTGCAATGTCCACGTAGGTGACGAGGCGTGGGCATTTGCCTCGTGCCTCTCGCCGAGCCGGCACCGCGTCTTCGCCTAAGACACGGTAGGCGAAGAGGCGAAACTCTTCTACACCGCCTCTATGTAAACATAAGGTGCAATGTCCACCCCTTCACTGCATATGGACATCACAATCGTCTGTGCGACGTCGCGCCTGCGCCTCGCCTACACCGCGCCTGCGCCCGACGCCGCTTATGTGTGAATTGGGCCTTAAAAGTTGCTACTAACCCCTCTTCATTTAACACTCTTTGTTCGTTCGTGACTTGCCTCGAAAATGCTCACTTCTGTTCTATTGGTGTGCTATTTATTCTGATATTCTTTTTGTATTTCCTTTGATGTACTTCCATATCTGTAGTTCAGAATTTAATTTTTAGTACTTTGCTCTCATTTTCATCATGTCATGTAACTCTAAAGTGTTTCTTTGCTATAGCTATTTCCTCGTCGATGCTGCCATGTCTCCTATATTTTCTTATAATTTTTCACAAATTTCTGTTTGCTTTCGCACAATTATTATCAAATCATTCATTTGATGTCTTGTATCTTTTCCTTCCCTTCTATTCTTCTACTAATGCTTTTCTTACATAGCTGGTTAGCTCGACTATGCTCTTAATCTTTGTATACTTGCATTTTTGTAAGTTGTATTGCGATTTATATATATTGTATTCAATATCTTATTTAGCATGTTGGAGCTAACTGAGTGCTAATGCAACAAAATTGATCTGATGGTAACCAAATAAACTACTTCGTCATCGTTGGTATGCCGTGGGTTCCCCAAACGCTAGTGTAATACTGGCGCATGATAACTGTCACAAATTTGTTAAAAGTAACGTTAACATAGTGAAATAGATTAATATCCTATTACTCTTGACAAATGTGTGACATTTGACATAAGGCAGTATTACACTAGCGTTCACGGAGTCTGGAGCATACCAACGATGGAACAGTTTGTTTAGTTGTCATGGATATCAGACCAGTCTGCTTTCTTACAAGACTGGTCTCCAATTACATAATAGACCCCTTGGTGTTTTTATAGGGCTTCTCGTTATCAAACCTGCCTCTATAAGGGCCGGGCCAATTGTTATTTAACTGGAGAATAAGGCTATTCATGGAATAAGTTTGAAATATTGGCGTCAATATCTTAAACTTATTATACGAATAGCCTTATTCTCCGGTTAAATATCAATTGTAGAACCAGCACGATTTCTATTTATGTATTAGTTCCGTGCTTATTCACTTATTAAACAATGTCTCTGTCCATATTCGGCCCTCTTAAGTCGTTTTCCTACGATCAGAGCAGACATCTACATTTCTAACGGTTTCATTCTTTAATTGAAAGCTTGTAGCTTGCCGATTTCTTAATACATATTGACTAAGAACGAGGACATCCCTTGCATTCGTTTTTCTACCTTCCACGTCTCTCCTAGACTGAGAGGCAGTGGCCCTTTGTCGACATAACATGCGACATATGAGTAACATGTAGAAGTCGAGCGACATAACGCATACCTATTACTTTCATTAACCAATGTCTTCGCTCTCCCACATTTCAAATGCCTCGAACAATTAAAAATTTTACTACTAAAAATGCCGCGAATTGTATACAAATTCTCATTACATTACAAATCAAACCTTATCATTCGACAATCAAGAGTTAACATAATTCAACTTTGACTATACTTTTTTTTAAATTTTGACATAGCATATGCCGTGGCATTTGCTTTTAGTCGGCAAACGATTAATATATTACTTATAAAAGCAAATAATACTCCAAATTGCTGAGTGATGTGATAATTTTGAACAGCAGTTTACTTATAAGAGAGAGCTTATAATATCATATTTCTAATGTAACAAAAACTAGGTGTGTTGTATTGTTTCTATTTATACAATATGCAGTACATAAATATGTGAAATATATCTATAAATCAGATATCCTTTAAATTGATTTTTCAATGCATGCAAATCGTTTTCCATTAATCTATTTTTAAATTGAATATGTCTCACTGTACATTTTCATAGATATTATCTTTCCATTTTCAAGTGTAATTTTGCTGCCATATATCTATTTTTAAAATTATTACGAATTATGGAAGAGTTTTATATTTATTCTAATCAATTTTCAAAGATAATTTTGTACATAAATTAAAAACATTTCGTTGCTAATTACTTACTATTAGCATCCGCCACAAATTCATTCGATCACCATTTCCGCATATAATATAAAAGCTTCCCATTTATTTATCCATACAAAGTATGGATACAGTGTTGTAATTCTGTACAAACATCTCTCGCATTAAACTTTCTCTTTCAATCTATTGATTAATTTTCATTCATATTTGTAATTTTACAAATAAATGATTATGATTGTAACCTAAAGTGATTTGTACTTACCTCAAATTAATTAAGTGAACTTGCTGATGAAATACTTTTGTCCAATTGATTTTGTTTTCCTGATCTACTTTTCTACCATATTTATATAATATAGTAATAATTAAGTATGAACTATCGAACTATGAATAAATTATAAATCCTCGCCCGATTTCAATAAAAACTAGAACGAAATAGATCTATATGGATAAATAAGTCGAGATCTTCTGTCTCTCTAATAGATATTTCTAATAGATGATGGGCACAATCCAACTATCGATATTTGGGAAACTATCGGAATATTGTCTTTTGTAAACCATGATGATGTGAAATAAGGTTGCTAAACTGCAAACTGCACTTACGTCCGGTTTCTCCAACGAATCTTAACTAGTTTAAAGCGTTGCACCAAACACTTGTGTGGGACCTTTGTGCATCCCCCAGTTGATTGAAAAATTTGAAACTGAACAATGGCTTTTGAGGGGATGACGTTTACCGCGCGCTGGTCTAGGCTGGGGGTGCCAACCGTTGCTAGCCTTTCGGAGGTGAGTGCACGGCATTCACAGATAACATGGACCGGCCTCTCCTGTCGGTTGCATCCTCTACATGTTGTAAAGCAAGTAGGGAATTGGGGAAATTAATGAGAAAGTTAGAAATCGCTACAAATGTTCCTGCCAGCTTAATTGCGATAACACCACTTTTAAGGACGGATTGCGCCAGACCTATGAAACCTGGGGTTTTTGTCTCTTCTTGTGGTGCCGTCTCCTATCGGAGGTTGGAAATCATCATGGCGATTCTAATCTTTGACGCTGCTGCTCTAAATAGTCCGACCGATGTTTGTCCGTACCATTCTCTAAGGTTCTTTAACCTTAAGGTTCTGCGACGCCCAATGCTTCTTCTTCCTTGTATTTTTCCTTGCATGATCAGCTGGAGAATAGAGTATCTCTCTCCCCGGGCAATGTGTCCCAAGTACTCTAGCTTTCGTGTTTTGATCGTAAGGATCAGTTCCTTTTCTTTATGCATTCTTCGCATGACTTCTTCGTTGTTTACTAGGTCCGTCCAGGATATAAAACGACTCTAGTTTTTTTATGTTATTTTTCTTTAATCTCCATACTTCCATCCCATACAGTAGTGTTAAAATTACATTTGTTCAATGAATTATTCGAAATTTCAAGGCTAGATTCAGATTTCTATTTGAGAAAAGTTAGTTCATTTTGAAATTTAAAAAAAATTAAATTAAAAAAAATTGCTCTTGCTATTTCTATACGTTTGTGCACTTCTATGGTTTGGTCGTTATTGTCTTCAATACGTGTTCCTAAGTATTGGTAGCTTCTAACTCTTTCGATTGTGGTGTTGTTTACTAGTATTGCCGGTATATTATTAACATTGGTTTTATTTACAACCATACATTTAGTTTTCTTCAAATTCATTTTGAGCCCATAGGATTGGCTAGTCGTATTTATGTCTCATCATATATATATATATATATATATATATATATATATATATATATATATATATATCATTTTCTGAAGCTGGCAGATGGATGTTGCTATTATCGCAGTTTCGTCTGCGTATCCTATGTGATTGATAACTTGCCCGTTTATGACTCCACCCGAGTCATCATTAATGGCTTCTTTGAATAAGCATTCTGAGTACATATTAAATAGGACCGGTGATAGTATGCATCCTTGGCGAACTCCCCGCCGGATATTCAATCCTACAGAGTTATGTCCTTCAATATTTATTTGTGCTTTGTGATTCCAGTACAAATGTTTCATGATTCGGACGTCATTGTAGTCTAGTCCCTTCCGTTGTACTATTTTCATTAACCGATCATGTTTAACTTAATCGAAGGCTTTTTCGTAGTCGATGAAGCCTATAAATAAATCTACGTTCATATCGAGACATCGTTGGATTATGACATGCATTCCAAATAGAGCCTCTCTTGTGCCTAGATTATTTCGAAATCCGAACTGTGTCTCAATGATATATGTTTCTAATTTCTTGTAAATGCGGCTGTGAATGATTTTTAGAAAGACCTTTAATGTGTGACTCATCACGCTTATTGTCCTAAAATCTGAGCACTCCCTTGCGTTGTGTTTTTTTTTGGTAATAAAGAGAATGTAGATTTTAACCATTCTTATGGTATTATTCCAGTCGTATAGATGGTATTATATAGATTTACCAAGATGCTAATATTGTCTTCCTCAATTAGTTAAGAATATCTACTGGTATTTCTATTGCCTTTCTATCTTTTGAGTTCTTGATAGCATACATTACTTCTTCGGCTGTTATTCTTGGTCTTTACGATGTTTCTTTTATCTCTATTACATTTCTGGTGTCTTCAAATAGTTGTTGTATGTATTCCTCCCATCTTTTGATCTTTTTCTCTATGTCCATTATCATATTACCGCTGTTATCCTGTCTATTTCTTCTTTCCTATGCTAGTGAATTTGATCCTTTTATGTAAGTTAAATGAATCATACCTGAGCTGAAACCATTCAATCTCCTCACTTTTTTTTCTCATAAATGTTTCTTTGGCTTCTTTTTTTTTCGTATTTCTTGTTGAATTTCTTTGTATTTATTTCTATCCTTGCCTTTGTATTGTTTTCTCTTTTCCATTCTTGCCAAAATTTCATCTGTCATTCATTGTTCTTTTGGGGGTTGATAGTTGTTTTTCTGTTTCAATTTATCCTTACTGCCGTCCCTCAGAGCTCTTTGTTTGATTTGTAGGGTGGCAAATTCTGCTTCTGATGTTATAGAAGAGATTTCAATAATATCATTCAAGTTTGTTTCCGATAGAAGGCCATACCCTATTCTATGGCCTCCTATCGGAAACAAACTTTAATGTTATTATTGAAATCTCTTCTATAACATCAGAAGCAAAATTTTTAAAGATTTATAAACACCATCTATAATTCCCTGCTTAGTAATTGGTCGCATTACTTTTTTTGTTCGATGGTTGTAGTTACTTGTATCCCAATATGATATGAGAATCCAACATCACAGTGACTGTCAGGAGAAATGTTGGAAAATATGTTGTCTAAGCAATGCTTCTTTCTAGTTTTAAATCGAACCAGACCCTCTAAATTGTAAGTAACCAGCAGGGCTTGAAATTGCATGACACGGTTGTCATACGAGAGAAAGTTTAAATTGAAGTCACCCCCCAGATTTATTGATTTATTGATGCCTACGTTTGACAATATTGTATAGATGGTGCTTATATATGCCAATATCTCCATTAGGTGGACGATATATGCGAAATATTATTAGGTTAGATGTGGGCAGTAAAATAGAAGAGCCGCCTTTATGTTTTCGTCCATTTTAGTGTCATTCTTAACTTTGTAATCTTAATTTCCGGAATTTCTTCGGAGCCCATATTTAGGACTACCTGATCTAAATGGTTTGGCTTGAGAACTGATTGGCTGTAGAGTTTTTCTGGTAGATGTTCTGAATAGTGGATGTAATCTGATCCCTCTCTGTCACAACTTGTTCTTATTGGTTGTTGATTTCGAAAAGTTTCCTTTTGTCCTTTTCTATCGAAGCATTTTCATATTCATATTGTCCTCGGGGGCTTCTTATATCAGCTGTGTATTTTGAGATCTCATGCCTTTTTTATCAGCTTCTTTACTTCTTTGTCTAGCTCTCGATATCTTACCGAGTCTCTGTCCATTGCTCTACGCGTTACAAGGAGTTCATTTCTGGTCTGCTTGAGTTTCGAATTGACTTTGACTCGCATGCCATCCCATTCGTGGAATACATATCATACAAATGTTAATTTCACTATTTATCGTAATGTAATATGGCATATCCACCAATTGATGTCATCATGTAGTGTGGCATATGTGTGAATACATACTTACGTACTTACTATGCAACATACTTTCTTGGTTGCTATTTGAATGCTATTAACGATTT
Organism: Lordithon lunulatus; assembly: GCA_963942505.1. Classification (NCBI taxonomy): domain Eukaryota; kingdom Metazoa; phylum Arthropoda; class Insecta; order Coleoptera; family Staphylinidae; genus Lordithon; species Lordithon lunulatus. The sequence goes on from OZ012669.1 coordinate 50,663,376, forward strand.
TTCTCAAAGCATCAGTTGATTCTATCTAGTTGTGATTATGTCGTTATATTTTTCGATTTTTTCTTTAATCCAGAGATCCACATTGGATGGAGCATGTTGTCCATTTGATTATTTTTCCTTTCCAAGAGTGTGTTTATATTTCTTACGGCTCTTACGGTATTGAAAGGATCTAGATAGTTGGCTGGAGGGTAGCATAGCTATAGACATTGAGGCCTCAAAATGGGCCCATTGTGAAACCTCCCTTTAAGGCTGCTCACTCGTCCCGCCAGGCAATTTTGCGTGCGAGCTGCAAAACTCTGGCGGGTGAGGAGTTGCCAATGCTGACCATATAGGCCAGCACTCCCCAAGTATTAGATGCCTAGTGTTTACTAGAGCTGGGCAGAGGCATATTACATGCTCTGTTGTTTCTAGTGAAAGGACTAGGAAATAACACATCTTCTCAGCTGAACTAAGAAAGACAATACTTTTTTTCTCCATTTTTATTTACAATCTGTCTCTATTGAGTCAATAAGTAAATGATTTGACGTGTACAATTAATATTCGGAGAGGTAGGAGATAATTCCATGAAATATGAACATGCTTTATTGAGCGGTTTAAAGAAAATTTACTTTTTTGCTTACTGAATTGAGAGAATGTAATTTTTCATTGAAAATGAGCCTTTTGTGAAATTCACTAAATTGCCGGCAACTATACTGCTAGCGTACAATGAAAAACATTACATTTATTACATTACATAGCACTGCGGAACATTTTGGAGTAACGATACTTCTTAGTGGAGCCTTATTAAAACATCTTGGTTAAGAAATATTGAATCAAATACTTACAGTACTACGAATGATAGTATTATTAACCGTGTAAGGTGCCTTTATTAAACAAACGATAGTTTCTATGCCAGTTGTATTCGATAGCTATCTATATCTACCTACAATCGATAGTAAAATTCATTCCTTACTGACCATCACTATATTCAGGAATAATAATAATAATAATAAAATATTATTATATTATTTGTGTTATATATTTAGATACAAATTTCACAGTAGTCAACAAAGAGTCAGGCATATAAATAAATAGTTAAAATCTAGCAATACAATTATTATAATAAGATACAAGACCTGAAATAAAACGTGAAAAGTAAACCACATATACCGAAGTTAATTTATAAAAGTTAGCATATATTTTACCGGGCAATAAGCTATGAGATGAGAGATGAGATGAGATGAAGGTTAATAAGGCGAAGGAAGAATGGCTAACAAAATACACAGCCACAAGATAGTGTTCATAGGAATAAAACATTAAGAGGAGTGAAAAAAATACCAGATTAGCGAGAAGGGAGGACTATTCTTAAAAGAAGTAGAAATAATAAGAAATATGAAAGGATGACTGGAGAGTAGAATGAATGTGGGATTAGAAAACGTAGAACGGCAGGAGAGGCAAACAAAAATAAATTTTCAAAATGTTTGAAACAGCGCCGGCTTGTTGAAGTATTACGAATTAAATCGTCATAACATACCAGCAAGAAGTGTTAATTATTGTTGTTCTAGTTGTTTGCATATTAAATTGTAATGGTCTTTTGATATATAACAGAGTAGTCCGTGTTGCTAGGGTCATTCGTGTCGGTGTGGTTTTAATGGGGCGCCACCGAGCATAAATAAGTGGAATTTCGTGCAGTTCGCCTGCACGGACGAGACTGCGCCAAACACTGCCGGAATCCTTCACTTCCTGCTAACAAAAATGTTTTTTAATACCCGCGTATTACAGCCGTATTGTGATTCATGGCCCTTTGGGGGGCGGTGTAATTTGTAAGAAAGTATAATGTGGGACGCCTGGTATGGCGGGGCTGAAGGACATCTGCGGCCCGGCAGGATGCGAGATACGGGGTGGAAAAAGATACGCGGCGTGATCGCGCACGGGGTCCGTGAGTTGCGCGCGTTTCCCCACGACGACGACGACGGTGTCGCGGTGCCGGCGGCTCAAGAGAACGCAGACCGGATCATTCCCAGTCGCTCATTCGTCGGTGTCGGTTTGTGCGCAGGCTATATACACACTCTGTTATCGCAGGATCACTACGCGGTCCTCATACTCACGTGGCTTATTCAGCAGGACTCTTTCGGTGTGTTTTTTTGTTGGTTTCGAACGGAATTCTGTGTTGTAAAGTGTGCTAGTGCTATTTGAGAACCGTAGTTTTTTTTTGCGAAACCACCACTGTGTGCGGCATATGAGACTCTGACGGATACTACTCCGCAACCGCAGTAATTAACGTGATTTATACCCGGTGAGTAGAAGTTGCGCTTGATTTCCGGGGCTGGAGGTCTTGAAACGCCGGGTCGGCGACGACGACGACGCACTGTAGTGCACTTGCCTCTGGGCCTCGCGGATCGATTCTGCCTTTCACGCATTTTCGGTCTTCGTCACTACGCGCCTCAATGTCTCCAAAATAATATGGAATCATTCCTTACTGTGCATGATTTGAATTCGTGCATTTGAGGATGTCAGTAATATATAATATGAATCATTACATATACATGAATTTTTATATTGGTTAATGAAAAAAATTAATCCTATGCAATTATAAAGACATTACTATTCTTCTTCAGTCTTAAATAAAAGAAGATTAAATAATAATATGGAATCATTCCTTATTGATCATGATTTGAATTCATGCATTTGAGGATATCAGTAATATATATATATATATATATATATATATATATATATATATATATATGTATATATATATATATATATATATATATATATATATATATATATATATATTTTCCGCCGAGGTAGGAAGAAGCTAGGAGGAGTTTAATCACGCGGTATTTACCTTAACTTCACAAAAAAACCTGAAAAGCTGTGAAAGATGATTCGCGAAAATTTATCCGAATGGGATTCCCAAATGCTCAGTACGAACCTACGACGCCTCCAACCATTCTGTCACTGAACTAAACTAAAAAACTAAACATTATATTTACATACTTTTGTAGTTGTATGCAGAAATAACATAATGTTACACATACAGTTGTCATCAGAGGTTTTCTGTGAAGTTAAATACCGGGTGATTAAACTCCTTAGATCTTCTCTCTTGAACAGCGGAAAACCCTACGGCTGATAGCCCTATAAAGATAGAAGTTTTTTTATTGTTATACATAAATCCTGGCAGCTACACTTATTATTGAGTTTCCTCAAATAATAAATACGTTTGTAGATTCATGAACAAATTAATATAACATTACACATAAATAAAACATTCAATCCTCTGCCATTGTAGAATCCTTACTATTTGTCTCCAATGATCTTTTAAATTCAGTCATTAAAAGATCAACATAAATTATAAACATAAATCTTTACATAATCACTTATTTTGAATATTGGTCTGTTAAGACGTGTACTTTGTGATAATTAATTTTAAAGGATAAATGAAACGATTTATACTTTTCCATTAAGGTTTTTATGGTATCAAAATAAATAATAATATGTTATCACACTTAAGTCTTCCGACGAGGAGCTCGAAAATGGCTAAAGCATAGCTGAAACTAGTTGCAGGTTCAAAAGGCTATTTTCCATTAAGGTGTTTATGGCATCAAAATAATAAATAATATTTATTATATAATGTCATGTTGAACGGACTTTATATTACTTAATAAATAAATTTCACAAGTTATTCATTTCATTTTGACATTACGCTTCTCATTCCCGCTTTCTTTATGTCAAATTGATAGGGTTCTTTAGTTTATTGATCAAAATGGGAGATACCATAACTTCCAAATCTGCAAGAAGAGTATCTTATTCAAAGAAGGATAGCTTACATTTTTCTACTAGAGAGATGTATAATATATTAATTTGGCACATAACCAATATCAAAACTAACAAGTTACAGTTTACAGTAGGTAGTACGTATTCTCATACCATAAACGGTCAAAATAATCCTTAAATATGAATTACTATTTTATTTATTATTAATTATTATATTATATATTAACATTTGTGTCATAAAAACCAAACTAAAAATCGTTTTATTTATCAAAAAAAAAGTACCTTTATGTGGCATAACCCAACACAAAAATTTCTCCCTTCTATAAAATTCCCCCTATTTTATTTTTATTTGTATTTTTTCTTTATTTTTCTTTTATTTATGTTAGAGTATTGTTTAACTCTAACATAAATAAAAGAAAAATAAAGAAAAAAATACATATAAAAATGAAATACGTATTCGCTTATATGTCTTCTTCCTCCACACTAGACCCCCTCTGGCCTCGCCTATTATCTCTTTTATTTATCACTTGGTTTGAGTTTTGCATTAAAAATGAGGCCTCTGCATTTGTAGATTCATGAAAATCAACATAATCAAAGTAACCCTAACCACACAGCTAAATGGGCGCAAGCCTTTTGTTGGCGCAATTTTGTTTGTTATTTTTTTGTTATTATTACTTATATTTATTCAAACTCTTTTCATGACAAAAATAACTAAATAATGTGTTCTAAATTAAATAAAACAATAGAATATGCATATCTCTATTTTCTTAAGAAGAAAAGGTGCATTATTTTTAGTAGCCCACAGGCGCCGAATATCTTATGACGGCCCTAAACATAATGTTAGATATAAATCTTCACACATTCATATATTTTGATTAGTGTCAATCAGATAAAGTCCTCACATTTGTAGATTCATAAAGAATTAATATAATGTTATAAAACAGTAGTGTAGTTTTTGCGAAAAACTAGTTAGGTAAGACGTGCAAAAATGTCAGTATCAACAGCAGTAGGCTTCAAGGAAACTCCTTTTTAACAAAAAAAAAACAAAAATTTTCTATCTTTATAGGGCTATCAGTCGTGAGGCTTTTCCGCCGGTCAAGAGAGAAGCTCAAAGGAGTTTAATCGCCCTTAACTTCACAGAAAACCTCTGAAAAACTGTGAATTCGGTCCCCGCTGTGAATCGAACTCAGGCTCCCTAATGCTCAGTACGAGACGGCGTCGTCTCTAACCACTCGGCCACTGAGTTGGGTCCTTTTTAACATTTATCTATATTTCGCGAATAGTATTTTGGCTTCATCAGGATTCTTTAATAGAGTTGAAAGAAGCAAGCAGATAAAAGAAACTTGGTGTTAAATCTAACTAGTCGGTGTCCGACACATTGACGATAAACTTATTGCGACAATTCATTAAGTCAATTTATAAAATTTGTGGTGATCATACCGGAGATACACCAGCACATGCTACATGTTACGTATTAAAGAATCTTGATTAAGCCAAAACTATCTATTAGCTATATACAGATACATTTTTAAAATGAGTTTTCTTGTAGCGTCCTGCCGTTAATTCTGCAATTTTACTCGTCTTATATAGTATTATAAATAAATACAATACAAAACTAATCATCTGCAATTATAGAATCAAATCATATCGCAGAAGGACCCAAATTTCGAAAGCCAATTACACATTGTAATAAATACATAACCACCACTACTATAATCATTACTATTTGTCACAATTGTGACATAATTTGAAAAATCAACATAATGTACACCACTTCACTTATTTTGAGCTTCGTGAATGTAAAATGAAATCCCTCTACATTTGTAGATTCATAAAAGAAACATATTGTTACATATAAATCTTTACACATTCACATGTTTTGAGTTATGTCAATGGAGAGTCTATTTGTAGATCAATGATAAATAAATTATAGGGTATCCATAAAAATAACGCATAACAAATTGAATCCTGTGTAATTATAGAATCATTACTATTCGTCTCTAATGTGATATAAATTTAAAAAAAAACATAATGTTGCCCATAAAACAAAAGTCTACATTTGTAGATTAATGAGAAATCAATTATAGTTCATACGTAAATATAACGTATAACAAATTAAATCCCGTATAATTATAGAATCATTACTATTCGTCTCTAATGTGATATAAATTTTAAAAAAAAACATAATGTTGCCCATAAAACAAAAGTCTACATTTGTAGATTAATGAGAAATCAATTATAGTTTATACGTAAATATAACATATAACAAATTTAATCCTGTGTAATTATAGAATCATTACTATTCGTCTCTAATGTGATATAAATTTTAAAAAAAACATAATGTTGCCCATAAAACAAAAGTCTACATTTGTAGATTAATGAGAAATCAATTATAGTTTATACGTAAATATAACATATAACAAATTGAATCCTGTATAATTATAGAATCATTATTATCCGTCTTCAATGTGACACACATTTAAAAAGGAACATAATGTTGCACATAAATGTTTACATTTATACATACTTTGAGTTTCGTGATTCGAATAAAAGAATCGTCGATAATCTATCTATAAGGCCCAATTCACACATAAGCTGCGTCGGGGGCAGGCGCGGTGTAGGCGAGGCGCAGGCGCGACATCGCACAGGCGATAGTGATGTCCATATGCACTGAAGGGGTGGACATTGCACCTTATGTTTACATAGAGGCGGCGTGGAAGAGTTATGCCTTTCTCCTCTTCGCCTACCGTGCTTAGGCGAAGAGGCGAAGACGCGGTGCCGGCGCTGCGAGAGGCACGACGCTTAAAGCCCCCCTCTAAAGAACATGTGGTGCTATACCCACTTAGGTGACGAGGCGCGGGCATTTGCCTTGTGCCTCTAGCCGCGCCGGCACCGCTTCTTCGCCTCTTCGCCTAAGACACGATAGGCAAAGAGGCGAAACTCTTCCACGCCGCCTCTATGTAAACAGAAGGTGCAATGTCCACCCCTTCACTGCATATGGACATCACAATCGTCTGTGCAACGTCGCGCCTGCGCCTCGTCTACGCCGCGCCTGCGCCAGACGCCGCTTATGTGTGAATTGGGCCTTAGGCATCTTACACGGTCAATAATACTGTCAATCCTAGTCAGTATTTACTTGAATCAAATACATTCAGGATGTTGAGTGTCGGAATTTCGAACATTGGGACTTCGAATGTCAGGATTTCGAATATTGGGATTTCTAATGTCAGGATTATGACATTTCGATATAAATCCATTCATATCCTCCACAATTTTCTATTTTATTTAGTCCTTTAAGCTCCCCTTAGAGCGTTGGGCACCCTACAGGGTGTTTTTAAGGTTTAAGGATTTTAAGGTTTCTAGCTTTATGTTATTTTCTTATTTTAGATTACTTATTTCTTGCACTGCTTCCTTCCATTTCATATTGTCTTTTTCTTCTATTTTGATGTAGTTTCAACTTTTACGTTTTGTTGTATGCTCATGGTCGTCCACATTAAAACATTCTTAAATCGTAAAAACTACACTCACAAATTTTTTAAATCATGTTTTCTATTCATTAACTACAAATAAAAATGCATTTAATGATTTCCATATGTCAAATAAATAGTGTTGGTTGGTAAATTAAAAAAAAGACCTTTATTTGGCATATCAGCCCTGTGGCGTATCGAGCTTAACTCGCGCCCGGGGCACAATACCTTTTTAGCGCCCCCCCCCATTCGAAAACTATATAATATTATATGTAAAATATACTTTTGTGGACAATTTGGCGCCCCTTTGTGAGTAGCGCCCGGGGCATGATGCCCCCCTTGCCCACCCCTCGCTACGCCACTGTATCAGCCCAACCCTTCCCTTTTACACATAGTCCAGCCGAAAAAAAACAGTACTTTCACAGAAAGAAATTAAAAAAGACACCAAAAAAAATACAAATTAATATAAAATACATGATTTTTCTATCCACTAAAATAAACCCCCTCGACCCTCGCCAATTTCCTTTCCCACGTCAGACTCCTGCAGATTTTCACGCCTTTCCCATTCTCTCCTAACCATTCGTTCAGCATTCTACACTCTCCAACCCACTCTTCTTTCACTCCCTCACATTCTTTGCTAAGGTGCCACCACTTCCTACACCCCAGCCCCATCAACACTTTTCTTCCTCGCTCTTCTGACCCACATCCGTTGGTAAATAATATAATTGTTTTAAAAATAAAAGTAATTCTTATTTATTGATTTATTATTGGATTCAGTCATATTTAATGTAACGAGTAAATTCGATACATGACATGACTTCCTGTTTCACCGGAAATTGAAATGGATGCTACATTTTTAAAACGAAGACCCAATGTATATATTTTTTATGTATTCCTGGGCTTGACGTTTGGCTTCATGTTATCGTTGAAATAGACCGTACTAAATCAATACCATCGCGTACGAGTATCAGTTACCAATAATAAACCGTTTATTTAGCATTTACATCGATGGCTTTTGCTTCTAAATAAATAATCTCTAAATTACTTTGTTGTTTTGTAGTGTATCAAATGGTTAACTATATCATAGAATTGTGATTGCAATCAAAGGCAATTTGTGCGATTCCGACATTTCAGCTTTGCATATACACACACACACACACACACACACACACACACACACACACACACACAGAGAGAGACATTTTCTGTAAATACAATTCGACAATATTAGGCACGAGATTTAAACAAATGTCAAAAGTAACACATGGAATTTTTCGCGATAACAATAATTTCCTTCACAGCACTGTAATATATCTGGAATGTTAAAAGTATGTTATATGAATGTATACATTTAAAATACTAGTATTAAGGTCGTTTTAGATAAGACAATTTCTTGACTCAAAAGTTAGTCAGTGGATAGCGCGTGAGATGTTATAATTGGACATAAGAACATCTCACGCGCTATCCACTACCACCCTCCGTGGCGCAGTTGGTAGCGCGACGGCCGCAATAGCCGGAGACGTGGGTTCAAGTCCCACCGGTGAGTGTAATTTTTGAGAAATTATTAATTAACATTGATACATCTGGTGATTCTTCATTCAGATAGCCGACAATGGCAGGAAGTACTTCACTATATTTATGTCGATTTACATAAATACCAAACGCAGTCTTCTCCTTTCCTAAACAATTCAAAAGTGACTTACGCCACTTTCATTCTCACAAGCTCATATGTGTGTCTCTAAATACACATTATCACTATTCACATACAGACCCCAACAAAAACTAAAACAGATAATAGATATACCCGAACTTTCATCATAATGTGGTATATTTTATGTGAAAAATAAAATAATATTGAATAAAACAATTGCATAAGCTACTGTTTTATTACGGGTGTAGTGTATTTTCACTTGTGTTTGAAATCGTCATAATTTAGAGCAGCTGGTGATAAAAGATGCATTAAAAGTAGAATTTAATGTGCGCAGGGGGAGACTTTTCAATAGCAATAGGGCTAATAATAGGAGAATTTTAAGCGGGTGCTCAAATAAACATTTAATAGCACGCCATGAAATTTCGTATATGGCTATAATATTTCTTCTGTTTCTCTAATATAATAGCCCATATTTTTGTACTAAAATTTTAATTTTTAATATTTTCTGTTGGGGGTACTTAAGATTTATTGCTAGCCCTTTCATGGTAATTTAGTTTAACTCTTTTTATACAATAATGCATTCTATAACTTGTATCGAATGTCTTTTTCGTCGATTGCACACATACTGTGCTTTGGAGTCACATTCTGGATGGTAGATTGGGGTAGGCTACAGATACTTCTCTCAGAGGAGGACGTTTGTGATAAAGTTAAAACTGACTTTATCACAAATAATAAACATCACGTTCACGGATTTTTTGCCCTGTGAATATAATTGATTTTTTATCAAATATTGTTAAGCCTAGCTCAGTGGCCGAGTGGTTAGAGGCGTCGTCCGTTTCGTACTGAGCATTGGGAGCCTGAGTTCGAACCCCAGCGAGGAACGAATTTTCGCAATCACCTTTCACAGTTTTCAGAGGTTTTCTATGAAGTTAAGGTGAATACCGGTTGTTGTGTTGTGAGAAGACTTTTTGTATTTATTTAAATCGACATTTTTATTTATGAATACATTATTTTCAAGTATATATATATATATATATATATATATATATATATATATATATATTATAATTACAAATACTAATACAATATATTGAATCACAACAACTTTCCTAATACGAGTAGGATCTCTGGCATTGAGGAGTTGTGATACAATATATTGAATCACAACAACTTTCTTCATACGAGTAGGATCTCTGGCATTGAGGAGATTTGTTTGTACTTACATAGTAAACTTTTCAACTTAGTTCTACACCAGCGACGCCTCTTGGCATTGTGTTCCGTCTTATGAGTCTTTTGATTCTCCGTATTTTCCCCCGTTACACACTGTGTGTATTTATTTATTTTTTAACTGCCCTTGTATAGTTTTTTTTACAGCTTTTCACATTCATTGCTTTTTTTATGTTTTAAATTGCTGCTTATTCGCCTTAACTTATAGAAACCCCCTGAAAAAAGGTGAAAAGCCAAGAAAGCCCACACTTTACAGGTTTTCTGTGGAGTTAAGGTGAGTAAGCAACTCCTTAAAAGGTAAAACATATGAATGTGAAAAACTTCAAGAAAACAATACCATAAACATTAACGATATAACATTAAATTACGTTTGTAATAAAAATTAAACTACTACTGCTTTTGTCGATACATACGTCATTACATTCTATTTGCCTCTCATATGTGCACAAGCTATTAACTGATGAATTCAGTCATGAAGCGAACACACGATATAATTCACTAAGAAAAAGAATGTTTGACATGGCGGTGACTTGACTGTGACTATAGCCAGTGCGCCCTTTACAGATTTCAATAAATCACCCACACACACACACAAGTTTTAGACTTTTATTTATACTAAACGATTTATACACAAATGACACACGGTGCGGCTATTTTTAAACTCAGTGTGAATATCTTTATCGACACACACACACCGACTGTTAAATAGCAGCTAATCAAATGGATTTATTGTTATAAGAGCGATAAAGTACCAGTCCGTCTGTGTTACATTAAGGTAATCGTCTTGTCAAGCTACTTCCAGTTTATGAGCATCGCACGATTGCAGTCTACGCCACATAAATCACGAGGTATTTTTATAAATTAAAAAATATGGCGCGTTATAAAATTTCAATAATATTTATATATACCGGAAAATGGGTCGTGTGTGATTCGCGTTCGGTTTATTTCTGTATTTGTGGCTGTAAAAATAACATTAATGTAGGAAGATTCTGATGGTGGTTCTGAATGTGTGTATACGCTGCGGATATTTATAGCGTTCCAAACGAATAAAAATTAAAAATTATTATATTTCTATATCACTGGTGTTTGGGCACAAGGGTTTAAGTTAGAAAAGTTTACAATCCGTTTGTACCAATGAAAATATCAGCATTTTGTGGTTAATAAAAACCTTATTTTCGTAAAAATAATTACTTTTTAACCCTTTGGCCCAAACACCAGTAATATAGAAATTTTAAATTTTTATTCGTTTGAAACGCTATAAATATCCGCAGCGTATATACACATTCAGAACCACCATATACAATATACAACGTATTTATTACATAGGCACTCGAGCGGTATTGGCCGACAAAGACTAGTACAGACAGGAGGTGTATAGTATTCAGAAGGATTCATTTTGTTAGTCATTTTGTTAATTTGTATACATTTATTGATGTGTTCGTAGAATCTCAGTTTTGAATCTAAAGTCCTATATGAGTCTTTTATGGGAACCTCCTCTCCATTTAAGGAGTTACACCACCTTAAGATGTGCAGACAATCGATTTTTGTTTTCTTAGCTAAATCAATTCTTTATGCTTTTAAGAATATTTTAAACGTTTAATCTTTTCAAAACTCAAAGTATTTCCGAATGTTATAGCAATTAGAAGTGAGCACGCGTAACGGGGCCGCACAGTGGGATGGATGCCCGATCTAGAGGGAAATAATTCAAACAGCGACTAAATATTGTCGTAAATATAAAATATTGGTTTGAATTGTTACAGAAAAAAACTGAAACAAACTAAATAATTTAAATATAATAATAATAACAATTAAAATTTGTTTAAATTTATATTTTTGTATATATTATAAAATTATATATGCATAAAAGGCTTAAAATAAAAACATTTCGACAGAAAGTTATGCATGCCGCGGCAGTACCTTTTAAGGTCGGTTTAGAAAAGACAATTTCTTAGCTCAAAAGTTGTTCAAGAAATGAATTCATATATCCTTTTCTCATACAATTTGTCCTTGACAAATAGAACGCGTTATATTGTTCTATTCGATCTACCATCCAATTCAATATTTCAAATAATTTGCTGTATGATACGAGACAATTTAGATTGTCTCGCATCTTGACTAACTTTTGAGTCAAGAAATTGTCTTGTCTAAGACAACCTTTACGTTTATCTCGATATTACTTTTTTTCAAACTGGTGTACACGATATCTCAAGATATACTTGACAATTTTGGTTGAATTTCCAACAAATATTCTGTATAATATTATCTACGAAGTAGCATAGGCTATTATTGATTCGCGTTCACGAGTCAAAATTTCGTTAAAACTCAAAAAAAGTCAGGTAGTTGTCATTTCTACAAAAAACAAACACATTTTTAAATTATCCTATGCTACTTCGTAGCTACTACCTTTCTAAGTAAGAGACGATTTTTTATTTATTTTTTTCAACGTGTGCCTGACAGCTTAACTATGTACACCATCAGCAAGGAATTTCAGAAGAGGCTCCTATTTGACAACTCATATCTCCGTTATTTATCAATATTTTTTATTCGTTATTATTTCATATTGTTAACAAAACTACCACGTATATGTGTACAATATTTCATATATTCAATAGCTGCGTCAATTTTATTTTTTAAATTTATACCTATTTTTCCGAGAGCCAAGGTTGTTTAATCCTTTAAGGACTTTTTTACCACAACTCGATATTTATTCCTTGTATTTTCTGAGCGCCAAGGTTCTGTAACCCCTTAGGGACACTTTTACCACAACTCGATATTTAGTCCTTTCATTTTCGGGGCCACAAATGAGTACAGAAGATTTTTCGCATTTACCCTCAACATATGAACATTGGTTATATTTTTCACCACCGCCAAATCATTATTTAGTTTACTGTATGATTCGATAGCGCCTTCGGATTATACAGCTATATAATCCCACAGTGCCTGAACCCAAACCTATATACTCCGGCGAAAAGTATATTATGGTTTATTAAGTCAAGCGCCTTGGAATAATGCATAAGTACAAGGGCAGTAACTTGATGCTCGTCATGTGCCTTCATTATATATCAGAAAAGTTCGCGAGTACAGTAGCACAGCTATGACATTTCCTGAAGTCAGTATCACCATTCAACCAGTAGAAAAGAATTATTTGATAAATAAATTCTAATATGCTGCTCCATTACTTTCTCCTATATTTTTGATATAGTACACACGTACAAAGTATGCTGATAGCTCTTCGATCTCCTATATCTCCTATATCTTCTATATCTCCTATATCTCCTATATCTCCTATATCTCCTATATCTTCTATATCTCCTATATCTCCTATATCTTCTATATCTCCTATATCTTCTATATCTCCTATATCTTTTATGTCCTTAGGTATGAGAATATGTGCTTCATTACATTATTACACTCCTGTATTTTTTTTACTTATTAGGGAGTCAGGGAAATAGGGTATTGTATATTTATTGTTGTACTACATATCTAGATTTCGATATTATTAGATCTCATCGGTGTAGCTCAGCTAGCGACGGTGAATTCACACAATATCTCGTGTGGTTATATACAAACATGACACAACTAATCCCTAGGAGGAAAGTTAAAATCTAACAATATTCTACAAACTAAAATTATTATATTAGATTTGATATTAATTGTTTTTCATAGTAAAGGTCGTTTTATACAAGACAATTTCTTAGCTCAAAAGTTGTTCAAGAAATGAATTCATATATCTTCCTCCCATACAATTTGTCCTTGACAAATACAACGCGTTATATTTTTTCATTTGATATACCATCATCCAATTCAATATTTCAAATAATTTGATGTATGATACGAGACAATTTAGATTGTGTCGCATCTTGACTAACTTTTGAGTCAAAAAATTGTCTTGTCTAAAAGGACCTTTAGTTAGTTTAGTATAAAGGTTATACTGACGTAGAATTATAAATTAGAGCGGAGGAAATACACATTATTTCGATTTATTTATACTCACAAAATAGGGATTTTACTTACTATTTATTTATTATATTATATTATATTAATATTTATTTTATTTTTTATTTTACTTACATTGTAGTTATTTTGGCACACCAAATAATATCTTGGGAAAGCCCTCTGAAATTGACCCCTTATTTAATATTTCATTTATTATTTCATATCAGCATAAATCCACCTTTACTCTCAATAGATAAATATGGTCTATATCTAATTATTTCTATTTTTTTCAGGTAAGTGTGAGAAGCGTCCTACAAACCGAGGTATTTTAGTATAGTAATATTGGGTTGATTAAAATATCATACGAATTATAAAATGACAACGTGGATCCTAAAGCACACAAAACTAGAAGCGCCCCAGGAATCCATTATCAGCAGTATCAGGACACCCATGATAAGTATCTCTTTGGAATTCATATTGCCGCAATTTGAAAATTCTAGTATATCTTAACTTCTTCTTGTGGTGCCGTCTTCTATCGGAGGTTGACAATCATCATGGCGATTCTAATCTTTGACGTTGTAGCTCTAAATAGTCCGACCGATGTTTGTCCGTACCATTCTCTAAGGCGCAGGCGCGACGTCGCAATGTCCACCCCTTCACTGCATATGGACATCACAATCGCCTGTGCGACGTCGCGCCTGCACCTCGCTTACACCGCACCTGCGCCCGACGCCGCTTATGTGTGAATTGGACCTAAGGTTCTTTAACCATAAGGTTCTGCGACGCCCAATGCTTCTTCTTCCTTGTATTTTTCCTTGCATGATGGAGTATAGAGCATCTCTCTCCCCGGGAGATGTGTCCTAGTACTCTAGCATTCGTGTTTTGATCGTAAGGATCAGTTCCTTTTGTTTATGTATTCTTCCCATGACTTCTTCTTTGCTTACTAGGTTCGTCCAGTATATCTTAAGCATACGGCGATAGATCCACATCTCAAACGACTCTACTTTTTATGTTATTTTTCTTTAATGTCCATGCTTCCATCCCATACAGTAGTAACAGCGAATTATTCGGACTCTCAAGGCTAGATTGAGATTTCTATTTGAGAAAAATTTTTAATTTTGACGAAAATTGCTCTTGCTATTTCTATACGTTTGTTCACTTCTATGGTTTGGTCGTTATTGTCTTCAATACGTGTTGGTAGTATTGGTAGCTTCTAACTCTTTCGATTGTGGTGTTGTTTACTAGTATTGCTGGTATATTATTAACATTGGTTTTATTTACAACCATAAATTTAGTTTTCTTCAAATTCATTTTAAGCCCATAGGATTGGCTAGTCGTATTTATGTTATGTCTTGCATTATTTTCTGAAGCTGGCAGATGGATGTTTCTATTATCGCAGTGTCGTCTGCGGATCGTATGTTATTGATAAATTGACCGTTTATGATTACTCCACCCGAGTCATCATTGATGCCTTCTTTGAATAAGCATTCAGAGTACGTATTAGATAGGACCGGTGATAGTATGCATCCTTGGCGAACTCCCCGTCGGATATCCAATTCTTAAGAGTTATGTCCTTTTACATTTATTTGTGCTTTCTGATTCCAGTACAAAGTATTTATTATTCGGACGTCATTGTAGTCTAGGCCTTTCTGCTGTACTATTTCCATTAACCGATCATGTTTAACTTTATCGAAAGCTCGTAGTCGATTAAGCCTATAAATAAATCTACGTTCATATTGAGGCATCGTTGAATTATGACATTCATTCCAAATAGAGCCTCTTGTGCCTAGATTATTTCGAAATCCGAACTGTGTCTCACTGATATCTGTTTCTAATTTCTTGTAAATGCAGCTGTGAATGATTTTTAGAAAAACTTTTAATGTGTGACTCATCACGCTTATTGTTCTAAAATCTGAGCACTCCCTTGCATTGTGTCTTTTTGGTAATAAAGAGAATGTAGTCGTATAGATGGTATTATATAGATTTACCAAGATGCTAATATTGTCTTCCTCAATTGGTTTAAGAATGTCGACTGGTATTTTGTCTGGTCCTATTGCTTTTCTATCTTTTGAGTTCTTGGTAGCATACATTACTTCTTCGGCTATTATTCTTGGTCCTTGTGACGTTTCTTTTATCTCTATTTCATTTCTGGTGTCTTCAAATAGTTGTTGTTTGTACCTCCCATCTTTTGATCTCTGTCTCTATGTCCAATATAATATTACCATTGTTATCTCTTATTATACCAGTCTGTTTCTTCTTTCCCATGCCAGTGAATTCTTTGATCCTTTTATGTAAGTTAAATGAATCATACCTCAGCTGAAGCGATTCTATCTCCTCACATTGGTTTCTCATAAATGTGTCTTTAGCTTCTATAATTTGTTTTCGTATTTCTTGTTGAATTTCTTTGTATTTATTTCTATCCTTGTCTTTGTATTGTTTTCTCTTTTCCATTCTTACCAAAATTTTATCTGTCATCCATTGTTCTTTTGGGGATTGGGAGTTGTTTTTCTGTTTCAATTTATCCTTACTGCCGTCCCACAGAGCTCCTTTTATGGTGTCCCATGTCGTCTAATCCACATCCACATTGGTGCCTATAACTTGTTGCATGATTTGTCTGAGATTTTCGTTGATGTTCGTCTTCACACTTTCACACATTTCTTCATCTCGAAGCATAGTGGTTTTTAATTTTTGGTTTCGACATTTTATTTGGACTTTTTCAGTTTGATTTGTAGGGTGGCGATAAGGGGATTGTGATCCGCCCCTACATCTGCTCTCGGGTATGTTTTGACTGGTGCGAATGGCGTTCCTATATCTTTTGTTAATTAGAATATAGTCTATCTGGTTTGATCTATGCCTTGGGGATGTCCAGGTGTATAGCCTTCTTTTTGGTAGATTGAACCAAGTGTTAGTTATTACCAAATTTCTAATCTGAGCGAATTATCTTGATTTGATAATTCGAATACCGATGTATGGGATTACGGGACCCGGGATTGCGATCCTGTAGTCTCAGGAATATGTTGATTCTTAAAGCGCTTTCCTTTAATCGCCCCGTTGCGTGCTGTATCGCTCCAAGTTTTGCGCTTGCGCACCGGTTGTAAGGGACGAGGTAGAATTGTGTGCATCGGGAGCGACAAATAGAACAAGAGACAATACGCCCTGAGCAGCAAATAGTGATAAACGAAAACAGCTCTAGTTACCGGATTTGGAAACGAATTTCCATTTGTTGGCATTTTCGGCATTATAACAAATAATTTAATTCATAATAAAATTGCGCTTATGGTACCTAGATAGCAAAATATAATCAAGCATATTGGCGTAATAAAAACTGACAAAAATTCCTGTGCATGAATACCGAACAGCGATTTCTGAATCATTCTTTTTTTTATGAGTCCTATGTTAACTAATACCGTACTTGATTCTAGTATTTATATATTCTAGGCTAATATATAAGCCGCTTTCGTTTATCGTCCGGGACCTATTCTGGGCAGTTCGTCTCATGTTTGATTACCCTTACTTGCCGCTCCTTAAACGCTTTTACCTCGTCCTTTACCGCGGTTGCATCTACCTAAAACTAGATACGCTATAACAGGCATTCACAATGCAGATTTCATTCTAATAAACAATAGCAACCTCTATAAATTTACAAAAAAATATTTTTCATCATGTTAAATTGAATTTATGATTTCAATTAGTATATAATGTTACATTATGGAAATTGAAAATGAGTTCAGTTATAACAACCGTTCGTTCGTTTCGCGACGAGTAGCTCTACTGTGAAGCGTTCGGGACTGCTAGAAACGATAAACGAAAACAGCTATGGTCAATATGATAATATAACTTTTGAATTATTTGCCCAAAATTTCACTATTTTCCACTAAGCGATAAAACCATAATTGAAAAAGTAACAGCCTTTTTTTGGCATAAGGGGGGAATCTTCTAAAGACGTCCGGGGGGGCTCTCTGGTATTCTCCCCCAGGGGTGCTGGATTCCAATCCATCTAGGGCCAGCCTACCTGCTAAACCCCCACCTCTTCCCGCTCCTAGGCGCGGGACCGCTCTGCCATTACTTCAAGTCTGGAGCGTACCTCCGGATTACTTCTCCTGTTCCTTCTTTTTCCTTATAATTTCCGTGATGAACCCGGTGATGACATCCCATTTTGCACTGTCCTCTATCATCATCGCTGTGATCCTGTCGGGTGTTATTTCCTCTCCCAAAAAACTAGCAGCTATTTTCAGGCTGCTGAAACTCATAAAATTTTGTTTCTCTTGTCGGTTATATGTATATGCAAATTTAAAAGCAAACCGAATCTAAATTTTTCGGCCCAATATTGTTGTCTCGCGATCGATTTAAAATTTTGCATAATAAATGTCGTGATCATTTTTAAAAATGGAGACAAATTTTACGTATTGAGAGCTTTCTCTCCTGGCCTTGCCCAGGCCATTTGCGGTTGGAAGTTGCTAGCGGTGTTTTCTTCAAGAAAATTTACCACGTAAGAGTATTTGTCATATGTTTTCTCCGGACTGTCTTCTCCTCAAATCATGCAGTTAAAATCTCCGGTTACTACTACTTTTGATGTATTAATTTCAAATATTATATTCAACTATAACTTTCTGCCATAAGTTTTAGAAAAGCACACTTAATGCTATCCATTCCAACTAAATAGACCTCGACTGAAACGTTTATAGTAAATATACGGTAGTTTCATCATCAAAGCGTATGAGCTTAAAAATATAAACTACATACTTACTTAAAATTCATGACAAACCCGAACGGATCGGGGTTTTTTTTGTCAATGAATATGCTAATGAAAATGCAACCTGATGAAATAGAGTTGTTGTGTTTTTTTGCGTGTTCCCAATCCCGTGAGATAGAAACTGTGCGCGCGTAATGGAAATGCGCCATATATGGAAATCGGTAACAATGCGATGCCAATTTGTAAACATCACGCGTCCGCCCGTCGCGGTTTGATTTATTCCCGCCATCCCGAAATTAGAATTGGCTATCTGAAATTAAACATCGGGGAATTGCACGTCTCGTTTGGCCCATGCAAGGATGATAGCCAGCGTCAGCGGGAAAATAGCTGCCGTGCGGCCGTGATTTATGCGAGGCAGCTGGGGGATAGGACGTCGAAGATATGTCACCAGGCTACGGCGGCCTACGTGGATAAGGCAACACGCATCCGCGTCATTCACGTGAAAATCCGACGGCGGGGCATGTATATTATTATTAGATAACGCGCGCGCCGCGGCGTAGCGCCGCAGCGGAGACGACGATCGCCATTAACAGGAAATTGAAATATTAATGAACGATTTCAACGTGCCAATAAAAACAGTTCAGCGCGAGTATAGATGGGTATTAAATATGATATGGCGGAAAATACTCGTTTTATTAAACTTGAGACATTAATATTTAATCAATACCGATACGAAGTGTGTTTTATAAACTTACTCACAGTTAATATCGTTTATTCATGAATTACCTATTCTTTTTGTTGATAATGACTAAAAGAATCCTCCATATGACCTATCTTGACTCATTTCCCTAATATGATTTTGTTATAGTGATAAATGATTAATTGAAAGTATAATATAAGTTATAAGCTAATATTATTTTCATGACAGGGTTTTGCATCTAATTTCGGTAAAAAAAAGTATTTAATAGTCGTTCATTATTCTAAGAAGGATCTCGCTGAAATGTACTAATAGAGCTATCAGCGATCACTATTGGGCTAAGCTTAGATCAGATATACAGAAATAGTGCTACATTTCTGTATATCTGATCTAACCTTAGCCCAATACTGATCGCTGATACCTCTATTAGTACGTTTCAGCGAGATCCTTCTTAGAATAACGAGTCTAATGATATATTTTACCCAAAATCGTAAATTTTTGTGTTTCGAGAACAGTTTTGTTCAAAAGCGTCGATATAACGTACACATTATCGTTGTATTGATAAAAAAAATTGATTATGCGATTAATCACAATGCGTACTTATTCACATGTGTGGAAATATAAAAAAACTTCTATCTTTATAGGGCTATCAGCCACGAGGCTTTTCCGCCGGTCAAGGGAGAAGCTCAGAGGAGTTTAATCACCCGGTATTTACCTTAGCTTCACAGAAAACCTCTGAAAAACTATGAAAGGTGATTCGCGAAAATTCGCTCCCCACTGGGAACCGAACTCAGGCTCCCCAATGCTCAGTACGAGACGGACGACGCCTCTAACCACTCGGCCACTGAGCTGGGTTGCAAAATATATTAGTTACTACTTTTAAATTAATTACCAACAGCCATTATTATCAGATATTTTTTTAATTCTGAGCAATAGCCAGTTATACTTGAGTTTTTCTCTGATATTTAAATATTTTACATCTTTTTATTATAAATTTTCAATGGACATTTTCTGATTACAAGTTATAGACTATCCATTCTGACTCTGCTCCTTTATTTTATTAACCTATGTCCATTCAAATTCCACAACTTCAAACTCGCCTTGACTTTTCCTCGTTCTTGTTCATTAATTCATTTTCGATTCTAAGCCTAAGAAACTTCCGGCGTAACTTTCAAGCCCAACAAAGGCGCTAAAAATGTAATAGCCCACATTCTGCCTACTTCGCCTTACAATAAAACATAATGGGAAAATTCCGCGCATCCGGATATAAAGTTAAACATTGTTGAAATATTAGTGCCCCCGAAACTTTCACCCTCGTCACCTTCCTGCAGGGCCATAATCCATTCAGCGCCGCCAAATTGAAATCCCTAAATATTTTAGCAAACACCCGGGCTTTAATAAATGATCCGCCGAACTTGCAAAGTGCGTAGCTCATCGCAGCGAAATAGTGGCGGCGTTGATTTGTGCCCTCGCCCATTCTTCTCCCGTGACGTTTAATTAGCCTGGCTGGGGTTGACGACGCGCTCATCGACAGCCGTAATATTTCACCCCCACGCGCCGCTAATAATCTCCTGGCGGGTTTCGGTGAGGGGATTCCTGCACACGCTGCGCTTTCCCTGTTGAGTTAGGTCCGGCCGGGGCTAATCAAGTGGATCGCGCCGGGGGGATTATCGCCTGCGGGGGCTCGATTCAATCTGGGATGCCGGGGTGCGGGATTCGACAATTGTAGTCATTTGAGGAATAAATGGCAATTTGCGAAGATTGGAACGGCACGTATAGCACAATGGCGCAACCGTAATGAATATTGTAGAAATGTTCTATTTCAATCTGCATAGTAATGTGTGAGTTGTAAATCAACGGTATGGGAAGGTAGACTGTGAAATACGACAGAATATTGTGGGCGTGTATGAAAAATATAAATCAAATAAAATATTT
This sequence comes from Lordithon lunulatus, assembly GCA_963942505.1. Taxonomy (NCBI): domain Eukaryota; kingdom Metazoa; phylum Arthropoda; class Insecta; order Coleoptera; family Staphylinidae; genus Lordithon; species Lordithon lunulatus. The sequence goes on from OZ012669.1 coordinate 50,684,741, forward strand.
CTACTAAGGGCCGGTTCTATAATTTTCATTTAACTGGAGAAAGGGTATCCGTGGAATTAATTAGAGATATTGGCATTAAAATCTCAAAACTTATTCCACGAATAGGTTTCTTCTCCGGTTAAATGTCAATTGTAGAACCGGCCCTAAATAGTAAACCGTTTTTCTATGCCAATTTTCCAATATGGGTGATATTGCCCACTGAGGGCCGCTACAACGATTCAATGGGGCTATAGTAGCTGCTGGTGAAATTCTAACCCTATGCACCTATCTCCGTCCTCGCTTTCCATATTGAGATAGGTTTTTCAGATAACTTCTAACAACTCTCATCGCTCATAGCCCTGCACCTTTTCAGGGTCCTCCCCTAGTGGGCCGTGTTAGGCATTGCGCACATCAATAGTTATCAGCGCACAGAGCGTCAGCCTTTTTCACGACCCACCTCTTGCTTGCTTTCCCACTTTCATTGCCCCACCATCACCTGCATGATGAACCTGCGCTAGGACTATACAATAGGACACCGTATCGCGTAGTAAAAGGAAATCATTTGTCGTGATCGAACTGTGATCTGGCATGGACCACCTACCATCGGTTTAGCTCAGCTGTTGTTACTGACCCACCATCACGCCTCCCTGTCCTCCGGAACCATCTACCCTGGGCCCTCGAATCGCCTTTCATCTGGTTCACTCATATACACGTTCTATCGACCCTCCGCCTTCATGGCCCACAGGAGGTCGTGGGCCGCCCTGCACAGCGTCAGGAGGTCCAGCTGTGTGAGATGGACGGCTGACCCTGACCTGTTTACCACTGCCTCTGACCTGATCACTACTACCGATGCCTCTTGCAGCTTGCTTGCTATGGCTTTACTCGGGTAGTCGGTTTGAGCTCCCTCAGAATTAGTATTCATGTCTCTCGCTCGCTGTTATTGTTCGGGTTATCGCTCATTACCGTCGTCTCATTTAAATGCTCCGTTGCATCGTTGTAAAATTGGCATTTTTCATTAACACTCTATTCTCACTCATTTTACTATTTCATTTTAGTATTGACAACCATTCTTATTCTATGCAATTTAGATCTCACTCCTTCTGAGTACTGTCACCAATCTACTGATCTGGACAGGAGTTGGTCTAAATAGTTGGCTTAATGTTAAGCCAAACCATTCTCTTAAAGGAAACCTCCAACGCTTCACTTCCCTTTTATATTTCCTTCCATAATCAGTCTCGGAAAGCTATAGCGTTCTTCTCTCATTATATGACCGAGATATTGCAGTTTACGCTATTTGAACGCTATTCCCATTTAAAGTTAACATTTTCTCATAAAGACTATTTTCGTTGATTAACTCTCTGGCTGTCTTTCCTAGAAAAACCTATTTCTTTTAAATATTAGATTGTTACGGCGTCTATTTTGTTATCATTATCATACTCAGTGATTGCTAGATATACGCCTCTTCTATTTGATTCCAGTGACCGCGGTTTCTATAAAATATGATATCTCTTGTCCATGGTCCTTCTTTGACATTCGCAATGCCGGCCCTCCATCTTGTTCTAGGTCTGCCACTTTTTTGTCTTGTGAGGACAAAATCTTCAAAAGGCACCCATGCGTCACTAGTACCTCCTAGTGTTAATGGCATGGGCAGTGTCGGATTCACTCCGCATTCTGCCCGGGACGCCTACCGACTAAAACTTAACCTCACGTTCTGTCGCGCGCGCTTTCCCGCCTCAAAGGCAGTCTAAACCCCTCGCTCCATCTTGCGTTAATCAGTAAGTATTGTCTCTTGTCTGGCTGTGAGGTATTGTTAGTCCTGTCGTTATGTCTGCAGGTCGTCCTGGAACTTCTACTTCATAGTCTCGTTGGCAAATTTGATGATCGCGTCCCACTGTTCAGAATTCGCTATCATGAGGCTTCCTCTTTGCTGGGGCTCCGGGTCTTGCTCTCCTAGCTCCGTCCATAGTGTGGTCCACTGCGCGTACCATCTGTTGCAACAATAAAACGTGTTGGCGGGGCCGTCCACTTGGTCACAGTATCGGCATATGCTGGTGGTCGCTTTGCTGATTCTATAAAGATAAGTCTGGAAGACGGGGTCTTCTAGCCCTGATATTAGCTGGGAATCCATCATTCATCTCCATTGGTAGTTTCAAGTGCCATTTTTTCATAGTGCTGTTGTTATCGTCCTCCTTCGCCGCCTTGAGTGGTGCTCCACCCTTGATTGCAATGTATGCACCCGCCGTCTTCCACCATCAGATCAGCTTGTGGAACTGCTGCCAGGACCTCTGATGCATCCTTTGATACCGTTCTGTATGTCCGGGTGATTCTAAGAGCGCTGGTGCGCAGCGCCATCGTCAACATCTCCACATTCCATTGTTTTTTTTGTAGCATTGACACAGGTAGGAGCTTAGGCCCAATTTACATATAAGCCGCGTCGGGCGCAGGCGCGGTGTAGGCGAGGCGCAGGCGCGACGTCGCACAGGCGCTTGTGAGGTCCATATGCAGTGAAGGGATTGACATTGCACCTTATGTTTACATAGAGGCGGCGTAGAAGAGTTTCGCCTCTTCGCCTACCGTGTCTTAGGCGAAACGGCGAAGACGCGGTGCCGGCGCGGCGAGAGGCACGAGGCAAATGCCCGCGCCTCGTCACCTAAGTGGGCATTGCACCACATGTTTATATAGAGGGGGCTTGAAGCGTCGTGCCTCTCGCAGCGCCGGCACCGCGTCTGCGCCTCTTTGCCTAAGACACGGTAGGCGAAGAGGCGAGAGGCATAACTCTTCCACGCCGTCTCTATGTAAACATAAGGTGCAATGTCCACCCCTTCACTGCATATGGACATCACAATCACCTGTGCGACGTCCAGCCTGCGCCCGACGCCGTTTATGTGTGAATTCGGCCTTAGAGGAGTTGGGCGCGAGACATCGTCGCCAGCAACCTCCTCTTCTCGGCCGTGCTGCCTTTGTCCTGACAGCCTTTCTAGTTGTTGTACCTGTGCGGCGTGATTGACGTTGGATTCTAGCGTCTTGCCTAGGTATTTTGGCTTCCGCATCACGGGAAACGTTGCTCCCCAGTAATGGTATCTCAGTGACGGCCTGGATTCCTGCTACCAAAAGGTGGCGACTTCGATCTTGGCAACGGCTATTTTAACCCCGTTGCTCGTCACCCAGGCCGCCATCATCTCCGCCGCCTCCTTGGTCATCACTGTGGTCTCCCCCAGATCGCGTCCGCGAATATCATCCGCGAACGCGATGGTGTTTGCATGTTCTAGGTCAGCCTGTGTTTCGTTTTCCAGTTCTCGGAGTGATTTTGTTTGTCCATCGTCTATTGGTAGTTTGTTATGGTACATTTTAAAGGATAAACAAAACGAACATAGTAAAAATCGTTTTATTTATCCCATTTCTTTGAATTCAATCGCTTTTCTTCGATTTACAGTTTTACGCCATTAGAAGAAAATAAAAAATTATATTTATCAATTTGCGTGAAATATTCATACAGTAATAAATAATTTAATTGCAAAATGCTGTCGTGTTAATTGCAAATAATCACATATAATAATTACGTCAGTAAATACTCGTTCCATTAATGGTTTCTAGATATTATAATTAGGCGACTCAATTAAAATAATGCTGTTTGTCTGTCACCTGTAGTTAATGATGCGCATTAGTGTGACAATAGTTAAAATATTCAATTGCAGATGAGTTTGCAACTATTACATTTTATACAAATGATGTGCAACCTTTTTTTGTCACAAGTTTTTATTTTTATATAAAAAAATCAATATGTGGCGTTTGAGAAAATATAGACTTTTATAGTATATTGACAATAATAATAATATATACGTATTAAAAACGAGTTTCATGAGCAAGGTTTTATCATGTTTCCAGTTAATAAATAAAACACGTTATCCTCTGTTTTTTAAGAATAAGAGGAATACATCAACAAAGAAAATCATAATGAAATATCACAAAATAGACACCGGATCAATCTAATATCGTCTCTTTAGTTTATAGCACGAACAGCGAATATTCTAAGTGAGGAGGGCTGAAAGACCTCGGTCGATGGCCTCTTGTACATGTATGTATATCTTGTATGTATGTATGTATGTTACAATAAATATATCTTCTTCTTCTCTAAGTGAGGATCAAAGTCTACTTTCTATACCAAATTTAGGGAAAAAATCGCTTAAATAGACAGTTATCTATTGTAAAATGTGTCGATAAAGTTTAATAACCTCTGGGCTAGAGGGTATCTGTTATATACCGGTTGGTATTTGAGTGGTGACAAATGAAGTACTTTCATTTATTTCCTTGTTTTTATAATATCAATTTATTATTGTTACAATTATCGTCTCTCAACGTGAAACCCACAAAAACATTGTCTGGCCAACCCATAACTTGTTCTTCTGGTTTAGCCACATAATCACAAATAAAACAACAGAACTTATGCAATCTCGTCTGGGCATTTATTGTAATTGCTTATTTGCAAACGTTGACAGAGCTGTGAAATCTTGCAAGCAGTTTTCCCATAAAAGCATACTTATTTTTTCAATAAAACACTTTATTTATATAACACAGAGCATATATATATATATATATATATATATATATATATATATATGCAAAAATATTGCAATGTACAACTTTTCATTACATTCATTACTACTTTAATTTGTTCACCATTTCGTTCCCCACATACGGACGTCCGCGTGCCAAAAATACCCATTGTATTTATAGAACATTACAAATGATACTTCAATATTTAATAAACTCGTTTACGTAAAAAATATGCCTCTAAATTTAAACCAGTCAGCAGGTCCAACCTCTTTTTGCGCCACTTTAACTCATAATTAAAGGCCTGTGTATGTGTGTGTGTGTGTGTGTGTGTGTCGCCTATAAATAAGTTATTAACGGGCGACACGATTTGAAGATTGCTTAAAAAAATCAAAATAGATTAGACGGTGTCGCGCGAGCGTTCATAAATTTGCCATTTATTTCGGGCGCTGGGTTTGTACACGCGCGTTGTGTCGTGAATAGACGAGCTTCCGTAATTAATTGATGCACTGAGGGACTTTGTAGATCAAAAGAGGATGGTAATTGCGAAATGCTGACCGAAAGAGTTTTCTAACTAAATATTTGTTAACGGCAGTGATTTTCAAATTGTGATATGAAATTAAACTGTTTCTCGCTAGAATTATTTAGAATAATTTTAGCAACCAAAAATGCGGGATAACATGGGTAAACCCAATGTGCTGAAAAAAAAACTAAAACAAACTACGTCCTATTAGTTTTATAAAATGCCTATCCAATATTACAGAGGATGTTATTGTATTCATAAAGGACTTATTTGGACAATATATGTGACAATAATTGTCCAAATAAAATAATTGTTCAGTGCTATATCTGTCCGGATTTAGACAGGGGTTTACCTGTGATATCTTTCAAATAATAAATATAAAAAAAATTAAAAAAATTAAAATAAAATATAAAATATTTAAATTTTTGATCGTTTTTATGATCAATGGCCTGTTTTCATCAAAATGTCTACTACTGCTGGATATGAACAGCAGTAGTAGACATTTTTCTACTACTGCGGTTCATATTCAGCAATAGTAGACATTTTATAATGAAAATAGGCCATTGATAAAAAAAAGAGATAACACGTGTTGTACAATAAATATGGCGCGATTCAGAGAACGAAGAAATATTGAATTTATAACATCGCTTAATAGATTAATTATATCTTCAAAATAATAATGTATAGCTCTTCATATTTTATTTGTTGTAGCATTTCTGTGAAGAATAAAATAAGATCAGGGTTGAATTAACCTATTCGGGGCCTTAGACATTTGTTCCCTGTCGGGCCCCACACAAAATATATTCTACAGATTTTTTTTTAACTTCTATCTCTATAATTATCAGTCCGAGAGCTATTTCCCTGGTAAAGGCAGATACTCAGAGGAGCGTAATCACCCAGTATTTACCTTAACTTCACTTCTATCTCTATAATTATTAGTCCGAGAGCTATTCCGCTGGTAAAGGCAGATACTCAGAGGAGCGTAATCAAACCCAGTATTTACCTTAACTTCACAGAAAACCTTTGAAAAACTGTGAAAAGCCATTCTTGAAAGTCGCCCATAACGGGGATTGAACTCTCGCTCCCCAATGCTTAGTAAAATTCACTAAACAATATTTATTTGAGTATAGGTATAAACTTTTATGTGTTTTTACATTTTTTTTGAGGCTGGTGTGACCGGGCCCTACAAAAAACGAGTCCTAGACATTTCTCTCATTTGTCTATGCTATGAATAAGATCCAATCTTGTATTTGATATCTTCTGATACTTATTTGTGACATACTAAAGTGAGATTAAGTTTAAGATAATGTTTCGCAACACTCTCGCATATGTGAATTTTATAAAATTGTTCAATAATTTGATTAATTTGATTCAAGAATAACAGTTTTCAAAAAATCTATAAGATTTTTGAGATTGTATCCACTAAAGTCAGAATTTATGGAGGTCTGTACCTAATGACAGTGAGAATCTGGCCACTGCCTCCCACCTGAGGCTGTTATCCAACATCTGAAAACCAATCTCCCTGGGGATGGCTGCCCCCTGTTCTCGCCACAGGGTGGCTCGCTCGCGGTACTATCGATCACCGATGTGATCCATAGTACCGCGATAACATGTGACCTGGATCATCGGTCCCATAATAGTAGCGACATTTGACCGTCAGCCTTTTCTATACGGCGCAGTTTGGGACAGACCATGTCCGCATAGTAGCTGCACAGTCCAATGATCCAGTTCTCCATGACATCTGTCTATCCATGGCTCAATCTGTGGCTGATGCCTCTCGTCCATTCCGGGTTCGGAGACTCTTCTCACCTGCGCTGCCATTTTCCAGTGTATGCCTCCTGGTCTATTTCTTGTCTGGTCTCCGTCACTCTTAATGGCCATGTATATTTCCGCCTGTTCCTCCACCATAAGGGGCCCCCTCGCGTTGTCGCAGTCAGCATCTCCACCTCATCTGTAAAGATTGTGCGGTTTGCCCGGGTCAAGAGCGCTGGTGCGCAACCTCCTCCTTAGTCTGTCTATATTGCGCTTGCATTGGTGCTTCGTATAACAGTTGGAATCGTCGCCAGGAACCTCCTCTGCTTCTCACCCGCTCACCCTATGTTAGGCAGAAGTCTCACTAGGGCTGTTTCGGTGCTAGCTGCCTTCCGAGTGGTCTCCAGTACCTGCTAGTTATGATTAATGTCTTTCTTTTTCTTCTTCTTCTTTGTTGTAGAATTGCATCCTGTGTGTTTTCAACGATTAGATTACAGCCGTACTTGAGACACCGAGCTCCAGCGTTCGTACCATCGTTTTGGGGGTCTTCCAGGAAGTCTCTTTGGCGATTTTTGGTGGACTCGTATTATCCATCCTGTCGACATGGTCTCTCCACTCTCTTCTTCTAATGCGACCCCATCTCACCACGTCTTGAATGTCGCATTGCGTTCTGATGTCATGGCTTCTAATGCGATCTCGTAAACTGCACCCTGTCATGCATCTCAAAGTTCTATCTCTGCTGTTCTGAGGAATCGCTTCGCTTGTAGCGTTTTCTACTCTGGTTTCCATAGCATATGATCGGTCTTACACAGGTCTTGTATATTCTTGTCTTGCTTTCGACAGACATGTACTTGTTTCGCGATATTATATCCCTCAGATAGCCCGATATTGACTGGGCTTTCACTTCTTTCTCTAAGTCCCTACTGATTATTATTTTGATTAATGTTGGATTCCAGAATTGTCCCCAAGTACTTTCATCCGTCTCCTTTGGATCTTGTATTCCTCTCCCATCATTCTCAGGGTGGTATCTTCGCCTATTCTTAGTCGTTTGGCCGAGAGTGGGGCTACCTACCTTGATCTTCCCGCTGGCTATACTAAGGCCACCATCTGCCATCCAGTTGTCCATATTCTTTGCGGATTAGCAACCATAACCATAACCTGTCTGCATTGCGCTGGATCGAGGTTGCCCCAACTCATGCTGTTGTTTGCATACTTGAGTTGGGCGCGTGATACTGTTGCCAGCAACCTTCTCTTCTTCTAACCTGGGATACCTCCAGTGCCTGCTGGGCGTGGTTCCTGTTGGATTACAGAATTGTCCCCAGGTACTTTAATCTCCTCTAGATCTTGTATTCCTCTCCCATTATTCTCAGGGTGGTGTCCTCGCCTGTTCTTTATCTTTTGGCCGAGAGTACCTTGGTGTTTCCGCTGGATATGCTACTGCTCCTGGTTCATCGCTTCCAATCTCCACCTGTTCGGTGACGCCGTTTGTCGTTGTTGCTGTTGTTGGGGTGATGTCACCTTCGTTTGTCTCTAAGTCAGTAATGTTTCCAGGCGGGAAGAGGGCCGTTACTACCACCCTTATTCCTCCAGGCACCGTGGAGTCTGGTCCAGAAGGGCTAACTCTTATCTTTTTCATGATGATTTTATACAGTAGGCTCTATGGGTTGTTCTCGACCTCCTCGCATACTTTATTTCAAAATCTGAATTGGATCTTTTCTCTCGTCCTGCTGAACTCTTTCATCCTTGTCTGGATGTGAAGTCGTTCCATTGGACCTCCAGCCGCTCTAGCCCTCTGTGCCCGTCGTCTAGCCCTGTTATTGTTGATTCACCTTTCCGTGACTTCCTGTCACCATCACTTTGTTCTTTTTCTTTGTCCCCCTGTGATGGTCATGGATGGGACCGCCTTACTGGCCGTCTCCTGCATCAAGTGGTTTAACTTCACTATCATTTGTTCTGGGCTTATCGAGTGTAGGCCTCCAATGTTTACTTCAAGAGTTCCTGGTTCATTGCTTCCAATCCCCGCCTCCTTGTAATCCGGGGGGATGGGGACAGGGTGTCCATTCCACTGGGTTGTATGAATAAAGCGATGTAGCGGTTGTCACTCAATGTCTCCTCCTCTAATACTCCAGCCTTGTGCAATTCCCATCAGCTGCGTGGGTGCGAGGGTGATGTCGCTCCTCTGACGAAGGTCGGTCTCCCTCCCTACGTTGATAACTAACAGGTCGCGTACTGCCACTGTGATTTCCGAGCCCCAGCTTGCGGACTTCTAAGGTCGCCCTTCACAACGCCCTGTCCGCCTGTTCAAGTTGCTGTCTATGGGAATACGCAAAAACCTATCTGTACTGGTTTTTGCGTATTGCCTGGTGCAGTTTGGTGATAAATAGTATCCGAAAATAGTCACGTCCAATAGTTTGACCCACGCGATTCCCCTCGTGGGTGATCCATGGGACGCGAAGTGCCAATGCTGGTCGCCCATGAGCTTGACGGCGACGTCCCCCATGGACCGTCACCCATGAGCAGTCGGTCCTTTTGGGGTTGGCGTCGCTGAGGAAAATCTCGTTGCGGTGGCGAGCAGTCGTTTTTGGACTGCCCTGCCCCTCCCAACGTTTGCCTGCAGTATGCTGGTCATCAGTTGGTTGTTAGTAATTTAATAAAGATAGCTCTTCCATTATGATCAACATCAAAATGATGTGAATGATGGATAATTTCATAACTGAACGTGTCAAAAATTATTAATATGAATACAGTTTTTAAAAAAATGTATCAGATTATTTATTTTTGAAGGACTTCAATCAGATATTATGAAAGTTATTTTAGTAGTTCGTTAAAAATTATTCTTCCACTCTAATCTAAATCAAAATGATGTAATTGATGGATATCACTACTGAACTTATCATAGATTATTAATATGCAACCAGTTTTCAAGGGACCTACTAGATTTTTGAGGACTGATGTAGGATAACGTGAAAGTGCGATAATTTTAATAGTTCTACACTATGCAATAACAAAAGCAAACTGTAACGGAACTATAAACACCAAACTTCAGCAAATTTGTACATACACTGACAATATTGTCATTATTAGCACAACCAAACATTCACTTGTTGAAACATTTCAAGAACTGAACTCAGAGACAAGAAAAGTAGGACTCGTGGTTAATGAAAATAAGAGAAAAGTTATGCATCTTACCAGAACTGGTCAGACCCCCACCTTGTGGTGATTTTAAGTTCGAAGGTGTATCTCATTTCACCTACTTAGGAGCACAGAAGAATAAGTCGAGATGAGCATTATGAAAGACAACCGATGTGACTTAGCAAACAGACCATTGCTAACATCAAAGATTCTGAGCAGGCATAATAAACTTTGTTATATATGACACTCATTAGATCAGTGGTAACATACGCGATATAGACACTTAACCAGATAGAGGAAAATTCACAACAATATTTAAAAAAAAAACTTTTGAAAAATTATTGGACCCAAAAAACAAAATAGAGACGGAAGCTGGCGCGTAAAAATGAACCATGAGCTAACATCCTCGTTAATAAAACAGACATGGCCAGATTGATCAAAGCCCAGCGAACCAGATAGCTCGGGCATATCATCCGAATGGACGAAGATAGAAGTGCCAAATCAATAACGAAGTGGAAGCTTGTTAAAGCAAGGCCCGAAGGGAGGCCGCGCAGAAAATGGATAGCAGCGGTGGAAGAAGATCTTAAATAGATTGGCATTGCCAACTGAGGAAGGTCTGACAGTAAACCGTAAGAGATGTAGCAAAGTCGCAGAGGAAGCCTAAGGTTGTAGAGCTCAAAGAAGATGAAGATTATAAGCGTTGTTATAGTTTACCCAATGTTATCACTTAACTAATGCTATCAAAATCTAACAATGTGAAGCTAATTTAGTAACTTTTATAGTCTCAACAACAATACAATACTCCATAGCAACCTAACAACTGACCTCGAACTATTTAGTTTGTTATCTTAATATACTTACATCTAGTCAATAGTCTTTCACGTAAACCGAAAATATAAATTAAGCAAATGTATGTACTTTACATCATCCGTGCAAACGTTGATTTTATTTAAACAGTGATGAAATCAACCGCGCGCTACGACTACAAAACCCCATTTACCATTTATTTATTTACAGTCTCGCGTTGATTGAATAAAATGCATGCACCACTCGCAACGCGAATGTTGCTCCCTGGAATCGATTGTTCGCATTGCGGGCTTTAAAACGGCTCGTTTGTTATCGCCCAGGCTATTGTATATAAATCGCAACGATGCACCGCGTATACTAACAATACTTCAATATTGGAAGCCTCAACGTGCACAGTGTTGTTGTTTTTTTTTTGTTGAAAAAAAAAAACGTTACTCCATTAATTGCACTTTTATAGCCCAGCACTAATTGTCATTTCATTAGCATTGTTCGGACGCACTTTCCTTTTCGCATCGTTACGGAGCTATGCGTCGAGGTATTCCTGCCGCAATAAAATAAATAATCCGCTCGCCACATGTCAAAATCGCGAAATTGCATCGGTGCTGGTCGTAAAATGCTGTACGATTATAACGAACTAACGAGTTTATGAGTGAACGTGGCTCGACGGGGAAAAACAACGTGAGTGGAGGACAATGGTGGATTTACGGCTTAGCAAAAAAAGAGTAGTAACAATGTTGTGTAACGCAATAAACGTAATGTGTGTTGGACCTGAGAATAATTGTGTACCAATTTGTTTTGGCTAAATTTATTTGTGATATAGCAATTTAAAATTAATTTAAGATTAAGTCTTAAACTGTTATAAGAGTCAACAATTTAAACATAGTGAATGATATGAATAAAAAGTACTACTAGTATTTTCATCAATATTTTATGATTACAATATATATTTGGTCAATTCATAACGTCTCAATGCAGGAAAATTTAAGACTCTTAAGGTCGTTTTAGAGAAGACAATTTCTTGACTCAAAAGTTAGTCAAGATACGAGACAATTTAAATTGTCTTGTATCATACAGCAAATTATTTGAAATATTGAATTGGATGGTAGATCGAATGGAAAAATATAAGACGTTCTATTTGTCAAGAATAATTTGCATTGGAGGAGGATATATGAATACATTTCTTGAACAACTTTTGAGCTAAGAAATTGTCTTGTCTAAAACGACCTTAAAACGACCTTAAAACGACCTTTAGTTAAATTGTTGTTTCAAAAATTGTTATAAATTCATTTCTTGAAATTAAATCTAAATGATGATAAAATTAAGTTTGGCATTTATTTAGCTTCAAGATTAATCATTACTTACTTATTTTGATCAACTAATAACGCCTTAATATAAATTACAAACATTTTTCATCAAAAATTTGATTATGTGTCTTGAATGTTCCCCTTCAAGACACATAACTTTTTGATGAATAATGGTTGTAATAAATTCAATTCATTTTTAGGAGTTTAGTTCCTTTTTCTTCGTATGCTTTCTCTTCAAAGGAGTTTGGCGACCATTACAGACATATGGTCGAAAACACACTTTGCTTAGTAATTTTCTGCTGAGGCTTTGTGCCACCAGACTGTTGGTGCGTTAGTCTACTTGAGGGTAGAGTCAATACACCACTGTTGGTGTCAGTCGCCAGGTTTTTTCGACCATTCGCCCAAAACGCTGTCACAGCTTTGTTCGTAATCTTCGTCATATGTGGGTTGAAACAGAGATGTTGGTCAGTTTTGAGTCTAGGGTTACACTTATATATTTAACATGTTCCTCCATTTGTGTTTCCTGCCCTGTTTCCCTCTAAAATAATTAGTCACTTTCAAAGGGTTAAGGTTGTTTTAGACAAGACAATTTCTTGACTCAAAAGTTAGTCAATTTGCGAGACAATCTAAATTGTCTTGTATCATACAGCAAATTGTTTGAAATATTGAATTGGATTGTAGATTAATGAATATAAATATAAATAAAGTGAATATAATGCGTTCTATTTGTCAAGAACAAATTGTATGGGAGGAGGATATATGAATTAATTTATTGAACAACTTTTAAGCAAAGAAATTGTCTTGTCTAAAGGTCGTTTTAGACAAGACAATTTCTTAGCTCAAAAGTTGTTCAAGAAATTAATTCATAAATCCTCCTCCCATACAATTTGTCCTTAACAAATATAATCCGGTATATTTTTCCATTCGATCTACCATCCAATTCAATATTTCAAATAATTTGCTGTATGATGCGAGAAAATTTAGATTGTCTCGCATCTTGACTAACTTTTGAGTCAAGAAATTGTCTTGTCTAAAACGACCTTTACTAAAGAAAATATTGTGTAAATATTCTTATTTTGTGACTATAAACAAACATTTTTTGAATTCTTGCTGTATACGGCTATCTGACTGAAGAAACACCAGATATATTAATATTTAATTAAATATTACTCAAAAATTCACTCTCCGTTGGGACTCGAATCCAGGTCTCCGGCTATCGCGGCCGTCGCGCTACATAACGAACATCAGCTGTTTTCGTTTATCACTCTGGGCCGGTACGGGTTTATTGTCTCTTCGCTTCCGATGCGCACAATTCTACCTTGGCCCTTAAAGCAGCGGCGCACGACCGCAAGACCTGATACTGCACGCCACGGGGGCGACTAGCAATGCTAAACCGAGCTAAACGAAAACGCCTATCTTGCGTGCTAAAACTCTCCATGGTGCAGTCGGTATCGCGACGGCCACGATAGCCGGGCACGTGGATTCGAGTCCCATTTTTATTATGTCCACTGAATCGTTATATCCTATTTTATTTATTATTTGATGTCAATATAAATCCACCTTTCACCCCATAATACAAATATCTATTAACTGAAACGAAGTAATTTTCTATAAAAAAATATGTTGTATTTTCGTGCAGTAACTGACCGTTTTTATTATTATTCGATAATATTTGAACGCGTTACAAAATCATAAACGTAAAACGTCTTAAAACTTTATTTATTTAACATTTACGTTTATAGTAAAATCTAAATAAATAGCCGATTTAAATATTATTACCAAAACTGTTACCGTAACAATTTTGCGGTTGGCCTTAACCTGCTTTATAGGATTCTCTTGTAATCGAGAGCGAAAGTTATATGCCCGCAGCTACTACACAAATTAAATATCTATATATCTTTCTCTCGCGCGAACTCTCTTACATATAGCCTTAATTATCTTCTTAAAGTAAGCATCACGAACTTTACTATTGCATAAATAAGTACAATGCGGGGCGAGGTTTATTAGCCGCATTCCTTTTGTTTGCTACTTTACGGGTATTAAGGACGAGCTAATTACGCAATAATTTTGAGTAATGATCGAATAAAAACTATCGATAATCATGATTACAGCAGTGACGCTATTTTGTTTTATCCTAAATTATTATAGTTAGAATAACTCCACAGTTGACGAAATTACGCAGTAATTGGTATCTTAAAGATGGCAGTAGGCAGCTAGAAGACCCTAGCTGATCGCAGTATTGGCACTTGTGTGTTCTGGCCATTCCTATCCGGTGTAAATAAGTTTGGAACACACCGTGTTCCGTCAGTAGCTGCGCTAGCCAGTGGTCGATTTGTCCATGTGTTCTGTCTACAAGTGGAACTATCTGGGGGAAGATCTATCTAGTCCATATCGCGTTTGTCGTAATCTCCCACCTCTGCCGCCATTTGATTAAAGTGTGAGCTCTGGCCTCGTCTTTTGCTGTTTTGGGCTTCGCGTCCTCCCTGGTCTTGTGGAAGACGGTTGTCCAATCTTCCGCGAGCCTAGCTAACGGTTTAGAAATGCACTTTTTCCTCAGTGTCTGCATAATGGTCGGCCAGAACAGTGTGTTGAATGCATTCACAATGTCATTGGTGACCATCAAGCAGTACCTCTTTGTTGTCCCTCGATTATTCTCGTCCACCATCTTAGAGGCACGGGATTCAAGAATCGTGTCCGTGATGAATTTCCCCTTTGTGAAGCCGAACTGCCTCCTGTGGAACCTGCTGGACACTTCCAGGTGAGATGGTCCGCTATGAGGCTTTGTAGAATCTTCACCGAGCCGTCAAGAAGGCAAAGCGAGCGGTAGGCTGTCGCGTTCGTTGTTGGTTTCCCGGGATTAGGCAGCTAGACCAGCTTGGCCTGGCCGTCTTCCATCTCGTTGGATAACGACCTGTATTAAGACAGAAGTTTTCAACCTTTGCTAGGTTTTCCACTAGGTCTTGCTACCTTAAGTATCTCGTGTGTAGGCCATCAGGACCAGGTGCCTTCCTGCTAGGTAGCTTCATTATAGTTGGCAGCACGCCTTCCTCGCTCCATTCTGGTTGGGGTGGCTCTGCAACCCTCGGTCTCTGATCGTAATAGGGTTTAACTTCCGGCCCGGTGGGAAGAGGGCTGCTACCACCTCATTCGCGCTTTAAGAACCCCTGCTCTATATCATTGACGCAGATTTTTCAGCCATGATGTTCTCATACGCCATGAAACAAAATAAATGTTGTAAACCAACACCATTGATATGATGATTAGCTAACATGTTGTGACATACTTGGCAGTGATTACAAATGTCAAAGATGTATATTATATTGTACCCATCACTGCGTTTTTAATCGCAAAAAAGGAGATAATACACAATACAACGCTATACAAATAAAAACAACTTCATTACAACAACTTAAATGTGCCATGCTGTTTTTTTTGTGTGATGGGAAGGTCGGCGGCGATTAAAAGGCCGGCCTTCTGCGGCAGCCGGTCGCAGTCAAGGATTCGCTCTTTATTCTCCTGCGGGATCTCAAAAGGAAACTGGCGCCAGCCACTCTTATAAATTTACGGGGCTAAGAAATATTGCGCCGCCAAGCAAAGCGGCCAGGCGGCCGCCGCGCTCAATAACCGGGCGCGCCGGCCAGTTTATATCATGGGCGGCGCAGTCTGAAAAAAAAACGAAAAAAAAAGCCGCCGATAAAATATTCAGGGGCGGAGACCGTAAAAGGGATCACTAACATATTGCGTAATTACTGGGGGAGATTTATATATCACCGCGGCGCCGAATAAAACGGGCGCGCGAGTTCGCGGTGGCGAAATCGAAATTATCCGTGGCAATTAATTTCGACAAGTGTGGTAATGTGTTCGTTTTGAAATGTTCAGTTTGCTGGCTTTTCATGTATGTAATCATGCGGCAAAGTGACTCAGCCAATGTAAATACAATTTTCATTTATGGGGTTTATTGCAAAATAATCTACGTAACGAAATAAAGCCTAAAATTAGTATCATACTTTTTTTTAATAAATATGTTGAATTCCCATGTACACCAAACTACCATAAAATTACTAGAGCTTATAAGCTCTTAAATATATAAACGAGGGACAATACTAACTCCTGTAGATTTGATGCAAATTAATTTGTGGACATGCGGCAAAGCAACTTAACTAATGTTAATAAACTTTCTTGTTTAGGGTTTATTATAAAATAAGATTATTTATTTATTTAACCGTACGCAGTTAGGTGTAGGTGTTGTTAGCCTTCCTATGTGTATTTGCCTCTCATTTGTTTCCTATCATGTTCTGTCCTCTAATGTCCAACTCCGCCTCAAGGCGGGCCACGCTTAATAGCATATAACGATGCATTTAAATATTTTATAGCTTATACTATACCCAACGTCTCAAGGCGGGCATACCTTTAGCAGGTATACCAAGTGAAGGTACACAGATAGTCAATATTTGAATACAGATTCTTTCATACATACATACATACATACATAAATAAATACTCAGCGGTCTTCAATTATATGAGGAACAATTTTTCGCGACGATAAAAAATTTCGGCATTAGAGGGTTAATTGTTTTATTCATTCCCATGGTAAATCACTTCTTCACTTATACCGTCCTTTCATGTTTTTCTTAGCCTTCCTCCGTAACTTTTCCCTTGTAGCCTCGTTTTGTATACGTTTGTCTTTCCTTCTACACACACCACACATATCCAAACCACCTGAATTGGCCCTCTGCATTTTCATCACCTTTCATTTATTAGTTCTATTTTAAAATGTTGTCTATAAATCTATATATCTATGTCTCGTTTGTTACTCTATCTCTTCTTGACTTATTCTCTTATTCTTGATTTTCCTTGTCACTCCTTTTCCGTTATCGGTAGGTTCAATAGTGTTTTCCTTTTTTTTTGTATTTTTACAATTATAGTTTATTTAGGCCCGAGGTCGCTTCCCTTAATTTATTTCTGGTCCAATTTCTAAATTTACCCATCTATCGCTTTATATATCCTATTTTTGTTTCGGTTCCTCTTTTTTTTTCCTTGCTATTTTTCTTATTTCTATTGCACTTCCAGTTTTTTCTCGGCAACTCCGGTTCAATATACACTAACTAATTTTGAGTTTCGAGCGTGTCCTTGTTTGTTCAAATCTCCATCTTATCATTCAAAATTCTCGCATTTGTTATAATAATTTTTATTTTGAGTCTCTCTATAAAGCCCTTCTATCCCTTCTTTTAGCTTCTTATCGTGCTCTGTAGCTATTTTTATTCCTACTAAAAACACCTTTATTTGGCATATACAGCTACAACAAACAACAATCCAAGTATATTCAACATACATAATAAACAAACAGCCCACCATCCCTGCCTCTCGCCCACTTTCTCTCCGACGACAGTGTTTGCAGAATTCTCGCCATTCCTATCCTCTCTTAGGCATTCACTCATGTTTCTGTAATCCACCACCCACTCCTCTTTCACACCCTCACACTCGTGGCTCAGGTGCCCCCACATGTCACACCCTTATTACACACGTGGTATACCTTTGCCCCATCCACATGTTCCTTTCACTCTCTTCCGACCCACACCTCGTTCGTGCCATGCATACCTTTTCATTTTTTTTTCAACCCTATCCTGGTTAAGTATCCTGGGAGTTACCCAGTACCTGCCACTCTACATATCACTGGTTGTGCGCCTCTCAGTCAGTCCGCTATTGCCACTCAGCATACTCTACTACTGCTAGGATTTTCCTTTTTTCGTCCTTTTCCATTCTTTCTATTCTATCATTGAGTTTTTCCATATCCTATTTCATTTCAATGTTTCCCTTTTTCAGCTCCTTCTACCTGCTTTAGATTTTCCTCTTGTGCATTCCTTATTTGTTTAATTTTGTATTCAGATAAGAGACTATTGACTAAAAACTATGGCCTTTCACTATTTCTAGTAACTTCATCTCTGAACTGCTATACTGTTTCCAGCATTTTTTATGATTCAATCAATTCAATATGTGAATTAATCTTAATTTATAGAAAATTGCGAAATTTTTAAGCAGACACTTTTAACCAAACTATGATCATTCACAATTTCTAGTGACTTAAAGTCCCCCTGTTTATTGCAATTCTTTATGATCAATCAATTTAATATATTAATTAATTTGCATTTAATGAGATTGCGAATAATAGTGTTTTACGCAATTCAAGCTGCTTGAAATCGTGAATGGACATAATTTTCAGTTAGTTCCAACCACCATAAATAAAGTATGGATTTTTTCTGGAAGTAGTTTACTAACAGCATAGTTTAACTATAACGATACACTTAGCCGTGCCGTACATCCTCTATATTATTAATCTGAAGAAAAACAAGTCTCAAAGCCGGTAGGACTCATTAAAATGATCGTTTATAGTTGAGAGATCTGACAAATAATTGTAATTTAAACGACCATGTCAATTATTTGTTTATTGCCAGTTTTGAGATGTTATGTTATGTTTTATTATGCCATACATAGTATAAGATTAATCTTCCGTTGATTGTTAATTATAACCATACCCAGTAATGAGTAAATTGACACTAATAAACCTACACAAATTATCTAAATCCTAAACAAATTTTTAAATTAATTTTTATTTAGTGATCGTTTATAATAAACACCACAAGCATAAGCTTATTCAATCCCACACTCGGATGTTTGAACATACTACATCTGTAAACTTCTCAAGAATGCCAGTGCAACTAAACATGACCCGTTTGCCACGGTCCCGTCGCATATATAAATGTCACATCCCGCGAAAGCACGTTATTTACGATCAAAAGTGCTCTTACCGCGGATCTATCAAGACTCGCGCTGCTTGGGGAACCCCGCCCGACTTGGGGAAGAAGCAAAAAATACGACATGCACAGACATCCGCAACGGAGATGATTCATCATGCGGGGGTGTGTGCATGTGAAACGACGTCGTCGGTTCCCTTCCCCCTGAGGACTATCGATCAGGGCGCGCGGGTGGGTGTTATCCGATTTGGAATTTTGCATAAGCGCGTCAATATGGCAGCGGCGGAGGTTTCTGACCTTCATACATCTAGAAAATTACTGTCAGATATTATCAGTTGATTTATATATAAGATAGAAAGGTTCAGGTGTTATATCTGTCTAGGATATCAAATGCATACACAAACATCCAATTGATCTAGTGACAGATTTTAGTTTGATAGAATTAAATAGATTTTATTTTGTATTGTAATAATTTCAATCTTTGAAGATGCCTTAAAATATATTCTAATATTTTTAATATTATTATTGGCCAATATTAAAAATAGTTTGCCAATCTGGATTTATTCACAGTCATTTATAATATAAAGCCCGTATGACATTATCTAGTTTCTTATATCGTTTTCGATGCAGACAAAAACTACATAGTGTCATAATAATAAATTCACTTCACAATAACAACACCGTAATACACAATGTTAATTTTCTATTTAGAAATAGTTATACAGTTTAATATATCAATTTTTATATATAAAACGATATAGGAAACTAGATAATGTCATACAGGCTTAAGACATACAGTTTCCTATTTATTTTACATACGAGGTAGTTCTAGCTATGAAAACAGGCAGTTGAGTACAAACAAAACTTAATTTTTCATTGTAATAACCATTAACAGTAATTGACTTATCACAAAGTTTTTCTAAAAAAGCTATGCCTTCGAAAAACAAATATTTTGGTAATTCTGCTAAATATGACTCCAAAGTGTTTTCCATGTCGTCTTTCGATAAAAATCGACGCCCTCTCAACTGTTTCCTGAGTTTTTAAAAGAGATAATAGTCGGAAAATGGTCGGAACTGTAATTCTATCAAACCACATTGGCTACTTCCTTAACAATTCGTGCTTTATGCACCCTGCAGTTGTCGTGCAGAAGCAGGGTTTTCTGAGCATAATTGTGGGGTTATTTTTCTTGTATAACTGCTTTCAAGTTCTTAATTGTATCGTTGTAGACATTCCTTGTTATGAAAGTCCCTTTTGTATGTATTCAACTAAGAGAATTCCCTCAGAATCCCAGTCATTACTTTTCGCACAGCAAATTGCGTATATGCCTTCTATGGCGATGGAGAGCGCTATGGAATCTTGTTTCATGGGAGAATCAGAGTGTTATACCCAGGTCTCATTCACAGTTACAATTTTATAGAAGAAGTCTTGTCTGTCAAAATTTCCTCGCTAATTTGTCGTCTTAGGGTATACCACTCTGATTCTCACATGAATAAGATTTCATGCCATGGATTCGATAGCGCTCTCCTTTACCATAGAAGGAATATACGCAACTTGCTGTGCCAAAAGTAATGACTTGATTTCTGAGGGAATTATTAGTTAAATACATACAAGAGAGACTTTCATAACGAGGAATGTCTACAAAGACACAATGTAGAATTTTAAAAACACTTGTTTCTATTTCTCAATCATTGTCTAAAACTTTCAGTTGGCGGTCAAAGACACCAAATTTTCAACTTTCTTGTTGATTACATCAATACGTGCTTCAACACCTTGGGTCATCATTAATGGATTTCCTGCCCCCTTTATATTGCTTACATTAAGATATATACAGTTTTGTTCTGAGATCTTAGGCTCACTTTGCATCATTTGCAATTGGAAACACTGAACGATTCTATTATATATAATGAAAAAAAGGGATCTAAAACTAATCCCTGTGAGAGACTTTTAGCTGTGATGAAATGGAAATGAATGTTTCAGAGCCCATTATAGATACCGCGCAACATGAATGATTTCCCCAATGACCTTTCTCAGTTTTCAGAGGTTTTCTGTGAAGTTAAGGTAAATGCCTCATCTAAAGATTTACCCTATACCACTGGAAAAACTTCTATCATTATAGATATAAAAATATAAATATTAAGTTTGTTCTCAATGTTTACTACTTTGTCTTTACGGTAGGTAAATACCGAGTGAAGATACTCATCTAAAGCTTTTCTCTACTCCAGTGGAAAATCTTCTATCTTTACAGATATTAACAAATAAATATATGATGATTTCGCGAATCACTTTTCTCAGTTTTCAGTGGTTTTCTGATAAGGTATACAACAGTGGAAAAACTTATATCTTTATACATATAAAAAATAAATATTAAGTTATTTTCTCTCTCGTTTACCAGTTTGTCTTTACAACAGTCCCAACGGAAAATTGATAACTCAATTCCAGCAATTATCCTTCACATGAATTTAATTTTTCATAATTGTTGTTCATGCAAACCAAATTCTTCATGTACATACACTAATAATAGTCGGGGCAACACATCCCAGTATATCGATGAATCCGATCCGTCAAGGAATTGGCCAGATATATTAGAATTCCTACTAAGGTAAAAATTAAAATGTCTAGCTCGAGCGTGTTAGGGGTTTTCTTCATTACAACTATTTAATTAATGTCATAATTTTAGGTCATGATTTTTAGTATTGTATTTAATTTCATCTAGTGTAATGTTATATATAAATGTAAGTGGCTGTAAGAGTGGACCATTTTTGTGATGTTTATGCCAATAACAGTTATTTATTAGAATAATTAATATAATGTGTTAGGCACCGTTATATTCATGCAACAATATGCAATAGCTGCAACATTTTATCCACAATCAACATAATGAGCAAGACAAAATGATTCAAATAAAAAAAATCGACGATGTCAAAGCTAATGTCGCTTAAAACTCAGTGAAACTGCCGCACTGGTTGTGTTAAGGCATATTTTTAATTTTTTAGAGTCCTGAATGATTTTGAAACAGTGATACCTTTGAGATTGTTGTAACTTGTTTGGTTTTCGACCACCAGACTATTACACCATATGCGATAGTTGGTCTTATGATCGCGGTATATATCCATTGGGTGATCTTGGGAGACAGGCCCCATGTTTTACCAACCGCCCTGCGGCATTGCCAAAATGAGATGCAAGCTTTTTCCAGCTTGGATGTTATATGCTCATTCCAGTTCAGTTTGGTATCCATGATTAATCCTAGATATTTTACTTTATCTGTGAGAGTCAGAGGGACCTTAAAGAGAGTTGGCATGTTCATGAGCTCGAATTTCCTCTTCCTCGTAAACAATATCAGCTCTGTTTTCTTTGGGTTAACTGTTAGCGAATGGCTATCGCACCAGTTCTCAACAATCTTTAGGGCACTCTGCATGAGATTACAGAGTACACCTTAAAAACTGCCATTTATCATGATCTCTATGTCATCGGCATAGCCAACGGCATAGTATCCTGAGTTGTTTAATTCCAGGAGGAGGCTATCAACTACAAGGTCCCATAAAAGGGGTGAGAGGACTCCACCTTGAGGACAGCCTCTTCCTGCAACTTTTTTTGATGTTACGTCATCTAGTGTTATTTGGATTGTTCTTAGACCAAGCATATTTTTTATCCAGCCCCTAATAGTGGGGTGAATCCCGTGAGATGTTAGAGCATTATCAATACTTAAATGTTGTTTTGTCAAAAGCACCTTCAATATCAATGAAGGTGGCAAGCAACGAACTTTTATGCTCTAGTTTATCCTCTATTTAGAGGTCGCCCGATGTAGGGCTGATTCCGTTGATCGTCCTGGTTGGTAGGCATACTATTTCGGATGTATGGGGTACGTTCTCAGCGACCCGTCCCTGATTTCATGATCACAGAGCCTTTCCAACGTCTTCAATAGAAATGAGGTTAGACTGATGGGCCTGAATGACTTGGCAAGTGTGTAATCTACTTTGCTTGGTTTGGGTATAAAGGTCACTTTGACCTCTCTCCATGTATTGGATATGTACCTAAAAGCAATACAACCTTAAAATATATACACCAATCTGTTTATAATGTAGGTTAACCCCCATTGTAGCAGTGCTGGGAATATTCCATCTAGTCCAGGGGACTTAAAAGATGAAAAGCCTGATATTGCCCATTCTATTTTAGTTATACTTATCATTTGGTCAGCTAGCAGCCAATCTTCCTCATCAGGTAGATGAGGATCAGTTGCCAAGTTGAGACCTCCAGGTTGATTGCCAGGAAAGTGGGTGTCTAGGAGTACCTCGATAGTTTGGGAGGGTGTTACCATGAAGGTGCCATCCTCCCGTTTTAACGAGTTAAGTTGTGGTACAGGGTCTTTTGATATTACTCTCTTCAGACGAGCAGCTGCTGCTGTGGATTCAATGCCATTGCAGTAGGTTCTCCATGTATTTCTTTGTCGCTTCCTGACTTCACTTTTGAATTGTCTACGGGCTTCCCTGAAAGCTTCCCATAGAACTATATCATTTCTATTTTTGGCCTTGTTGAAAGTTTTTCTGACCTTGGATCGGAGATAGTTGATCTCTGCACTCCACCAAGGGGGTGCAGAGGCTCATTGTAAAGATTAGTTTTAACATTTTCTACTAAGAAATCCCAACAAATGTGCAAACAATCTTAAATTAATTACTTTTATTATTAGTTGAGTTCGAATCAAATGTTATACTAATGGAAACTCATGAATTTGCTTTGAGAAGATTAGTATTCCAATATATTCTACTAAGAAATCCCAATAAATCCACAAAAAAGCTTAAATTAAATAATTCAACTATTTATAATTAAAAGTCTCATCTAATGAGACATATACTTTATGCGCAATTTATTAATAGTTTACTTTAATTAAAATGGCCGGATCTAACGCAATCTATATTTAGCGCGGTCAGTAAAATAAACAACATTTAATCTTCACAAAGGGCCGCACAGTGCAACTTTTGGCTGCAACCGCAGTCGGCTAATTGCTCGTCCCAATTTGCGTTTTATTACTTTTTGGGGCCTCTGAAGATTATCGCTGCGCATAGGAGCGCTTCCGCTTTCCGAAATAGCACACTATAAAAGAAAATCATTGGCGGCAACAAATCACTATTATGCGGCGTGCACCCCTCGTTTGCACGATTACACCCCGAAATGAAATACACTCGGGCGGTAATTGAATTGCAGTCCTTATAATATATGATGAATTATTGGGGATATCAATCTGTATGGGATTTATTTGTATTTATTAATGGACTTTTAATTAAACATATGAGTTTAAAACTAGACGAGCTTGTTCATTGTTATTATTATGATGATACCGTAACACCAGTCAAGGAAGATATAACTCTATACTGTGAAAAATACAACAGCTCCAAGAAAGATATAGCTCTATACAACAAAAAATAAAAAATACTGCTCTGAGACAACTCCCTTAGACGTCTGAAACGAGTTCACCCCCTAGAACTAACGACTAGATTTCATCAAGCAGATCGAATATATTAAGCTAGATGAATTACACGATAGCTTGTTCATTGTTATTATTATGAAGCCAACGTAACATCAGTCAAGAAAGATATAACTCTATACAGCGAAAGATACAATTGATCCAAGAAAGATATAGCTCTATACAACAAAAAATTAAAAATACTGTTCAGAGACAACTCCCTAAGACGTATGAAACGAGTTCACCGCCTAGAACTAACAACTAGATTTAATCAAGCAGATCGAATATATTTAGCTAGATATATTACACGAGAGCTTTTTCATTGTTATTATTATGAAACCAATGTGACACCAGTCAAGGAAGATACCGCTCTGTAGAATAAAAAATATTGCTCAGAGGCAACTATCATAGACGTCTGAAACGAGTTCACCGCCTAGAACTAACAACTAGATTTAATCAAGCAGATTCGGTTATCACAGGCAGCCAGTTTTTGGAAGATCCTGAACAGTACCGTGTTCTTTAAATTTATTTTCTATTCTACTGACTGTGGATTGGCTTAATTGCTGATCAGGATGTTTGTCTCTGAAAAGTTGACATATTTTTTTGGTGGGTTCTAACTCGAACGCCATACCCAATCATCATTAAAACTTCAATTCTATGTTTCTCTGCTAGAGATGTCATTTTGGTCAAACAAGATTCTTACTACGTATAAATACTCGTACAATATCTACAGGGAATGAAAAACGCACTAAACTCATGTCTTGTACAACGCTCAAAGTGAGTGCCTTTCGTTTATCACTCTGGGTTGGTACATAAGTGCGTACCAAGTTCTTGTTCTATTTGCCGCTTCTGATGCGCATAATTTTACCTCGGCCCTTACAATCGACGGCGCACGACCGCAAGACCTGAGCATACTGCACGCCACGGGGGCTAATAGTATTGATAAACCATGGTAAACGAAAGCGCCTGTGAACACACTGTTTGTTTTAGTGTAATTGTCGAAGCATTTCCATAACCCACGAATTTTCTATTCGTACTAACTATCTTATACAACTTATAATTAGTAGTTATTAATAATAATTCGCGGCGATTAAGATTAATCACCCCCCGGCTTGTGCGCCGTAAATCACGCAATTTGCCGTATCCGGACCCGGAAGACAGAACGCGATTCCATTAAAGAATAAAGGACTTGCCATGGAATATTTTGTTGAAATTTGCGAAGTTTCCCTCGCCGAGCAATTTTAAAACTACTCCGCTGCATTAATTTGAATGCTTAATTCGCTCTTAAAGATTGTAATTCGCGTCCGGGCAATTTCCGACTTATAAATATATTATTCAGTGCGTTACTGAGATTATGACGCCCGCGATATTGTTCATCACCCGTTGAGGATTTCAACAAGAATTATACACTATTTCTATTTGCCAGTCTTTTGGTATGATATTTGTGCTCCATATGTTGTTCAGTAGTTTCCGTAATTTTTCTTTACCTACCGGGCCCAGGTGCTTAATCTGGTCTTGTCCTGGTGCTTTTCCTATTTTTAATTCCCTTATTATTTCTGGTAGTTCTTGTTCTTTGATACTCTCTGTATCTGCTTCTGTGTTGTTCTTGTCTCTAATTCTTGTCTTTTTTTCTTTGTCGTTATTTGATGTTAGTAATTCTTTAAAATATTCTTTCTTCCTTCTAATATTTCTTCGTTTTCCTTCAGCATTCTTCCTTGATTGTCTTGTATGTATCTCATTTCTTGTCCTTTTTCTTTCCTGCAATCTTTTAGGTTTTTATAAAGTAGCTTTTGGTTTTCCCTTGCGTTTTTTTCTATTGTCTCCCCGAACTTTTCCCATTCCCTGTTTTTTGCTATTCCAACCTCGTGTTTTTACTATGTTTCTCTTGTCTCTGTATTTTTAGTAGTTTTAAATTATAAAATATACAAATATATACAAGTTTGTAGGAAATGTGCTGTAACACTGTCTGCATTTACAATTTGTATAATTTTTTCAGATTTTCTAAAATTCAAAGTTATTCACCTTAGTCACTGCCCGGATTTGGCCCGCGACTCGTAGGTTGCTAATCTAGATTCTAGAAGAACAAACTGTTTTATTCTAAAAAAATAAATATCCCGTCACTAACACCGACGTCTATCGTCATAGTAATAGTATTAGTATCAGTCATTAGTATAAGTGCCCAAAAAAAAACATAATAATACATAATTTAGAGGAATTCAAATGAAAATTTGAGCGCACCCCCTCATTAATTTTTAAATCCTGATAAAATATTCCACCACATCTAAGCGACTTCTGATAGAAAGCTCCCCATAAATATTCACTCTCGGAACTCCGTCCGTTCGCTGTCGGCTCAGGGAAAAGGGCGGTTGAAATTATACACCCTGTTCGACGCGTAACGACCAAAAACACGCGATCCCTGCATTATTCACGGGGCCCCGCAATTACAATTTTATTTTGTAAACAGCACATAAATCGACATTCGATTCTTTTGGGGTAGTTTTGCGCGAAATTACGGGTATAGTGCATATGTATATAAACCATACAAAAATGAGCAAAGCTTTATATTACGCGTGTAAAAAATAAACACACGACAGGCTGTTTTAATGGGCACGTTCCGCCATCCATTAAAGTGACATTTATTCGCACGTTTAAGCGCCGAACGACCGATAAAGTATGTAAAGAGTCATGATGTTCAAGGCTGCATGACTAGATATATATTTGCGGTTTTTTTTTTGCTAAAGCCTTGGTTTCCTTGGAAGCGGTCGCTTAAAAGCAGGATACACCAAAATAATTAGACCTGAGTTATAAGTAGATATGCTATGAGCGTTCTGCGGAAAACTCCCATAAGGTTTGACATAGGCCATATCATGTTTTTACTATGTTTCTCTTGTCTCTGTATTTTTAGTAGTTTTAAATTATAAAATATACAAATATATACAAGTTTGTAGGAAATGTGCTGTAACACTGTCTGCATTTACAATTTGTATAATTTTTTCAGATTTTCTAAAATTCAAAGTTATTCACCTTAGTCACTGCCCGGATTTGGCCCGCGACTCGTAGGTTGCTAATCTAGATTCTAGAAGAACAAACTGTTTTATTCTAAAAAAATAAATATCCCGTCACTAACACCGACGTCTATCGTCATAGTAATAGTATTAGTATCAGTCATTAGTATAAGTGCCCAAAAAAAAACATAATAATACATAATTTAGAGGAATTCAAATGAAAATTTGAGCGCACCCCCTCATTAATTTTTAAATCCTGATAAAATATTCCACCACATCTAAGCGACTTCTGATAGAAAGCTCCCCATAAATATTCACTCTCGGAACTCCGTCCGTTCGCTGTCGGCTCAGGGAAAAGGGCGGTTGAAATTATACACCCTGTTCGACGCGTAACGACCAAAAACACGCGATCCCTGCATTATTCACGGGGCCCCGCAATTACAATTTTATTTTGTAAACAGCACATAAATCGACATTCGATTCTTTTGGGGTAGTTTTGCGCGAAATTACGGGTATAGTGCATATGTATATAAACCATACAAAAATGAGCAAAGCTTTATATTACGCGTGTAAAAAATAAACACACGACAGGCTGTTTTAATGGGCACGTTCCGCCATCCATTAAAGTGACATTTATTCGCACGTTTAAGCGCCGAACGACCGATAAAGTATGTAAAGAGTCATGATGTTCAAGGCTGCATGACTAGATATATATTTGCGGTTTTTTTTTTGCTAAAGCCTTGGTTTCCTTGGAAGCGGTCGCTTAAAAGCAGGATACACCAAAATAATTAGACCTGAGTTATAAGTAGATATGCTATGAGCGTTCTGCGGAAAACTCCCATAAGGTTTGACATAGGCCATATCTAAAGTATTAATTAATTATTAATATAATTCTAAATATAAATTCACATTATTTTTGTAAAATATCTGTCAAATTATAAATACCATACAAATGTT
This sequence comes from Lordithon lunulatus, assembly GCA_963942505.1. Lineage (NCBI taxonomy): Eukaryota > Metazoa > Arthropoda > Insecta > Coleoptera > Staphylinidae > Lordithon > Lordithon lunulatus. Next base: position 50,712,961 of record OZ012669.1, read on the forward strand.
CTATGCGATTTTATTTGAATTAATTGAAAATATATACATATATTACATTATTAAACTTTATTATATTTTGTTTCTCCGATATTATACTTATCAGTAGATATGCCTGTTCTAGAACAATTTCTTATAAGATTTAACATGGCCGAAAATGTCGCGTTCAGCAGCCAACATTTTCTTCAAGTGTGCGAGGTAATGAAATCAAGTCCGCCTTGATAAAATGTATGAGTTCTCGGATTTTATAAGTCTCGGCAGCTAATGACATTAGCTGAGGTTTAATGAAGTGATTATTAATTAAAAATTTACAAATATTGTGTAAATGTCTCCCGGCAATCAATCTACCACTTAAACAACACACACAATAATAGTCAGTGGACTTAGCCCAGTTCACAATTACTAACCATTGTTAGAATTTGGAGTGATGTTAACACGGTTTTATACCAGGGGCGAATGGAAAAGATTTAGTCACCCTAAACATTTTCAAACTTTAAGTCACCTAGGTGGAGGGTCACCTTAAAATTGTTCTAGAATCGGCATAACATATCTACTATTCTCGTTCGGAATAATATTCGCATTAAATATATTAATTTTTAACCAGAAAGTATATAATATTCACAATACACCCCCCGGATACACCCCCGGTATTTAAAAATCTTTAAAACGAGCTGGTTTTCGGAATCCTGGGATTCTAGTTTTATAATCCCTAGTCCCAACACTCACATAGACATTTACTAACATACAGCAAGAGGAGCTGAAGGTATATAGCCAGGTACTATTGTAACAAATATGGTCACTACTACAACTAGGGTTGCGCTAACCATCATTCTTTTGGGAGGACTCTCCTCCTTTTGGATATAATGTTTTTTTTAGTTATAATGTCCTCCTTTTCAATATAATGTCCTCATTTTGAATATATTGTCGTCCTTTTGAATATAATGTCCTCCTTTTGACTATAATGTCCTCCCGAGCTCCTTGCAAATATCTCGTTAATCTCATTTGTTATTATTAATTTCGTATTTGCTGTAAGTGAATATTATTGTCGTCTTTTTGGGAGGACAAACGTCTTTTTGGATATAATGACCTCTTTTTGGTTATGATGTCTTCCTTTTGGCTATAATGTCCTCCCATTCTCCTTGATAAAATCTCGTTCTTCTCATTTATTATTGTTTATTTCGTATTTGTATTATTTGGTGTATGGGAATTTTATTAATGTCCTCTTCTTTGGGAGGACAATCCTTCTGGACATACTGTCCTCGTTTTAGTTAGCATGTCCTCCTTTTGAATATAATATCCTCCGTTTGACTATAATGTCCTCTCTTCATTCTTGGTAAAATCTCGTTTTTCTCATTTATTATTATTTATTACGTATTTGGACTACATGGTGTATGGGAATTATATTAATGTCCTCCTTTTGGGAGGAAAATCCTCCTTCGAGACATAGGTCCTCCTTTTATTTATAACGTCCTCCTTTTTTTCTTTTTTTTTGAATATAATATCCTTTTTTTGGCTATAATCTAATTTATTATCATTTATTTCGTATTTGGACTATTTGGTGTATGGGAATTGTATTAATGTTCTCCTTTTGGGAGGACAATCCTTCTTCTGGACATAATGTCCTCCTTTTAGTTATATATCCTCCTTTTGAATATAATAGCCTTTTTTTGGCTATTATGTCCTCCCATCCTCCTTCCTAAAATCTCGTTAGTCTAATTTATTATCATTTATTTCGTATTTGGACAATTTGGTATATGGGGATTGTATTAATGTCCTCCTTTTGAGAGAACAATCATTTTTCTGAACATAATGTCCTCCTTTTAGTTATAATATCCTACTTTTAGTTATAATATCCTCCTTTTGAATATAATATCCTCCTTTTGGCAATAATGTCCTCCCATCCTCCTTCCTAAAATCTCGTTTGTCTAATTTATTATCATTTATTTCGCATTTGGACTATTTTGTGTATGGAAATTGTATGAATGTCCTCTTTTTCGGAGGACAATCCTCCTTCTGGACATAATGTCCTCCTTTTTGTTATAATATCCTCTTTTTGAATATAATATCCACTTTGTGGCTATAATGTCCTCCCATCCTCCTTGCTAAAATCCCGTTTGTCTAATTTATTATCATTTATTTCGAATTTGGACTATTTAGTGTATGGGAATTTTATTAATATCTATTTTTTTTCAAATAAATGAATGATTTAAAAATTAATCTCACCTTCAAATTTTTAACCACCCCTAACCTCCTTCCTTCCCGACCCGTCATCATTTTGAACCCAGAATAATTAACAACCCTATCTACTGCTAACTTTCCATTATGAAGCAATACTCCTAACACTTGAAAATTCATAGCACAATATTCAACAGAAAATTACACACAATATATCTACATGGAATTGAAAACTGCGCCGTAATGCATACAATTTAAAAACTAGAAAACCTATTATAGTTTCAATTCAAATCATATTTCCTTGACTTATTCCCGTTGCAAATTCTAAGTATATGCATAATGAGTTCAAACTACTGCTAGGTAATAATAAAAGAGACATTAAAAAGAAATCGGCCAGACCATAAATTTCATTGAGAGAGCCCACGCACGCTTGTCTGTTGTGACTTAATATAATGATCTACGCAAAATAGGTGAATACGTATTCATTAACGTCCGGTAATGAATAAATATGTTGATATATTGCATATAGAATATAGTTGTTTGTATTTACATTTAATTATAGATCAAATAAGCTAATTATTGGAATTAATTTATATTACGAATGTCAGTTCGGAATATTTCATTCATTCTATTATAAAGCGGATATTAACATGTAGAACTATTTATGTAAATCAAGTTTAGTTCAATTAGAATTTTTATGTATTTATTGGCATGATTATATTTCTTCATGTTTGTGTAGAAATGGATTTGATTTTCTGTTCGTTTTTTTCTTATTGCAAGATATTTTTTTTGTCTCACATCAAATACCTTAACTATTCTTACATATTATTTAATGTTAGAAATCACCTGTATTAATGTTAGAATACATATAAATCACATTTTCTGCGCAAATCAAACAAGTTAATTAATTATATATATATATATATATATATATATATATATATATATATATATATATATATATATATAGGAAATAGCATTAGGGCCAATCACCTAAATAAAATGACTTGCAAAACCCCATTTTCAGCAAGACACCAAACACACTGCAACCATTATAAGATAAAAATAGTACAATAGTTCCCTAGGAGGAAAGTTAAACGCCATCTGGCGGCACCACATCAATTAGCAATGCACACCTATATGGGTTAGTTGTACTATTTTTGTATATAACCACTCGAGATATTGTGTGAATTCATCCTCGCTGAGCTACACTGATGAGATCTAATAAGATCGAAATCTAGATATGTAGATTGCTAAGAGGTGGGTTCATACTTATATATGTTTTAAGACATTATAAGACAGTTTTTTAATTGTGCCAAAAACAGTTTATTACCCTCGCGCTCTTATTATAGGATATAATAGGGCTTAGAATAGGCGACTTAAAGCAACCTTGAAACTACCTAAGTAGATACTAATAACATAATTTCTAGCATGTATCGAAGTGCTTATGAGTTCCTTGGTAATCTGTGGTGGTCCCAGACATCTTTGATTGCTATTATGGCAGATATTAATAACATCATTTCTAGCATGTCTCGAAGTGTTTATGAGTTTCTTGAAAATCTGGGTGGTCCCGGACATCATTGATTGCTATTCGTTAATCTTTTATTTGTGTTAATTGATTTTTTAATAATCGATATGTTTTGTTCAATAAATACTTTTCTACTCGAAGAACAGTATTAATATGTAGTTAGATAGAATTTAGTTTTATAACTTATTATACTTATTGCTATGGTATGAGTTTATTTTCGTACATGCAGCGTGAAGAGTAATAGACGCTATCGAATGAATTGTTCCAGCGATAGTAGTTATAGATCGATTTTTGTCAAACTATCGAATAAAACCTATCCATACTGTGATAAGCATCGAATAGGAAGTATCAAGAAAATTTTCCGCGGCGCCCAAACTTGGTGCAATCCCCCACCATACTCACATTCGTTACCCAGGTACCACTATGTATCGCACTTCTAACTGCTCCACTCGTTATGTAACTCGAGGGTTTCCTCCGCACTTGCCTCTCCACATAACCAGGGTTGTATGAGCTTTGAGTTATTCCTACCTACCTTATTGCCACTCAACTTCCATTATTATCTTTTCGACATTAGTTTCTAAACATCCCATTCTTCTCAGTTGTTCCTCCACCCACATCTCAAATATACCCTCTCCTTCATACATCCTTGCACTATTCTCTTTTTATCTGCTTTCTGTCCTATTCCTAAGTCGCACCGCACTGAAAAGAGACTTTCACCCAATTTCTGCAATCTTTCCTCAAAGTTCACTACTATCCCACATACTCATCCGATTCGTTTCCTGCAGAAGCACCATCATAGAAGATCTTTCGATGTCTGATTTTTTTTCATATTATATTTATATAGATCTAGACTTGCACCTTCTCAGTGCTCTCACCAATCCACTGACCTGGGCATCTATTCTGTAACATCAGACGGTCTGGTAAATGATCAGACCGGTCTGTTACCCATGGCAACCAAATAAACAACTGTTTCAGCCCCACCCTCCGCGGCGAACGCTAGTGTAATACTGACTTACGACAACCGCTCTTCTATTCATCTTCTCCGATCTAGCATTTCTTTTCCTATTTGCTATTCTATATCCTTCTTTTGTTCAGCTTTTAATATTTTTATATTTGTATCTTTTTCTTGACTCATATCCTTATTTCTTACGTTTTCCGCTTTATTTGGTCTATGTTTTTATTTGACACTTATAGTTTATTGAATATATCTCTCTTTTGATTCTTGTTTAGCCACGCTAGTGTAATACAGACTTACGACAACCGCTCTTCTATTTATCTTCTCCGATCAAGCATTTATTTTCTTATTTACTACTCTATATCCTTCTTTTGTTCATCTTTTAATATTATTAATATTATTACATTAATATCTTTTTCTTGTCTCATATCCTTATTTCTTGCTTTTTCTGCTTTATTTGAACTATGTTTAGGTTTGACACTTATAGTTTTTTTAAATATCTTTCTTTTGATTCTTGTTTTGTTACCAAAGATCTTTTTGTAGACTGTGACCTGTTTCTTTGCTAGTGGCTATTTGCCTTTGCTCGTTTCGTTATTCTCATTTTTTGCCATTTATTATCATCTGTCATGTCATCCTCCCTAAATCAATCAGTAATGTACATATCTAGATTTCGATTTTATTTGATCTTGCCTCTGTAGTTCAGCTAAGAGGTGTCTCAAACACTTTGTTGGAATATTATTCCACCACACAGTAATCCGGATGGCATGAGTATGTTGACGGATAATACCATATGAGTATACATTATATATTTAATTATGTAGCAATCTTTCATACAAGAAACAATTTTATTCATAAAGAAATTATCTTATGTGCATTTACCCCTGACTAATACGTTGTGAATACATTTCAGCGAATCTATTGTATATAAATCGTGTGTAAACATCAGTTCACACTAAAATCAGGACCGAGAGCACCGAATAATGTGCTCAACATAGACTCAAATGAACATTTCTTTCAAATGGTTTTAGCGTCAGCATAATAAAACACAACGATAATGACTCGTGATCGAAGTTGCAATTTATTACAGTACAAGAATAGGTACTTTATAATAAACCTTAATGGCTCCGATAAAAAATAACCCATATGCAAAGGTTATAAATTACGTAACATATTAGTTTTGTTGAATATGAAACAATCACACACACGCACAAGGAGTATTATTGCTAAGGAATACAATACCCACCAACAATAATCGAACAAAAATTACTGTTAATGATATAATAATTCCATATTTGATCTGATACTATTGGGTTTACCTTGAACTCGTTTCCAGCTTATATAAATATTAGCACTTCTATATTTCCATCTAAAGGTGGGTTGTTACTAAAGGAATAAAATATACATAATGTATTTGTTTTTAGAACATGGAATATAAATATAAGATGACATTCGCTCATATACCTCTGGAATCTTTAAAGTAGATTTTTTTATATAAATGTATGCTCGTATTTATATAAACATCAGTTAGGAAATAAAGCTCTTGTTCCTATTAGGGTAGCCTCGGATATCCTTTTCGTATATCTGTCATATTTCATTTAACACACATGTCCAAACCATTTCATGTATCCCTCCGTAATGTCTAGTTTCTTAATACCTAAGATATTATTTAGTGTATTCATATTTTTTCTTGCTTATTTTATGGCTTTTCTTTAATAATATTATCAATAACTCAGCTTAGTGGCTAAGTGGTTAGAGGCGATTCGAAATCTTCAATGCTTAGTACGAGACGGACGTTGTACTAAGCATTGAAGATTTCGAATCCCATCGGAGCGAATTTTCGCGAATAGTCTTTCAGAGGTTCTCTGTCGGGTGATTGAACTCCTCTGAGCTTCTCCCTTTACCGGCGGAAAAGCCTTATGGCTAGTAGCCGTATTAAGAAAGAAGTGTTTTTTATTATTAATAATAATGAACTCATTACTTCGAAAGGCACTTTAAGCCATTGGCCTCGTCGGTAACATAGCACTTGTCCTGCTATTTACAAACGACATAAAAATCAGGCCAAATAATCCCAGTAGGATACTGGGGAGCTATCTGGGAATGGCACAGCGTTATCACATGCTACAAAACCGATATTTAGATTGGCTCATTATGCAGCCTCCCTGCTTTACTTTTGAATTCATGAGATTCTTCTTCTTGTGTGTTCTTACTACTTGTTTGTTCTTTCTATATAGAGATTGTATCATGTTGATTATTTTGTTTTCCAAATATCTTCTGTATATCCCTATTTTTCCTTAGCTATTTTTTACTTATTTTCCACATCGTGAATATTAGATATTGGGCACTTCTCTGTCTTCTGAAACGGGATTGATTGCCTTCTATTTTTATTTCAACCTTGTCTCTGATTCGTTTTTCTAATAATCTTGCTATGGTTGTTGCAATTTGCTTTCTCCCCTTTCTTATATATTGGTATTATCATTCCTACGTTTCAGTCCTCTATAATTTTTCCGTTTTCAATTATAGTTTCTATAGTTGTTCTGTTGTTTCTTCTCCTATTTATTTTACCATTTCTGGCATAATTTCGTCTTTGCCATCTTCCAATTCTTAGCTTGTCTGGATGCATCTTTCATTATTTGTGTTTATCAAAATTAAATTGATAAGAACTAAATAGTAATAAACCCGTATTCTTATTTTGTGAGCACAATCGAACCATAATTCGTATTTCTACTGATTTATCTTATTTTATTTATAATTTCTTGTTTGATGTTTGCATGAAACCCATCTTACAACATTGAGTCATCAAAATTCGTAGTTTCTTTTTTATTATAAATTATATTCTTATTGGCTTAGTTTGTCTGCGTGCATAGAGGCTCGTCCTTGGCTTTTGTATCTGTATTATTAAAGAGTTGCGCGCCGTTTGTATTCCACGACAACAAAGAATCCATTACAACGACAGTTTTATGTCCGGCCCGGATTTATGTGGGCGGCTGCCAAAGAAGTGCCTCTGAATTATTGCCGCGATGATGCCGGCGACGCTGTTTAGACTCGAGCAGTTTACAAACAAATCGGCCGCGATTACGATAATTCCATTGCGACTCGCCCCGGTTTATTAATGGACATACGCAAAAAAAGTATGTATGAACCGCGCGCCTGGGGAAATATTCACCTTTGCTTGCTGCTGCGATGGCGGGACTGAATAAATAAAATGGGTCGTTAAATATTGGAGATTTGCTTGAACTTTTCGTTTACATTGTGCCGGCGCTCGTGTACGCCTGTCATCGAGGGCCACTTAAATCTTTCCCGAGCAAAGCACTTTCTATGTTGGAATATGCAAAGTTGCTTTTGCACGTTATTATTCGTGTTCTAACGGCCTATTTCAATGCGGGGATTTATTTGCGAAATGCTGCGACATAAATCGCGCGTCTAGTTTGATGTCGCTTCTTCAAAATGTCTGCAGCCGTGCGTTTTAGTTATTTCATCTGTTTTACGCCCACGCATGAAATTGCGACTATATTTTCTTGACACTGAATTATAATAACATATAGTATAGTTAGACATCTTGTTTTAGAATAACTTATTTGAAACTGTTTGCTGTGCCACCTAGAAACGACTTGTATGCACGCGCGCCTAAAGCTGTTTTCGTTTATCACTCTGGGCTGGTACGGGCTTATTGTTCTATTTGTCGCTTCCGATGCACACAATTCTACCTCGGCCCTTACAACTGGCGGCACACGACAGCAAGACCTGAGCCATACCGCACGCCACAGGGGCTACTAGTAATGCTAAACCATGCTAAACGAAATCGCCTTAAGTTGCGGACTGCTGGGTTAATATACAGTTTTTATTACCTACTAATAATATAGGGTATTATCGTAATGTATAACAACAAAATAAACAACTTTTATTTGTTTAAACTTTTGTTGCCGTACAAATCTAAATTAAGAATATCTTAAAAAGCGTATTGTATAATCTATTTTAATTTAGTCACAAGCGCATATTTATAACACACGGTTAATAGTGTGCGTGGTGTGCATTTTCCGTTTAAAAACCATTCGATTTTCCCCTACATTAAAGTCCCGCAATAAATTCTGACATGCTGACGTACCAGAAACGTTCTATAAAGTTACCCTGCGACTGATCTGATATAATTATTTCATGGGTTACGTTGATAAAATCTACATGTCTAAAGTCCTGGTTTCCTAGCGAGCAATGTCGATAAAAGAGGCCGATTTTGACGTCATTTATATCACATAAATCGTTTTAAGTATATATTATTGAATAACTCACAATTTTTCATCGTAATCTAAGCCTTTTGCATTACGTTAAGGTACACTCTGAAAAAACATACTCATTTATATACATGTAAAACTAGTTTTACGTCACTAAAATTAAAATGGCGGTCGTTTTATGAGATCGCTTCCTAGGAAAACCTGGAGGTGTATTCTTCAGTTCAGACTTGCCTGTTACCCGTGGCAACCAAATAAACAACTGGTGGTATGTCCAACGCCCTGCGAACGCTAATGTAATACTGCCTTATGTCAAATATCATAAATATGTCAAGAATAACAGGATAAAAACATATTTCACTTTATTAATGTCACAATCATGGCAACAATGGTAAACCACAAACAGTTTAATTATGTCGGTTAAAAGCTCCCGATGACGAAATCGTGATCATGATTGTAAAGGATAAATGAAAACGATTTTTATTTTTTATCACCTCAACCTTTAACCCTTAATTAGGCGAGCTGTGTTTTATACCAACGGTGGTTGCACTGGATATTTTGTAACCACCCACTTTTAATAGTTTGTAAGGCAATTTTCAATGAATTATAAGAATAATAATAGCTTGTAATATAAAGTATACAAAAAACCTTAGTTTAAACATTGAGATATTATATACAATCATTAAAAAATCAATAAAAAAAATTCCAACAATATTCTAAAATGATCTCAGGCTTCCCTAATTCTGCATAAATCTAAAGTTAAAATTGCACGTTGCTGTAGCTACTACTAAACAATTTATTTATAGCAATTTTTGTAAATTAACATGCGATTGTTGGTATTCAATCTCCTAAAAAGTATGTTTATCTTCAAGATATCTCCTTCAAATTCGGTACCAGTTGAAAACAACTATTTTAGGATATGTAGGCAAAATCTTATATTGCTGTAGCTACTACTAAGCAATTTATAGCATTTCTTGTAAATTTACATGCAATTGTTGGTATTCAATCCACTAAAAAGTATCTTTATCTTCAAGATATCTTCTTCAAATTCGGTACTTGTTGTTGACCACATGGTTGTTAAAAGCTCAACTGCTTTTTTGGAACACATTGCTGCTCACGCGGGAGTGTTATTCCGGTACCCCAAAAAGCACAAATTGTTAGGTTTTCGCAAAACTCTTCACGATGGATGATAGAGAATGACCGAAGTAGATAAATTCTTCAAGTAAACATGAAAAGGTTAGAAAATGTGCTACTTCAACGCCCTTCAGGGTTACGAACCGATGCCACAAAATATTCCAATGGGGTATTCTACACCCCACTGCGCCTAATTAAATGTTAAAGCCTTACACCAATAGTAAGGAATTAAGGCATTCGATTAAATAAATAAAATAAATAATAAACACATTTATATATGGCACTTTAGTTACACTTTCTAACTAGTTACGGGTTTAGCTATAGCCCTTTTCAAAATAGTTGCAAAGTCTATATAAAGTGTAATACAAAATCAAAGTAAATATCGTTTTAGTAGTAGGTAATAGTTACTGTATTTGTTACAATTCTGGAACAGCCTATCGACCTCTGGGTCCTTCTGCCGTGTGTTAGTATATATGTCTGTGATTGTTATAGGACTTGTTACTTCAGAACATCGTCCCCGAGTTTTCTCAAGTGTCGTTAATTGTAAAATTAGCTTTAGAAATTCAATATTTGTTTATGATTGTTTTTCCTCCTCTACCATAGTTAATTATATTACTCTCTGTTGATAAATATTGTATATAATTCATATTATTGTATATAACTAATATATGTCTCTCTCTTTTTTAGGTAAGTGTGAGAAGTGTCCTGTGCAAATAGAACTCCTGATAACTTATTCCCAAAGAAACATCCTACAAACCAAGGTATTTTAGTAAATAGTTAGTTGATTAAAATATCATACGAAATATAAAATGTCGTTAACCGCTACGTTTATTGTAAACGGCCCTTAAAGCAATATAATAATTATGAGTGTCCTGGAATCAATTTCTGGCACCATCCGGATACTGATAATCAAGTAACACCTTTTTAAGTAATAGTCCTGTCCCATTTTGAAATATCTAGTGCTCCAACATGGAAACTGATAATTATCGTCAAATCAATACAAAATTTGCTGTGTTTATAAAGTGTCACTAACTACGATTAACTAAATGAACACAACATTTTTTTATATGTCTATTCATAGTACATTTAACTTAATATCGCTTCAATTGAATATTTGATGATTTTTGAAAAGTGATAGCTTGTTTTATGCTATTGATTGATTTTTAAGGTATAAATCGAGTTGTAATGAAGGTAATGCTCTCTAATTTTCATATGATATTTAGAATATGCTTATAAATATAATCTAATATATTTGAAATCAATAGACCGTACTTACGAACATCCTATAAACTTTATAAATCACATAGGCTATTGAATGGACAAATTAAAATCATATTTTTGATAGAAATTGCCAAAACAAATGTCAAACATCTTGAATATCATTTGTGATTGGAGCTTTGATGACACCTTTTGTTTCCAATAGAGAGAATCTAAAGTAACTATATTCCCTAGATAATGTATTTAATGTTGCTATTACAACTAATACTTATAAGTTCAACAGCTATTGACAGCTTTATGGAACGCTGGTGAATATGGCATAATAAGTCGCAGAACATCATGTTTGGGGCCTCTCATAATACGTCCCAGGTGTGCAAGTTTCCTTTTTTTAAATTTTTTTACAAGGACCTCTCTGTTGATGATCCTATCAGTCTATGGCAGTGGACACGTTCTTCGTTTCGATATAAAGCGCGAAATTGTATTAAATTAACACAAAATATCTAAAATATTTTTAAAAATATAATCAGTCAGGAAGCCTACCGAAACTTTTCTACTTCCATGTATTATTCATTGCATAATAAGTCGTAGAAGATCATATTTGGGGCCTCTCATAACACAGTACATATATGCAAGTTTAGTACAGATATGCAAGTTTACTTTTCTTAAATATTCTTCCAAGGACCTCTCTCTCGATGATCCTATCTGTCCGTGGTAGTTGACACATTCTTCATATCGATATAAGGCGCGTAATTTAATGAAATTAATACAGAATTTCTAAAATATGTTTAGAAATATAATAAGGCGTCTATCAACATTTCTACTTTCTTGTTTTTTCCTTGCATAATAAATCACAGAAAATCATATTTGGGACCTCAGCCAGGACGCCTACCAAACCATTTCTACTTCCTTATTTTTTCATTACATAATAAGTCGCAGAAGATCATATTTGAGGCCTCTCATAATACAGCTTAGATAGTTTACTTTTCTTCAATGTTCTTACAAGGACCTCTCTGTTGATTATGCTATTTGTTTCTGGTAGTAGACATATTCTTCATTTTGATATAAAGCGCGTACTTTAATAAAATTTACACAAAATTTCTATAATATGTTTAGAAATATAATTAGCCACGACGCCTACCAAGATATTTCTACTTACTTCTACTTCTTTTTCCTTGCACAATAAGTCGCAGACGATCATATTTGGGGCCTCTCATAACACAGCCCAGGTATCGTCGCCTAACCAGCAACACTACACATGTAAACTTTTTGAGGTTGACAGGAGAGAGAAAAACGGATTATAAAACGTTTATTAGAATTATTTTAATGTGACAAGTAATCAATTTTTTATTTTATTGCTTTTATTTTATTTAGTTGAACCAGGAGCAGTTTACTTACTCCAATAAACATTTTATAAACAGTTTATCTCTCTCCTCTATCAAATTGAAATAAAATTTTACATTGCTGCTTAGGCCATGAAATACATGTTTCCTTTTCTTAAATATTCTTACAAGGACCTCTCTCTTGGTAATCCTATCTGTCCGTGGACACATTCTTCATTTCGATATAAAGCACGTAATTTAATGAAATTAACACAACATTTCTAAAATATGTTTAGAAATATAATAAGCTAGGACGTCTATCAACATTTCTACTTTCTTGTTTTTTTCCTTGCATAGTAAGTCGCAGAAGATCATATTTGGGACCTCTCACGACCCAGATAAGCAAGTTTCCTTTTCTTAAATTTCATTACAAGGACCTCTCTGTTGATGATCCTATCTGTCCATAGTAGTGTACATATTCTTCATTTCGAATACCTCTAGCTATTTGACCTGCAGTTGTTTTGGTGTCCAGGCTTTAACTTCATACAGCACTGTAGTAAACACATATCATGGAGATAATCTCATATGTAATTTTATACCGATGTCCTTATTGCACGATCAAAGTGATTTCATTAATGCTGATCTTGCTATCTTTATTCATGTTGTTTTTATCTTCACAGACTGACTTCCTGACTGTTCAAGTATAGTTCTAATAAAATATAGTATAGTATGAGGAGTCTACTATCAATGGTGCTATGATTATTATTAAGTTGTAAAAGTTGGTTATGGAATTTAGTGATTATCATACTTTTCTTCAAAATCATTTGCAGTCCATAATATTTGCATTGGAGGTTTACTATCTCTAACCTGTGCTGTAATTCTGTTTCGTGCCTTGCTATTAATACCGTATCATCTGCATAACTGCTTATGTACTCACTATTTATGGAATTAATTGACTTCACTGTAGACATTAAACAGTAGATGAGTTAGAATACACCCTTACCCTTGTCTTACGCCACGCCGTATTTCAATCTCCTCGGTCATATCATTCTCGACTATCATTTTTGCACTTTTATCCTATATGCTGGCTCCTGTCTATATTATTTTCTGCTTACCAATACTTGTATCGAATGGTAAACTATACCTTCAACATACTATGCTACGCGGACAATGCTATGCTGATGACAGATAACGAAAGAGATCTGCAACGACTTCTACCGACATTCTCGGATGCAGCAAAGAATTACTCGATATTTCTCATAAAAAAACTAAATGCATGGTAGCTAGCAGATGACCAATCAGATGCAAACTACAACTCTGCAACGAGGAAATAGAACAAGTGATGAACTTTACCTGCCTGGGAGTAGAGATATCAAGTGACAGAAATCTTAAGATGGAGGTTCGAGCTTAACGTTCATCCACGTTTGGGGCTGGTTTCCCAACTACAGGGCAAAGCGTCATGTTGGCTGTATCCGTGGTAATTTTAGTACGAAGATAAAATCCATGTCCATTTAATTGTTAGTGCGATTTTTGACACATCCGACCAATTCCTTAATGGATGGGTCTAATATTATATTCAACTTTGATAAAAACTAACATATCGCTAGAGAACAGTGGTAGATTGTATAATTTTATGTTTAAGCGTCAATATATTAGTTCAACTTTCTTGATACACTCTTTTAGTGTGTCTTCTCTATTGAGTCGACTCATCACACATATTCCCGTATATTACCGAACAGTGTGATAAATTCGCGATTTTCCTCTTTTGTAGATATAAAATATCTTCAATAACAGAGCACGGGTATAGTTGTAATCGGAGTTGCCCCGAGTACTTGTAGGTACCATTGATTAATCATCACCTAGATGTTCAACGTGTGTCAATGGCGTTTGGCGTTTGCGTCAGCGATCTACCGATAGCTTTGTCGGTAACTCTTGCCCATTTGGATGTGTGCTGAACAGACAAGACGTGTAAATAGTTAGGCGGTACTACCAACACTCTACCCTAGGTATTAGATATGGGCCTTAGATATCTTAGTAGTTAATTTATTAATATAAAGCTTAAACATAGCAGTAATCTGTAATTCTTGGTGATCATACTTCCAACTCATCTAAATACAATATAAAATTGCGGAACCCGCCCACTGAACGTCCATTAGTAATTAGTTTTACACATCTACACGTTTTGTCCCTTTGATTAGCAATTATAATAGGTACGTCATACGTAGACTGGCAGAGCCATCGGTATGTCGGTGAACCTCTAAGTGCTGGTTAATCAATGTTTGTAATGAAGGTGGGGATGTTCTAAAAAAAATATTATTATTATTTATTTACATACTATATACAGTGATGGTAATAATTAAAATTCCCCTCTGTAGGTAGCTCTGATTTGACCTAGTTTCAGGAGATCTACTTGTCTTTACTTGTTGATAATTCACCCTTTTCTTCTTTAATGAAATCTCTACCTTCCGTCGCACTTCCTTATGTTTCTTGTCTTATATCTGCTGGTAGTCCGTTATATAACTTTATATTATCCATTAACAGACAGTTTTTAAGAGAGATTGTTTTATTTTTTGTCAGATAAATTTCACTTTTTCTTATATTATGTTCATGTAGGTCTTTGTTTAGTTTTTTTTTAAATATTTTCTGTGCTGATCTTATGTATGTACGTAAGTTTACTTTGTAATATGATTTCCCTTATGTCGTTTTCCTTAGTATTTTGGAAGACTGTAAGCATGGGCGTGAGTTTAGGCATATTGTATATCAATTTTAGACATTTATTCTGTTGTCTATTTGTTTGTTACTTACGTTTGTTAAAAATAAGCTTGTTAATTGAATTATCTTTCTTAATTTTTATTTTATATTATGTTGAATGCCGGAAATAATAATATGTACTGCATAGCAAATATCCAATTATCCCCATCACCACCAGTGATGGTGTTATCCCGTAAATTAATTAGCGCAACATGTAACCCATGCTTAATTAGTCTGATACCTAAACAGTGAGCTCGCTATGTGTGTCTGTTCGGAAATAGTTCCACCCGAGTTGTTAATTTATCGACGTCGCTCGCCTCCGAAGTTGCCGGAAACGGGAGCGGGCATCGGTCATTACAACCACCCTATTGATTTTTAAAAAGATTAATGACCTCACGGGCAAACCGGACTTAAACGATATTTCAATTGTTCCTCGTAATGTATGGCGGACAGCGGTTTTTAATGGCCGCTCCCGTAAGACGTTCTTAATTAACACCAAATCCTTTAAACGGGCTACCTTGCAAGGGGTTGTTTACGGTCCCTATTATAAGTCAGCTCACTATTAATTCCTCACAACACTCTACACTACATTACTATTATAAACATATTATATTTACCCAACAGAAACATGTTCCAATTACAGAGTACAAATAACCCTATAATATAAAAACAAGGATAGTCATTTATGACTTGTGTGCTGTCATTGCATGTCGTGACAAATATTTTTATTACTGACAGTTTTGTTCATCAAGTGGGGACAGATGCAATGCGATAGTAGCATCTATTGTTATCTTAGAAGTTGCAACTGCATATTTGGAAGAAGAACAAATTTTACTTTTGATAATATTTTGAATTATAAAGCACTTTAAATGTTAGATTTATCAAATGTTATTCTTACGGTTACCGAATAAAATCAATTCAAAATAGTTGCTCTTATAAAGGCACCTTACACGATCAATAATACTGTCAATATTTTAGGATAATGACAGTATTACTGTACAATAATATATTTAAAATGTTCATTATTCTAAAATATTAACAGTATTACTGATCGCGTAAGGTATAGTAACGATGAAATGAAAAGAATACTGATGTTTATCCGGATAATTGATTACTTGATAAATATAAAAGGAGGATTGAAGCAAATACTGACAGTACTAGGATTGACAGTATTATTGACCATGTAAGGTGCCTTAATAAGGCACATTACACGCTCAATAATACTGTCGTCCTAGTACTGTCAGTATTTGCTTCAATCCTTTTATATTATCAAGTAATTAATTATCCGGATATACATCGGTATTGTCTTCATTTCATCGTTACTATACCTTACGCGATTAGTAATATAGTCAATATTTTAGAGTAATGAATATTTTAAACATATTATTGTACATTAATACTGTCATTATTCTAAAATATTGACGTTATTATTGATCGTGTAAGGTGCCTTATAGAGATTTGCTAATAGGGAACTTTGCGTTGAAAGGATCGAATTATGACTGTAATTGTATATATGTAATGGTAGCCTTAATGTAGCAGGACGAAAATGTGTATGGGATTTATGAAAATAACGCGTCCGCACTGGGGGCTGGCGATTTATGAAAATGATACGTTGTTGTTGGCGGGGGCTGGAAAAACGGGACGCGTTGTATTATTCATGGCATGAAATATACGGGCAAACGGGCGAACAAATCACGTTAGGTAAACAAACGGGGCATTCAGAGAGCGTTAGATAACATTCATAATAAATACAATAAAAGTAAAAGTAGCACAATACCATCCGCGTTTTGTGTTTGTATTTATCTAGTCCTCCCTCCCCCGCATGTTTATGTATGTACAAACCTGCTGTGATGCGTGTGAATCGATAGCGACAATGAGGATCTTGTATAATGATATAAATCTCGGCTTGTTATTTGCGTGTGTATCCCGCGGTTTGCTGGAGTCAATCACCCGACCACTAGTCGGCCAGCAGCCGAGTGGATAACAAAATAGGAACAATAAGAACGAACTCACTCCTCTAGCCGGTTCACCTTGATTCCGACCGCAGACAACCTCTTTGTCTGAGACACACGAACAGTTTCCAGAGGAGAATGCCATCGCGAATATAGCACCGGTAATTGAAACTAAAAGTTACTACGCATTCCACGAATGACTTACGATTTTATTATTGAGCTCCAATGTATTTTGCAAAGTTTACGTGCGCTTTATTAAAGGTGGTATTTAAATGGTAATGTTCTGGTCTGCGGTTTTCTTTGGTTCAAAGGGAAAATGCAAATGTCGTTCATTGTGTGGAATTAGCTGGGGAATTGAGTCGTAAAAGTTTCAAGTTTTCAAGCGTCGACGATTGGAATTGTCTCCTTCAAACTGTTACTCATTGTTACAATCCATAATCTGGCTATTATAGTTGAATGAAGCATTTACAATTAGGGAATATTGAGATGTAATTCAAAACCTTTTCTATTTGTCAGCATAAGTTTCTATCATTTCTTCAGGATTTAGTACAACTGCTGTTCATAATTATGTGTTAATAAATATTGTACACTCGAAAGCATAGAAACAAGATAGTCCACCGTAAAACAGATGGTGTTAAATACCACTCAGTTAATAGAGTGCGTGATTGATAAGTCCTTAATAACACTTAACTGATTGCGTGCAAACAATTGCGTTTATGGTCATAATTTTCTGTATATTGATATTATTAGTTTGAAAAAGGTTTTGGGAAAATGCCATTGTGACTATAGCAAAGTCGTACCGAGGATAATATTACTTTTACTTATAAAACATATATAAGTGTAAAAATGTTACAACTAACCCCCTAGGACGAAAGTTAAACGCCATCATTAATTAGCAATGCACACCCATATGGTAATATCTGTCCATATACTCATGGATTCACACTTATATATGTCCACCTAGCACTTAGCAGTCTACATATCTAGATTTCGATTTTATTAGATCTCATCAGTGTAGCTCAGCTAGTGAGAATGAATTCACACAATATCTCGAGTGGTTATATACAAAAATGATACAACTAACCCCCTAGGAAACGCGTTTAATTTTCCTCCTTACGGGGGTTAATTGTATAATTTTTACTTTTACTTAATTTACGTAATTCAAGCAAGTAATCCATATATAACTAATAAGTAGTTTTGAAACAAGACTTAATAATAATAAGCCTTATTAGCGGCAAACACCTTGAATAAAATAAAATACGCAAGTGACGATACATACTTTTCTTATGTAAACGCTTTTAAGTATCCGTTTTGAGGTATTTCATTTTATTATAGTTTATAATATATAATCATTTTGCGTATATAATATGTAATCATTTTGCAATTTTATATAAATTAATTATATTATTAATATCTCTTGACTCTAATTAATTATAAAGTCGTGTTTGGAAAGGTCAACATATTTTTCCAATATCGTGCAATGTTAAGCGCAAATTTAGCTATACATAAATATTTTATTGTCATGCTACACTATACATGTTGTTTCTCTTCTCTACAAAATTCTAGCAATATAGAACTCGAATAGTTATACGCTAGAAAACATTTATTTTACTAACATTCATTCCTTTCAAGTGTCCACTTTTTATAGAAGTACTCTCACAATCTCGTGTCAATGCCTGATTCATATTTCAAAATTTTTTACACAATACAATAAAAACTATGCATATTTATTATCATAAGCCTAAATAAACATACTTTGAGGATTTAAGTCGTTTCACACTGCTAATTTTTCAATTACCACTGAAAAACTTCTGAAATCATACATCAGATATCTGAAAAATTATAGGGTCTTGGTTTTCATCCGATATCTGAAAAACAAAAGAATTGATTTACGATTTTACGGACGGAGTTATCTGAAAATAAATTAACCAGGCTATTTCAAAATAGTTACTATATAGATTTACATTGTAAGATAATAGATTTACAGCTTATGGAAATAGATTACATGTATGGGTTTATGTCAAAATTTGTAACTTGAGGTTTTGACTAATATCTTAAAACCCACATAATTGATTAATGAGATTTCAAGATTATCTGAAAATAGATTAATCGGGATATTCAAAAATAATTACCATATAGATTTATGTTGTAAGATACTAGATGTACAACTTATGGAAATATAGTAAATGTATGGGTTTATGTCGAAATTGGTACATTGAGGTTTTGAGTAATATATTAAAAGTCACATAATTTATTAATGATGTTTCAAGATTATCTTAAAATAAATTAATTAGGCTATTCAAAAATAATCAAAATATAGATTTATGTCATAAGATACTAGATTTATAGCTAATGGAAATAGAGTCATAATTTGAGTTTTGTCGAATTATGTATATTGAGGTCCAAGTTTACCCATATCTCAAATAATACTCTATTGATTAGTATTTACGATTATCTGAAAATAGATTAATCAATCTATCCAAGCATAAGCACCACAGAGATTTATTTTGTTAGATACTAGATTTACAGCTTATGAAAAAAAATATATTTGGATTATGTGTGGTCGTTTTAATTAGTGAATTACTCGAAGAATTGAGTATGGAAATGGCTCAAATCGCCTCAATTGTTCAAAATAATATCAAAAATATATGTGCAAAATTTCAGAGCGATCACGACAAATAATTTTTTCGTGTAAAATTTCAGTGGGTTAACAACCCCTTTGGATTTTCTTCGAAATCTTCAATATTTCAAATTTTATTGAAACTATGCATATTATTATCATAAGCCTATATAAACATATGTTGAGGGTTTAAGCCGTTTCACACTGCTAATTTTTCAATTATCACTGAAAAACTTCTGAAATCATACATCAGATATCTGAAAAATTATAGGGTCTTGGTTTCATCCGATATCTGAAAAACAAAACAATTGATTTACGATTTTTTGGGGTTATCTAAAAATAAATTAACCTGGCTATTTAAAAATAAGTACTATATAGATTTACATGGTAAGATAATAGATTTACAGCTTATGGAAAATAGATTACATGTATGGGTTTATGTCGAAATTTGTAACTTGAGGTTTCGACTAATGTCTTAAAACCCACATAGATGATGAATGAAATTTCTAGATTATCTAAAAATAGATTAATCAGGATATTCAAAAATAATTACCATATAGATTTATGTTGTAAGATACTAGATTTACAACTTATGGAAATATAGTAAATGTATGTCAAAATTGGTACCTTGAGGTTTTGAGTAATATATTAAAAGTCACATAATTTATTAATGATGTTTCAAGAATTTCTTAAAATAAATTTATCAGGTTATTCAAAAATTATGAAAATATAGATTTATGTCATAAGATACTAGATTTATAGCTATTGGAAATAGAGTCACAATTTGTGTTTTGTAGAATTATGTATATTGAGGTCCAAGTTTACCAATATCTCAAATAATACTGTTATTGATTAAGGATTTACGATTATCTGAAAATAGATTAATCAGGATTTATTTTGTTATATACTAGATTTACAGCTTATGAAAAAATAAATAATATATGTTTGGATTAGCTGTGGTCGTTTTAATTAGTAAATTACTCGAAAAATTGAGTATGAAAATGGCTCAAAATCGCCTCAATTGTTCAAAATAATATCAAAAATATTTGTGCAAAATTTGCGACAAATAATTTTTTTCGTGTAAAATTCAGTGGGTTTGGATTTTCGTCCAAATTTTCAATATTTCAGATTTTATTGAAACTATGCATATTTATTATCATAAGCACAAATAAACATATTTTGAAGGTTTACGTCGTTTTACGCTGCTAGTTTTTCAATTACAACTGAAAAACTTATGATATTACGTATCAAAAATCTTAAAAAATATAGTGTCTTGGTTTTCATACCATATTTGAAAAACAAAACATTTGATTAACAATTTTTCAGGGCTATCTAAAATAGATTAACAAGGCTATTCAGAAATGATAACCATATATATGTATGTTTTAAGATACTAGATTTACAGCTAAGAAAAAAATGTGTAGGTTTATGCCGAGATTTGTACCTTGAGATTTTGACTAATATCTTAAAGCCCACATAATTGATTAATGAGATTTTAAGACTATCTGAAAATTGATAAACCAGCCTATTCAAAAATAATTACTAAATAGATTTATATTGCAAGATACTAGATTTATAGTTAATGGAAATAGATTAAATGTATGCATTTATGTCGAAATTTGTACCTAGAGCTTCTGACTAATATCTTAAAAGCCACATAATTTATTAATGAGTTTCCAGGATTATCTTAAAATAGATTGATCAGGCTATTAAAAAAGAATCAACATATAAATGTATGTGATGTGATACTAGATGTATAGCATTGATTAATCATCACATAGGTGTTCAACGTCTGTCAATGTCCTGCTGTTTGCGGTGGCGACATACCGATGGCTCTGTCGGTCAATTTTTCCCATTTCATATGCGAAAAAAAGTGTGAAATAGTTAGGCGTTACTACCAACACTCTACCCCAGTTATTGAAGTAGGAATTGTGTATGGGCATTAGATACCTTGAGGGTGTATTATTTTATTAACATGAACTTTAAAAATTGTAATTGTTGGTTATCATATTGACACTGACATTGGCATTAAACTTCCAAATCATATAAATAAAATATAAAATTTCGGAAACCGCCTACGGAACGTCGATTGGTAATTAGTTACCCAATTCTACACGCCTGGCCCCTTTTATTAGTACTTATCGCAATTATAATAGGTACGACATAAATTGACCGGCAGATCCATCGGTAGGTCGCCATCGCAAACAGCAGGACGTTGACAGACGTTAAACATCTAGGTCATGATTAATCAATGTTTATAGATAATGGAAATAGAGTCATAATTTAGGTTTGTGGAATTATGTATACTGAGGTCCAGGTTTTCCCATATCTCAAATAATACTCTATTAGTTAAGGTTTTTTACGAATATCTGAAAGTAGATTAATCAGGCTATCCTTGTGAATATATGTTCCATCTTTTCAATATATTTGTTGATTACTATCATGCTGTCTACGTAATGGAGGTGATTCAGAAATGTCCATATTTATGCCCTTCCTATTCTAGGATTTTGAACATCCTCTGGTACAAGGATGTCTCCTTGGCGGACGCTTCTTCTAACACATACAGTAACCCCAGTTTTTTAGACTTGATTGGATGCATTTTTTGTTAAGTTTTTACAAATTCAAGGGCAAGCTGATCGATTGGTAGTTTGGAAGTCTTGTAATATTTTACGGAGAGTAATTATCATCTATCTATCAACTATAATCAACGTAAAGAAACATTCGCACAATTTAATTTCTAGAAGTATTGAGCAACACAACCTTCTGCAGTTATCTGTACAGTATCGGATGTATATTTAGGTATTTCATTTATTTTATTAACGACATAGTAGTAGTAGTGGTAGTAGTTAGTATATTTGTAACCGATCGACCTTCTGCTGTGGCTTAGTATATGTGTATGTAACGCCCGGTATCACCAACGAATCTTAAAGCTCGTCTTATATATAGTCGTCTATATATAACCACGTCTTACATTTTTATTCTGTTGCACCAAACATATGTAGATTTTACTTAGTCTTGCAATGTAAGACCGTCTTAACGTTTTAAAATCCGATTTTTGTTTGCTGCAATGCTTTAAGGCCGTCTTATTATTAAGACGGTATTAAACTAGTTAAGATTCGTTGGAGAAACCGGGCATAAGTGTTTGATACTTTGTCGCCGAGTTAACTAAATATATTCATAAACATTTAATATACTATAATCTATAACAGCCACATTAGAATTTATATGTGTCATGCATTTAAAAATAATGTTCTCTATATTTTTTAATAGACGTATATTTTATGAAGCAGCAGTATATATTGATTCAGTGAACGCCACATAAAAATAGAATCCGATACACAAATAATCAATCTCTATTACTGCTGCCAATTTATTACAATTGATTGTCAGTTTTATAAATATATTTGTTTGTACCATAAGTATTATTAACAGACACATTGAACCCATTAAAAGTATTAAACATGCCAAAATGTTGATAATTTATCACTAACATTATTTAGACAAAATTGAATAAAAGTTATATGTTCAGTTGGTATCAGAAAATTTAATTAAATTAAAAATATTCAATAATAATAATAACCAAACTATGCCCGTACAACATTTCAAGCGACTTGAACTTGTACTACACAATTTACCGTAATTTTCTATGGACCAAGACTTAAGTATATGCATTATATTTTTTACATTACATGTAATATGAAATTAAATCAATAATTTATTATTATTATTATTAATTGATATGATATTATGCAAATAGTTTCGTTAACTATTCAAACCAGTTAAGCGACATCTATTTTAATTTATTTTTACAAGCAGTTTTAACCTTTCAATATTTATCTAATTTTCCCATATCGTGTTTTGTATACAGGCTAGAATTTAATTTATTTTAATAACTTTTCTATTATTTATTGTTTTCGGTATGTTGTACAAGGGTGTTATGTAATTAATAACATCAGTGTCAGATTTCTATCATGGAAATGAGATAATATTTTTCGTCCAAAATAAGGAGCACGTTCTCATTGGTCAACTTAAAAGTCCAGTTACGAAACGAAGACGAATTTACAAATAAAAAATTCGAATACTTGCTAGATCAACTTACCTCTGCCACCCCTTAATGGATTGCCCTCGAATTACATAACACCCTGTATAGTCTTATTTATAGTTTTTCTAAACGCTTAAATTGTCTATATTGTCTTCTATTCACTAAGTCGGACGGTTGTTTGAAGTCTACGAAAATTATAAATTGAAGTACATGTAACTTATTCGTTTACCGCTCCACAAAATACGGATACATTTCGATTTCGATTTCGATTTGAATTTGTAAAATGATGACATTTTGGTTAACAAGTGTATTTAATAATGTAACTATTAAAAACAAAAACAAATGGAGGACACAATATAAATCTTCCAAAACCAAACCGTCAGGCAGGCAGTCCAGGAGCTTGTACGAAGAACACAATCATTAAAACAGAATATTATTGTATGTGCAATAATCAAGAATTCCATCAATTCTTGATTATTGCACATACAATAATATTCTGTTTTAATGATTGTCCTTGAATGCGAATTTCACAATATTCAATCTGAACGAGTACACGTTTGGATACGACTGGTGTCATAAATCGCACCCCTGTTGAACAACTATGTGAATGGCTGTTATTTCTTCTCTGGTAACTTCAGGTTTGTCTTGCAACGTTCCTTAAATTAACTATATGGCCTAGTTAATATAATCATGCTCATGTATGTCTGTTTACTTTTAAAGTCATCTTAATCTATGGTTTAATTTCTATTATTGTTGAAACCGCAGTAAATAATATTCACATTTATAAATTTGTTAGTATACGATATTACATAATACAGTAGGATACAAACATGATTTAATTTATTACCCTATAATGCATTGCTAAATGAAATTAATAGACTAGTTTTATATGAAAGGGCGGATTCTTTAAAGGCCCGCATACAGCTCAGGGGTTACACGTTACGCATCACTGCAGCATTAAACCCTAACTTTTAAACAAGCACCAAACTATTACCTCCCCCAAGCGTTTATAACTTACAGCCTTTATAACACTTCATATAGAAACTTGGTTTTACAATGTTTGACAGTTACTAATGGTAGATCGCTGCTAGTTTTCACAGAACCACTCAATACCAGTATAAATTATATATCGGCCGTCGCAATATATACATCAGTAACAATTCTAGTGTATATATATATATATATATATATATGTATATATATATATATATATATATATATATATATAAATATTCTTCTCGGCTAGAAATTGGAAGGTACACTAGAATCATTGTTTGTTTGCACTTTATGTACCTAAAAATCGGAATTTCGACAATTTCTAAATCCTGTATAGTATAATCTAACCACAAGGCTACTAAGCTAGATGTGAGATTCTTGGGATTTCGAATTATAGGTACATAAGTGCAATAAAACAATTATTCTAGTGTATCTTGCAAATTTCGAGCCAAGAAGAATATTTATATATTTATTTATTAGTCTGAATGGTTACTGATGAAAAGAGTTTAATGTGTTTACAAAAGTGAATTTCATTTAATGTTTATTAAAATCATTGTATTTGGTCGACACATTGGTCACCCCTGATATATAGAATTTATATATTGTTAGGATTACTTATGTCGGGATTTAGATATTGTCGCGATATCGATACTGTCAGTGGCCTAGTGGTTAGATTATTATATACATTTTTAAAATTCTAGGGATTTTGAATTATGGGATTTTGATCTGTCCGGACTATAATGTTGGTATTTCGAGTGAAGAATGGGATTTCATATTATATAGGGGAGTTTGATATTGTCAGGATTATTAATTTAAAATTTTCGGTACGGTCGGGATTCAGATACTGTCGCAATTTCTATACTGTCGGATTTTCAGGTTCTTATATTACATTATATTTATGTATTTAAATCTAACTAAATTAAATAATTATATATAAAATACGAAGTTATACAAATATTGAATGTACGTTAATAAATCGATCCATGGTGGATCGCTATGAGTTTTAACAAACTCGATACGATTATAAAGTATATACGCGTATATTCGCCTATTAGCAATCTACATATCTAGATTTCGATTTTATTAGATCTCATCAATGTAGCTCAGCTAGTGAGGATGACATTCAATATCGAAATCTAGATGTGTAGA
The DNA here is from genome assembly GCA_963942505.1 of Lordithon lunulatus. Classification (NCBI taxonomy): domain Eukaryota; kingdom Metazoa; phylum Arthropoda; class Insecta; order Coleoptera; family Staphylinidae; genus Lordithon; species Lordithon lunulatus. Next base: position 50,739,011 of record OZ012669.1, read on the forward strand.
TTGACAAAAGGTGAATTCACGCTTATAAACTTTATAAGATTGGCCTTCAGCTGATATCTTGAACATTCAATTATAAATATAACTCTATTTTCTTGTCATATGTATTGCGATAACCGATATATTCTATGTAGTGAATTGTATATCTTTAATAACTATTATCTTGTTAAAGTTATACATATATATATATATATATATATATATATATATATATATATATAACTTTAACAAGAAAATATAGTTATTAAAGATATACAATTCACTACATAGAATCCGAATTATAATTAATATTTATTTACATATTTACTTATGTCTGACTTTTAACTCGACTTAAGATATTCTGTCATAATTTTAACACGGACATTCGCATGCATACTGTTTTGTTGCAAGTGAACGTTACGTGGGTTTCTTTTGTGTTTCACATAGGTCATAAAATTAGTAATTTATTTCAGTTGTTAAAATTGAATTGTTCCTACGTTTTAAAATACTATGTTTACAACGACTATTAAAATCAACAGCTGCTATAGACGAGTATTATACTCTGCTAACTAGTATAGTATCATGAAGCGTAAAGTTGTTAGGCATTATTCTGCCCGGATTACGATTAAGTAGTTCAGAACACGGTTCTATTTTAGAGGTGACTAGTGACTACCCCAAAACTAAATGAATCAAAAGAAAAATATTATTCTGTAAATGTTTCGAGTGTTCTGGTGTTAATTCAGTTTATTAACTACTTTTATGCCCGTATTCACCAACATCCCATAAACTTTATAGGTCTCATAAACTATTGAATGGATAAATTGACAACGTCATTGTCAGAGATATGCCAAACCAAATGTCAAACACCTTGAATAGTGCTAGCAGTAGTTGGAGCTTTGATGACACCTTTTGTTTAATTATTTAGTCTTTGCAAGTCTAAAGTAACGACATTCTTTAGCTGTAATAACTCAAATTTGTAGATTTTCAAAATTATATGTGTAATCCCGAATTACAAATGCATTTAGCTACAAAATGCGTTAACAATTGTGTTTTGCTACTTTTAATAATGTCCCAGTGAAATATCATATTACATCCAATATTATGTTTTGCATAACTTGTCATCAAGTAGATGGAATGGCTACATTACGTACAATGTTGTGCTCTACATAAGCTGTAATTAAATTTGAGGATTTTCAAATTAAATATGTAAACTCGAATTATGCAGGTATTTAGCTACAGAATGCGATACCAATTGTCTTTAGCTATTTTTTATAAAGTTACAGTGAATACAAATCGATGAAATGTCATATTACGTCCAATATTATGTTTTGCATAAGCTGCAATCGTTTAAATTTGATAATTTTTAAAATTACATATGTCCGAATTACAAATGTATTTAACTACAAAATGTACTGTTTTTTGCTACTTTTCATCAAATCCCAGTAAGGAAATGTCATATTACATCTAATATTGTGTTTTACATTTTACATAAGCTGTAATCATTTAAAATGGAGGATTATTAAAATCATATGTATGATCTCGATTATGCAAGTATTTAGCTACAAAATGCCATACCAAGCCATACCTAGCGATTTTCGAGCTCGAAAATGACTAGAGCTTAGCCGAAAGTAGTTGCAAAGTGTAACTGAAGTGTGATAAAAATCAAAGTAAAAAATTATTTAGGATAAATAATAATGTTGTTAATTTTTAAAATCGATTCATTGTAGCAACTTTCCTTCAATTTCCCATAAATTTGATTTTTGGATTCGTTCCTTTCTTCAAACTACCGATTCAATTGCTCTAATACATAGTATATTTTCACTTTACCACCCTGTTATCATATTTTCTGACATACATGTGTCTTATCATATTTTCTGACATGACATGTGTCTTATCATATTTTCTGACATGACATGTGTCTTATTATATTTTCTGACATGACATGTGTCTGTCCACTAAAACGAAAGCTTTTTGAAAGTCTATAAAAGCCATGTATAGCTTGCCTCGAGATTGGGTGGTGACTTTCTGAATTTCTTCTATTAAGAGATTTATAGCATCCCCACAACTCTTGTCTCTGCCGAAGCCCAGTTGCTCCCGTGGCACACAATTTTCTAGGTGAGCTATGCCCCTTTCATTGATCATGTTTGTCAACGGTTTGAATTGAGTTGCCAGACAGGCATATAAGAGTTAGGGTCTCTTAGGGGAGCCAAGAGACCCTAACTCTTAACATCCTTTGTCTGGCAACTCAATTCAAACCGTTGGCAAAAATTATCAATTTAAAAATGTATTCCTTGTGTATAAAGTTTTTATCTTAAAGATTATTGATGGTTTTGGGATGTCCTCTGTTATCACCATTTAACATGGGATAAACTAGTACGATATGCTCGTTGTTGATGCGGTCTAGTTCTGCCGCTTTGTATTCTTCAATTTGCTGACATCTGCGATTTCTAGGTCTGTTATTGGTCATTGTATTAAAAATTCTTTTTTGTGTTTTTATACTCTTCAGGCTACCTAATGTTGGACTGTGAGAGCATTAACTTAAAGTGTTCTTTCCATTCTTTGCCTAGGTTGTGATTATTATTTGCTCTGGGTATGGGATGCATGTTCCTCGGTTTCTGGTCGGCCTCTAGTAGCTTGTTTAGCAGTGCACTTTCCTCGTTTTGATCATGTGCTTATAATCCATGCGTGCATTGTATTGTGGCATGCAGAATAGCAATTACTGTTTAGCAGATGTAAGTATGTTCTTACCCATTGGTAAATCCAGACATGAATGATTTACAATTATGCGAGTATTTAGCTACAAAATGCGCTATCAACTGTTTTTAGTTATTTTTATATGGTCATAGCGATGACAAGTAGATAAAATGTCAATGTTTTTTATCTATACACTTAAGCCTAGGAACATATAGATTATTATGCTCAATTTTGTTTTTGGTATAAGCTGTAATCCTTTAAATTTAAGGATTTCCAAAATTACGTATGTAATCCTGAATTATGCAAGTAATTAGCTACAAAGTGCACCATCAAGTGTTATAGCTACTTTTAGTACTAGTCACAGTGATGACAAGTAGATGGAATGACACATTGCATCAATATTGTATTTTACACAAGCTGTAATGATTCAACTTTAAAGATTTTTAAGTTACCTGTCTCTAATGATGCTAGTATTTTGCTAAAAAATGCGATACTAATGGTTTATTACCTACTTTTTATAAGGTCTCAGTGAGGACAAGTATATGCAATGTTGTGACATTGTATATACTTGTTCTCACGTCCTATATTGTGTCTTACATATGCTGTAATGATCCAAATTCGATTATTTTAAAAATTACATGTGTAATCTCGAATTGTTCAAGTATATAGCTATAAAACACGATACAAACTATATATTAGCTACTTTTTATAAGGCGGCAATGAGGACAATTTAAGGTATTTCAAAATAATTATACATATAATTCCGAGTCATATAAGTATTCAGCTACAAAATATACCACGTATTTGTTATCTACTTTTTATAAGAACACGTGAGGACAATGCAACACACCGGACATTATAAGATGGGTGCGGAGCAGAAGAAGACAGTGGAACGAGCACGTAACACGCATGCAGGACGATAGAATCGCCAAGATAGTCCGAGACGGTAAAACATACACCAAACGCCCTCTCGGCAGGCCACCGAAGAGGTGGAAGGACAGCTGGTCGTCGATATCACAGGAGCTGGACCCGGGATAAGAGTTTGGTCAAAACAAGCCACATGGCTTCCGAAAAGAAGAAGAAGAAGAAGAAGACGTGAGGACAAGCAGGTGAAATATCACATTACGTCTAACATTATGTTTTGCATCAGCTGTAATTATTCAAATTTGAGGATTGCCACAGTGAGGACAACTAGCTAATATGTCACATTGCATGCATATTGTATATTACATAAACGATAATCTTTCAAATTCGAAGAGGTTCAAAATTATATGTATGTAATCTCCAATTATGGAATGATTTACCATACAAAATGTGTTACCAACCGTTTTCCTGCTACATTTTATAGAGCCACAGTGAGGACAAATAGATGAAGTGTCACATTACGTCCAATATTGTGTTTTACATAAGCCGTAATCATTCAAATTCGAGGATTTTCAAAATTACATGTGTAATATGCAATTATTTATCTGCAAAATACAATTGCAACCGTTTCTTAGATCTTTGCATATGGCCACAGTGAGGACAAGTAGATGAAATGTCACTTTACTTCTAATATTGTAATCGTTCAGATTTGAGGATTTTCAAAATTACTTCTGTAATCTCGAATTATGCAAGTATTTAGCTACAAAATGCAATACTAATTGTTTATTACCCACTTTTTATAAGGTCACAGTGAGGACAAGTATATGTAATGTCACATTACGTCCTATATTGTGTCTTACATATGCTGTAATGATCCAAATTCGATGATGTTCAAAACTACATGTGTAATCTCAAATTGTGCAAGTATATAGCTATAAAATACGACACCAACTATTTATTAGCTATTTTTTTATGGCCACAGTGAGGACAAGTAGATAAAATATCACTTCCAATTTGTGTTTTACATAAGCTGTAATAATTCAGATTTGAGGATTTTCAAAATTACTTGTGTTATCTGGAATTATGCAAGTATTTACCTACAAAATGCGATACTAATTCTATATTACCTACTTTTTATATGGTGACAGTGAGGACAAGTTTATGAAATGTCACACTACGTCTTATATTGTGTCTTACATACGATGTAATGATCCAAATTCAATGATTTTCAAAATTACATGTGTAATTTCGAATTATGCAAGTATATAACTATAAAATACGACACCAACTATTTATTAGCTATTTTTTTATGGCCACAGTGAGGACAAGTAGATGAAATATCACTTTACGTCCAATATTGTGTTTTACATAAGCTGTAATAATTCAGATTTGAGGATTTTCAAAATTACTTGTGTTATCTGGAATTATGCAAGTATTTACCTACAAAATGTGATACTAATTCTATATTACCTACTTTTTATATGGTGACAGTGAGGACCAGTTTATGAAATGTCACACTACGTCTTATATTGTGTCTTACATATGATGTAATGATCCAAATTCAATGATTTTCAAAAAGACATGTGTAATCTCGAATTGTGCAAGCATATAGTTATAAAATACGATACCAACTATTTATTTGCTACTTTTTATAAGGTGACAGTGAGGACAATTTAAGGTATTTCAAAATTATATACATATAAATATATACATATATATATATATATATATATATATATATATATATATATATATATATATACATATATAATCCCGAGTTATACAAGTATTCAGCTACAAAATATAATACCACGTATTTGTTATCTACTTTTTATAAGGACACAATGAGGGCAAACAGATGAAATACCACATTACGCACAATATTGTTTTTTGCATAAACTGTAATGATTCAAATTTGAGGATTGCCACAGTGAGGACAAATAGCTCAAATGTCACATTGCACCCAACATTGTTTTTTTTCATTTTACATAAGCGATAATCTTTCAAATTCGAAGAGGTTCAAAATTATATGAATGTAATCTCCAATTATGGATATTGGATTGTTAAGGCATCTACTTTGTATATTGTATGTTGATAATTCATTTTATCTATAAATAAAACGATTATTTACTTTGTTTTTATCATCAATTATGGAATTATTTACCATACAAAAAATGCGTTACCAACTGTTTTTCAGCTACATTTTATAGAGCCACAGTGAGGACAAGTAGATAAAATGTCACAGTACGCCCAATATTGTATTTTGCATAAGCCGTAATCATTCAAATTCCAAAATTACATATGTGTAATGTGAAATACCAACCCTTTCTTAGCTACTTTTTATACGGCTACAGTGAGGACAAGTAGAAGAAATATTACTTTACGTCCAATATTGTGTTTTACATAATCTGTAATAATTCATATTTGATGATTTTCAAAATTACTAGTGTATATTATTAATGTAATTATGCAAGTATTTAGCTACAAAATTCGTTACTATCTGTTTTAGCTACTTTTTATAAGATCACGGTGAGGGCAAGTATATCTGATAATGTTTCATCTTATTTATATCAATCTTAGTTTTAAGTTACTAATAACCATGTTGATAATACCTAGTGTCTAATGATTTTTTTTTAGAAATTTTGAAAAGAAGCATTTATTATTATTATAATAATACAAACATGGTTCATTGCCACTATCCATATTATAATACATTCGAGATTGCTTATCAATAGTAGTTACTATTAACGTAACTATGCGTACTTACAAAATGCGTTACTAACTGTTTTTAGCTACTTTTTATAAGGTTACTGTTAGGGAAAGTATATCTGACTTTTCATTTTATTTATATCAATCTTGGAGAGTTTATAAAAAGCTTTTATTATTATTATTATAACCAACATGATACATAGCTACTATCGTTTTTATAATACTTTCGAGATTGCCTTTCACTAGTAGTTACTATTAATGTACTACACATACTTATTAAATCAATAGCTTTTGATACGTTAATGGAACGTTGATGAATACGTGGATGTATTTTGTAAATTTTATGAAAGCTTTTCACGTGTACAATTTAGTTTAATTCAGTGGTAATGAAATAACTGAATTGTATAATTGGACGGCCCTGCAAGTTCACAAATTAAATTAATCTAGTTTTCCAAAACAGTACATAAAAAAACATTTTACCACGAAACATTACATAAAATATTGTTTTTGTTAAATTTAACAAAATTAACAATTAATCTGCATATCTGCAAATAATAATAAAACTTTTTAACGCCGATGTAGTGTGGTGGTTAGCACCCCCTCTTTATGAACAGACAGCCCAGGTTCGAATATAATCTAATATATGTTTTAGCTGTACTGACTGTAGCATCTAGTTATATTACATTTTAAATTCTATTTTAAACTGTATTTTTTTGTTATTTTATTTGATCTTGTTGTATATATTATTATATTTTAGTGGTATTAAAATTTTTTTTTTTTTTAAATACATGATGTTTATTTTAATTATGATTGTTTGATGTATTTGTCATTTACTCTGTTCATTTTTATTTTATCTCTATGTACAATTATTTATGACTTGTATAAAATCTGGGATTTATCCGCACTAATAAATTTAAATTGAATCCCCGACCTGGGTAGTCCATTTATTGTTGGTAGTGGTGGTGTATTAAAGCTGGAACGCATCGGAATGCCGTTAAAGTACTTTTTTTAAATATCAAAGAAAAAGGTGTTGAAACACCTCCCCTCCCGAGAGGGATAGAGAAGAGAGAGAATATACGGCCCTGAAATAAATGTAATATTAACTAAAATTTGTAAATATTTAATACATATTTGTATTTACTCGTAAATCGTAAATCGATTTAATCCCTCGTCGAAATGCATAAATATCTAACAACGAACCAAATCCTCCACTAAATCCTGCAGCAATCCCACTGTTTATCTTCCAAGGCCCTATTTCCTCCATGATCGATTCCCCAATACAGTTTTTCCGCCTCATTCCACTCCTCCACTCTGTTTGTTCATCTGATTGACGTGTCGTGTGTGGGTTTCAGGATCAGTTCAGCAGAAGCGCAATCACATGGCTGTCACGGTCTACCCCAACATGGAGATCAAGTGGTGAGTACCACGCGCGATCTTCCCGAAATTTAGCCGCGACATGGCCGTTTGGGGGGGCGGCTGCCGGGGTGGCGTTGTATAGCAAGCAAATCGCCCGGCGAACTGGAAAAGGGATGCGATGGGTATCGTGCCGTGCCGAAATTTGCGTTAATTAATCAAAGGCGGCCGGCACAAACGCGCCTTTCAAACAGATTGAAATACAGGAGGATGATGAGAGTTTTACGCTTTATGGGGTTTTATGGTGGGCAAGAATGCTGAAAGAATTAGGTTGTGTGATGGTATGAACTGAAAAAATATAATTAATGATTTTTTATGTAAATATCAGTTGATAGCAAGCAGAATCTTTTGATGTTACGGTATGGAGGCTTGCAATTAACGTAAATGAAATTTTAATACGGAGAATAATGTTTAATATTGGTTTTGATATATGCTATAAATTTTTTATAAAAAATAACTTTTTTGAGCATAAATGTAAATATAGAATGTAAATTAATAAGAGATATAAAGAGATGCTACCTAATTTTTATTAATGCTGCTGAAATGATGAATATAAAATAAAATAATAAATAAGACGGGAGAAATTAGTAGAAACAAGGATAATTATTATTATATATAATATAAAATATATATAAAATATATTATTTATTTCAATATGACAAAAAAATGCACTTAAATCAAATTTGCCCAAATTTTATATATTTTGTAAAACATCTATATGTGAATTCACCTGTTAGCAATCTACATATCTAGATTTCGATCTTATTAGATCTCATCAGTGTAGCTCAGCTAGTGAGGATGAATTCACACAATATCTCGAGTGGTTATATACAAATATAGTACAACTAAAAATTGATGTGGTGCCGCCAGATGGCGTTTAACTTTCCTCCTAGGCAGTTAGTTGTATTATAGTTATATATTTTATTGTTACAAAATTATTAATCAGAATAATAATAAGGGCATAGACTTATCTTGTAACAATAAATAGTCCAGGTTATTGTTATTGTTATTGTCATAAAATAAGTGTATGCCCTTATTAATAATTTTGTCACATTAAAACATATAATGGACAATTTCTCTCTAATATTTGATTTTGGAATAAACCCACCTTAAGTCCGTTTTATTTTTTCATTCATTTCTAGTAACACAAAGAGACAAAGATACAGTGTCGGTCAGTTTATGACGAAATTATATAATAAAGGATAAATAAGTAGAAATAAAGAATGTTTTGTACCGTTCATGCTCACAAATTAAGAACATATTATATATAACTGTAAATTCACCTCTTAGCAAACAACATATCTAGATTTAGATCTTGTTAGATCTCATTAGTGTAGCTCAGCTATAGGTTATATACAAAGTAGTGTAATTTTCTCTCTACAGAGAATGATACAATTAATCTCCTAGGAGGAAAGTTAAACGCCATCTGGCGGCACCAAATCAATTAGCAATGCATACCCATATGGTAATAACCGACAACATGTTCATGTCATCAGGATCACCGGGTAGTGCCCTCTATGGTATAATATTCCAACAGAGTGCTTGACATATCAGCACAAGGCCAATCTTATAAAACATATATAAGTGTAAATCCACGTCTTAGCAATCTACATATCTAGATTTCGATCTTATTAGATCTCATCAGTGTAGCTCAGCTAGTGATCCTGACGGCATGAGGATGTTGATAATTGATGTGGTGCCGCCAGATGGCATTTAACTTTTGTCTCCTAGGGGGTTAGTTGTATCATTTTTGTATATAACCACTCGAGATATTGTGTGAATTCATCCTCACTAGCTGAGCTACACTGATGAGATCTAATAAGATCGAAATCTAGATATGTAGATTGCTTAGAGGTGGATTCACACTTATATATGCTCTAGAGAGAAAGTTTAACGCTATCTGGCGAGACCACATCAATTAACAATGCACACTCACATGGTGATATCCGTCCATATACTCATGCCATCAGGGTTACCGAGTCGTGCCCTCTGTTGGAGTAATATTCAAATAGAGGGCACTACTTAGTACTCCTGATGGCATGAATATGTTGAAGGATATCTGCGTGTGCATTATTAATTGATGTGGTGTCGCTAGATGGCGTTAAAACTTTCTCTCTAGAGAGAAAATTCTATTATAAAGAATTTTATTTTCATATCAATCCAGGAGCAAGGAAATTAACGATAATCCAATAGGGAACAGGTCACACATAAAATATGTTATATAAACGAAAATATATATCATTTAGGGCATAATTTGTTAAGCCTTTATTGTGTTTTTATATTCATTTATCTCAAAATTCAAATAGGTTTCTTTTCTCAAATCACAGATTTAAATGAAACGATCTGATGTCATTATTTATGTGTTTTGAGAGTAAGTAGATGTCGTTTAGTGCAAAATCTGAAACCGTAAACCATCACTCCTGTATTTTATACTGCCTTACAATTTATTTGATCGTGTTAAATGTTAAACCCCCAAACGGCCATAATGTGCGCCCATAAACTATTTACAACTAACAAATCGCATGCATTAATTAATTAACCAGCAAACCTCACGTAATCCTCATGAACACACACAATCACTTCAGGTGTTTAAATTTTAATTTTGTGGAGTAGTTCGACCTTTGGTGTAGTCGTTAGCTCTTCTAGGACTACTAAATAATTTGGGGATTGTCATATATAAAGAGTTTTAGTGTTAAATAATATTAGCTATGCACCAAATGTATACTTATAATTAAACAATTAATTAAATTAATAAACAATTATAATACCATAGCTATAGTTAGGGGTAGTTGTAAATAGTCTAATGTAATTGCGTTTGTTTGATTATGGGTGTTGTTATTATTATTATCTTGCTGTAAAAATAATATAACCTGTAAATAATAACAGATAACCACCCGCATTTCGCACATTCACAGCACCACCGTATTATGTAAAAAATCGTTTTGTTGTTGTTGTTTGCTGCGAGTATCCGGAATTAAAAAATGCCAAGTTTATATTTAACCACCCAGTATGTGTATATTTACTATGATATGTGGGTTTTGGTGTGTCTATCTCTTTCGTGTGTATGCCTGTGTGTGTTTATTTATATCGGTTTCCTTGAAACTTTTTACGCCAGTAGTGAAATCCCCCACGCCCTTCCCCCCACGGAAATCTCGGGCTGCCTTTTTTTACCGAGCGCCAACTTGCCGACACGACGAACACATGACGCTTGTGTGTCCGGCGAAAATAAAACGAGTCGTTAAAATCTTCATTCCGAAATGCCGCTGTTGTAAAACACAAACAGTTGAAAATACCGACTTGAGAGCGGGGATTGTAAATAATAATATTTACGAACCGTGACCTTTATATGTGTGTTATTTCACTCGTGAGGAACTAGATAGACTGTATGAAGTCACTGTGGAGTTATTAATTTCATTTTGGTATTCTTTTAATGTCTGAAATCTTGTCTTAGACTATATAAGTTACGTGTTAAAAACTTTTTACTTTAGATTACATAGTTAAAAGTTAAATTGCGTTGTACTATATATCTGTAGAAAGTGCTAACTAACTACGTTTGTATTAATAGCTTATCTCTAAAATTTAACTTTAATGTAACGTATAAGGCATATTAAATAAATTTAAATTAAAAAATGCGTAATTAAACTTTTAATATATACAAATGTAATTTATCTTTTAATATATACAAATGTAATTTGTATATCTGGAGAGGCACTACTTAAAACTAGTTTCTGGAAGAATATATGAGGGTTGTAAACAAAATAGTGGCTACATAGATAGAAATCATATTATATTGAACTACCTAATAATGTTCCAGTACATACCTTCAATATAATCGCCATTACCTTTCAAACAGTCGATATAGTTAGGTGGGGTTGTTGCTGTGTGGCGTTGAAATTGAGTGTCGTTTAGACCGCTCTAAAGTATGTTTACAATATGAAAAATAATATTAAAAAATGAAAAAAAAAACGAGTTTACCCATGGCAAAAATGCATATGAATGTTATCGAGGATACGTGAAGCCTATGACGAGATTATAGGAAGAATATTTTTATTGATTGTAATAATTTTTAACAATCTTACACGCAAAGGGCTGGCTTCTCTTAGCAGATTGGACAGATATAACGCGTTTCTCAGCGTTTTTTACCTTTGATACAAATTCGACATGGCTTTGTCGGGAGTTAGTTTGTTTGGCAGGATCTTTATTATTTAATAAAAACACATTTTATATCCTTATTAATGATTACTATGTACTTCAATTAGAGTTTTTAATAATTCATATTAATGATTATGAAAAAAAAAGAGGTTAACTATGACGAAAATTTTTATTACCGAATAGTCAATCGACGGTCTATGGAAAGGAGACTACTCACAGTGTCAATTTGATATTGAGGAATGGACGGACGACACGTGCGGTATTTAAAGGTCGTTTTAGACAAGACAATTTCTTAGCTCAAAAGTTGTTCAAGAAATAAATGTATATATCCTCTTCCCATACAATTTGTCCTTGACAAATAGAACGCGTTATATTTTTCCATTCGATCTACCATCCAATTCAATATTTCAAATAATTTGCTGTATGATACGAGACAATTTAGATTGTCTCGTATCTTGACTAACTTTTGAGTCAAGAAATTGTCTTGTCTAAAACGACCTTTAGATCGGTCAAATTAACACGTCATAAAGGCACCTTACACGTTCAATAATATTGTCAGTCCTAGTACTGACAGTATTTGCTTCAATCCTCCTTTTATATTTATCAAGTAATCAATTATCCGGATATACATCAGTATTCCCTTCATTCCATCATTACTATAGCTTACATGATAAGTAATACTGGCAATATTTTAGAATAATGAACATTTTAAACATGTAATCGTACAGTAATACTGTTATTATTCTAAAATATTGACAGTATTATTGATCGTGTAAGGTGCCTTATACAGCAGCAACCCCATCTAAACTAACCTCAAACTAAATCAACAGTTCTAAAGGTAATAAACTTTTCTGGTGATTATATTGAAGGAATGTAATTTAATGTTACTTGTAAGTTCAATATTAACTTATTTCTATCTATGTTAGCACTATTTTATTATTTACAACCATCGTGATACAATATAATTCACACTTAACCATTTTCACCAACAAAGCCCAGCAATAGTAGTAGATACCTAACTCTAGAAAATGTTTAATTATGGATCTACTTACATACCTAATACTCTTGCTAGGCTTTGTTTATAAAAAAAGTGAATAGAATCATATATTTGTTTTGTTAAATCATTGAATGTTATAGAAATTCATGTTTTAATTACATAACAGTTTTCAATTCGGAATTAACCCTATTACATTACAAACCTGGAGCAGTATCAGTAGAAATTAACCCTCTTATAACGTATTAAAAAGCAATTAAATTGCTCGCCCTAATCGCCTCGTCCACCCCCTTGTTCGTAATGGCTATTGATCACATTTCTCAAGCGCTAGAATAAAGTAATAGCTTGCTCGCATTTACTTCCCTGCGGCCAATAAACATTCGAGTCGACAATAAAATTGCGGCTGCGATGACGATCGCCGGCGCACGTGCTTCGCGCGATTAAACACAATACAGTTAGATTTGCGCTTAAATTAGATATAAAGTCGCTGGAGTATATAACTATTGCTCTCGCCCGATCTTGTTTCCGTTTATTTTTATCTCAAAGAACTTGTTTAGTGGAAATGGGATCTCTCAGCTAGAACGCTCGGGCCCATAAACGAAACATGAATGGGAATATGTATTCAGATGCGAGATGTGAAGGTTTTCAAAGAGAAATGTCTTTTCTAGGAGATAACAAGATAAGTTATAAATTGGACATATAATTTTGTGATAAATTTAAATAAAATAAATTGCCAACACTGTTCCCCGTATTCACCAACGTTTATTTATATATATATATATATATATATATATATATATATATATATATATATATATATATATATATAATATGTTTTTTACGTAAACAAGTAGCTTTAACTAACCAACTTGGTAAGATTAGGTTTTTTGTTCATATAAGAATTTTCTAAATAATTGTATATTGAAATGTAATTTTGAATTGAATAGGTTTTATCAAGTGTCGTTTCCGTTAAAAATTACAAGTGTGGCTATAAAATCTACAAAGCAAACCGGAAATTGATTTCAGATAGTAATTATAAAATCAACTACAAATAAAAAATGTATTTGCTTTGCTAATTTGGTATGGAATATTTCTATTGGTTACTCCAAAAATATGATGACAAGTATTTTCTACAATTGAAAATTTAAATATAATTTTCAGTAATTTGTCGTTATTTGAATAGGTGATACCGCGTTGGTTTTCGTTAAGAATTGCTATAAAATCATCAGAGTAGGCAAATGGAAAATTTATTTAAGATTCTAAAATAAATTATAAATAAGGAATGTGTCTGCTTTGCTAATTTGGTATGAATTATTTATATGATTATTCACCAACATCCCATAAACTTTATAGGTCCCATAAACTTGAATGGATAAATTTCCAACGTCATTGTGTCAGAAATTGTCAAAACAAATGTCAAAAACCTTAAATAGCGCTTGTGAGAGCAGCTTTGATGACACTTTTGTTTAATTATTCAGTGTTTCCTATAGAGATAATCTAAAGTAATTACATTCCCTAGATAATGTATTTATTGTTGCTATAACAACGAGTACTTAATGGTTGAGTAAAATTCACCTGCAATGAGGTGAACTCCCACACCCCAATGCTCAATGCGAGATGGACTGGGCCTCTATCCAATAGGTGACTGAGATCTATAAAGATAGAGGCAAAGCATTCGAATAAAATATACATTACGCCCATATTTACAGATTTGTGGTAAAAACTCTCCTATATATACATACATAAGTGCAGAATTAGCAAAACATATTATATATATATATATATATATATATATATATATATATATATTTACATCGTCGATGGATGAGCAACCCTCGAGCCACGGGTCGCATGCGATCCTTCAAAGGTTTTAATGCGGCCATTCAAATGTTTGAATGCGACCCTTCAATGATTTTGCATTTTGACTTTTAAAAATTCCTACAGTACTGCTCAGCATTATTATACCCTAAATGTGTTAGTTAATTTCGTAAGTTTCTTACATGCGGCCCGCACAATATTTTATAAATTTGTATCTTGCTCATTTTAAAAAGGTTGCTTATCCCTGCTCTAAGGCCCAATTCACACATAAGCGGCGTCGGGCGGAGGCGCGGTGTAGGCGAGGTGCAGGCGCGACGTCGCAAGGCGATTGTGATGTCCATATGCATTGAAGGGGTGAATATAGCACCCTATGTTTACATGGAGGCGGCGTGGAAGAGTTGTACCTCTCGCCTCGCAGCCACGGTGTCTCAGGCGAATAGGCTAAGACGCGGTGCCGGCACGGCGAGAAGCACGAGACAAATGCCCGCGCCTCGTCACCTAAACGGGCATTGCACCAGATGTTTATATAGAGAAAGCGTGAAAGCGTCGTGCCGCTCGCCGCGCCAGCACCGCGCCTTCGCCTCTTCGCCTCCCATGTGTGAATTAGGCCTAAGAGATCCTTTGATTTTAGAAGGTTGTCAATTTCACTTGAAGCATAAGTTGCGATTGCGCTAAAAAGTGTCAGGCATATTCTTGCTACATTGAGAGCCTGTGTGCATTGCTTACCGTATTTATTGCCCTGCTAGCATTTAGTTTCTAGGCCTTCAGGTGTTCAGTGAATGTCAACGTGGTTTTCAGGGTCACTCCTAAATAAATATAGTAATGGCTATTGCCTCTTCTTTAAGCGGAACTGATGTGCATTTGGTTGGTAGCCTTCCCCCTTTCTGAAATTTCTATAAAACATATATAAGTGTGAATCCACCTCTTAGCAATCTACATATCTAGATTTCGATCGGTGTGCATTGCTAATTGATGTGGTGCCGCCAGATGGCGTTTAACTTTTCTTCTTGGGGTTTAGTTGTATTATATATGAAAATTTCTGTTGATTCCCTATTTACTGTTAATCTGTTTTAGTCGCAATAGTCTGATACATTCTTAATTCCGCCGGCAACTTACCATAGATGACAAGGTCACCTGCGACCATTACATTTTTTGAGGATTCTGTGTAGATCTTGACTTCTTGACTACCAACTGCTATATAACTCGTGGTTTGCGTTATTGCCTAGAAAGCCACCTACGAATTATCTCATAGTTTATTTAGTTGCGATATTTGTGCAGCTACGATGACATTCGTAGTATATCAGTGTATTTAGATGAAATTCATAGTATATCAGTGTATTTACACGTAGCTACACAAATATGGCAAGTAAATATACTACGAGTTAACTCGTACGTGACGTCCTAGGCAATAACGCAAACCCCGAGTTATCTCGCAGTTGGTAGTCATGTCTTCCTGAGGCTACCTATTCATATTTATGAAGTGCACATTCCTTTCTTAGGGCGACTGCTCGAGACAGGCAACCTAAGAACGGAATATCTATCCCTTAAACTGATTCCTAGCATCGCAAGGCGACAGATTCGTAGTTGTTGTGCACCTCCCTTTCTTAGAGTGATTGCTCGAGACAGGCAGCCTAAGAAAGGAAAGTGCACAACAACTACGAATCTGTCGCCTTGAGATGCTAGGAATCAGTTTAAGGGATAGATAAAGAAATGAGGATACTACATAAGACGATTTTCTTTCACTTGTGAGGGAAGTCAGTGTCAGATTCTTACTGACTAAAATGGACTACCCCCTGCAACACAGCGAAAAATTAATTGTATACATAATAAACTCTAAGTGGGTTAAATTTTCGGGATGATAAGTTATAGGATGGCCATTTGGCCTACCCTGGGGATTCACGATAGTTGACGTAAGTTGTCCGGTTCTCAGTGGGCAGCTCACGAAAATTCAGGTGGAGGGTTCACTCAGAAGCTATAGACCGGAGTAAACTGACAGAATTGTATAGACTATGCTTGTAACTGACTGAATCTCCACGACCATAGTGCCCTGATATAATCGAAGGGCAACATAAGCATCCATACGAAAAAGGCGTACGGTCCTTATTTTTCAAGGGACGAGTGTAGATGAGATCGGGATAGGCTAAAGCTTCAGCGGAGTTGTCATGTGGGCCTAAAGGCCCCCATATACTACCGATTCTGGACTGATAGATCGGTGGTATATCGGTGGTATATGGGGGCCTTATGCCCCAGACCCAAGCCAAAATCTGACCATGTGTGGGGAAACTCGGATAGACTCGAGGATTTGAGCCGCCAGGTTGGATTTTCAAACATTCCAATATACATGGCGCCGAGTCATCGTGCCAATCATTGGCTTTACCATGTGTGGTAAAATCCTGAGCCACTGGCGCAGGGCCATCCATTGAACTCAGCCGTGGGTGTACGTGCAATCCTCGATCCAAACCACTGTCAGTCTTCGTTCCCTCTTTGCCCTGTGACAACGTATATACCTATTTTTTCTGTTTATAATCAATACAAACGATTTTTTTACTATCTACTATACTGTCACTTGTCCTATTTGTCACTTGCTCTTTCATTTTCGTTTCTTGATATAAATACAATATGTTATAGCATACAAAAGTCCCAATTCGTCTATAATTTTATTAAACTATGAATTAAATAAAATTACTATAGGACAGCAACAATAAAGACCGGAATGGACTGGCTCGATCGTCGGTGAGCCCTATTTTTGGACTCGAGCCAAATTGACTCGGGCCATTTCGCGGGTATTCGTACACATCGCGTATGAGAGAGCCTCTTGCCTTTTTTGTTCAAGCATACATGGTGAACCCAAAACTTTTTCTGTCTGTTAAGATTTGATAACACAACAAGATCAGGACGTACTCGTCACTTTCGTCGTCAGTATACATGTTGACGTTTCTCCGTTCCGCCACACCTGCACCCTTCATTTCCCCTCATATGGACATTACACTCACGCCTGCACCTTGCCTACACCGCGCCTCCGCCCGTCGCCGCGGCGTCGGGCAGAGGAGCGGTGTAGGCGAGGTGCAGGCGCGACGTCGTACAGGCGATTGTGATGTCCATATGCAGTGAAGGGGTGGACATTGCACCATATGTTTACAGAGAGGCGGCGTGGAAGAGTTGTGCCTCTCGCCTCGCAGCCACCGTGTCTCAGGCTAAGACGCGGTGCCGGTACTACATTGTCAATGGCGAGGGGCACGAGGCAAATGCCCGCGCCTCGTCACCTAAATGGGCATTGCACCATATGTTTATATAGAGGGGGCGTGAAAGCGTCGTGCCTCTCGTGCACCGCCCCTTCGCCTCCTATGTTTGAATTGGGCCTTATGTGAGAATTGGGCATAAGTCAGACAACATAACGCCGGCAATTTAAAGCGGAGTGACAAAACCTTTGGCATCGAAGACTCTGCCCAAAGTCCAATGATTTGCCTTCCAGTTCCTGACTTTTAGGATTATTATCTCTGCCTTCACCCTGTGCTTTCATCTGGCCCGCAGTACATCTCTTATTTTTGTTTCTTTAAGATCACAAGAAGTATGATTCAGTCCACATAGGTTCTGCGTATAACAAATCAACACACTTCTTCTTCGTTTAGCCCTACTCGGTACGGTTTTCAGTATCCAACTTCCACCCTGTCCTTCCATCTGGTCCGCAGTCTACGTCTTCTTCTTGTGGAGAGTTTGCATTAAAGACTGATTTGAACAGATATTTAGGCATTCTTACTTAAGTGCCCAACACATTTCAAACTTCGTGCTTTTATATAACGCAGCATGTCTTCGCCTTCTATTAGGTGTTGAAGTTCTTAATTCATCTTGTTTCTGAAAGCATCATCTCTTATTATGGGTTCAAATATATTTCTCGAAAATTGTCCTAAGGCATATATATTCGGTTCTTCCTCCTCAATAGTTTGCCGGTCTGTCATATTCCAATTAATAGTGGAACTTTTTATTTAAATTAAAAATAGAATATATTATACAGCGCGCATTTGTTATTCAGAAATTAATTGCCCTAAACAGTAGTTTAAAACACTAAAAAACAGCCATTAATCGACCTACTTAATTACAAACACCGCAATTTTCTCAGCCATATGAAAACAGAAACTAATAAACATATCTAAATATATATATAGATAATAACACAACTATCAATATTCAATTAGCGCGGGCGGCGCGCCGTTAATGTGTAATGCGTATACGGTGGCAATTAACTCAAACGACATTAGCGTTGGCAGTATTAAAAAAATGTCTATCAATGGGCGCCGGTTGCGCATTTTGCGCGGTAATCCGATTTGCTCGGAAGCCAAGTTCAGTAATAATCCATTAATTTAATAATGCTTCCCGCCGGCTAGCCGGGGGGTGGAAAATCCAACAACAAATTTGCTGTGTTGATAATGCGCAATGAAATTTAGTGAAAAGCAGAAGAGTGGGACGAGCACACTGGTCGTTAATTAAAATCACAACGGGCGACTGCTTTATCTATTTAATTGAATCCGAGGTAAAAACACATGGAATGCGCAATAAACACACCTTTGTGCGAGCCATACCGATGCAGAAGATTTGCAATTACACATAGCCTAATCCGCAATATGGGGAACATTTCAATTAACTTTTTGCAGTTTATCGGATTTCCACTTTGCAAACTGCATTGGAGTGTTTTATGAGTGCAACAACGTTTCGGGATATTATATTATATTTCCCGGCGACGCTGTTTGCGTTATTGTTGCGAATTTCGGAATCACGTCGGGGAAACTAACTGCAAGTTTTATCCAGTACGCCCGCCGCCGGCGGAATTACTAACTTCGGGCTACTGTCACGCTAACTTGAAAACTTTAAATTGCACCACAACATTGCCGAATTTTATATGACTCGCAAGTATCATGTTTAATGCTGCTAGACTTCTTAAAAATAAACGAATAAACATAGAGAAACACTGTCTAGCTTTATGTAACAATATAAACTTTAACTGTATTCAAACTAGCGATGGGCACAATATACGATATATAAGTAATAAAATAAAAAATTGATAACTTGTCAGAGTAAAATAACTCCAATAAATATTTTATAATCAGTTTTTCCCTCTCCTGTCAACCTCGAATACAATTTTAGATGTGTGGTGTTGCTGCTTAGGCGATGATTTTTTTAAATCTGAATTGTCTATGATTCCATAAATTGAATTTATTAATTAAATCTTTTTTTTTTGTAATTCCGTCCGACAACGGTCATATCACCTATGATACACTTTTAAAAGTGTATATACACAGATTACTACATATTACTGATATTACCATAGGATTCGTAAAAGCCCTGATAAATGAATTAAGGTCGTCTTAGACAAGACAATTTCTTAGCTCAAAAGTTGTTCAAGAAATGAATTCATATATCCTCCTCCCATACAATTTGTCCTTTACAAATAGAACGCGTTATATTTTTCCATTCGATCTACCATCCAATTCAATATTTGAAATAATTTGCTGTATGATACGAGACAATTTAGATTGTCTCGCATCTTGACTAACTTTTGAATCAAGAAATTGTCTTATCTAAAACGACCTTAACACAACTTATTGTAATAAATTAAAAATCTTTGTAGTTGGATAACATGACTCTATATTGGCAATATAAGGTGTTACAAATTAAACCTGTCCTCATACGCATAAGTATGCTGGTAAAACAACAATGTCTGCAGAAATATATTACGAAATAATTTAATGTCGGTAATTCAACTAAACATTTAAATTTGTATGACTGTGTTGTCACTAATGTAGTAATAACAACAGCACACGTCTTGTAAATGAGTCGGTTAAGTCCACACAAATTTAAATGGTTTTAAAATATACTAATATGCGTTGACATGGCAATTGTTCAAGTTTATTTCAAGTCCATTGTTCCTAAAATAATACAACAGGAATATTGGCATGGCATAGTTCTGGTTCAGAATTTATATTAAAATAGCGGATAATTAAATTTTAATTATTAAATTTTCACAACGCAGCGAAATGAATTATTTACATTGCGCGCATTGCAAAGTCGAGTTATATATGTTTACATAAATGTTATTCGTATTCATTATGGTAGTACATTATTTAGTACATTATTTAGGCAAATTATATTATTATTATTATTCTGAGGCAAATCTGTGATTCAAATGCCATTTTTGCAAACTATGACATATAAACCGCCATTGCCATAGGTACAACATACAATAGAAGATTAACGATAATTTTGTAATCATTGTCTAGGCCTACAGTTTTTTTTTTGCCTTGAGGTGGCGAATCTTCGTAAGACACTCGGGAGGTCGTACTGGTATTCTCCCCCGGATTTGGGGATTTGGTGGAATCCCTCTAGGGCCGATATACCAGATCAACCCCACCTCTGTCCACACATCAGGCACGGAACCGCACGCGCATTACTTCAAGCCCAGGGTTTTATCCTTGCGGCCAGTCCGCATCGCCATGGCGCAGCTGTTCTTGCAGTTCCCTCTCTTCCCTGATTCTCTCGTCCATTATCATCGTCACGTGTTCCTCGATGTCTGACCATGCTCTGGAGCATTAGGCCCAACATGCTGGCCTCCAATCACGTCTCCAATCCAGTGTCGTCCACCTTGTGCACGAACAGATAGCGTGCTCCGCGGTGTCCTCAGGAACCTCACATAGGGCCTGAAGCAGCCGTGCCTCGACAAAACTTGTGTGAGGGCATATCCCTCTTCTCGGTAGGCTCGATTTACCCATGGTCTACCTCTAGGATTAGCATTTACCCACGGTCTATCTCTGGGATTAGCCTTCTACGCCACATACCCTTGTCCCTGACCATGCCAGCTGCCACCATACCATGTTCCTTGCTCTGTGAAGTATGATGTTTTCGGCTACCCTAGCCAGCATCATGCGTTTTGTTTCATTGCCCTGGTCCCTTGGTATTTGGCACTTGGCTGCTTTCCCTGCAACTTCTACAGGAGGTGGTAGATGAGGCCCTTGTCCAGCCGCACACCTTAGTACTTTTGGTTTTCTTTTGGCGCCACCTTCGTCTCGCCGATCTGGAATCTATCCGGGTCTGGCGCCTTCCTATTTATGAGCCTCCTTACTGCTACTTCTAGGTCCCCTGTAGTGAAAGGATCTATCGTCACTTCCTCATTTTCGACGTTGTGGGTGTGGTAGTCTGGCCTTTAGGCGGCACAGGGCGATCTTGTAGCCCTGTCCCCATGCGTCTTCATCAAGTCGAGGATCTCTGCCCAACAGGCTTCCTTGGATTCGTATATCGCTACTCTAAGCTTTTTCTTCGCTGTCGTGTATGCTATCCTCTCCTGTTCCTCGAGTGTTCTCCGTGCCCGCTTCGGGTGAGCCACATAGACCCACCGCTTATCCGCGATTTTCGAAAACCTCCGGCCCTGCTCCTTGACATCGAAGCAAATCGCATACCCCTAGCTCGTCTTGATACTACCCTTTCATTTTACCTTCTATTTATTACAATGAGAAACAACCATATTGATGGTTTTCTTCTGATATTGTAACGGAACTACTAAAAAAAAACTTCTACCTCTATAGGGCTATCAGCCGTGAGGCTTTTCCGCCGGTCAATGGAGAAGCTCAGAGGAGTTTAATCACCCGGTATTTACCTTAACTTCACAGAAAACGTCTGAAAAACTGTGAAAGGTGATTCGCGAAAATTCGTTCCCGGCTGGGAATCGAACTCAGGCTCAGTACGAGACGAACGACGCCTCCAACCACTCGGCCACTGAGCTGGGTGCAACTACTAATTATATCTTATAATGATGGGATGGGGAGTAATCTAGTGCTAATCGGTGCTTCGATACACGTGTCATTTAATCATTAATTAATCATCACCTAGATGTTCAAAATCATAGCGTTTATCGTGCTGACATACCGATTGCTCTGCTAGTCAGCAGTTATCTATATGGTATAGATTCTATATAGATAACCGCTATTTTTAAGCTTTATGCTTTATGCTTTATGCTTATGCATAATTGCTACTGCGCCTGGGATAGTGTACCTCTTACTTATTTACACGTCTTACCTGCTCTTGCACATATAGAAATAGATAAACGTTAACTGACAGAGACATCGTTAGGTCCCCACGGCGAACGCTATGCCATTGAATATCTATGTCAGTGATTCTTATTCTTTTTGAAGTCAGTGAGCACTTCTGATCATAAGAAAAACTCGCGTAGCACCTAATTCAATTCAATCATCAAGTCAATCACATACAGTAGATAATACAATATTCAATTTCGGCTTTCATAATTTCGCGGAGCTCATGAAGTACCAGACTTCTACGGAGCACCGGTTAAGAACCACTGATCTAGATGATGATTTATCTATAGTGTAAGCAAGTAATGATTTTTTGAATTAATGAACTACATTGACAGATATAATGCGATGAAAATTGTAGCTTTTTTCCGTGGGGACACCTGAGAATTTTATTATTCACTTCTCGGGTTTGTTCATAGTAGTTATCGAATCTATTATTTTCCCTTGGAAAGCACAGATTAGTGTAAACACTGTATTCTAGTTTATTACAGATTAACATTTGTAGAGCATGATTATATTGTACTAGATTCGTCAAGAAACTTGAACAATTACTAATACCAATTCATGTTCATCTCGTACTATGACCAATCACATACTGCGCATTATTTTCTTTAAGACAAATCTAGTACACTATCATTCACACTTTATTCTTGGTGGGGAAGTCGGAATGAACCCACGGGAAAAATTCTATATTATACGCATACCCAATACATACAATAAACACAAAGATGAGAATTGTGCGCTGCTATGTATACCAAGTTCTATTTTATGGATTAGAATTGTGGATACTAGCCGACGCTATTATTAGAAAAACTTGGAGGCATTCGAGATGCGGGGCATCGCAGAATACTCAGAGTTTCGTGGAAGTTTCGTATATAACAAACGCTGAGTTCCTCCACATAATGCAGAAGGAAAAAGAGATACTTTCAATATCAACAATTTCAATATCTAGAGTATATTCTGAGGAATGGAAGCAGATTCCAGCTATTGCAAACAATGTTGCATGTTTGTGTTTGTGTCCTTCAGTTCCAATCTAGGAACATAGGGCCGAAACGTGTATGTTCCAACCGTTCTTAGCTGATTCCGGCCCAGACCTTCATTGGCTGCCTCTCTATTGGCTTTATATAGATTTTGGTCTGTCCCTCATTTTTGTCCCCTGTGGATTCCAACATAGCGCCTACTACGCTGGGCATACTGGTCGGCGTAGGACTACTGGTGTTTTCTGATTTGTAGCTCGACTGGTTCTTCATTTGTGCGTCTCCATAGTATGTAGTTTGATATACTTTCAGGATAGACTATTCTGATGAAGTGTAGTAGACATTTGCTTGCTTCCATTGCTCACACCATAGAGCAGTACTGGGTTGACGTTCAAGTTTACTATCCGAAGTTTTGTGTTGGTGATGAATAAGGTGCTGGCCCATATGTCCTTTCTTCTTCTTCTTCTTCGTTTCTCTCTTTCCAGCGAGGTCGTGATTATGCTTTACTCTTTTGTTGTCGCTCTTCGTACAATATCCCGCCATCTTTCCCTGTTCCCGGATTCCTTTGTTGCTTGTGTTATCGTGCTGTTGGTTGTTTGCCTTGATAGTGTCGGGCCACCTCATCGGCGATCTTCCTCTTGGTCTTTTTCCTTCCATTTTCCCCTATATCACCAGTTTTTCTAAGTTGTTATCATCTCTTATATTGATATGGCCGATGAATTTTAGGATTCTAGTACAGACAATCTGTGACAGTCGCTGGGGTTCATTTATTTCTTTATTAATAGATACGTTAGTTCTATGAGCTGTCCAGGGGACACGTAGTATCCGCTTCCAGCACCACATCTCACATACATATATATATATATATATATATATATATATATATATATATATATATATATATATAACACGTATCCATCTATATCTGTTATGTTTGTCTATAATCATGATTTTCGTCTCGCTCATGTTGATTTCCAGTTCATAGTTCTCACTTTCTATTTTCAATTTCTGCACTAGGCCTGTAAGTTCTTCTGCAAATGCTTTAGTTTCCTAAATATCGCTTTTGCTTTTCGAATTCGGTGCTCCACGTCTTACTTGCTTCCAAAGCATTGTTATTCTTCTACCTGTGGGATCATATTTGCAGTGGGATTACTACAGTTCTCTGCTACTCAATGCATGGACAATATCTCTATAGATTGCTTGACCTTGATTCAGCTTATAATTTTATATATTCAATCACAAATTCTTCAAAACCCTCTTTGACCTTCGATAGGTCAAATGGGGCGATAGTATGGCCTCTGTCATGGCCATTTACACGTTTCTAGAACCTCCTCGTCCTCTTTTACTTGAAGATCAAGGTCAAGGGGGAGGAGGTTCTAGAATCAGCTTGTTCTGTACTACGGATACTTTTCTTTCTCTGCACAGCCCAGCGATTCTCGCCGGGGAGTGTAGGATTCACCCTGCATATCATTGCAGGTCATACCCACTAAGCCCTCAACCCTTGCACACGGCCAAGCGCTGGCGTCAGAGGCTGAACAAAGCAAAACTGATTTAGCGCTAGGATGTTGTCTGACTCCTGATAGTTCACTATAATCTTCATAGCCCTGGTGCTTCGGGCCGTTGATGACTCTGGCCAAGCATGTCACTACGTCCCATTTTTTGGGCACTGTTGAAGCCCTCTCTTCAAATGCTTCTATTACTCCACACCAGGTACTGCTGGAAGCACCCATGCCTGGTGAACTCTTGAGCGACCCAGTACTCTGTTTCGCCGTGTTTGCGATTGGTCCATACTCGGATGTTCGGAATGAGCCGCCTCGTCCACTGTCTTCTTGGTGACTTCTACCATCTTCTCTGCCACTCTATCATGGCCGACTCCCTGTACTTTTCCTTTGAGTCCTTGGCCCATGTTCCTCCTTGCTTCAGGTGGTAGGTAGTGTTTCTCGCAATCGCCTGTAGGTCAGCAAGTTCTGTATATTTACGGTTTTGTAAGCACAACTCGTCCTAAGAGCCACGATGCAGAGATTTGAGCGCCGTCTCTGGTCGTATCGCTGTGAGCACGTTGCGGTAAATAGTCCAGAATTGCACTAATACTTTTGGATTTTAGTCTTTTTCTAAAAAAACGGACAAACCACCGATAAAAAACGATTGTAGTCCTAATGACATTCACAAAAAGAAGGCTTATTGTAATTTGTGTACATACCAATAAGCCTTCTTTTTGTAAAATTTCATAAGGTGCTTTATAATTCAAGCCAATATTTACAGTTTTCTCTAGTAAAAGAACATATTGGATTTTAATCTTTATCTATATTACCCATTACTAAAAATAAAATAAAATAATATTTTAAATATTCATGTTTTCTATCAAATATCCCAGTTGAAATATATTATATGTAAAATGTGTCCTAACTATGAGGTCTCTTCAAGAACATATACATATATGATAACATAGAATCAAATAAAAAAATATCATTCCATTTTTTTATATTTCATAAATCAATATGATTCATATGAAATTGAATTACTGTATTAAGTCCAAATCGGCGGTAAGCCCTTTAACTGATTTACCAACCCCACATTCGCCATTATGTTGACTGCTGTGTGTGGATGTTCGGGGTAGCAATTAGTCCACTCCGTGGGCTGCTCGCGCCGCCATCCCCGCTGTGATGTTGATAAAACGCCGCAATAAACGCTTAAATTGCAAGCCGCTTCCGTGCAAACGGCCCTTACCATAATAATAATTGCTCCGGGGAAGAAAAATCGTGTTTGCCGGCGGAGCGGAAAATGAGCGGCGCGACATATTTCCACAGCCAAAGGCTTCCCAGGGGACTGCCACACACACCGCTGCAGGACTTCGGAAGCCTGCCAAAAGAATGGCCCGAAGGGATTAACCGTATCGAGTGTTGTAACGTCACAATGGATGATGATGGAGCGCGTTTCAAGTGGATTACATGCTACACTCACAGTTTTAATAGTGTCATTATGATTATTATACTGTTTGTTTGTAATTACACTTGTGCAAACATCAAATCTAGGCAGCATGAAATGGCCCGATCTTTAATCTCGAACTTAACGAACCAACATTTGTGTAATTTGTAGAACTGCTAGAATTACAAAGTGATTTAAATAAACATAGCCGGCGCGCGCTTTGTGTAATATATCACTTATGAGAGAAAGAGTAATGTAATGCATTTATGAATGTGCATTTAGTAACGGAGCCGGCTTCAAGATTTATTTTAATAGTGCATTCATCAATTAATCATAAATCTAATAATATTTAAATCGTATATCCGGATTTTCAGAGAGAATCAATCTTCTCTATTTAGGCTATCGACTAAAGGCCTTTCTGCCACATTACATTTATTATATATATATATATATATATATATATATATATATATATATATTATATATATATTAAAATCGACAACAAACAAATCATTCCATGTTTTTATATTTCATAAATCAATGTGATTCATATGAAATTGAATTACTGTATTAACTCCAAATCGGCGGTAAGCCCTTTAACTGATTTACCAACCCCACGTTCGCCATTATGTTGACTGCTGTGTGTGGACGTTCGGGGTAGCAATTATTATATATATTATTATATCTACTATATATATACTACTATTTTCCTTGTTCAAATAACTAAAAAGATGTCGACTCATACTTTTATTATGACAAAAAATAAACATGGTTAATTTCATTAATTGAAAAAACGTATTAATCTACATGTTGATTTAGATTTAATTCCTTTGCATTAATTTCATCTCAAAATATAGTTAGTTACGGCGTCAGTATATTGGAGACGCTAGTAATTAGGGAAATAGTATTCCAGAAATATCTATGTTACTGATAGTAAATCGATTCTTGTCTATGTTCTTGGCAACGCTCTAACGCCAGCTGTTATAGTAGGGGGATTCATTACCCCAACAATGCCGCATTGTTTGTAACCATCGCAGGATGATTTCCGATAATGAGCCCTGTCCCACAGCGCCACTTGTACATGAAGTACAGAAGAGCAATTTGTGTTACGATGATTTTGTGGTTTCGTTCGTGTAAATTGAATTTGCAAAAATTATTTAAAAATGACTACAGGTAATTAATAATAATTAATTATTGTACATCTATCGTAATGAAGACACTATCAAAATTGATTTCCATCTATATGACAAAAGTAGGACTAAGTGGTCGTCGTCCAACGGGAGATGATTTTTATTGTCAAAAATAAGTATATAAGTACTATGCTATTTCTTGCATCTTCATTCTCTTCAAGACTTATTGATGTTACATGGATTAAAATTGAATGAATCTATGATCTGTGATTAATAAATTGCCAAAAATAACTTTATTAATCATAGATTCAATCAATTTTAATTCGTAAAATGAGTCTTGCTATAAAAAATATAATAAATAGTGTAGTAATGAGTTCAAGTCGCTTGAAATCATGAATAGCTGGGCATGTGTTGGTGTATCAATATTAAATCATCAAAATCATTAAAAACACATGTATTAATGTGTGAGTAAATATTTAAAAAGTCTCGTACTGAGCATTGGTAGGTCTGAGTTGGAATCCCATTGGAGCGAATTTTCGCGAATCACAGTTTTTCAGAAGTTTTCTGTAAATTTAAGGTAAATCCCGGTTCTTAAACACTTCTGACCTTCTCCCTTGATCTGAGGATAAACCTCACGGCCGATAGCCCTATGAAGATATAAGTTTAAAAAAAAACTTCTATATTTATAGGGCTATCAGCCGTGAGGCTTTTCCGCCGGTCAACGGAGAAGCTCAGAGGAGTTTAATCACCCGGTATTCACCTTAACTTCACAGAAAACCTTTGAAAAACTGTGAAAGGTGATTTGCAAAAATTCGCCCCGCTGGGGATCGAGCTCAGGCTCCCCAATGCTTAGTACGAGACGGACGACGCCTCCAACCACTCGGCCACTGAGCTGTTTTTTTTATTATATAAATAAAATATTATTTTTTTCAATTTTGACGATTTTTAAACTTGGGAACTTATGTCGGGGAATTAATTTTAAAGCTAATGTAATTCCCACTTAGAATGATCTTAGAGAGCGTGTTTTTATAGAAAAAATCAGATTTAGAAATTCACCCGGTTTTTTTATATAAAGAAATTTTACAATTTTTTAATCATATTCTACAGATATTTCCCTGTGGTTGTTTCGTCATCCATCTATCTTCACCTTGAATAGTTTGGAATTTCTTCCATTTCAGACGGCTGGTTTTTATAACATAAGTTGAAGTTGCTTTAAATCAACAGCAATTAGATTACATCCAATAAACACATTACTCATAAGTTGATAAAACATAAAAGCCGTCCTAATTTCTCTGAAGTTACTTTTAGGCTTTAGTCTTTTACTAGAACCCTATATGCTTCGTGCTTATTTTTTTGTCTGCAAAACAGACAATGAGCCTTGTCCCAGATTCCGCCCGCGCATTAATTGTAAAACAACGACCAGAATAAATTTAAACATCGCTCTTCCTGCACAACCACCCACACACACATGCAAACGGCACTTTTTTTCCCTCGACACAAAAGCACCCCGTGCTTTTGTTATGCAAACGCCGGACTGGAGATACGCGGCACGGCCCTCGTAATGAACGGCTAGTCAACTCGAGTACTTATCATTATTAACATTCCGCCGTTTCATCTGCAGCGCACGTCTCATTACCACAGCGAAGATTGCACGAGAGACGGTGTCAGAAGTAAACGAGCAAATTGTGTTTTTCGGTCGCAATTATTTTGCGCGGCTGCATGATGGTTTGCACGGGCACGGTATTACATTTTATACAATTTTGCATATGTGGTGTAATTTGAATTAAAATACGAGCCCACTTTTTTTTCAGGGCGTATTTTGTTCAATTTATTTATGCGTGTGCATATTGAAAGCGTGTATTGTATTTTTAAAATTGCACATTGCCTGTCATCAATGTGCTATTTTTAAAATCTCCTATTGTTTGAAAAATATTTACATGAAGTTCCATCATTTTATAAAATTCTGCATGAATTCACATCACTACCACATGCAAATATTTTACTTTGTATTTCGTTTATTGGACATTTACTGCGGTGTTTCACTACTAAACACCGTTCTCTGGTTCGGAGTAGATGATATTCTCATCAACACTCCAGTGGTTCGGAATTCACGTTAAACTGTAGGTCCACCTATATGTTGGCAGCAGCACTATAGGCAGAGAAAGATACCCATACGTCAGGAGTGATAGAGGTCAGAAACAACGCAAAAAGCCAAAAAAATCAGTGCTAACATATTTTGCATCAATTAATGTCTCCATATCACCAACTAAAAATCTAGCGGGGGTTTCCACAACTTCTGTTGCAGAAGCAACTGCTCCTGATCGGTGGTTACTTAGCAGCAACAGCAACAGTAGTTGAGGAAACCCCCGCTAGATTTTTATTTGGTAGTTTGTTGGTGATGTGCAGACATTAATTGAAGCAAACTATGTTGTATGATTTTTTTGGCGTTTGCGTTGTTTCTCTCCTCTATCACGCCACTTCTGACGTATGGGTATCTTTCTCTGTCCATAGTGCTGGCAGCATGCACTAGGACAAAACTTAGGGTCAGGTCGAAGGATGACTTTGAAGTCATTTTCTTTCAACCACGCAAAATCTAAACGGTGTTTCTTCAACCACTGTTGCTCACTGAATAGAAACCATCGAGCTGAAGCGAATGCAACAAAAAATAGGGTCAGGACGTAGGAGGTCAAAGTACTTTTTCTTCAATCACGCTAAATCTAGGTGGTTTTTCTTCAACCACTGTTGCGCACCGTATAGAATCCTCCGAGCTGAAACGAATGCAATAAACTTTAGGGTCAGGGCATAGGAGGTCAAAGTAATTTTCCTGCAATCACGCTAAATCTAGGTGGTTTTTCTTCAACCACTGTTGCTCACCGTATAGAAACCTCCGAGATGAAGCGAATGCAACAAACATTAGGGTCAGGGTCTAGGAGGTCAAAGTCGTTTTCCTTCAACCACGCAAAATCTAGGCAGTGTTTCTTCGACCAGTGTAGCTCACTGAATAGAAACCACTGAACTGCAGCGAATGCAACAAAAATTAGGATCAGGACGTAGGAGGTCAAAGTCATTTTCCTTCAATCACGCTAAATCTAGGCGGTGTTTCTTCAACCACTGTTGCTCACCGTATAGAATCCTCCAAGCTGAAACGAATGCAACCAAAATTTGTATCAGGGCATAGGTGGTGAACGTTATTTTCCTTCATCCACTTAAAATCTAACGGTTATTTCTTCAACAACTATTGCTCCCCGCATAGTAACCACCGAACAAACGCGAATGCAACCAAAATTAGGGTCAAGGCTTAGGTGGTGAACGTTATGTTTCTTCAACCACTGAAAATCTAGCTGGTGTTTCATTAACTACTGTTGCTCCCCACATAGAAACTACCGAGCTGGAACGAATACAAGAAAAAATAGGGTCACGGCAAAGGTGGTGGACGTTGTTTTCCTTCAACTACTCAAAATCTAGAATGTTATTTCTCTCCCACTGTTGCTCCTCACATAGAAACCACCGAGCTGACGCGAACGCAACAACAATTAGGAAGGCATTGGTGGTGAAAATAATTTTCTTTCAATCACGCCAATCTAGTCGGTTTTGGAACATCGAAAACACCGCTTAAAACATGAAAAATACTGTGCGAAAAAGTCTTTGACTTACGGAAACGTCTATTAAAACCTCAAGAGCATCGAAAAACAGCGTTTGAGAAATTGAAAATATCAATTAAAGTCTGAAAATCATCGAAACGCCGTTTGAAATATGAATAACAACAAAAAACAAAAATTCATGTTTTCCATACTACACACTGTGGTTTTCATGTTTTGATTGATTTTTTTCATTATTATGGCAGTAGAGAAACGAAGATATACATATATAAAGCTATAATAAGACCTATATTAACATACGGATGCGAGACATGGACATTAAATAAAGCACAAAAGAGCAAAATACAAGCAGTTGAAGTATATAAGGAGAGTTAGAGGAGTGACAAAAAAGGACAAAATGAGGAATGAGGATATAAGAAGAGAACTAAATGTAACACCGACAATAAAGTACATAGAGGAAAGACAATTAGGATGGTGGGGACACATAATTAGGATGGCAGAGACAGCACCAGCCAACAGAATATGGAGAGCAACAATCAAAAACAAGAATGAAGAAAGACATAGACAAAAATGGTATGAAGCTATATCGGAACTATTAGAAAGGAAAGGAAAAATCTGGAAGGAAGCAAAAGAACTGGCAATAAATAGAAGAGAATGGAAAAATTTATAAAAGAATAGAGGAAAATTAAAACCTTTACACTACACTGTGGTAGAAAAGGCCAGCGGATATATATATATATATATATATATATATATATATATATATATATATATATATATATCCGCTGGCCGAATGTTCAAATACCATTTGCAATATATATAGTAACGTGGGTAACGTAACAAACACCGTTTAAAACATGAAAACATTGTTTGAATGAAGTCAATAGAAACATACATACGTCAATTAAAACTTCGAAAAGCGGCATTTGAAATATGAATAATATCGAAAAACAGCATTTGAAACACATCAATTCAAACCAGAAAACATGAAAAACATTTATTATGCAACTAACCCCCTAGGAGGAAAGTTAAACGCCATCTGGCGGCACCACATCAATTAGCAATGCACACCCGTATGGTAATACCTGCCAACATGCTCATGCCATCAGGATTACCGGGTAGTGCCCTCTATGGAATAATATTCCAACAGAGTGCTTGAGATATCAGCACAAAGCCAATTTTGTGTCAAACAAATATAAGTGTGAACCCACCTCTTAGCAATCTACATATCTAGATTTCGATCTTATTAGATCTCATCAGTGTAGCTCAGCTAGTGAGGATGAATTTACACAATATCTCGAGTGGTTATATACAAACATTATTTAAAAAAAAATGGTTGTTTTTCATACCACCTCTGTTTTTCCTATTTTAATTGATGTTTTACATGTTTCAATCGCTGTTTTTAAAAAATATTTTTCAAGTTTTAAAACATGAAATTAAATTATTTAAAATATCGGTTGATATATGAAGAACGCCGTTTGAACGTGAAAATACCCCTGAAAACATGAAAAACAGCACGCTTGAAACATGAAAAGGTCGATTGCAACATGGAATATTGTATTAAAAAAATCAAAAAAACGAAAATTGATGTTGTTTATACCTCATACTATGTTTTTCTTGTTTTGATTGATTTTTCATATTTCAGCCGGTGGTTTTCGATGTTTATGGCAACTAAACATGAGAAATATCGTTTGAAATATGAAAATATCGTTTAAAACATGAAAAACATCAATTAAAACCTGAAAAGTATCGAAAATCATCCTCTGACATATAAAAAACACCGCTGAGAGAAATGTGAGAAATTCGATTGTAACATGAAGATCGAATTTCTCATAATTCAGCCGTATTTTCTATATTTCAAAGGATGATTTTCGATTATTTTTAGGTTTTAATTGATGTTTTTCAGTTTTAAATCATCGTTTCATATATCATCAATTCAAACCTGAAACACATCGAAAAACACCAGTTGAAACATGAACAAATCAATTAAAATCTGAAATCATCTCATGTTTTTTGCCCTTACGTTTATAAAGACATTCATAGAGAAAATTAGAACAACCGCAATGAAAAATTTAATTTTTTTAAGCAAATATGTATATCACAAAGTGAACATATAAGCTATTAACATAAGATATTTAAATTATTCCCAAAAAAAGACCAGGTTTTGCAAATTATTTGTAAAACCGAGTAGTAAAAATTAAATTATTATTTATAAGTTTAAAAAAAAGCACAATTTAAGCCCCCCCGCTATTAAAACATTGTTTAATAATTCACTCCATCCATTCTCCCACTTTTTTTTTTATTCGCATCCCCTGTTTCCGCAAACTGCAGCATTTATGCCCGCCACGCTCGCAATTAATTTGCCCGCGCAAATATTAGAATCTCCTTTTTTATAATTTACCTCTCCCCGGCGGCGGTTTTTTTTGGGGCGTCCTGCTCGAATTTACTGCCACTATCAGGCGGCCAAATTGGTTCGAATAAAATTCCGTTTTGTTTATCGCGCACCGTGCATTAATTTAAAGAGATTTCCCGCGCGTAAATCATTTAACAAACAAAACTGCAGGGCGAATGCAAACTAAAAGCGACCTGCATGTATAAATCGCAATAATAAAAGCACGGCGGAACGGGGATAAATGCGACTTTTCGTGATTGTTATGTATTGCGGATTAAAAAAATAATAGCAACGGATGTGCGTGTGTAGTGTTTAGGGGTCGTAAATCAAATGAGTTTTACTGGTTGTTAAATGGGGGGTGTCATTGTGTGCTAATGTTGATGGTACTTTTAATTTTATGGTTCTGAATTTTATTTTATTGCAGGTGCTTGGTAATCTTAAACTGTTTGCTTGTACTTTGTAGATCATTTTTGTTATTTATCGCCGGCCTTTTGCTGGAAAATATGCCTGCTTAAAGTATTTTCATTAGAAAATAATAAACGAGATTTGTATACATATTGAAAATCGATAACTAACTTACTGGATTATTACTGCCCTGAGCCAACATTGTTGGTTTTAATTTTGATTAGAAAAGTATTTCTTTGTTTTCTATAAAAATCACCAGATTAATTTGAAATTATTATAAACGGGTTGCATAGAAATTAATAAAATATGAAAATATTACGAGCTTACATTTTCACTTTGTGATAAACATAAATTAAAACCTCATTAAAAAGCCGATTAATTAAATAACGTGAGGAATGTGGTTACATTTCGAAAACCAGAAATACGTATATGCAAAAATATTCAATAACTTTAATAATAACTAATGAAATCGAATATATATATATATATTCGATTTTTATCTGATTCGGCCCATTTTTACCATTGAAAAAACTTTCGTCACCTTTTTTTAGTAATTATAATATATGTTTGTATAGCAGATTTTTTTTTCTGAGATTATGCCAGTTATGATTATAGATATATTTGTTCGATCTGGTATCACAAAAACCTTCAATTGTTTAGCTGTAGGAGACCGTGCAGCAGCGGCTATTTTGGCCTTAGGCGGGTAGTTGGCTGCTTCGCCTTTGCAGATGATTTCTTAGCCTTGTCACCGACGGTTTTTTCCGTATCCTTGACAGCAGCCCTTTACCGATTTAGGGCTTCTTTGGTGACTTCGTCTTAGCTGCGGCGGTGCTTGCTGCACAATAAAATATAATAGAAGTTTATTATTCGTATATTCTATTTAGAATATGACGTATATTTTGTGCGTTTATATAACCATAACATTACCAGTACAAACTTGTTTATTTTGGGATATCTCCACTCTGATACACAAACATTAATAGAAACCTAGATATACTTTTTATCAATTTATGGGAAGAAAAGTCCTTTAGTCGCAGCAACCCTCTTCACTATTCAGTGGCGAAATGGACGCGACACCGTATAAAATCGCACAAAGGGAAACTTTTATGTGCTCACTGAAGCCCATGTTGACACACATTTCACGCGCGCCGTTGGCAAAATTGTTGTAATGGCGACCCGAACTAGTCCAGATAAATCGGAATCGAATCAATTAGCGCCGGGATGGCCCACGCTGGTCTTTAAAAAGCGAAACTGTTTCACTAGGTGAAACGCTACCGGTGCCCGCCCACGGGGCGCGTGTTGAATTATTAATGTGGAAAAGTGCGCCGAGGCCTACGCGATTAATTCACGACGGCTGCGAACATTACAAGATTAACCTTCGCGACTGTAGACTGTAAAAAAAGTCGTTTTATGGAGAGCTACTTAGTGGCCGTTTTGGGTTGTTGTAACCTTAACATTTCGATGTGGAGCACGTTGCTGCAGTAAAACTGCATCTTCCTGTCGTAAATATTTTCAAGGCAGTTTACACGAGAATTTGAGATGACTAGTAGTAATTGCACATTGTGTTTAAATTATTTCAGATTATTAAAGTTTGCAAAGTAATGATTATTAAACAACCGTAATTATTTCCTGTATATAATTAATATAATATATGATAATATATATATATATATATATATATATATATATATATATATATGATAATATATATATATATATATATATATATATATATATATATAATTTAAATTGCTATGATATTTACAATTTCAATAGAACAAACTTAAACGACATACACCTTAACAGCTACATACTTCACTAATCCGATTGTATCCCATGGCAATGGCAAAGACATGAACGAAACCATGAGACAACTACAGATACTGACAGACAAGACGATGCAATGGATGCGGAAATGGAAACTTCCTAGGGGAAGCATGTAAGCATTCCCCTAGGAAGTTTCCATTTCCGCATCCATTGCATCGTCTTGTCTGTCAGTATCTCACAAAAATGTCAACTCCTAATTGCAAAGCATAAAATATCCGGGCACTCACCAACCATAAATAAACTGGGGCCTGACGCAACCTAAAACCACAATCAACTATCTTGGAATATAACAATAATTAAAATTTTAATCGACATTACAATAACAAATTACTACAAATTTAATAAAAAAGAGTTAAATATTTCAGAATCCTTATAGAGGATGATATGGGTATATCGATCCATACCGCTGCGAGAATTTATAAATCTATATGCAGAAGAATGTTGGATTAGGACATACTGTCAGCCAAACGCAACGAAAAAAACCGATATCTATAATAGACAAAGCCGACCGGAAAGCACATCGATGCATCCATTCAAAGACAAAGACACCAAGAAAGATATTCTCAAGCCATTTGGCTTCAAAAGACGGACAAGACATACAAAATTGACACCCTCTGGCCAGCGAAAGAGAGGGTCGCTGGCCAGACTTCACTCCCTAGCCCGAGCTTGTAGCAGTTTTCGAGCCATCTTTATATACAGATATATTGAAATTAGACGTCTTCGGTTTTGCGAACAGTGCCTGTGCATCATTTTGCCTGACCGTAGAAACAATAACGGAATGGCTTTACATGCCCTTAATAAAATCTGCTCATGTTTGCCTATACTATCCTTACACCTCCATAGATCTATCTCCTGCAATCTGGTGGCTGCCATCTCCGCTCTTTCCCACCTAAGATATATTTATATATATATATATATATATATATATATATATATATATATATATATATTACGTTACTATTAAATATTCTAATTTTAGTTATCTTTGTTATCTCATTGGATCTCCATATTTGTGAAGCATATTAAATGTTCCCTGTGTTTTTAAGTCTGTTCTTGTCCTCGTTCACTCCTTATCACTTATTTCGCTCATCGGGCAACAAAATAGTTTTACTTTTTATATTTCTCTGTCGTTTAATTTTATTTTCTTATGTTTTGCTTCATTTATTGTTATATTATATCTCCATTCCGTTGTTATATTCTTGCTGTACAGTATTTTTTATAAAGGACATGAATCTGGTCCTGCACCGTCCCACCTCCGTATTTGAGTAGTTCACTGAATATTTCATCCAATCCCGATTTTTCAATTTACCGACGACTTATTTTGAGTATTTTTTCCCTTGATATGTTCCTACGTTTGGTATGTGGTGTTGGTATCATCAGGTTGTGTTTCGATGGCTAACACTGATGCCTTCGAAACACAACCTGATGATAACAACGCACACCAAACAAACGTATGTCAGCTTTGCCATACAGCTCTCGAAATTATTGTTTCCAATCCTCGATAGTATTCCTTGTAGTTTGTATATTTCTTTATTTGATTCTTTCTATTTCTGAGCATGTTCCACACCTTCTTTTTTTCCTTCATAGAGGTCGTATTCCGTCTTTTGTAAACTTTTCCCAGTGCGCTTTTTTTATGGTTTGGATATTGTTCTTGATTATATTTCTTACAAACTTGTATTCGTTGTATGTAATTGATTTTGATCTGTACTGTAGGTATGATTCTCGTTTTTCTTCAGTCAGCTTCTTAACTTCTTTGGTAAACCACGGTTTGGTCTTTGGATTTTTACTCCTTTTTATACAACTTCTTCATAGTGCTTTGTCCGCAGCTTTTATTACATTGTATATTAGTTTGTGCCATACGGTTTCAACATCGCATTCTTCTTGTATTTTGCATTTCCTGATTATTTCTTTTAGTCTTGGCTGATATAAGTATCTTGTTGAGTCATATTGGCCTAAATAAACAAACAATACCTCATAAAGATTACACATTAAGCCTTCTGTAGCTTCTCCCTTTTTCGCTGCAGAGTGCATGTAGTTTTCGCGCATACAAGGCTTTGGTTGGTTCATGAATTTTCTGAGGTCAAGGTTCTCACGTGAAGAATTCTGCTGGGGTGGATATTTCTGTTTGTGATTACAAAAACTATCATAGATATCTGTCCTCGTATGTTCTGAAATGTGAATTTGTATTGTGGGTTGTGAGGAATGACGGTGTTGTTATAATTCGTAGTTGATTTTGAGCTGAATTCGTTTTTCGCTATTTTCGTTTTTACTATCTTATTCGTTATATCATTTTTTACATTTTTTACACCTGTTAGGGGAAGTGTAGCGCAGGGCAAGGCTTCGGACTGCTCAGCCGAAGATTGTGAGTTCAAATCACACAAAGCGAAATACTTTTCAGCTTGCACGCGCACCCCACTCCCCAACCCGCTTGGCTAGCGTGAGGTTTCATGGCTAAACACCTTTCTCTGGTCCGGAGTTCTGGATAGTTGGCTGGAGGGTAGCATAGCTACAGACACTTAGGCTTCAAAATGGGCCCATTGTGAAACCTCCCTTTAAGGCTGCTCACTGTCCCACCAGTCATTTTTGCGTGCAAGCTGCAAAACTCTGGCGGGTGAGGAGCTGCCAATGCTGACCATACTAGGCCAGCACTCCCCTAGTATTAGATGCCTAGTGTTTACTAGAGCTGGGCAGAGGCATATTACATGCTCTGCTGTTTGTTCTTCATTGCACCCTCTACATAACGGGCTGTTCACCAGACCCATCGTGTGTAGGTGTTTGTTTAGCCGGCAGTGGCCAGTTAGGATGTTATTTGTCAATAATATCAGAGTAGTTCTAGATAAGTTAAGGCGGGCCGTGGCTGCAATTTTGCCTAATTTCTACCTTTGATTGCTTGCAGCCCGGCGTTTCTCGCCATCTTACCTTGTGAAGAGCATGTATCCTATGCTCTATTATTTTTTTCAGAGTACCTGCAGGAAGTATTTCATCCTCATGGGTTGTTAGAGGATGTAAGGATCCCTTCCTGGCAAGTTCATCTGCTATTTCGTTCCCCTTGATGCCACTATGTCCTTTTATCCAGCAGAGTTCTAGTTTGTTATATTTAGCTAGCTCCTCCAGTCTGTGTAGACTTGAATATAGCTCTTTCAACACAAATGTGTTGGCATTTCGTGCAATTAGAGGTGCTTTGCTGTCTGTGAGTATTTGGATATGTTTATCCTTAATATTCCGGTTAGCTAAAATTTTAACATACTTTAGTATTCCTGTTAATTCAGATTGGAACACTGACGTGAGTCTTCCAAGTGGTGCACTTATCTTGAGATCGAGTTCTGGTGAGAATATTCCATAGCCAGATCTCGTCTTAGTTTTGGATCCATCAGTATACATGGTTATGTTGGCGCCTTGTGGGATACCATCCATTGTGATGATGGTCTGAAAGTGTTTGACAAAACTGTATTTGGGTAGAATTCTGTCGGACTTGCCTTCTATGAGGGGGTCTAGTTTGATAGCTTCACTCAGGTCCGGAGTAGATGATATTCTTATCTAAACGTACTCCAGTGATCCGAAATCTACGCTAAACGAAGTCCACCTGTAGTGTCAGTTGCCAGCACTATACGCAGAGAAAGAGACCCATACGCCAGAAGTGGCGTGAAAGTGGTCGAACACCTGCTATTGCATCATTTCCGATTCTTGCGTTCAGATTAGCAAGAACTATCATTTCATCTTGGCCCTGTCCGTTTGGTTACTAGTAGTGACAAATGCTGACGTCGCGCTATAGTATTAGTATGAGCGTGACGTCAGCATGTATCACTAGTAGTAGCCAAACGGACAGGGCCCAAATGTGCTAATACTACCAAGCACTGTTTGTAACTCATCATAGAAACTGCCTATTACTTCCCTGGATTTGGTAAAGTCAGGAGAGTAGACGCTTATCATATGTGCAGACTTTGTACTTCCTTGTTTGACTGTTACTTGCAGTTTCAAGTTTTTCGTACAGCTGCGTTCCAATGCCTGAAGTTGCTCTTCGTTTTATCTTTATCACTGTTTATACCTAGTGTTTTCCTTTCTCTTCCTCTTGGTTTCCAAGAGTCCGCAGATGTCAATCTTGTGTCTTTCCACTTCTAGCTAGATTTCCTGATAGTTGTTGCTCTCGAAAGTCACGTTCCAGCATCCGATTCTTACTGCTTTAGGTTTCCTAATTCGTTTAGTCATTTTTCTGGCCAACTAGTCATCAGTTACACCAGTCTTATCCGAGGTTGAATTGTTGGTTCTTTGAGAAATGTATGATTTTTACTCCAATTTTAAGATTATCTAATAACTTAAACCAGCTCAATGACCTATTGATTAGAGGCGTCGTCTGCTGCCTACTGAGTATTATGGAGCATCAGTTCAAACCTCACCGGAGCAAATTTGCGTGAATCACCTTATACAGTTTTCAATATTTTTCTGAAGTTAAGGTACATGCCGGGTGATTCAACTTCTTCGAGCTTCTATCTGTCTTCATTTGTTATTCTTTTTCAGACCTTTGATGTCTACCTCTGAACCAAGGCCTCTCTTTCAGTCTTCCATGCCGGTCTATCTTGGGCGCCTGGTACCACTTTTGTCTGTTAGTTCTCTTTCAGTCTTCCATGCCGGTCTATCTTGGGCGCCTGGTACCACTTTTGTCTGTTAGTTCGTCTGGCCAACTCTTCCCGTTCCTCTTTTGGTGTATCTTGGGCATCAGTGGATCAGTTGGATTGTCCATGTGTCTAATTCTTGATGGCCATGTGTCCCACCCACTTCCACTTGAGTTCGGTTATACATTCTGCAACCTACGTCATTCTGGTTCTTCTTCTCCTTTTACCGGGGAAAAGTTTCACGGCTGATTATGATATTACGAGAAATGGTAGGTCGCGCCACAGCTTTTGTTGCTTTGCTATTACACCATACTATGGAAATATGAGGCGGGATTTTAAATGTAGTAATGAAAACTAACAAACGGAACAACTGACGGAAGCTAAGCACCCTTGCTCTGCCTAACATGAATAAATATACCAACTTGAAATCAAACAATCCAGCAGTTAACAACCTTTTTTTCCACGTGCGCAGAATGAGTTGCAAATTGTACTGCGATACGGCTCCCTATGCGGCTGATATTAATAGAAGTGTTTCTAATAACTGAATATTATAGCTTTTGTCAGTCTCATATGTTCGTAAGCATAAAATAATTATTTATACCCATATTTATTGATTATTATGATAACAGGGTAGTGATATTCCGTGTAATCATTACATCATCTGTAATTATAACTGGTGAAAAAATAAAATAAAACAAACAATTTAAAACGCTCGGTACCAGACATGCAATTCGCATTTCTAATCACGCACCATAAATTAATTAATCACATTCAGCTTGATTACAATTCAATTTGCCCCACTTTTTGTTTCATCCATTCACGGCATGATTTATTCGTGCAACACACGCGCCAGTATTTTTGCGAGATCGCTATTATTTAATATTCTACCTGTCTCGTTCGCCGTTCACCCCGTTGTGCACGTACAATTATAATGTAATGTGGTATATATGGTTGTTTAGATACGACAGTTTGTAAAATATAATACCAAAATTATTGTTTTTGTATGCGTTCATCAAACCGAAAAGCAACCACTAAATGAGGTTTGTTATCCATTAAACAACTACACTTAATTCATCAATAACATTTATTGAAATCTATGTATGAACTAAATTTTAAATAGTGCCCCCCTAATTTTTTTTATTAACGTTATATATATATATATATGTATATATATATATATATATATATATATATATATATATATATATATATTCCTTGCGGTTGCTCCGGAGTGGGTCCTGGCCACCTGGTTTTGGGAAATCTCGAACAAATAAACAAAATAAAAGAGGTTTTAAAAATTCAGTTAACGTATGTATGTCCTTAATATTCTAAATTATATGCATTAGCTAAATTTGAAAGACTTCCCCCAAAAATGATTTTTTTTAAATATTTTAAATTGTTGTGGCTGAATGACGTAACAATTGTCTATCTCTAATTAACCATCCAAGACAACGGACAATGGGAGTAGTTTCCTAAACCAGGCAGATGGATGAGCCCTTCGCCCAGGAAGCTAAGGTCCATCTGCTTGCAGGAAACATCTGTATTATATTTTTATAGATTATTATAAGTTAGTCTTACTATAAATTTAAAAAAATATATATATTTTTTAAATTCAACATAAATTCGAATGTACGTATTTAGAACTATTATTGCCATTTTCATCGCATTTGCCTTGGTATTACTCGAGTTACAACCATCAGAAATATACCACATACACAAATATTTAACTTGCTATAAATGAGAGGGATTTTAATTTTTTACAAGTTGAAGGTGTGACTGGGCCTCCCAAAACACCGAGCCATAGACATAGTTTTCTCGTTTGTCCTAGCCCTGTAGGTATGGGAAATATACAAATGTAATAATACCCATGTCACAGTCTTTTATACAAGACTTTTAATTTTCTAATCATTTAATGAAGTCAATTTAAATTTACTCAGCATTTTTAAGAATCATTAATTTTATTAAAATTCCCGCTTGTGCTACCAAGCGCTAGACAATCATTCACACCAACATAAGAAGCGCGCTAAATTTAAACCAAAAACAGGAATTTCTGAAGGCCGAATTTATCAAGCTGCCAGAGCACTAAATCGTCATGGAACGCACCCAATGTGTTCCAACGTTTCAATCCACTAATGCATCCGCACTAGAGATGTCGCCAGCAACCCCACGGCCACGTGGCATCTTCGTTCGCCCCGAATTGGCTAGATGCCGACACACGGGGGTCGCGCGCGTTTTGCTGCCGTGAATTGGCGCGCATCGACCCCATTGCGGTTCATCCCCCGGCATTACAACGCACGCGGCCGCGATGAGCCGCCACCCCCTCGCTAAAACGCCGCCGCAACAAAAACAGGTGAAACAGACGGCGGGGGGTGAATTAATCAATGCATGTGTACATTTTGGAACAACTTACGACTATCGATCGGCGGCGAAACCAACGCGCGCGCGCACTCACCCCCAAAATCCACCCCCATAATAAATACCGGCATTTATTTTCGCCCATTGTGACTGACTGACGAATATCAGCCGAAATTTTAATTAATCCCGGCGCTGCAGCGCGTTTATTAATCTGATGCACTCGGCGACAAATTAAATTCGCGAAAATGCAAATTAAATTAAAAAGTCACGCCGCTCACACGAGCATGCATTACTGTAATTTAGAAGGAACGTGAGGTATGCGCGCATTATGCGCGATCGTCCAATAAATTCGGACGCAGATAAATTTAGGGGTTGACATGGTGTGTATAACCGCGCGCTCATAACCGGCACGGGATGGTACAAGCGGTTTTATTACAGCGGTCTGGGGGGTTGGTGGTGTATTGGAATGATCGTGCACGCGAGACATTGTTTGCCACGCCAGTGCGGTAGTTCCAAGGGCGAATGCTCTAGTTGGAAAATCATTAGTTTAAAGGGGAGGATGGAAATTTATAGAGGTTTATAATGTATAGTTGTGTTTGTATCGCTTTTTTTGGGTTTCCGTGAGTCACTAATCGACTTTTTATTCATATCTGGCATGAAACGAGTCAAATGTGATTTAAAGTGTTACATAATTTAAGGGGTCACTCTGAAAAAGTCATATTTTCTAGTTGAGAAGCTAAAGATTTAGAGTTACTGTTTAGAGGCGTCGTCCGTCTCGTACTG
Source organism: Lordithon lunulatus (assembly GCA_963942505.1). NCBI lineage: Eukaryota > Metazoa > Arthropoda > Insecta > Coleoptera > Staphylinidae > Lordithon > Lordithon lunulatus. The sequence continues at coordinate 50,782,709 of OZ012669.1, forward strand.
AGCATTGGGGAGCCTGAGTTCGATCCCCACCGGGCAGCGAACTTTCGCGAATCACCTTTCACAGTTTTTCAGAGGTTTTCTGTGAAGTTAAGGTAAATACCGGGTGATTAAACGCCTCTGAGCTTCTCCCTTGACAGGCGGAAAGCCTCACGGCTGATAGCAATATGAAGATAGAAGTTTTTAGTAGTAAAACCTTTATGTTCCTGTTTGTTCGTAGTATTGCGGGGTGTTGAAATAATGCGTTTCTACTCAGCCACATTTAGAAGAACACCAGCTTTATTTTCATTATCTAACACAAAAATCCATATACAAACTTCTCCCACAGTCGGGACTGCGGCAGGCAGTTGACCCGCCGCAGGTTGAAAATGGCTATTAGCGCTACACGTTATCGCAACTAGACTTTATACTAGACATATTTCCTACAAATACTAACATTATTTTTACAGATATTTAAGTTATTATTTATTACTACTTATGCAATAATACCTTGAGTGGTCTCGCTGACAAGTCTGCGACAGTTCCAGAAGACCAGGGGTGGCCAACAAGTCGACCGCGATCGACCGGTTGATCGCGAAGCCAATTTTGATCGATTGCTCGCGATGTTTTAATACAGTCTATAAACATAGTATTTAGGAGGAATAATTTAGGTTAGGAAACATGATTTATTCCGTCTAATTTCTTATTTATCCCGTTTTCTTATTTTATGACAGCATAACTCCACGTTAGGATTATGCTAACAGAATGAGTATACGCACTTACTACTCAGTTCTTATTTTCACAATAAACAAAATAGTATTCGCACTTACCATTTCGCTCTTAATTCTTAATACTGTTACTATTGTGTAAAATAGCCCTTGAAATGTGATTTATTAATTATAATAATAATATAATTATAGCATATTTAATTAAAGTGTGGATTGAAGGTAATACTTCAATCGACACTTTAATTAAATATGTTATAATTATATTAATAATATTATCAAAAATAATCAACGACTTTTAGTTGTAGATTGTGAAAACTGCTTCTTTTCTTATAGGTCATTCACAATAAGAGCGGTAGGGGTAGCGTAGCTGTAAGCGAAATTGCACACATGCACAAAAATGCGGGCGTTTACAGCAGCGCAGTAAAACTATGACAGAGCATGGGTAATTATCTCTACCATAATTATTGCATAGCATTACTGCCCAATTCTGAACGTCTGAATGTTTATAGCCATGCAAAATATTGCTTACCGCTACCTTACCACTACCGCGCTTATTGTGAAAGGCCCATTAGTCTGTATGTTGTTTAAATTTACCGATATATTAGTAGCTAAATCTAGTATCTAATCTAATAAAACGTCAAAAACCTTAAGCCCTATCTTGTTTCACTATAATACACAATTTTTAAATTGTTCCAACATGGAAAAATAATGTAATATGAAATTTTCGTAAAGAAGTCGAACAGATTGTATTTTAATGGCAGTATAAAAATATTTATTTTACATAATGTTAATACTGCAGCCATATTATGTCGCGCTGTAAAATCGTGAGCACGCTCGCGGCAGTTTTTAATTCCCAAGGGATATCGCCAGGATATTATAATTTCCATAATCTATTCATCGAGCGCTCACAATTTAGTTTTATGTGTGCAAAACCAGTTAATCTATATCTCTGTATTTTCATTTTTATTGCACAAACCGAGCATCTAGCAGCAGGTAGAGGAGCCGAGACCGTCAGTGGTTTTTAAAACGACGAAGATCGTGCTCGCCGCCCTCGCCAACTGTCGTGCCAGATGTAAAAGGGTCGTTAAGAGGCTAAACAGTTGGTTTATTATACGAAAACGTCTTTGTTCGATCATGGTGTATATTACAGATGTTTATAAAGTAGGGCAACCAAAATTATGTTCTACAAATAATATGTGTTTTCAAATATTAACTATTCATTAGAATTATAAAAATAATCACACTTACTGTGTAAAGGATTGTTAATGCCAATAAAGGTTTATTATATAAAAATAATCTTGGACTACATAATATAAATCAATCTAACTTCACTAGTAAATTAATAATGCTCTATTCTTTTTTATATTAATAATAATAATTCGTTTATACATCACAGCAATACAATTTAGAAAAAAATAAGATTAACATGAATTCACTTTAAATTAAAATTCTAACATGAACCTTTATATAAACATATCATTAAAATTAAAATATATACCTATACAATAAAAATAATAATAATAATTATTATTATTATTACTAATAATAATTTATTTGTACTAACACTGATTTTTTTTTTACAGAAAACACTCATGTTTGCATAATTGCACTAGTAATATAATAAATACAATAAATTTCAACTAAACGTTGATATAATTATGTTTGGTAGTTATTTAGCTTCAAAATTAAGTAGTATTTGTTTATTTTGGCCAATTAGTTTTTTCATAAAAATTTATTCTTTAAAAAAATCGTAATAAATTGAACTATTGAAATTACAACTAAATATTAATATAGTTATGGTTGGCACTTATTTAGCTTAAAAACTAAGTATTATTTGTAAATTTTGGTCAATTAGTAACGTTGCAATGCGGGTAAATTCAAAACATAACTTTTCATAAAAACTTTTTGTTTTAAAAAAATTGTAATAAATTAAATTATTGAAAATACAAGTAATTGTTGATATAATTATATTTGGCACTTATTTAGCTTGAAAACTAAGTATTACTTGTGTATTTTGGTCAATTAGTAACGTCTCAATGCGGGTAAATTCAAAACATAACTTTTTCATAAAAACTTTTTGTTTAAAAAAAATCGTAATAAATTGAATTATTGAAATTACAACTAATTGTTGGTATAGTTATGTTTGCAACTTACTTAGCTTAAAAACTAAGTATTATTTGTGTATTTTGGTCAATTAGAAACGTCTCAGTGCGGGTAAATTCAAGACATAACTTTTTCATAAAAACTTTTTGTTTTAAAAAATCGTAATAAATTAAATTCTTGAAATTACAACTAATTGTTAATATAATTATGGTTGGCACTTATTTAGCTTCAAAACTAAGTATTATTTATGTATTTTGGTCAATTAGTATCGTCTCAATGCGGGTAAATTCAAGACATAATTTTGTCATAAAAACTTTTTGTTTAAAAAAAATCGTAATAAATTGAATTATTGAAATTACAACTAATTGTTGATATAGTTATGTTTGCAACTTACTTAGCTTAAAAACTAAGTATTATTTGTGTATTTTGGTCAATTAGAAACGTCTCAGTGCGGGTAAATTCAAGACATAACTTTTTCATAAAAACTATTTGTTTTAAAAAATCGTAATAAATTAAATTCTTGAAATTACAACTAATTGTTAATATAATTATCGTTGGCACTTATTTAGCTTCAAAACTAAGTATTATTTATGTATTTTGGTCAATTAGTATCGTCTCAATGCGGGTAAATTCTAGACATAATTTTGTCATAAAAACTTTTTGTTTAAAAAATCGTAATAAATTGAATTATTGAAATTGCTACTAAATGTTGTTAAAGCTATAGCCGGTACTTATTTAGCTTCAAATTGAAGTATTATTTGTTAATTTTGATCAATTAATAACGTCTCAGTGCGAGTAAATTCAATACATAACTATATCAAAGAAAACTTTTTGTTTAGAAAATCGTAATAAATTGAATTATTGAAACTGCAACTAAATGTTGATAACGCTACAGTTGGTACTTATTTAGCTTCAAAATAAAGTATTATTTGTTAATTTTGATCAATTATTAACGTTTCAATGCGAGTAAATTCAAGACATAACTATATCATAGAAAACTTTTTGTTTAAAAAATCATAATAAATTGAATTATTGAAATTGCAACTAAACGTTGATAAAGCTATAGTCGGTACTTATTTAGCTTCAAAATGAAGTATTATTTGTTAATTTTGATCGATTATTAACGTCTCAATGCGAGTAAATTCAAGACATAACTATATCATAGAAAACTTTTTGTTTAAAAAATCGTAATAAATTGAATTATTGAAATTGCAACTAAATGTTGATAAAGCTATAGTCGGTACTTATTTAACTTCAAAATTAAGTATTATTTGTTAATTTTTATCAATTAGTAACGTCTCAATGCGAGTAAATTTAAGACATAACTATATCAAAGAAAACTTTTTGTTTAAAAAATCGTAATAAATTGAATTATTGAAACTGCAACTAAATGTTGATAAAGCTATAGTCGGTACTTATTTAGCTTCGAAATTAAATATTATTTGTTAATTTTTATCAATTAGTAACGTCTCAATGCGAGTAAATTTAAGACATAACTATATCAAACAAAACTTTTTGTTTAAAAAATCATAATAAATTGAATTATTGAAATTGCAACTAAATGTTGATAAAGCTATAGTCGGTACTTATTTAGCTTCAAAATTAAGTATTATTTGTTAATTTTTATCAATTAGTAACGTCCCAATGCGAGTAAATTTAAGACATAACTATATCAAAGAAAACTTTTTGTTTAAAAAATCGTAATAAATTGAATTATTGAAACTGCAACTAAATGTTGATAAAGCTACAGTTGGTACTTATTTAGCTTCGAAATTAAGTATTATTTGTTAATTTTTATCAATTAGTAACGTCTCAATGCGAGTAAATTTAAGACATAACTATATTAAAGAAAACTTTTTCTTTAAAAAATCGTAATAAATTGAATTATTGAAACTGCAACTAAATGTTGATAAAGCTATAGTCGGTACTTATTTAGCTTCAAAATGAAGTATTATTTGTTCATTTTGATCAATTAGTAACGTCTCAATGCGAGTATATTCGAGACATAACTATATCATAAAAAACTTTTTGTTTAAAAAAATCATAATAAATTGAATTATTGAAATTGCAACTAAATGTTGTTAAAGCTATAGCCGGTACTTATTTAGCTTCAAAATGAAGTATTATTTGTTAATTTTGATCAATTAATAACGTCTCAGTACGAGTAAATTCAATACATAACTATATCAAAGAAAACTTTTTGTTTAAAAAATCGTAATAAATTGAATTATTGGAATTACAACTATTTGTTGATAAAGCTATATTCGGTACTTATTTAGCTTCAAAATAAAGTATTTTTTGTTCATTTTGATCAATTAGTAACGTGTTAATGCGAGTAAATTCAAGACATTACTATATCATAGAAACCTTTTTGTTTAAAAAATCGTAATAAATTCAATTATTGAAATTTAAAATAAATATTGATAAAGCTACAGTCGGTACTTATTTAGCTTCAAAATGAAGTATTATTTGTTAATTTTGATTAATTAGTAACGTCTTAATGCGAGTAAATTCAAGACATAACTATATCAAAGAAAACTTTTTGTTTAAAAAATCGTAATAAATTGAATTATTGAAATTGCAACTAAATGTTGATAAAACTATAGTCGGTACTTATTTAGCTTCAAAATGAAGTATTACTTGTTAATTTTGATCAATTAATAACGTCTTAATGCGAGTAAATTCAAGACATAACTATATCATAGAAAACTTTTTGTTTAAAAAATCGTAATAAATTATATTATTGAAAATGCAACTAAATGTTGATAAAACTATAGTCGGTACTTATTTAGATTCAAAATGAAGTATTATTTGTTAATTTTGATCAATTAGAAACGTCTGAATGCGAGTAAATTCAAGACATAACTATATCAAAGAAAACTTTTTGTTTAAAAAATCATAATAAATTGAATTATTGAAATTGCAACTAAATATTCATAAAGCTACAGTCGGTACTTATTAATCTTCAAAATAAAGTATTATTTGTTAATTTTGATCAATTAGTGATGTCTCAATGCGAGTAAATTCAAGACATAACTATATCATAGATAACTTTTTGTTTAAAAAATCGTAATAAATTGAATTCTTGAAATTACAACTTAGTGATGATGTATCTATGTATGGCAGTTCTTTAGTTTCAAAATGAAGTATTATTTATTTATATTGGTTAATTAATAAGCTCTCAATGCAGAAAATTTCAAGACACATAACTTTTCGATTAATAATAAAATAATCGTAATAACTTAAATTGTCGAAACTACAGCTATATCTTGATATAATTATGTTTTGGCACTTGTAAGCTTCCAAATTAAATATTATTTGTTTATTTTGGTTAATTAATAAAGTCTCAATGCAGGAAATTTCAAGATATATAACTCGATAAAATCTTATTTCTCTAAAAAAAGTAATATATAGAACTATAAGGATATATTTGGCATTTCTTTAGCTTCAAAATAAAGTATTGTTTGTTTATTTTCATCTACTATGTCCGGTCCTCTAGACCAGTGATTCTGTGGGGGCCGCGAAAAATATTTGGGAGGTCGCAGAAAAAAATGGTTTTAAAGATGTACCAAAGATAAGGATATTAATTTCTAAAGAAGTATTAATTTTTTTCTGTAAAAAATAAATCGACTATTAATCAAAAATCAAAATTATGAGACTTTCTATGCAATTAAACAATAGAAATCAACACCTGAATTTAAATTAATCCACCCCCACTCATCCTCCATGTGTTTCTACATATATCCATTCTACGGGGCTCCTTTGATATTTTAAAGAGCAAACGGGTTTTGCGGACCAAAAAGTTTGAGAAACCCTGCTCTAGACAATAACCGATGCTTTGAAATTAATCTCAAACGTAATATTAATTACCCTATATCTCAAAAACAGTTGTGACTACAAAAAAACTGACATTTTTGGAATTAGCACATGTTTGATGCAAAAAGTAATATTAATTATCCCATTTCTCAAAAAGTAGCATTTTTGGAATCAGCACATATACACCAATAAATAATAAATTTTTTAAGAAACTTATTATAAAAAGTTTTTCATTTGTGGAGAGCTTTTTAAGACACGCTATATAATTAATAATTAATTATAACACATCTAATTTTGTGTAATACCGAAATATTTCATATTATTTACCATTAATACCAGTACTAATATAACAGGAAATAGAATCTCAAGTGCCTTGCAAAAGCTACCCCAATTTGCTATTATTTTGAGCTTATTATGACTTTAGCAAAATACTCGATACAATATTGGTATTGTATCGAGTATTTTGCTATATTGCAAATATTATTTCCCCGTAATTGTTACCGAACCAAGTAAATCGACTTACAACGCAGCTCCATTAAAGTTATTAAATTTCAGTCGATTTCCCCGTACAAAATTAATTCCCGCACTAATCAAATAAACCAATTACAATCGATCATTGGAAATAATTAAACCGATCAGTGTCGCAATTTCCATTCCCAATTAACCCCAGCAGAGGCTTAATTTTAATATTCGCAAGGAACGGTCATTTATTTATCGGGGTTACTTTTATCGCGCGCAGTTCGGCCGTTCTGGCCGTGAGATGAATTGATGTGTAAACGTGTCGGGGCCGTTTCCCAGAAGCGGCTCGTAATCCCTCGCCGGCGCCGAGGGGGGGCAGAGAGCCGCGCGCCCCCGGGGCACAAAAGAATTTTACCTACACCCGGCCAAACCGTGAAATATTCCCCTGCATTGTGCACGCCTTGCCCTCGAGAGACGATTGGTTTGGTTTTAGAGTTGTAAAAATTACAGGGACGGTGTAGAGAAATCGTACGTCGTTGCCAAGTTGGAGCGTGTATTAGTTACAATTTTCAAGTTGCAATGAAGATATATCAGTCGGAATAGTCAAACTGTACGAGAGAAATGTTAAGTTTTTAGAATTTTGATCGTAAAAAATCTTTTTTAATAAACTAGTAGCTTTATGTAAAAACAAAGCTCCTAAACTGTAGAAAATACAAATATATTATATATGGATTAAAACTGGTATTATATTAACGAATAACAAAAAAAATATCTATCTTTATAGCCCTGAGGGCCTTTTACAGTGGTGTACTATGAATTATTTAGGTAATTCTTATTGAAAAATATATCAGGACTACAGATATTGATAGTACTATCATATCGCTTCATTACTTCCAAAGCTATGCATTAGTAAAGTTCAATATTGTGGTTATTCGGTCATTTCACTACTAAAACTAGTCACCACACTGAGGTCTATAAGTTACCTAGGTTATTCATATTGTAATGGGGGTACTATGATTTATCTAGTCTCATTGAAAAAATATATGAGGAATACGAATATTGATGGTACAATAAGATATCTTAATTTTTCTTTTCAAAGATATGCATCTGTAAAGTTGAAACTGATGGTTATTCGCTAATTTCACCAATAAAATTAGTCACCATATTGGGGTACTATGAGATGAGTTATCTAGATGCTTCTTATAGAAAAATATATCAGGAATACAGATGCTGATAGTACAACCAGATATCTTCATTATTTTCAAAAATATCCAGCAATAAAGTTAGTAAATATGGTTATTCGCTAAATTTCACTAATAAAACTAGTAACCACATTGGGGTACTATGAGTTATCTCGGTAATTTGTATACATATTTCAGGAATATAGATATTGATGGTACAATCAAATAGCTTAATTATTTCCAAAGAGATGCATCAGTAAATTATGATAATTATGGTTATTAGCTAATTTCACTAGTAATACTAGTCACCAGATTGAGGTACTATGAGTTATCTATATATTTTGTACATCTATTTTATAAATAGAAATGTCATAATGTATGCTAAATTTTGTACAGTATCGAAATCGCTAATAAAGAACTATTATTATTATTATCATAATAAATACTACACACACTACTACAGTAGCGAAATCAATAATAAAAAACTATTATTATTATTATCATAATAAATACTACACACACTACTACAGTATCGAAATCAATAATAAAAAACTATTATTATTATTATCATAATAAATACTACACAAAAAGGTGAATATACAATTAAAAAAATCATTCATCGGATCAAAACAAATAAAAGTTCACTATTAATATCAATAATTTGTAATTTTCAAAGCCAACAACCTAAATTATTCTTCATCAATCATATTTATAGCCACCGTCTGGTTTTGATAGTGTCTGGCGCGCTATCGATTTCGTATTTGCTTCCGCGTAAAAGCAATTTTATGGCTGGAAAACAGCCTCGACATTAGTGAATTCGAGCTTAGCCGGACGCGAAAACCTGAGATTGTGCAAAGGCCGCCGCGCGCGCGATGCGGAGAAATGCAAATGTGGTACGTTTTTCGTGAGTGGTGTAACGGGTTGTTTTATTGTGCACGGCTGAGAGAAAAGGGTTGTTTGGTGAGTAGCTAAACGAGATTCCGACGGTCGTTTGGGGGATGCGAGATTTTATTCGTGTTATAGTAGGGAGGTGTGATGAGAATTTGCTATAATGGAAGATTTCACCAAGTTTAAGGGATTATTAGTTTATTGTTTGCTGGTTTAGAAGTGGTGTGATTGTTGGTTAATTACGTTACCGTTTTACGTATCTTTGAGATCAATGGGAATCGTTTTTACACATATAGGAGTAATTATTTCTTATACTATTCATTTTCTACATAGTGATTATCATTAGATTGTTGAGTGTTTTATACTGTGTTTGCTATAAATCAAAGCTGTTCACTGACTAATCTGTTAATTATCCTCAATAAACTTGTCATTGATTTTAATTTCGTTTAAAATACCCTAAAAAATATAAAAACACTACAATAAATAGCCCATGCAATACTATTAGAAGTTGAAAATCGTATTTTACTTAACATATTTCTACTAGAAATATACGCCAGACTTATATTCTTTTTCTACAAATTCTTTCAGTTATCATTTGAGATAACAATATCACAAAGAATAAATAAAACGATTTTTTACTTTGTTTTTTATCACATTTCAGTTACACTTTGCAACTAGTTTCGGCTAAGCTCTAGCCATTTTCGAGCTCCTCCGATGACAGGAATTCAGATATCTATTGAACAATCATACATCTTCATTACTTACAAAGATATGTGTCAGTAAAGTTGCAAATTATGATAATTTTCTAATTCAATAAATAGAACTAGTCACTGCTTACAGGTCTATAGGTTACCTAAGTGATTATTACTGAAAAATTTAACAGATATGTAGATATCAATAAAACAAGCATATATCTTCATAATTTTCAAAGATATGCACCTATAAATTTGAAAATTATGTAGAGTTGCTAATTTCTTGAATAAAACTAGTCGTTAGTGTTAGTTATGTAAGTGATTCTTACTGACAATTTTAACAGGAATACAGATATCGAAAGAACAATCATATATTTTCATTAATTCCAAAGATATGCGTCAGTACAGTTGAAAATTATGACACTATTCTAATTTCATAAATAAAACTGCTCACTGCTTACAGGTCTATAGGTTACCTAAGTGATTATTACTGAAAATTTTAACAGATATGCAGATATCGATAAAGCAAGCATATATCTTCATAATTTTCAAAGATATGCACCTATAAATTTGAAAATTATGTAGAGTTGCTAATTTCTTGAATAAAACTAGTCGCTAGTGTTAGTTATGTAAGTGATTCTTACTGACAATTTTAGCAGGAATATAGATATCGAAAAAACAATCATATATCTTCATTAATTCCAAAGATATGCGTCAGTAAAGTTGAAAATTATGACACTTTTCTAATTTCATAAATAAAACTGCTCACTGCTTACAGGTCTATAGGTTACCTAAGTGATTATTACTGAAAATTTTAACAGATATGCAGATATCGATAAAGCAAGCATATATCTTCATAATTTTCAAAGATATGCACCTATAAATTTGAAAATTATGTAGAGTTGCTAATTTCTTGAATAAAACTAGTCGCTAGTGTTAGTTATGTAAGTGATTCTTACTGACAATTTTAGCAGGAATATAGATATCGAAAAAACAATCATATATCTTCATTAATTCCAAAGATATGCGTCAGTAAAGTTGAAAATTATGACACTTTTCTAATTTCATAAATAAAACTGCTCACTGCTTACAGGTCTATAGGTTACCTAAGTGATTATTACTGAAAATTTTAACAGATATGTAGATATCGATAAAACAAGCATATATCTTCATAATTTTCAAAGATATGCACCTATAAATTTGAAAATTATGTAGAGTTGCTAATTTCTTGAATAAAACTAGTCGCTAGTGTTAGTTATGTAAGTGATTCTTACTGACAATTTTAGCAGGAATATAGATATCGAAAAAACAATCATATATCTTCATTAATTCCAAAGATATGCGTCAGTAAAGTTGAAAATTATGACACTTTTCTAATTTCATAAATAAAACTGCTCACTGCTTACAGGTCTATAGGTTACCTAAGTGATTATTACTGAAAATTTTAACAGATATGCAGATATCGATAAAGCAAGCATATATCTTCATAATTTTCAAAGATATGCACCTATAAATTTGAAAATTATGTAGAGTTGCTAATTTCTTGAATAAAACTAGTCGCTAGTGTTAGTTATGTAAGTGATTCTTACTGACAATTTTAGCAGGAATATAGATATCGAAAAAACAATCATATATCTTCATTAATTCCAAAGATATGCGTCAGTAAAGTTGAAAATTATGACACTTTTCTAATTTCATAAATAAAACTGCTCACTGCTTACAGGTCTATAGGTTACCTAAGTGATTATTACTGAAAATTTTAACAGATATGTAGATATCGATAAAACAAGCATATATCTTCATAATTTTCAAAGATATGCACCTATAAATTTGAAAATTATGTAGAGTTGCTAATTTCTTGAATAAAACTAGTCGCTAGTGTTAGTTATGTAAGTGATTCTTACTGACAATTTTAGCAGGAATATAGATATCGAAAGAACAATCATATATCTTCCTTAATTCGAAAGATATGCGCCAATAAAGTTGCAAATTATGATAATTTTCTAATTTCATAAATAAAACTGCTCACTGCTTACAGGTCTATAGCTTAACTAAGTGATTATTACTGAAAATGATAACAGATATGCAGATATCGATAAAACAAGCATATATCTTCATAATTTTCAAAGATATGCACCTATAAATTTGAAAATTATGTAGAGTTGCTAATTTCTTGAATAAAACTAGTCGTTAGTGTTAGTTATGTAAGTGATTCTTACTGACAATTTTAACAGGAATACAGATATCATTATTTTCAAAGATATGCTTCAATAAATTTAAAAATTTAATTTGCTAATTTCTTGAATATAACTAGTCGCCACTTATAGGTTGTATGGGCTAATTAAGTGATTATTGTAGAAAAATTTATCAGGAATTCAGATAATGATTGTACATTCAGTTATCTTTATTACTTCCAAAGATTTGCTCGCATAGTTTTTTCATTAGAAATAGATGTTTTATATTGTTTAAACAATTCCAAGAAGAGTGTTATCCTATGGAAAAACTATGCGAACAAAGGTGGGGTGGGCGGGTGGTCCCTACCAACCAAACTATGCCCGTCCACTATTTCAAATGGCTTGAACTATGCACTACATTCTTTCTCAGATATTTTTACCAAATAGGCGTAAATTAACAAATTAAATTTATGAATCAATTAAAAGTAACGAATAACAGTGTAGTGTAGTGTTCAAGCCATTTGAAATAGTGGACGGGCATAGTTAGGTTGGTAGGGGCCACCCGCCCGCCCCACCTTTGCTCGCATAGTTTTTTCATTAGATATAGATGTTTTATATTGTTTAAACAATTCCAAGAAGAGTGTTATCCTATGGAAAAACTATGCGAACAAAGGTGGGGTGGGCGGATGGTCCCTACCAACCAAACTATACCCGTCCACTATTTCAAATGGCTTGAACTATGCACTACATTGTTTCTCACATATTTTTACCAAATAGGCGTAAATTAACAAATGAAATTTATGGATTAATTAAAAGTAACGAATAACAGTGTAGTGTAGAGTTCAAGCCATTTGAAATAGTGGACAGGCACCCGCCCGCCCCACCTTTGTTCGCATAGTTTTTCCATAGGATAACACTCTTCTTGGAATTGTTTAAACAATATAAAACATCTATATCTAATGAAAAAACTATGCGAGCAAAAGTGGGGCGGGCGGGTGGCCCCTACCAACCTAACTATGCCCGTCCACTATTTCAAATGGCTTGAACTATGCACTACATTGTTTCTCAGATATTTTTACCAGCTTTGATGACACTTTTGTTAAATTATTCAGTGTTTCCAATAAAGACACCTTACACGGTCAATAATATTGTCAATATTTAAGAATAATGACAGTACGATGTACATAAACATGTTTAAAATTTTCATTATTCTAAAATATTGACAGAATTACTGATCATGTTAGCTATAGTAATGATAAAATGAAGGTAATACTGATGTTTATCAGGATAATTCATTACTTGGTAAATATTAAAGGAGGATTCAAGCAAATACCGAGAGTACTAGGACTGACAGTATTACTGATCGTGTAAGGTGCCTTTATAACGGCCAATAATACTATATATATTTCAATAATACTGTCAGTCCTAGTACTGTCAGTATTTGCTTTAATCCTCCTTTTATAATTGTCCAGTAATCAATTATCCGGATATACATCAGTATTCTCGTCATTCCATCATTACTATACCTTACACGATCAATAATACAGGCAATATTTTAGAATAATGAATATTTTAAACATATTATCGTACAGTAATACTGTCATTATTCTAAACTATTGACAGTAATATTGATCGTGTAAGGTGCCTTATTGAGAGAATCTAAAGTACGTACATTCCCTAGATAATGTATTTATTGCTGCTATAAGAACGAATACTTATGGGTGGGTGAAATAGCTATTGATACTTTTATGAAACGTTGGTGAATACGGGGGTTACTGTGCTAAAAAGTTAGTAAAATTGACATATCAGCTTCTATCATATAGCCACAAATATGTATTTAGTAGAAATATATTTCAATAATAATTATGAGTAGTAATAATAATAGATTTATTGCTCTACAGATTTACATCCATTTACAGAACAACATACCAAATAAGAAATGTAGTAGTAGTAATAGTCATGCAATTTGTGTTGCTTTTCTAAAAAGTTAGTAAAATTGACATATCCGCTTTTGCTAAATTATTATTGAAATATATTTCTATAAAATAAATATTTGTAACTAATCACATATACGTGTTTTATAGACATATATATTTCAATAATAATTGCGATTAATCATGAAACAGAGTTGTGCGCAGTTTTTTTGAAAAATGTGCTACACCAGTATATTTTTGGCTGACTAATTATTAACAACATAATACCTTTGGATGTATGACATTCGAATCGTAATTTTTATCAAAATAGTACGTATAAACAACGACATATAGTTAATTCAATCGTCATCCTGCGTAATTGCAATTGCACGGCTCGAATTAATGATTCAATACATAACCGCGCAGCCTATTGGGGCAGCGCAAATTTCGCTGTGTGCTTTGTTACATAGCCAATTTCAACGAAACAGTTACCAATTTAGCAACATTCATATATTAAAAATAACAGTTTTCATGTGTAGTCCCAACTGAACGTTGTGAGCGTATTTGTGCGGATTAGAACAAAGCATTTCTCAACTTTGCACAAAAGCCCCGGCACACGCAAATAAGCTAGAAAACGTGCAGTTTTTATAATCCGCGCTGTGTCCTTTGTAGCACAGGTTGTTTTATCTTCCAAAACAAAGCGTTTAATTTTAGAGTTTTCTTTTCAATACGTGAAGTATTGCAATGTTTTTTGTTTGCATAAGCAGGTGATTGTTTATGTTTGTTTGCTTGCGACAAGTGTGTGTGTGTATGTTATCAGTAGTTTTTTTTTAATATTATGGGAGAGACATACACGCCGCAGACAGGAGCCTTCGATCTAGACAGGTGGGAGGTGATAATGACCCTGAATATGGCGAATGCAGACGTTCTTTGTTTGGAAATTCGTTGATGAAATGTCTGGCACGGCGACGACAACGATTGTTGTGTGTTGTGGATAGAGTGAGATGTTGAGATAGGACCTGCATGCGTTTTGCGTATAACGCGTACACACACATGTGTGTATTTATGGATAGGAATAGGACGGGATGTGCGAGCGAAGAGCATGTGGCGCGGCGGCGGGTTGTTCGGGGCGGCCAGCTGAGTTGAGGGGCTGCCGAGTCGTGCCAGAGCGTGCAGCTGCCCCGTCAGTCAGTCGCAGACCGGCGTGAGGGTGAATTTGTACCAGTTTCTCTCATTCAGTTTCGTTCGGTTACGCAGTACGGTCGTCGCAATGTTGTTCGAGAATCCTCAGGGTGCCAAAATGTTTCCTTATCAAGTGCCACCACCGGTACTACCGGCACCGCCCGGCGTACACGTTGGGTAAGTTATTATAGCGCCAAACGTGTCCCCCAGGAGTTATATCAGTAGAATAAATATCCTCCAGCATGTTAAAGTCGCACATATTTTTATATTCTTGTGCAGTTGGTGTATTAGCGCATTTTGTCTGTGTATGTGTTTATGTGTTGCTATTTCCATACGGGTTGGCCGGTTGAGTTGGTAGTAACATGTGTCGGGCCACCTGGGCCGGATGGTCGCTCTCCCAACCGCATTTCCATAACTCCGCATCACACAGGGCCAAAAGCCGCTTATTGGTGGTGAAGGTTATGTGCAGACTGTACCAATAGCCCTGAGACGTCGACGGGAGTCTGCCATTGTACCTGAACGCGTCGCCGCTCTCCTTCACTACCTGCACACTTCTTTGTTCCCATTTAAACAAAACAAAACCCGGACCCCCATCTGCCATTTCTAATAACCACTCACCCAACAACAACACCACAAAAAAAAATTCGTTTCAAATTCAATGCATTCCACTGCGGTTAATGTATTCTGCAACGGGCGATATCGACCAAACAGCGGCGCGAATGAAATCAATTCGGCAAACAAATATTTTATATATGGGCAAAATATTGGTATATGACCTTATAAAATGCAAATTCATATTGCTGCTGTTTGTTGCGCGGCTCGCTCGTTCGTGCAAATAATAAACAAACGTCGAACGGACTTCAAATAAAATCTGCACGTTTAATTTTTTTTGTGCAAATGTTTAAATGGGCGCGTACAAAACATTCAATCGTTTTTTTTTGTTTATGCGCGCAGCTATATGGATATTTTTTATGAAACGTAAATTTATTTTATAAACCTTGCAACCATGCTTATACTTCGCACAAAAGCCCCGGCACACACTAATAAACCACATAGGGCTACAAAACGTGCAGTTTTTATAAATCGACGCTGGGCTACAATGGTAAGTCCTTCGTAGCACAGGTTGTTTTATTTTAACAACAATTCTTATGAGACCAATTATAAAATATTATTGAGATTTTAATTTAAAAAAAAACTGGGCAATAACATGGCATATAATTGATGCAAATTAAAGTAAACAGTTTGTGGTTGGATCTAAAACTGATTTTGCTATTGACCAAAACTTTTGTTCATTTTGGGCCACTTGTTTCTTAAATTATAGGTGGCAATCTACCAAAATTGTATGTATTATGTGATGATAATAAGAAAAGCAGTAATTTAAAATCAAAAATAAGTTTAAATTTAAAATAAATAAAGATATTACTAATACATACTCAGCGTAGTTACCGAGTAGTTACTACTGAGTATTAGGGAGCCGAGTTCGAACCCCATCGGGGCGAATTTTCGCGAATAATCTTTCACAATTGTTCAGAGGTTTTCTGTGAAGTTCAGGTAAATACCGGGTGATTAAACTCCTCTGAGCTTCTTCCTTAATCGGCGGAAATTTACATTGTACTAGCGGGGTCAAGAAACTTGAGTTTCAAGCATTCAGAAAAGTCGCAAACAAATTTAAGCTAAGAGTTACATTGTACTAGATTCGTCATCAAACTTGAACAAGTTTCTAGTTCCAATTATTCATGTGTTATGTTTAGCTCGTACTATGACCAGTCAAGTATTGCGCATGCCTCTTATTCAAGACATGATCATAGTACGAGCTGAACATAGCACATGTATAATTGAAACTGGTCCAAATGTCTTGGTAACTCCAGTACAATATAATTCACGCTTAACTTTGTTTGCGACTTTTTCAATAACTCTGTTTTTGTTGTTAAGCCAAACCTCTGCCTTTTTCAACCAAGATTTGCTTCTTCTGTCTGGCTGTTATTAAATTTGATTTTGATATCAATTCTGCATTATGCAAATATTTTGGAAATTTATACATTGGTTTATATAGATTCCTACTGGGGAAGGATTTTCTGAAATAGCAAGTCATAACACACGGCAGAAGAACCCGAAGGTCGATAGCCAGAGTAACTACTACTACTAATGCTAAATGGAATATATAAATTGTCTAAATATAATCATCAACTGTTTGTGTTTATTACAAAATAACATAACATAAGTAGTTATTTTGTTATAAACACAAACAGTTGATGATTATATTTAGACAATTTATATATTCATTTGTCCAAGACTATTGAATAATCTCTCCATTCTTTATTTGTGTTCTCATCTATAATACATTCTTTACTGAGAGATTAATCAGGGTGTGAATAATTATTCACACCATGTGCCAATCAGAGAATGCTATTGTAATATTAATACATTACTTAAAACATTAAAATTGTGTCAAATGTTCACAAGAACTTACTTTATTAATTAAAAAAGGAATGGACATTGAGTGAACAACATGAAATTTCGTGGACAAAGCATAATATACTATTTTGATTAGCCGATGAAGTTTTTTTTCAGCTACAATACTAACGAGCTGTATAGCTATGATTGCAGAAATAGTTAAATTTGAATGTATTTTATGTAGAATGAGCATTAAGTTTTCACAAAATAGTATATTAATATGGGTATATAAGTTTTAAAGCACGCGTGAGTTTATAGGCTTACAATAGAGCAAGTTCTTTAAAAAGGCACCTTAGGCCCAATTCACACATAAGCGGCGTCGGGCGCAGGCGCGGTGAAGGCGAGGCGCAGGCGCGACGTCGCACAATGCGATTGTGTCCATATGCAGTGAAGGGGTGGACATTGCACCTTATGTTTACATAGAGGCGGCGTGGAAGAGTTATGTCTCTTGCCTCTTCGCCTACCGTGTCTTAGACGAAGACGTAGTGCCGGCGCTGCGAGAGGCACGACGCTTCAAGCCCCCTCTATATAAACATGTGGTGCAATGCCCACTTAGGTGACGAGGCGCGGGCATTTGCCTCTCGCCGCGCCGGCACCGCGTCTTCGCCTCTTCGCTTAAGACACGGTAGGCGAAGAGGCGAAACTCTTCCACGCCGCCTCTACGTAACCATAAGGTGCAATGTTCACCCCTTCACTGCATATGGACATCACAATCGCTTATGCGACGTCGTGCCTGCGCCTCGCCTACACCGCGCCAGCGCCAGACGCCGCTTATGTGTGAATTGGGCCTTAGACGATCAATATTACTGTCAATATTTTAGAATAATGACAGTATTACTTTACTATAATATGTTTAAAATGTTCATTATACTAAAATATTGCCAGTATTACACATCGTGTAATGTATATTAATGTTGTAATGAAGAGAATACTGATCTTTATTCGGATAATTTAATACTTGATAAATATAAAATAAGGGGTGGTAATAGAAAGGGATCAAAATTGATTCCTGAAGAATCTGCTAGGGCTCGAAAGGTCGACACCGAGGGCAGTGCTGTTGCAGGAGACAAGTCGTATGAGTATGTGGTGGGAGTCGTGTGTGAGGGTTGTGAAGTTGGAGGAAAGGGTACGGGAGGTGTGGATGAGGTGTAAGAGTAGAACAGAGAGTAGATGGAGGAAGGATAGAGAAAAGATGTATGAAAGAGTGGGTATGTCTGAGGTGTGGGTAGAGGAGAAGCTGAGAAAAAGGGGTAGCCTAGGAACTGAGATAAGGGAGAGATTGAGTGGCAAGAAAGGCAAGTGAGAATGGCTGAGAGCTCATACAACCCGGGCTACGTAGAGTGGCAAGTACAGGGGAAACGCCCGAGCTACTTAGCCAGGGGAGAGTGGAGCAGAGAGGACAAAGTATGCATGGCAAGAGCGAGGTGTGGGTCAGAAGAGCGAGGAAGAAAAGTATGGATGGGGCTGGGGTACACCTCGTGTGCGCTGTGTAGGAATCGGAGTGACACGTGGTGGCACCTTATCAGAGAATGTGAGGGAGTGAAAGCAGAGTGGGTTGGAGAGGGCAGAAAGCTGAACGAATTGTTAGGAGAGGATGGGAAAGGCGTTAAAATCTACAGGAGGCTGACGTGGGAAAGTAAATTGGCGAGGGCAGAGGGGGTTTATTTTAGTGGTTAGAAAAATGATTAATTTGATGTTAATTTGTATTTTTTGGTTTCTTTTTTATTTCTTTCTGTGAAAGTGTTGTTTTTTTTTGGCTGGAATTTGTGTAAAAGGGAAGGGTTGGGCTGATATGCCAACTAAAGGTCTTTTTTTTATAAAAGAATGATTGAAGCAAATATTGACACTACTAGTATTGACAGTATTATTCACCGTGTAAGGTGCCTTTATGACCAGTTATCGAAGCATACTTAATGATATTTTTATTATTGATATATATATTTTAATGGCCTGAAAATTTGTAACTCGGCATGTTTGATTTCACTGAATTATTGCAGGTTTCGCCATCAATGGGTTGAAAGTAAACAATCTGTCAATTTGTCATTCGTTTGTATAAAATGTAATGAACAATTGATAATCCAAAAACCAAATCCGAGAGTAGATTGATTCCGCAGAAGTTGGGATTGCATTCACTTTGGTTTAATCTTCGGGAGCTGTTGCAGGCTGTTCTAAGCCAGCTAAGACCATCCCAGAACAGCTCCCGAACGATAAACGAAAGCGGCTTGCACATATAAAAGAATACTATTAATAGATATCAATGAAATTTAATACAAGATAGTTTTTACCGAAAAATTAGTTAGGAAAGACGTGTAGATCAGGATTACAGCAGATTGGCTTCAAGGAAACTCCTTCTTAAAATGTATATTTCTCCAATAGTATTTTTGGCTTCAACAGGATTCTTTCTACAATGCAATATAGATGTAAACATTTTTGTAAATTTTAGTAGAGTTTAGAAAAGAAACAAGCAATCTAACTTTACGTTAAACATAACCCGCTAGTGTCAGACACATTTTGATACATATACATGATGCTATTACAGTGCAATACAGATGTAATTTTTTTTATACATATAGAGTTTAGAAGAGGAACAAGCAATCAAACTTTATGTTAAACATAACCCGCTAGTGTCAAGACACATTTTGAGACATATTCATGATGATATTACAGTACAATACAGATGTATTTTTTTTATAAATATAGACTTTAGAAGAGAAACAAGCAATCAAACTTTATGTTAAACATAATCCGCTAGTGTCAAGACACATTTTGAGAAATATTCATGATGATATTACAGTACAATACAAATGTATTTTTTTATAAATATAGAGTTTAGAAGAGGAACAAGCAATCAAACTTTATGTTAAACATAACCCGCTAGTGTCAAGACACATTTTGAGACATATTCATGATGATATTACAGTACAATACAGATGTATTTTATTTTATAAATATAGACTTTAGAAGAGGAACAAGCAATCAAGCTTTATGTTAAACATAACCCGCTAGTGTTAGACACATTTTGAGACCAATGCATGATTTTTATTTGAATTAAATGTTGTTCCAACCTTTAAAGCACGTGTTTTTATTTACTTATTTGAATTATGCACGTGTGCTTTAATATTGATTTAAAACACGGTATGGCGTACTTTAAAGAGCGGTTATATAATGCGTCAATAATAAAAACATCAATTCAATCTTTCATATGTAGAAAACCTTTTTTTTTAATTATATGAACACCAGTAAAATCTCCATTATATTCTATTTTTCTCTATTTATAAAATAATAAAATAAATTTCACAATTTGTACTAACCGTTTAATTATCAACATTTAAAACTTATAGCTTCTAACAGTGAAATGTCGACGAAATCAAACCGCCGAAAGTTCGATATTGATTTAATTCAACTCCCCCCCAGACACTCGCGCGCTGCAAGTGCCATGTTCTCCAAACTTTGACTGCCGTAATCTTTACTAATGCAGAAAATGCTTTCATTATATCACGGTTTCGGAGTGAACAGTATTTAATTAAAAAAATATGCTTGTTACAAAATATTGAACGGAAGGAATTTGTGTGCCCGGAAATTAAAACCCACTTTCTCGACGAACACGAGGGTTGAAATTTTTATATACAGTAATTATTGATTGTTTATCATATGATGACATGAATAGATATATTTTTTTAATTAGACTGAAGGTTGGTTGTATGCTGAGGAAATAAAATAAATTAATATTTTTTTGTTTAAAGATTAACTGAATTCAAGATAAGAAATAAAATAAATTAATAAATTTTTGTTTAAAGATTAACTGAATTAAAGTACGAATACTGCAAGCTTCTAAAAAATTATAATATCAAAATTAAATGCGTAACGTCCTGGTTTCCTAGCAAGCGGTGGTGAAAAATTGTTGACGTCATTTACACATTACAAGATACATTTTAAGTATATGTAATTTGAATAACTCACCAAAGTCCAGTGTAATTCATGACATTTTCTCAATACTTTGAAGTATACCGCTCTCTGGATTACCAGATTTATTTAAATATACATAATAGAAATGTGTGACGTAAAATACGCCCTTTTTTGTCGACATCGCTTTCTAGGAAACCAAGACTTTAGTGAGTAAAATCTATAGAAATATTGATAGTCGTGAAACTATCAGAAGAGCGATATTTGATAAGCATTTTCGTCTGTGGGCAAACAATACGAAATGTCGCTAGTGACTATTCTGCAAATAAACCTAAATTCTAATATTATGGAATTTAGGTTTATTAGCCTTAAAAAAACACTAATAAACCAAAATTTCATCATTGAACGAACTCAAATCGTGAATTGTCCTTATTTTGCTCAGAGATTTTGACAGATAAACGAATACATTCGACACGAGTGGTTTCAAGAATAGCACCCCAGACCGGTCTGTTACCCATAGCAAACAAATTCCGTTCGTGAATTGTCCAACTATAACAGTTAAACAAATACGTTCGAAACGAATGGTTTCAAGATTCGCGCCCCTAATATTTTACCAGACTGGTCTGAATTTACAGAATGGACCCCCAGGGCTTTAAACATCTTCAAAGTTCGCCATCCCTGATATACAATCTTCTCTCTTACTTACTACTTACTAATTAACAACATTTCTAAGCTTTAGCTTCAGAATAATAAACTTAATTTGATTCAGATTGCTATGCATTTTGTTCGTGCATACTCTCATTAATTTCATATCAACTTTGCATTACTCGCTTCACCCCGTCATCATACAAAAATGTATGAATATATTAAAAAAAAACGCCACCTGTGAAATCTGCAACAGAAAACATTCGTTACATATAACCGCCATTTAAATTTGCGTTAGCGACTGTGAAATGCTGCAGAATATTTTCTCACAAAAGCTCGCGTGGCGGCTTTGTTGCGTTCTTTGAAAGCGCTGGTCTCCCGTATCAATAGGTTGAATAACCGGAAACCTTGACAGCTTCATTGTCATTTAAAATCCAGCTTAAAAAAAAGAAACGCGCACATATCCCATTGCGGACAAAATGCTGGGAAAATTTAACGACTGGACGTGTTGTCATGGGGGGACCTTGCGCGACTATATCAAAGAACAACTACTCATTTTTTCTTATTGATCTTAACTATCACAGCAATTTGTATTTCCTTCTTGTTGAAATCTGAACAAGAAGGAAATACAAATTATAATAATATACATCTGTGATAGATAAGATCAAAAAATAAATTAGTAGTGGTTCTTTGATAAGGTCCGCCCATGACTATTTCCTATTTTTGCTTTTTCTTTCACATTTTACAAATAAGTCGGGCCTTCACAATTGTTTTCATTAATGGAAAGGTCTATGTTCATATTACGCCTTGGTACTACAACAGTGGTAGACAAAATGTGCTGAACTATATAAAATAACCTCTACATCAATTTGAGCAATATTGAATCAATATAATCATGCCCATATTGGTTATGTAAATAGAAATTTCCATTAATAAAAAAATGTGTGAAGTAATTGGCACGTTGTAATGCGATTTTATTAATCTTGCTTTAATTGTAACAAACCGATCATATTTTACTACCACTCATCCGTTCAATCTCTCAATTATGATTATATTGATTAGTTTTAGATTATTAACATGCTTATGTATTATTAGGAAATAGATTTACTATAAATTCAATTATATTCACTTTGTTGACAACAAATTCATTAATACTACCGACAATTGAAGCACACGGATATTAACACATCGGTGCACTAGCGTTAATATTGTTAAAACTTTCAGCAACGCCGTTAAAGTGAATAATGTACTCGACAAACACTTTTGTGACTTGTCGTAGTAAACTTTCGCTTGTTAAGGACGGTGGGATGTGAAGTTTGTCAGTAACGGTATAAGTTTATAAATTAAAGCATGGGAAATCATTCGTAGACGACATTTTTAACATCGCTGTAACGAATTCCAACTAAGGCCATTGTCTTCTTGATGGCGGCCCTAGTTGGAAGTGTAGTGAGAGCAATATTGATTAAATGGCTTTGAACTAGGATTAGTTTGAAAATTATCTAAAATGTTTGTACTTGAGCATGGGGAATGAAATGGCATATTATGGCAACATGCCGAACACATATGCCATACTATACTTTGTACTGTCACTTATAATAATAAGAGTTCTTATAATAATAATAATAATAATAATAATAAGAGTTCTTATAATAATAATAATAAGAAGAGTTCTTATAATACAAAATTTAACATACATTATGACAATTTCTTCCCTACTAACTAAAAATTGAAGATGTACTTTTGCTTGCAATCTTAAAATATAAAATAATTAAATTTAGTTCTGCTTACAATAACTAAAATATAAATTTCTAATATAAATAGACTTATTCTATTAAATTAAAATAAACAATGTATAAACAGTTGTCTGTCTGCAGATTTAGAATCAACGTTTCTTTTTTCTTCAAAATAAATGTATATAGATCTAAAAAAGTCTTGGCTCGCAACGTTTTATCAATTTAAACCATAGACAATAAGTCGATAGCGACACATTTTTATCATAAAATGTCGATCATATGTACACAAAAGTTGTCCACTCCTGGTATAGACGGTATACCACTCTTAACTGCATAACATAAATAGATAAATAAGCTCAATGTTTCGAATTAATCCGTCATATTATCTTAATCTTATTTCAAAAGTCAACAGCCACTGACAAGGTTGAGCTTAGTGGCTTATCATCTGTCTGGAACAAAACTTCATTTTCGTTATGAACCTATATTTTTTTAATTAATTTATTAAATTTATATTTATATGATTGCTTTATATAGGTCCTTGAAATGACAGTAGTTTATTTGTAGCCGTTCAGTTTTATATCAAAGAATCGTTATAATATAAAAACGATGACAATGTTTTGAAGCCGATTTGTGCTGTCATCCTAAAATATATTTTTATTATTGACAGCTTTGTTTATCAAATAGGGACAAAAACACTACCGCGATGGTAGGATATTTATATCTATTGTTATCTTTTTCTCTGATATTTATATCTATTGTTACTGTATGGTTAGAAGAAAAGAGCAGGACGCGTTACGTTTGGCATACAAACAAAAATGAGAGGAAAAGTATACAAATGGCCACATGATCTCAGAGGAGTTGGTGATATAGTTGATACGCTGTCGGACGACGAGAATTTCACCTAGTATGAATATAAAGAAAGAAATGCATATATACAATAAGGATATGATATAAAACCAGGAACGCAAACTGCGGACAATTCACGATGTGAGTTGTCCGCAGTAATGGAATTTCAGGTTACAAGCCTTAAAAATATTACTAAATCGAAATTTCATATTTGATCGAACTAAATCGTGATTTGCCCGTATTTTGCGGAACGACTTAAAACAGTTAAATGAATACGCTAGAAATAAGGTGGTGTCAAGATCCGCACCCTAGTGTATTAAAATAATAATTTGTTCAATTTTTTATTATGATTTTTTATTAATTATAATACATTTTTCCTGCGCTAACCATGGATTGGGCTTAGAATCATGGCCACCTGGTTTCGGGAAATCTCGATTTGTATTTTGTTTTAGATTTTTTATTTGATAATTTCATCATATTCCTTATAGTTTATGGTTTAATGGCAAACTGTATTGTTGTAAAATAAACTATAAACATAAAATAAATAAACAACGAACGCGTTTATTGTTAAAGTCACTTTAATATTGGTATTGACTATTTTTACAATTGTAATTAAAATTACAATACATAGCTTATATTGATTAATCAAATATAATTTAGATAGTTCAAGCATTTCTTTCATTCCACCCTCCATATTACGTCGGTAATAGTTCTGTATAGTTTAAGTATTTAATAATAATTACAGTGCACAAACTAATTTAAACATGTCCCCTTATGTGCGTTGACCGCAACGTAATTTATAACGTCAGAGAGAGGAGGGAGTGGGGTTGAGCGGTATAGAGATGAATAGTGTGGACGGACAATCCTCCGGTTGCCCCGAAGTTGATTTTACGAATTAGGGATGTGTACGTTCGTGCCTCGTAAGCATTAATAAGATACACGGGGGAAGCGTCGCGTAATTGAAAACGACAACACTCTTTGTTTAATTTAAACTTTGGCCAGATTTTAAATTAATTAATTGCATAAACAAGTTAATTATAGATCTAGACTTTGATTTTTAGTAATATAATGCCATACTGATTAGTTTACAGTTCACCCAATATAATAGTAAATTTCTGAATCCTAATATCCCAGATCAGCTAAGTTAGTCTAGAAAAAAGAGCAAAACTTGGTTAATAATTTTAAAAACGGTATTCAATTTATTTCAATTTGTTTACTAATAGCCTTTCTAATATGATACTAAATTTGAGAATCCTAGTTGCATAATTGTTGACTTTTTGAGGGGTTAAGATGTAATATCCCAAATCAACTAAGTTACTTCCATAAAAACCACTATAACTTGTTTATTAATTTTATAAACATGTATGGCATTTATTAACATTTGTTTACTGATAGTCCTTCCAATATCATACTAAATTTAAGATTCCTAGTTGCACTATTACTGTTTATTTTAAGGGTTCAGATGGTGTAATATCCCAAAACAGCTTAGTTACTTCAGCAAAACCGTTTTGACTTAGTAATGAATTTTTAAAAATATAAGAAATTGATTGATATTTATTTATTAATAGTCCTTCTAATACGGAACTAAATTTAAGAATCATAATTGCACTATTACTGACTTTTTGAGGGGTTGAAATGGTTATATCCAAAATCAACTAAATTACTTCATAAAAACCACTATAGCTTGGTTATTAATTTTTAAAAATACGTAAAATTGATTACGATTTATTTATTAATAGTCCTTCCAATATAATACTAAATTTAAGAATCCTAGTTGCACTATTACTGATTTTTTGAAGGGTTCAGATGATTTACTATCACAAAGCAGCTAAGTTACTTCAGAAAAACCGTTGTAACTTGGTTATTAATTTTCAAAAATATAAGAAACTGATTAATATTTGTTTATTAATAGTCCTTCTAATACGGAACTACATGTAAGAATCCTAATTGCACTATTACTGACTTTTTGAGGGGTTAAAATGATGTTATAACCAAAATCAACTAAGTTACTTCATAAAATCCACTAAAGCTTGGTCATTAATTTTCAAAAATTCGTAAAATTGATTACGATTTATCTATTGATAGTCCTTCCAATATAATACTAAATTTAATAATCCTAGTTGCACTATTACTGTTTTTTTGAAAGGTTCGGATGATTTAATATCCCAAAGCAGCTAGGTTACTTCAGAAAAACCGTTGTAACTTGGTTATTAATTTTCAAAAATATAAGAAACTGGTTGATATTTGTTTATTAATAGTCTTTTTAATACGGAACTAAATTTAAGAATCCTAATTGCACTATTACTGACTTTTTGAGGGGTTAAAGTGATGTTATATCCAAAATCAACTAAGTTACTTCAAACATTTAAAAATTAATGACCAAGCTTTAGTGGTTTAAAGCTTGGTCATTAATTTTAAAAAATGCTTAAAATTGATTCACGATTTATTTATTGATAGTCCTTCCAATATAATACTAAATTTAAGAATCCTAGTTGCACTATTACTGACTTGTTGAAGGGTTCACATGATGTAATATCCCAAAACAGCTAAGTTTCTTCAGAACAACCGTCTTACCATGGTTATTAATTTTCAGAAATGTAAGAAATTGATTGAAATTTGTTTATTAATAGTCCTTCTAATATGGAACTAATTTTAAGAATCCTAGTTGTAGTATTACTGACTTTTTGAAGTGTTCAAATGATATAATACCCCAAATCAACTAAGTTACTTCATAAAACCAATATAAATTAGTTATTAATTTTCAAAACTGTCTTAAATTAATTACGATTTGTTTATTGTTAGCCCTTCTAATATAATACTAAATTTAAGACTCCTAGTTGCACTGTTACTGACTGTTTCAAGGGTTCATACGATGTAATTCCCCAAATCAGCTAAGTTACTTCAGAACAACCGTTGTAACTTGGTTATTAATTTTCAAAAATTTAAGAAATTGATTGAAATAGATTTATTAATAGTCCTTCTAATATGAAACTAATTTTTAGAATCCGAATTGCACCATTACTGACTATTTGCGGGGTTAAGATGATGTAATATAATATATAAACTAAGTAACTTCATAAAAAACAGTATAACTTGGTTATTAATTTAAAAAATGTATGAAATTGATTGCGATTTGTTTATTGATAGTCCTTCCAATATGATACGACCTTTGATAAACTTGGTTATTACTTTTCGAAAATGTAAGAAATTGATTGAAATGTCATTATTAATAGTCCTTCTAATATGGAACTAAATTTAAGAATCCTAGTTATACCATTACTCACTTTTTGAGGGTTAAGATGATGTGATATAATCAATAAACGAAGCAACTTCATAATAACCACTATAACTTGTTTATTAATTTTCAAAAATATAAGAAATTGATTGAAATATGTTTATTAATAGTCCTTCTAATTTAATACGGAACTAAATTTAAGAATCCTAGTTGCACCATTACTAACTATTTGAGGGGTTAATATGATGTAAACTAAGTAACTACATGAAAAGCCACTATAACTTGGTTAATAATTTTCAAAAATTATGAAATTTATTACGATTTGTTTATTCACAGTCCTTCCAACATAATACCAAATTTAAGAATCCTATTTGCACTATTACTGTCTTTTTGAAGAGTTCAAATGATGTAATAGCAGAAAGTAGCTAAGTTACTTCAGAACAACCGTTGTAACTTGGTTATTAATTTTCAAAACTGTAAGAAATTAATTGAAATTTGTTTATTAATAGTCCTTCTAATATGGAAATAATTTTAGGAATCCTAGTTGCACTATTACTGACTATTTGAGGGGTTGAGATGATGTAATATAATCAATCAACTAAGTTACTTCATAAAAAACACTATAACTTGGTTATTAATTTTCAAAAATATATAAAATTTATTACGATTGGTTTATTGATAGTCCTTCCAATATAATACTAAATTTAAGAATCCTAGTTGCACTATTACTGTCTTTTTGAAGGGTTCAAATTATGTAATAGCCCAAAGTAGCTAAGTTACTTCAGCACAACCATTGTAACTTGGTTATTAATTTTCAAAAATGTAAGAAATTAATTGAAATTTGTTAATTAATAGACCTTCTAATATGCAACTAAATTTAAGAATCCTAGTTGCACCGTTACTGACTATTTCAGGGGTTATAATGATGTAATATCCCAAATAAACTAAGTAACTTCATAAAAACTACCATAACTTGGTTATTAGTTTTCAAACATGAATAAAATTGATTGCGATTTGTTTATTGATAGTCCTTCTTATATAATACTAAATTCAAGAATCCTAGTTGCACTATTACTGACTTTTTGAGGAGTTCATATGATGTAATAACCCAAAGCAGATAAGTTACTTTAGAAAAACCGTTGTAAGTTGGTTATTAATTTCAAAACTATGAAATTTATTGCATTAATAGTCCTTCTACGCATACTTAAATGTAGTACCATTTGAGAATCCTAGCTGCATTATTATTTTGTACATCGATCCTAGCGGCAGGGATTTGTTTACATTTACATTTACATTTTCATGTTGTCAAGTTCCTTCGCAGTG
The DNA here is from genome assembly GCA_963942505.1 of Lordithon lunulatus. Lineage (NCBI taxonomy): Eukaryota > Metazoa > Arthropoda > Insecta > Coleoptera > Staphylinidae > Lordithon > Lordithon lunulatus. Next base: position 50,811,960 of record OZ012669.1, read on the forward strand.
GCTCTAAGGTAGTATCCTTGGCTTAAATCTAAATAATATTGATTTAAGCCAAGGAGACTAAATTAGAGAAGACAGCTCATAAGCCAATCTTCGAAATATCGTCAAACATGGACCTCAGCCAGTCCTTGTTTTTGTTGTTTTGTCTACTACTATAACGCCCGGTTTCTCCAAGGAATCTTAACTTGTTAAGACCGTCTTAATAATAAGACGGTCTTAAAGCGTTGCACCAAACAAAAATCGAATCTTAAAACGATAAGACGGTCTTACATTTGTAAGACTAAGTAAGATCTACATATATTTGGTGCAACAGAGAAACATTTGAGACTTGGTTATATATAAGTTTATAAAGGACGAGTTTATATAAGACGAGTTTATATAAGACAAGTTTATATAAGACGAGTTTATATACGACGAGTTTATATAAGACGAGTTTATATAAGACGAGTTTACATAAGACGAGTTTATATAAGACGAGTTTATATATGACGAGTTTATATATGACGAGTTTATATATGACGAGTTTATATATGACGAGTTTATATATGACGAGTTTATATAAGACGAGTTTACATATAACGAGTTTATATAAGACGAGTTTATATATGACGAGTTTATATAAGACGAGTTTATATAACACGAGTTTATATAACACGAGCTTATATAAGACGAGCTTTAAGATTAGTTGGAGAAACCGGGCGTAAGTGTACGCCCGGTTTAAATGAGATACCTAATATTTTAAATTAACCCAGTAATTTATGTAAGAATCCAGAAATTCTACCATAACATCTTATCAACTTATATCTACAACGTGTACGTTCGCCATTTTATTAATTCAACCCGATCACACGCGAATTATTTCCACCTTTCATACCCCCCAACAAGTTACACCCGATCCATTATTCATACAATCAATATTTCAGCAACGCGCTGCAGGTCCTTCAATATAAAACATTAATTATGCAGACGGGTATTATTAGCACAGCACCGTAGCATTAGTCGCTTAAAGTTACATACCGTTTTGCCCATTTGATGGCTTAATAAAAATGTACAGTGACCACTTGGCAGACAAATGCGAAGCGTAATTTACAGAGATTAATGAACATTCCGAGCATTCCGCTCGCCATACTATTGCCGCATTTTTAAACAACGATCCGTGCGTTGCGGTAATAAATGGTACGGTCTCTTTACTATTATCGCTTTATTAATCGAATGGTCGGATACGGTCCGATTGTAGAGAGCAGTCATCGTGATGATAGTAGTGAAGCGTTAATTAGATTATGTTACATGATTATGGGGGAGCTGGTTTTGATTTGTATTTTGTTTGTTGTAATTGCAAATAATGATGTGTTATTTACCAAGGTTGTAAGACTATCATTATAGAGAGTCAAGATTGTATCCTAAGGTAATGTGCTGTGAGGTATACACGACGTGGCGGTCATCTAAACCATTTTTTGCCACTCACTAGAATACGCTAAAAATGATTTGCTACACAAATTCTAAGAAATTGTATTTTTGAAATTACAACTAAATGATATATTTGGGACTCAAAATAAGACATTGTTGATTTAGGTCAGTTAATAACATCTTAATGCGGGAAAATTTGTATGCACTTAACTTTTCGATAATAACTTTATACTTACAATAATGTAATAAAGTTGATCCTTTGAAAATACAACTAAATTATGTTATAAGGGTAGTATAGTACCATTTGTCGTTGGGATACAATTAACGACAGTTTAGAAAACTCGGAAACTTACTAAGTAGTAAGTCCTGACAAAAAATATTTTTGAATTTAAAATTCCAGGCCTAAAAGGGTTAATTACGTATAACATGAGAAACAATGGACTAATATTTGTTACTATACTGTCATCTATATATCAATATAGCTGAAGTGAAGTAGTAAGTCCTGACAAAAAATATTTTTGAATTCAAAATTCCAGGGCTAAAAGGGTTAATTACATATAACATGAGAAACAACCGACTAATATTTGTTACTATACTGTCATCTATACATCAATATAGCTCAAGAAACTTGTTTTGCTTTAAAAAAGTTTCTTCCGCTATAATTCATGACGAGAAAATATTTTTTTATAGCAACAGTGAACTCTTATTCATTTATATTTATAGAAACGGTTTCACAGTTTTCACATTATTTTCCTCGGCGGCTCTCACATTTGCGAGCCGCAACAATGCACCAAATACATTTCCTCAATTTCGTAGCGATTTCCAAAGCTTCCCCGCATAATGATAGGCCGCGGGGAGTGTATCGACCGCGCGTAAAGACCACGTTAAAGGCACATTGTAATTATTGCACACTGCGGTTCGGCAAGTAGGGCAGAAAAATGGACGGTGCAAAAGTGAAAGCGACCGCCGCGCATTATGCCCCACGTTAATTATCAATGCCGTCGCCGTGAGAACTCCCGAGGATAATGGATAGTTTCCGCGAAACATTGACCGACTACTGATTAGGTAGACGCTGTACTAGCTGGGAATCATTGAATGATGTATGCAGTGCCCGAGACGAAACCGAATTTCGGCTGAAAGAGACTTTTGAATCATAAATAGCTCCTTTGTAAAAAAAGTGCCACAAGTAAAAAATTAAATTTCATGCTAATTATATGTTCAAAATCATTCCTAGATGTAGTACTAGCTGGAAATCATTGAGTGATCATAGATGATGTATGTAGTGCCCGAGGCGAAACCGAATTTCCGCTGAAAGCGACTTTTGAATCATAAATCGCTGCATTGATTAATAGTGCCACAGTTGATAATAAACTGCCACAAGTAAAATAATAATAATTTCATGTTAATTATATGTTTAAAATCAATTCTAGACTCATTACTACATACATATGTGGAAAACAACATATTCACTAATATGTTTTTTGAGTGTATACTATAAAACATGTCGTTAATTCTTACATTATTATTAAGATTCTTGTTATTTTAAAATAGATCTACCTTAAAATATATGATTTCTAGTTATGTCAGTTTTCTATCAACGGAGCGAATTTTTGGTAGATTTATTCAAGATTTTGCTTGGTTTTTGATTGTAACATAGATTATACCTGTAATAAAAATATCATCAAACTTGCGCGAAAAAAACGAGTAAAAACGCAAAGCGACAACATACACATTTATAACTTGTTATACGAGGGTTGTAAAGAATGTAGTAGCAACGTTGTCCAGAAAGTCGAAAGATCGAGCACGCGCACAGGATATGGGAGCAGTGAGGTGGCGTTCTTGTCGATGTAAAGAGTGCATAAACAGTCGATTCAGTTAGATGGGGTTATTTTTGTGTAGCGTTAAAGTAGAGAGTGTTCTTTTGACCGCTCTAAAATATATTCGTTACCACTACTTTCTTTACAACCCTCGTATAGTTGCAAATATTGAATATCAGTATTAATATTCGTAAACTATAAGGCCCAATTCACACATAAGCGGCGTTGGGCGCAGGCGCGGTGTAGGCGAAGCGCAGGCCCGACGTCGCACAGGCGATTGTGATGTCCATATGCAGTGAAGGGGTGGACATTGCACCTTCTGTTTAGATAGAGGCGGCCTGGAAGAGCTATGCCTTTCACCTCTTCGCCTACCGTGTCATAGGCGAAGACGCGGTGCCGGCGCTGCGGGAAGCACGACGCTTCAAGCCCCCTCTATATAAACATGTGATGCAATACCCACTTCGCCTAAGACACGGTAGGCGAAGAGGCGAAAGGCATAGCTCTTCCACTCCGCCTCTATCTAAACATAAGGTGCAATGTCCACCCCTTCACTGCATATGGACATCACAATTGCCTGTACGACGTCGCGCCTGCCCCTCGCCTACACCGCGCCTGCGCCCGACGCCGCTTGTGTGTGAATTGGGCCTTATAGTTTACGAATATTAATACTGATATTCAATATGTGCAACTATACGAGGGTTGTAAAGAAAGTAGTGGTAACGAATATATTTTAGAGCGGTCAAAAGAACACTCTCTACTTTAACGCTACACAAAAACAACCCCATCTAACTGAATCGACTGTTTGTGCACTCTTTACATCGACAAGAACGCCGCCTCTATGTAAAAATAAGGTGCGTCGCGCCTGCGCCTTTCCTACACCACGCCTGCGCCCGACGCCGCTTATGTGTGAATTGGGCCTTAAGGATACAGTTAATTAGTATCAAAAATATTACCCAAAATATACATTCTTCATCTTTGTATGTAACTCGTAGTTATTAATCAGGAAACTGCATAATCCGGATTAATATTGGAGAAATAATTCAAATTGGTTTTGCAATTTTGATCAGGATACTATTTTATTTAATTTATGTGTATTCATATATTAATGTATTACTTTTCTTACAACTTTTATATCTTTGCTTTTATTTGGGGACTAAATTAATTTGTATTAGTTTCTTTATTTGAAAGAGAAAAACAGTATATCTTCATTAACTATTGATCAAGGAAGCGGGGCATATAAGTTAACGTTTATTTTCATTTCTTTCCTCAGACAAGCTGCCGATCTTCATTACGCCAGCACACATACAACGTTTTGTAGTTTCAATAATTGTTCGTGACCTGAACACATGCCTTTTGAAAATGAGCAAATGCCATATGATAAAATACATCTGCCATCAGGATATCCTGTGGAAATTAGATTTAAAAAATATGTTGCAATAGCATTTGTTTGATACAAATAAGTGCTACCAAACAAATATTCGTTTAATATTGATTCTTTATTATAAACAAGTTAGGTCAATTTCATTACGGTTTTGATTTATATTTATGTTATTATCTATCAACTATTGATGTTCACAATTCAACATTATTAACGTGAAACCAACGTGCTGAACTATATATAATATCCTCATCTGCCCTCAACATGTCGAGAAAATTAGTTTTAAAATAAATATGTTGGAATGCGATTTGTTCTCGTTAAAGTTTTATGGGGTTAAGTTTTAACTCGTACACTTGTATACACTTTTATTGAGAGAAGTAAAATCTTGATATACGTAGGTATTTATTTTTAAAATTCAATTGAATCGGTAGTTTAAAGAAAGGAACAAGCGCCAATATAATTTTAAAATTAGTAGGCGAGACAACTACCTTTTCTTTTCATTGCTTGCTGCTTTGTATTAACAAGTCTGTGCATCCCTTTTTAAACAGTAACCATGAACGAATTTTGTATTTCCTCGTAGGACGAGACTACTACTTTTTCTTCTTCATTGCTTATCGTTTGGGCTGTGGCACAGACTTGTTAAGACCAAACGACAAGCAATGATGAAATCATCTTTCATAGTCACAGTTTATAAAGGGATGCACAGATCCCTTTATAAACTGTGACCATGAAAGAAGATTGTATTTGTTCGCAGGGCGATACAGCTACTTTTTCTTATTCATTTCTTGCCGCTTTCTATTAACAAGTCTGTGCATCCCTTTATAAACTGTAACCATGAAAGAATTTTGTTTTTCCTCGTAGGGCGAGACTACTACTTTTTGTTCTTCATTGCTAGCCGCTTGGTCTTAACAAGTTTGTGCATCCTTTTATTTACTGGAACCATGAAAGAATTTTGTATTTCCTCGTAGGACGAGACTACTAATTTGTCTTCTTTATTACTTGCCGCTTGGTCTTTACAAGCATGTGCATCCCTTTATAAACTTTAAACAAGAAAGAATTTAACATATATATATATATATATATATATATATATATATATATATATATATAAGTGTGTACCAGCACAAAGCCAATCGTATAAAACATATATAAGTGTGGCTTTGTGCTGATATCTCAAGCACTCTGTTGGAATATTATTCTCCAGAGGGCACTACCCGGTGATCCTGATAACATGAGCATGTTGACGGTTATTACCATATGGGTGTGCATTGCTAATTGATGTGGTGCCGCCAGATGGCGTTTAACTTCCCTCTACGAGGGTAAGTTGTACTAAGATAGAATTTTGTTTTTTTCCTCGTAGGTCGAGACTACTACCTTAGTTGCCGCAGTGTTCTTTATTACTTGCCGCTTGGTCTTTAAAAGCCTGTGCATCCGTTTATAAACTTTAAACAAGAAGATTTTTTTTCCTCCTAGGTCAAGATCAAGACCTTTTCTTTTCCATTACTAGTTGGTGGGTCTTAACAATTCTGCGCATGCCTTTATAAACTGTAACCATAAAATAATTTAGTTTTTTCCTCATAGCGCTTCACAACTACTTTTCATCTTGATTATTTTTTGACATAAGAAAATACAAGTAATCATACTTTATTAAACCCGGCCGAAATTTAATAGAATATATATTAGATTCCTAACCACACATAAAAAGAAATGTAACGAACTTATTTCCCCGCAAAATGGCCATCAACTTGAGCCTTTCATCCGCACAGCAGCCACCCCACGATTATTAATATATAATCACATAATGAATACTGCAAAATGCGCACACATGCGGATTATCACTGGAGACAATGAGCGGATCCTTACAGCTTAACAAGCACTCATATAATATTCACGTGAACGAAATACGTATCTCAATGATCAACAATTGAAATCTTGATCGAGATCGAGTATTGGTTTGGACTACAAAGGGTTTCGCTGGAAATGTAATTGCACTAAATACGTGCGGTATTACACAGCGTAATTACTAGAGCTAACTGAATATCTCTGGCACATGTGTGTAATTAGTAATCGGGCTATTTCTCCATAAAAAATAGTTGTATGTAATAATAATCAAACATTTTATTAGCATTAGCATAATGGATTGTAATGAGGAATAATAATGTAATGGGAAATATCGAATAAAATAAAATTTTATACAGTCCAGGAAATTATGATAACACTACTCAACAGACATTTTGGTGCCTGCGATTTTGTTGTAACTGTTTCTAGTAATTTGTTGGGTAGACAATACAAAATAACAATTAAATTTGGCCTATCAAATCTAATTTTTGAGATGCATTTTATTATAGAAATAATAACACACATAAAGATAGGTTTATGCTGATATTAAATAATTAAAACAATAATTTTGACCGTATGGTCACAATAAGAATGCCTACTACCAGCTGTAAAGTGTAACTTGTTAGATTTGATTTTTTTATGTGCCAAATTAATAGTTTATTAGCTTGTGTTGGTCTTAACTACATATTTAATGTAGTACTAAACAATTATGAAAAATGTAAACTACCTTTGAATAAGATACTCTTTTATTATTTTGATACCATACAGACCTTGCTGGAAAATAGCCTTTTGAAACTATTTATATTTATTATTTTCTTTCAGCATAAACCCACCTTAACTTATCCATTAAAAATAGCCGCTCTCGTTTATCGTTCAGGCTGTTCTAAGCCAGCCAAGACTGGCCCAGAACAGCTCCCGAACGATACACAAAAGCAGCTAATGTTTGCCTAAAAAGAAATGCAATAAATTGAATTATTTAAATGATCTAAATTAAGACAAGTTAATTTGTAAATTCTTCAAAAAAAGTTTTCAGAATTGTCTCCAGGTTATACGCGAAGTACGATAAAAATTGTGCTACATTTATTATTCTCCTAGATATTGAAAATTTCACCCTTTACATTTTTTATTATGTATCTCGCACACGTATATTTTTCATCATGCGCATATCCGCGCCCCTCTCGGCATTAATATTAAACAGGCACCCCCCAGCCCTTTTTTGTAGCAGATAGTATATGGCGCGGCCATCATTACGTTAATGGTGGATTTTGACGCGCGCAAAAAGTTTAAAGCATTTTTCATCGCGGCCGCGAGGGACCACTTCCGCGCTTTTTAATTTAACTACGAGGGGGTTGAAGGGGGCGGTGGGCTAGCCATCGAAAAGCGGGGGCTGCCGAGGGAGCCGGCGATACAATAACTGCCAGCCGCCGTCCGCCGACGCTCGGGCAGAAAGCCATTACGTTGCTTCGTATTCATCCCTCTTGCTCCCCTACTAAACAGTCCGACGGGGTGATTTCTATAGTTAAATTTTTACAATGAAGGTTCGAAAGGATATGTTCATTGCGTACGGCTGGAATCACATCTATAGTTTATCTATGACGCGAATTGTACTGAGGTTTTGGTAAAAATTAGGCAATGTGATAATATATAATTTATTCACGTCTATTTAAGCAAAATCTAATTGCTATCATCCTTAATGTTTTTCGGACTAAGCTGTCCTCATGATATAAACAAAACATAGTTTCTAGAAAAATGTGAAAAATGTTGTTGCTGATCACAATTGAATTTGCATTTGAAAACATGCCTTCCAATACAGTTTTTGAGCAGGGGTGCGATTCTTAAATCACTCATTCGGAACGTATTCTTTTTCTTATTGACCATGTATCAATCAAAGAGCGCTATTCTAATATTAAAGAATTATAAAACATATATAAGTGTGAACCCACCTCTTAGCAATCTACATATCTAGATTTCGATCTTATTAGATCTCGTCAGTGTAGCTCAGCTAGTGAGGATGAATTCACACAAAATCTCGAGTGGTTATATATCAAAACAGTACAACTTACCCTCGTAGAGGGAAGTTAAACGCCATCTGGCGGCACCACATCAATTAGCAATGCACACCCATATGGTAATAACCGTCAACGTGCTCTCAGGATCACCGGGTATTGCCCTCTATGGAATAATATTTCAACAGAGTGCTTGATTGAGATATCAGCACAAGGCTAATCGTATAAAACATATATATGTGAACTTACCTCTTAGCAATCTACATATCTAGATCTTATTAGATCTCATCAGTGTAGCTATGTAGAAATGTAGATTGCTAAGAGGTGGGTTCACACTTATATATGTTTTATACGATTGGCTTTGTGCTGATATCTCAAGCACTCTGTTGGAATATTAATCTTATTCTCTAGAGGGCACTACCCGGTGATCCTGATAACATGAGCATGTTGACGGTTATTACCATATGGGTGTGCATTGCTAATTGATGTGGTGCCGCCAGATGGCGTTTAACTTCCCTCTACGAGGGTAAGTTGTACTGTTTTTATTAAAGAATTGTGTAAACTATTTATCACAATATTTCACTTTATTTCTTAGTATTTCTCTTCTTGAACCAATGTCGAGCCTTCTTTTATTTATGTAAAGAAAAGATTATTATTATTGTCAAAGTCGCTAAGCAAAATACGGACAATTCACGAGGTGAGATTGTAAATTAATGTAATTTCGGTTTAATAGCCTTCAAAATCACCAATAAACCAAAGTTCAATAATTGAACGAACTTAGATCAAGAATTATCCGTATTTTGTCTATCGACGTTGACAGTAATAATAAGTTTTTCTTCACATAAATAAAAGAAGGCTCGACAATGGTTCGAGAAGAGAAAAACCAAGAAATAAAGTGAAATATTGTGATAAATAGTTTACACAATTCTTTAATATTAGAATAGCGCTCTTTGATTGATACATGGTCAATAGTTGCAACTGCACATAATTAACTATTCAAAACAGCAGCAAACCAGAGACTCACACCTGCAATAAGCTTATAATTTTATTATACCCAATCACCGGTTCAATTACCTCAGCCGTCTTCTATCCGTCGAAGGTGTAGTGTTACCCCTTCTCAATAATGTCAATGTTACCAACCTCCTACTAATGAACTGGTTAATGATACCTTGATAAGGAGAATGTTCTTAAAATATTAAAATCTGCAATAAACTTATAATTTTATATAAACAATCACATCAAGTACCTCATTCATCATCTATCCGTCGTAGGGTTAACATCTCATTAATGTCAATGTTACCAGCCTCCTACTCACGACGTGGTCAATGACACCTTGATCAAGAGTATCTTGACTGGGGTCATACCCCTACATTCCAAGTCATCATGGACAACATATTCATAGGTTGAAGCTTCAGCTTGACTAAGCATTTAATTTTATATAGACAGTCGCAGGTTCAATTACCTCAGCCGACTTGTATCCGTCGAAGGGGTAATATCTCACTATTGGCCATGCAATCTATTAATTCTCCGTTTCTTCCAAATCCTCTTACTTCTCTCATGGCCTTGAAAAGCGATTCTGGAGCCAAGGGGTAACATCTCATTATTGGCAATGCATTTATTCATTCTTTGTTTCTTTCAAATCCTATTTAACCTTTGATAAGCCATAGTGGCCGATTCTATTACTTCTCTCATGGCCTTGAAAAGCAAAAGGGGCCGATTCTATTACTTCTCTCATGGCCTTGAAAAGCGATTCTGGACCCTTCTCCACCTCTGACCCACAGACAAGGGGTAACATCTCATTATTGGTAATGCATCTATTCATTCTTTGTTTCTTTCAAATCCTACCTAACCTTTGATAAGCCATAGTGGCCGATTCTATTACTTCCCTAAAGCGATTCTGGAACCTTCTCCTCTGTCCCACAGGCAAGGGGCAACATCTCATTATTGGCAATGAAATCTATTAATTATTGTTTTTTTCGAAATTCTCTTTGACCTTTGATAGGCCAAAGGGGCCGATTCTATTATCTTTGTCGTCGGCTTGAAAAGCCGTTCTGGAATCTCTTCCTCATTTGACCACAGACAAACCCAGGAGGAAAGAGTTCCTCAAGGTCGGGAGAAGGTTTTAGAATTGGCTTGAGCACCCTACTAAGATTATCAAAATAGACGCCAACCTTCGACAGAAGATCGACACATATTAATTATTCACGCCCCAAGAAAAGAAGGTGATAAAATACATAAATAATGGATAGAATATTCAATAGTCGCGAACGAAAAATATTATTTATGAACAGGGTAGTTTTTTGTCGTTAGGAAAACGTTAAGAATAAATATAAAAATTGACATTTTCCGATAAATATTATTCCATCCAGGTCAGTAGCTGAGTGGTTAGAGGCGTCGTCTCGGGAGCCCATCGGGGCGAGTTTCACAGTTCTGTGAAGTTAAGATAAATACCTTTGTGTGTAACATAACCCTCAGCTGCTGGTTTGAGGTTTCGCTCTTTAGTCTAAACATTTTTCTATCATTTTTTTGTTCTATAACACGCCTCTCTGGTAAACGCGATATTAAATAAAGTATAGGAGACATAGAAGTTCAAAAATACGGTATACTACTGTCATATGATATACTAAATCTGACAAGAAAGTTTTGTAGGAAACAATAACCGTACGGAGAATATCCCGGAAAAAGAGATTCCCCCATAGTTATTTCATGTTGTCTAGCAACGACTGTAATATACCGGAATCATGAACTTTACGAATCCCGCCTGAATCCAATCAGAGATAAACGATATTTTCCCTATAGCAGGTAGTAATATCGTGGCAACGGCGATGTGTTGTGATAAATTCTATATACTCCAAAAACTTATATATATATTTTTTTTTTCCTTAAATTAAATGCCTGTGGCAACTTATTTCTCTGCCAGCATGAATCACAACCAACATATTTCTAGAGCTTTATTAAAAATAACATTTCCCCCCAAAGCGATGTACTTATTAAAAAATGGCAAACAATTTGCAAACTGTTTTTTGTTTTTCTCATACAGCTATTATGGTAATAGCAATTAGCTTTTATTTTAAATAACGACGATTTATAATTGCTAGCACTAATACCGTGCGTTCTTAAATGTGGAGAGACAAACAATAAATAATTTTCATTTAAAGAAAATAAGATACATTTGTTTCTACGGTTAAAGGACCTCATGGCGGACAGCCCTGTATAATTTTCTTTCACCTGCGGCATTATTCGGCTGGAACTCACCTGTTATAATGAGTTTATAAAAGGCGACCTGCGCTCCTTAATTTAAATTTTAAGGCTGCGATTGTCCGGATATTTTTAAATACAATCTATATATATAATATAATTTTCCCAAAAACTCATATTCTCTATTCGGGGGTTCACTGTTCTATTAAGAAAATTAGTAGGTAGGTAACTTTTAGTTCAAAAATATAAATAAACAAAAATGTTCGGATACAAAAATATTTGGATACAAAAATGTTTAGATACAAAAATATAAATAAACAAAAATGTTTGGATACAAAAATATAAATAAACAAAAATGTTTGGATACAAAAATATAAATAAACAAAAATGTTTGGATACAAAAATATAAATAAAAATGTTTGGATACAAAAATATAAATAAACAAAAATGTTTGGATACAAAAATATAAATAAACAAAAATTTTTGGATACAAAAAAAAAAAATGTTTGGATACAAAAATATAAATAAACAAAAATGTTTGGATACAAAATATGTCATACTGTTTTAAAATTGTTTTTACCTAAATCCTTGAAAAGAAATTTTACTTTCTTTTTTAGATTTTTAAAAATGATTTTTGTTTCGCTGAAAACGAAACAATCTAGAACAGGGGGTTCAAACTTTAGAAACATTGCACCACTTAAATAGACTACTAAAAAATGTGTACCCCCAAGATGCTATTTTGTAATTCGATCTTAATACATGTCAACGAATACGGAAATATTTAGAGAAAAAAAATCAAAACAAAATAAAGAAGACGGAATGAACACCACGATGAATCGCCATGATTGAGATTATGATTTTTGTACCCCCTGCAATAGCGCAAACTACCACAGTTTGTGAACCAATGATCTAGAACATCAGTAATTACAGTATGTCAGTAAGCTCCACAAGAAAAAAACTACACTTGACACTAGTAGCGCAGGACTGTGCCCTCAGCTGAAATAGTGAACTGAGTTATAACTTGAACGCGGCTCGGTAGTAAACCATAAGCGACATTTATGAACGCATTCCAAACAAACAATTCCAGGAGTTAACTTTAATTGCAATTACATATTTCTAGAGCTTTGTTGAAAATAACAATTCCCACAAGCGATATAGTTTATTACACATTTTATCTGTAGGTAGTTTTAATTATAAAATTATTTGTCGCAATTATGCTTTTATTAAGAAATCGTCGCTTTATTATTACTATTACATCCATACAAAAATCCTCTCCAATACCTATCCCATCTATCGAGCTACTGTAATTAATTAACACATTTTGTAAATTTATAATTTTTAAAAGGGCCGATATTAACGAATGTATTAATTGTGCGTGTGTGAAAGTCCGCTCATTCTCATTTTATTTAGATAATGTAAGATTTAGTTAGGTAGCGAGCTGTATATATTTATAACCTTTTAATACTCGGGGGTTCTCCTCTGTATCGATTAATATTCTAGCGTGTACCATTTTGCCGAACATGTCTGTAATATATTTATATAAATATGTAGCGTTTTTATGTAATAATATTCTCTGCAGCAACGGGCCGGTCTCCCCCTGTTTCCGAACGCGCTCACACTCATACACCCCACTCGCGTTTCCCTCGAGGGGGTGGCGCAGCGACGGAAATAATGGCAGACCGGCCGGTACAGCAGCCGGGGACTCGAGGGGTTGCCACTCGAGAAATACCAAAGAGCACCACGGGAAGGAGAATAACAATGGCGGTTTTCTCGTTTAATGCATAGATTTTTTTTTGATATGGTGATAAGATGCTTTTTAGTAGAAGGTTTTATATGAGTTAAATTAATTATAACGCCTACATCTTACGGTAGAAGGCATATGATTAAATAAAAGTTAATTACAAGAATGTTTAGAAGTCTGGATATATTAAGGATACTACACCAGGAGAGGATAGCTCATGCTCAATCTTTTTGCACTTTACCTTCTGAGGAATGGGTATATATAATAACATGGGGGGCGGGGTCAGATACTTAGGAGGGAGTTAATTCCTTTTGTTGAATTGCATCGAAACACTCATATTTAACTATTTTTATTAATGCGAGCCCCCAAATGATGTTCGCGTTCGTTTAAATCAGTGATTCTCAAAGTGGGGGTCACGACACCCAGCGGACTGATTTTTGAAACTACTAGATTCGAACGTATTCGTTTAACTGTCAAAGTCGCCCCTCAAAATACGGACAATTCACAATTTGTGTTTGTTCAATAATGGAATTTTTGTTTATTACTGATTTTTAAGGTCAGCAACCGAAATTCCATCAGCTTCGTGAATTGTCCGTATTTTCCCTAGCGACGTTGACAATTTAACGAATACATTCGAACGTGTGGTTTCAAGAATGGCACCCCTGGGTGTCGTGACCCCCACTTTGAGAATCACTGCTTTAAACAGTAATATATGGCATACATTGAACCTTCTACACAATATCGGATCATCTATGAATAAAGATATCAAATTTAATAAAATAAGTTTCAGAGCCATCAGCATAGTATTCATAATAACTTGCATAAATTTTATATTATATAATAGTTTTTACTAAAGCTCGTATTAGACAAGACAATTTTTTGTCTCAAAAGTTAGTCAAGATGCGACACAATCTAAATTGTCTCGTATCATACAGCAAATTATTTGAGATATTGAATTGGATGGTAGATCAAATGGAAAAATATATCGCGTTTTATTTGTCAAGGACAAATTGTTTAGGGGGATATATGAATTCATTTCTTGCTCAACTTTTGAGCTAAGAAATTGTCTTGTCTAGAACGACCTTTAGAGTAATAATGTAGTGCCACTATTCACTACCGACGTTTGGAATAAACGTGTGATAGAGAGAAATTGTGCTACTAAAATAATTGAGGATAACAAGAAACTCATTAAACCGACAGCTGACGTTTAAGTTTACAGAATACGGTACCAACTTTTCCAGTAACTAATTTGCAAAAAGTAATTGCAGCTATTTGATTTTACTATGAATACATATGATTGTGTTATGTTTATGTAATGCTGTTTTACATTCGTATACAATATTAAGTAGCAATCTATTACGAGTTGCGATTGCATGTTACAGTTTACATGCAATCGCAACTCATAATAGATTCATCATTATCAGTCTGTGTCTCTCCACTACTGGATATAGTTATCTCCGAATGCTAGTCATTGCACACAATCTTCTGTTAGTCTCCTTCATTCACTTCCTCAGTGCTGTTTAAGGTAATCGGCCAACACTACGGCCCTGTACGTTTGGTTACCACTAGTGACTAGTAGTGAGAAATGCTGACGTCACGCTATATTATTAGTATGAGCGTGATGTCAGCATGTGTCACTACTAGTCACTAGTAGTAGCCAAACGGCCATTACTTTGCTATCCATTACTTTGGTATCTATTACTTTGGTATCTATTACTTTGGTATCCATTACTTTGGTATCCATTACTTTGGTATCCATTACTTTGGTATCCATTACTTTGGTATCCATTACTTTGGTATCCATTACTTTGGTATCCATTACTTTGGTATCCAATACGGTGGTATCCGTTACTGTGGTAGCTATTACTTTGGTTCGTCGGCGAATATCTTCGTTGCGTAATCTACCTGATATAGGCATACACCGAGCATTGCTGTCTCCATAGTTCGCTGGGTCACTTGGAATGTATACATTATTCTAGCAGTTAGGCTGTATGTTTCTGACCACTTTCACGCCACTGCTGGCGTATGGATATCTTTCTCTGTCTACCAGCCGCTTTTAGAAGCTCTGATGTAACGCAACGACGGCGTTACCTCAGAGCTTCTAAAAGCGGCTGATAACCCATTATTCAAAGATAAACAACAACTATTCAACTCAATTATTCACAGCGGCACAATGTCAGAAGCGTGTCTATTGCTGTTGTTTCAATGGTAGTTTTATCTTGTAGATACTTATGTAGGTGTATCTTCGGTGTAGTATGGGGCGAGTGTTGCTCTTTCCATTGTTGCAGAGGACCTTGCTAGTTGGTGCTGCTCTGGATGCTGGCGATTTTGAGGAGCGGCAGAGCTTGACGTAGAACGTTTCTATTTTAGGGTTGATCTCTGCTCGAGTTTACTATTGTCCCAGTATCTGTTTTCACTTTTTTCAGATAGCTTTGACCGATCGACATATGTTTTTGAATACTTTTGGGCCCTTGTTTTTTATATAGCCCTTTTAATGCATTCTCTATTAAAAATACGCCCATCTTTCCTTATGACCCTTCTAGTTCTTTTGTCTAGTAGTCAGGAGCCCGATGCTGAGCTGTTCTTTTATAAGTTCCAGTGTATCGACACAACACTTAGATTTATGCCTTGTTTGATCTTTTCTGCGGCTTCTTGAATATTTTGTACTATTATCTCGTTCATCTAGTTGACATCTGCTGTTTACACAAGAAATTTAGAGCGGTTTTGGAGCTCTTTTTTAATATTTTCTGAAATTCCTTACTTTAGTCGTATGCCGGTAGTACATTGGTCTTCTTCCTTAATTTCGATCTTTCCAGTTGAACGTTGATGTCTAGGGGGCCTCTTACTAGCCGCTGGTCGCTTCGTGTACTGACAATCTTCGCAATACTGAGGTTTTGAAATATTTGTTTCTTAACGGTGAAACCAACTCGATTCAGGGTTTTGCGTCCGCACTCCACCTTCTTTTTGGATTTGTTTTGAATGAAAAAGTTCTTCGTATATAGGCTCTGCATTTGTATATAGTTTACAGGCATCTGTCCTTGGTGAGTTCTTTGTTCAAATTCGTGTAACACCCCACACATTAGTGACTTTTATCACTCTGAGCTGGTATGGGCTTATTGTTTCTTGTTCTTGTATTTGCCGCTTCCGATGCGCATAATTCTACCTCGGCCGTTACAACAGGCAGCGCACGAATGCAAGACCTGAGCGATACTGCACGTCACGGGGGCGACTAGCAATGATAAACCAAACGAAAGCGCCTATTGTTTGTGATCCTTTCTTGCGCTAAGGTAGGCGCAAATTCGACTACTACGACATTGTAGTATGTACATTTTGTTTCGATGGCTCTTTCGACTTCGTGTAGCGATTATGCTTCCTTTAACCGACATAGCGAATTATCCTTATCAATATTCTCCGTCTCCAGTTTTGCTGGGTACCTTCCGTGTAAAACGTTCGCCAGCTGTCTCTCTATTCATGTTGTTGGAACTTTGTAATAGTATGTTAATGATCTCATAGATTTATTGAAGTATAGCCATTATCTGCGGTTGTTACTTGTATGAGGTGTTGGGTTTACAGACCTAGAAAGTAGCGTTCTTGGTCCCTCTTTTCCGTGGTTGGGTGGATCTTCAAAAGACGAACCGGCGTATTAATCGAATCGGAATTGCGGGTTGGATCTTTTGGGAACTTTTACCTGTGTGGTCTCGGATTGCAGTTGAGGTCGTCCTTGATCTTACGTCACATGACTCGCTCGCTTGCTACCTCTCCGTTTCTAGTATCGCCTTGCAGAGACCTCTGCGGTTGCTTGGTCCTCTATTTCGGCCTCCAGTGATTCCTTTTGTCCGCCCACTGGGTGCGCTGGCCTCTAGGGGGTGCGTGACCTCGTCGGGTCCCGTAGCAATAGCAGCAGGTGTCATCTTCCATCTTCCCAATGCACACCTGGTATTTCTGGAAGGTACCATGCCTGGTGATGAGTTCTGCTTTGTCGCCATGTTAACTTCTTGACAAACATATGGCATTTGACGTAAGCCTTACACTAGCCTTCACGGAGCGTGAGGCATGCCAACACCGAAAAAGTTGTTTATTTAGTTGCCAACACACCAGTCTGCTTGTTTACAAACCGTCTGAACTTATAGAATAGACCCCCCAGAGCTTCACCGACGTTATTACCAAACAAAAGTTAATACAATAGTAGAACAATTACATTTCTTAATAATGAATCCATAACTCTCAACAGATTTATAAACTTAATAAATATGATTTATTCAATCAAACATTTTAAAAAATACATTATTTGTGCAATCAACCAATTTATTAGTATGCTCATTCATAAACTTGTTTGAGTTATTTTCATTTCTTACAGAACTCTGAAACATGTATCATGTTATTTCCCAATTATTACAAAAATGTGAAGATTAAGAATTTGTTTTGGAAAGATACTCATTTCTTATGGAATTCGAAAACAGTTTTATCATTTAATTAATGTTAATTGCTGAATTATTACACAAATATTAATCCTAAAAAATTGCTTGTCAAAAAAAAACTCATTCCTAAGACACCGTTCTTAATATCTTAATCCGAGCTCGTGCAGAACAAGCAATGAATTAAAAAGATTTTTGATTCGTTAGCGCGAGTCTTGTCGGCACAAGCTAACGAATAAATTTGTCGCTGCGACTAATGCGGACGAATAAATTGGTCGCTGCGACTAATGCTGACAAATAAATTGGTCGCTGTGACTAATACGGACGAATACATTAATGGCTGCGACTGTCTGTTTGAATGGGGTCTTACGGAACTAATTTTTTCTAAATGTTAATTGCCAAATTTTTACATAGATATGCATATTAAGATTTTTGTGCTATATTAATTTCTTACGATATTCCTAACTATTTTTTTATACGATAATTTAATTCAATTCAATTTATTAGTTATATTGCACAAACAAACAAAATATTAAATTTATATATTATAAACAGAGAAATGATAATATAGAAAAACATTTTTAAAGCCATAGCGCCTATTAACATAAGAATGTGCCCGGCGCATCCGCCATTTTAGTAACTACCGCTGTCTATGACCGATCAAACAGAAATCTAGCTTGAGTGGTACGGCTTCCGTAACAAATATATTGATTTCATAAATACTATTTTATTCACATTTGTTTCATACATTATTTATGAGCACTCTCACTTGAATCAATTATTTTACCGTTGAATTTAACAACAAATTTCTTAACAAAACAACCATTAGTATAGTTTTCAAACTATTATGCGGGCGATCTCACCGAACATAAATCTAGTACAGGTTAATTCCGTAATAAATATTATTTGCATAATTACTATTATATCTACAAATTATTAATGAGCACTCTATCTTAATCTCACTTAAATCAGTGTTTAAATCGACGCCAAACTTCTTAATAAAACAACTATTGTTACGGTTATCAAACTATTATGCATTAAACTGTGTAACCCGGCCATGTTATTCGCGTGACCTTTTGTAGTTCGCAGGGTGTATGTATATATGTAGTACATCTGGCCTAAGTTTCCGGTTCATATAACAATGTACCGTACATACTATATCCACTGGTGCATTGGTAACTCGAGTAAAACCCCCCGTCCCCCAATATAATTTTAGTTGTTCCCATTGTATACACTTATATGTATTTAACATTTTAATAATTAGAGTATACTAAATAATTATCTAGATCGTCGTTCTAGACACGAAACTGTAGAAAAACTTCATGTGTCATGTTGCCACCTTGCTACTGACTGCATCACACACACACCACACACTAATCGGTTGTTTTTATTTAAAGACATTTGTTTTTGTTTTTTACTTTTGTGGTTAATATACATAATTATCTTTAATGTAAGTAGATTGTTGCACGAAAAAAATACCTACCCGCCTCTCACTTTGATTGAAACAAGAGATGAAAGAAATGTGTTATCTGATGTTGTACTTTAATTGAAGTGTCGCAGGCATTACTGGTTTGTGTCTGGAGCAGGAACGGAGGGAGGAGCTGCAGCGTTGTTGTCGGGGACGCCACCCTGTTGTTGTTGGCTACGCGAGCCCAGCCCTGAAGGTAACGAGGCGACGCTGAACTTGTAGAGGCCAGTAGCGTAGCGGTTCGGACGTTTATTTTTAGCGAGATAATAATAATAATAATTGGTTTCTATTTTTACAAACAACGTAAATTACAATGCCTGTTGTAACTCTACTCTCACTTTAATTTATGTCTCTCTTTTTCGTTGTTTGTTATCCACACGTATATATTTATTGTAATAACAAGTCTTTTATTTTTGTCGGCCGCAATAACATTTAAACCCCCATCCAGTTTTTTTAATGTACAAAACAAATTAAAAGGTGGTTTTTTGATTAATTCAATGCATGCGCCTTATAGTCCAATATTAATTAACGCGGAGATTTAATTAACAAAAGTAGGTGTTTTAATGCTATTAATTATTATTGTTGTGCTTGTATTGTTAGTGGGAGGTTTTCTGTTTTATAAAATCGATAACATCCACCACCCACTTACATGCGGATCGTCTTTGCGTGGCAGCAGTGGGCCCCGGCAGAGGGCGTTGGTGGATGTGGACGGAGGGTGCGCGAACTAAAACTTTATATCGACCAGTCACTCCCATCTGACTTATTTAATTTTCTATTGTGCTTACTATTATTACCAGTACTATTATTTTATACAAGCTACACCCTAAATTGGTGTCTACTATATACGGTACTTGAAGTAGTTTAGGAGTTGTGGGATGTTTAGGGTTGCAAGAAGTTCGGCTACAAATCTACCAAATGTTACATACAAAGCATTTTATTGTTCTCCAAATCAAATAGTTTCTACAATCTAAAATGTGCAAGGGATTGTGCATAAACTAAAGTTGTGCGAGGGACGCGCAACAAGGCGACAATCAAATCGATTGACAGACATTAGATCTAAAGACTAAAGCTCCTTACACTTGTTACATACAATTACATAATTATCTACAGATTTACATTATTTCTATTAAAAGCCCTTTTTATCACTGAATGTGTCACTTGTGCACCACTTTATGTAAAAAAAAAACCTCTTCTGGGTTTGAATCCAACTACTGGATTTCCGGGGATTTGTTGTTGTGGCGAAGTCCAGCAATGGTCATGTCCCGAAGCAGCAGTAACTGCACTTAGTACTGCTGTGACAGGACAATATCACAGCCGGACTTCCTCTTTCCGTCGTCCTTTGGATGGAACGTGGCAGCGGAGCGCGGCACCAACACTGACTGAGTCGAGGGGGAGATGAGCAACCCCTCGCTCTACCGCCGCCGCCATGGTAACCGTGCTGCGCCGCCGCCGGCCGCACCCCACATCACTAATGTATGTACACGTGCACGGGGGGGAGCCGTATTGATCCGCGCTCACCTTCCTCTCTTTCTGCGAGAGGCGAGGGTGCCGCAGCCCGCCGCCGTGACGCACGCCGCTCGACCATCTGTACTACCGCCGCCCCCTTCGCAGAACGAAAGGGAAAATTCGAAAACTCGTGCGTCCATCTTAACAATCGATGCCCGTTTAATTAATTACAAGTCCGCGAATCGATCGATCGCACCAGTCACCGCCGCCGCCGCCGCTGGATTTTCATTAATGGATGACATTAAAATTTGTTAGGGCATCAAACTACAACGCCCACAATATAGTAGCATATCAGAATTGTTACTATCTCGCACAAGAGCATTTCGGAAGTTAATAACTGACGTTTTATAACCGCTTTAATGGCGAGATTCGGATTAAAGTTTTCATTTTTATTAGTTCTCTTTTATGCTAGAGGGCTATGACACAAGCAATCCTAATTATTATTTTATCTATTTTTTGGGGCAGTTCTGGACTAAAATAAATTTAAACTGTATGTTATACCTGCAGCATATTTGAGTCTGTATTATATGAAATTTATTATTATATGCCCTAGAGATTTGCTAGCAATTATATTCGTTGCAATATAAAAAGTGTCGTAACGCTTTCTATTTACTCTGCAAATTAGTTTTCTCTGGAAACACAGGTATCCATTTCTGTTGTATCTAAGAATGTTATTATTTAAAAACGATACAAGCAACCTTTGATTTTAAAATAGGTTTATGCTAACATAAAATAAGGAATTTATTTTTATTTATTTAATGGACACTCCTTTTTACACAAGAATACAAACTTGAATGTCAATCTGACGTCAACGTAATGATATTAAGTAATAGAAATAAAACACCCAGTTCAATGGCCTAGTGGTTGAGGCGCCCGTCTCTTACTGAGCATTAGGGAGAGAGTTCAAACCTCACTGTGAGCGAATTTTGCGAATCACCTTTCACTGTTTTTCAGAGGTTTATATGAAGTTAAGGAACATACCGAGTGATGCTCCTCTGAGCTTCTCCCTTTACCAGCGGAAAAATTCTCGGACTAATAGCTATAACGATAGTAGTTTTATTTGCGTTGGGATAAAATTAACGACACTTTAGAAAACTCGGGATGATTGCACTTACATATATACCAACACACGGTAGTAGGACCCGAAGGTCGATTACAGAAACGTAATATATACAGTAACAACTACTATGAAAATATAAAAGTAATAAGGATTTAGATGGATGTTCTTCATTATATTGTTTAATAATGCGACTAAATAAGTAATAAGAAGTAACCTACCATAAAATGTCCTTTAACCGTGAATGGTTCAATATAATCCTATTTTTTTTTGTTGATATCTGCTGTCTTATTTCTTATTTTATGTCAGTGAATCTCCCCTTAAATTACCTCAGAGACCTTCTTACACTGAAACAACAGTTTATAATTCTATCCACACTCAAAGGTCGATTATAGAAATGTAATATATACAGTAACTACTACTTACATGAAAATATAAAAGTAATAAGGATTTAGACGGATGTTCCTCCATTATATTGTTCAATGATGCGACTAAATAAGTAATAAGAAGTAACTTACCATACAATGTCTTTTGACCGTGAAAAATTCAATATAATCCTATTTTGTATTGATATCTCCTGTCTTATTTCTTACTTTATGTCAGTAAAACTCCCTCTGAAGACCTTCTAACTCTGAAAAAAAAAACAGTTTCTAATTCTATTCACACTCAAATTTGTTAAACAAATCGTACATTGATTCTAATAACTAAAATAATTAAGTTTGAATTGTATGAAGTAAGAATCTATATATCCGTGAAATTTTCCGGCATTCATACTCGTAACTAAAACCAGCCACAATGCTTTCTGTTTGCTCTATAAATTCTCAGCACTGGACATGTAAACACATGTATTGATTGCTGTTATAACTAAGAATCTCACTGCAGAATAATGTAACCGACCTTTGTATTTTAATTCTAAACCCTCTCGAGTTTCACCGCAAATTCAAAGTATTACTACCAAATTGTGTAATTTCAACATCTGTACTTTTAATGTTACATACGCTGGATTCTTTGTTAACAATCTTTTTAATTATAAATTTTGTAAACTCCGAAGAAAGTACAAAAAAACGTATTGAACAACGCTGTAAGAGAGTATTAGGGACTTTGGGAATCGAATTCTATCAGAGTTCAAATAAAGGGCATATAAAAGGGACAGCCACTTTGCCGGGTTTAGGCACTTGTGGGTAAAATATATTGGAATATATATAACTATATTTTGTAAGCTTTAGATGTACATGTAAAAGTAGTAAATACATTTTACTTCTTCTTCCTATGGTGCGACAGCCAAGGGCTCGGCAGCTTCTGCCTCCACGACATTCTGTTGTCTGTTGCCGCTCTCCTCCAGACTCGGATTCCCATAAGGTCATGAGCATCCGTATGTATTTCGCCTTCCGATCGTTTTCGGGGTCTCCCGACTAGGTCTTTCCCGTACATTCGACTGTTTATAGTTCGCTTTGGTAGGATATCATCCTCTATCCTTATCACTTGATTGAGCCACCATAGCTGTTGTAACCTAATCAAATCTGACAGATGGGGTTTTTGATGAGTATATACAGCTCGTTCTTGAATCTAGATTCAGACCTCTAGGGGTTGACTCTCTGATGGGTCCTAGTTAGTACTTTCTTTCAGTATATGTTGAGCATGTTTTTTATTGTTTCTGTCATTACTCATGCCTCACATCCTTGACGATTCTTACGATCTTGTACACTCATTTTGTTCTTGCGGTGTACTTCCTTTGACATTAGCATGTATGACGAGCCCGATCTATTGGCTATATTTATATCTCTTGCGATCTGTCCCTCTTCGGTGCCTAGTTCAGTTCTGCCGAAACTATACGAATTGGTTCACTGTCTCGATGTTATTTTCAATCATAGTTCGTTTCTCGCTTGTCACTTTTTTGAGTTAAAATCTTTGTTTTTGTCATTTTGATCAGTCCAAAGTGTGTTGTATGTAGTTTTAACTCTGAGTAGGCTTGCTGTGCAACGTCTAGCCTTCTGCTCATGTTACTGATCTCATCTTATATTAAGCTCAGGTTTCATAGGATAGCGATATCGTAGAATGTCATTTGCACTTCACAAACATTGTTTATCTTACCACTACCATGCTTATTGTGAAAGACTCTTTAAGGTTCCCACTCAAATTTAATAAAAATTGCTATGCTTTAATCTATGTTTTGTATGGTACAGTAACAATGACTAAGTCCCTGACTATATTCAAGAAAATGAACCTAAAAATGTTGGTGTCAAATCGCGGAAAAACTATAAAAGCCACAATTGGTGAAAGCATACTATCTTAGGTACACAAGTGGTTAATGACAGAGGTATTCAGTAAAAGGTTTTCCCAATTTCAATATTAAAGATAAAAACGTGAGGATTGTTGGATTTTTTACCTCAGTAAACATTAAAGTGCAGTGGCGAAGAAACTACAAACGCCATTTTCGTTGTTTATGTTTCTTGCCCTGTGAAGGGAATATTTCCGACATACATCCATGCCTTACTATCACCTTCTGGTGGTAGAGGCATGGGTACTGCCGGATTCACCCCGCGGAAAGTGTTGCTCCGGGCGCCTACCGGCTAAAACCTAACCTCACGTTCTGTCCCTAGAGACTTAAGGCATACTAAACTCCTTAGTTCTGTCTTTAGTTTTAGTTAGTTAGGTTAGGTAGTTTGTCATTCATGTCTCTTGTCCAGTTTAGACTATCTTATCCTTGGTGGTTTAGCAAGTCGAGATTGAATTTCAGCCACAAATCGGTTTCTGAGATGTGGGCCACCGCCTCCCATTCTTCCTTGGTGGATATCACTGATTTCGTCTGGTCTCGGGTGGTATGCGCCATGGCTTAACCACGGGGCAGACCTTTTCCCGTGTCATCTGGAACAGTCGTAGAGAGTGTTTCTGGCGCCGTCCGCCTGTGTGTTCCGAGTCCTTTGGCTGTGGCGAGCAGGAGTTGATGGGCCGTCCTGCCCCTACCAAACCAATGTTAACTTATATTATGGTATCCATCATTGTGAGGACGGTGGACCTTCTGCTCCGGGCTGCTTCCAACGGCTTCCTCTTTGTTGGGTCCTCCTGATGAGAGGAAGCAGTGGTGTGTCGGAATCTTACAACCGCACCCATCATCGCCGCATCTGAGGCCCGTGGCCATCCTGCCAACATCTGTCACCGTCCCTGGACACGTCCTCTGTCCTTGTGGCCCTGCACTAGGCCCACTCTGATTTTCTTCGCCGTCATGGCTTCGGCAACTTGTTCGGTTGTCACGGCAGTCACGACTTGAATACTATTCCCGGCCTACCCTGTAGGACTCCCTGCTTGCTAGTATCGCGATTTTAATGGCCTCCTAAACTTCTTCCTTGCTGCTTAGCACGTCCAGGTCGCGGAATAGAGCGTTGTCCCTGGTCTTCTTAATTACGCCTGCGCTCCATGAGTCTTATAAGTGATGGCGGTGCACAGGGCGTCCACCTTTCCTCCACTGCCTTTCACCCGAATACGGAGGTGTCGGATGTCCGTGCAGTCCATTCTCACCACATTGTTGGATGCGTGGTCCACCTCCACCAGGTCAGCGTAGATTTGGCCCTCGTCTGGGGAGACCAGGATTGTCTCTTTCATGGGCGGCTTGGGGGTGAAAGTTGTAGTTTGATATCCTGGCCTTGGGGCCTGCTCTTTGGGGAACACTCGCAGGTTTGTCCCCGCAAACTGGAGCTCCAGTATTTCGGGTGGGTGGACGAGCACAGTGGAGGATTTCAATTGCCTTAATTATCGTGTCGATTTCTACATTCGTTATTGCCCGGCCTCCAAGCTCGCTTATGAGCTTGTCTGCTTGTGAAAGTATTATTAGATTTTCAACCATATCACACTAAGGGTCGGTTGTATAAAGGTGACATTACTATAACCCGTGATTATATTGTCATGAACCTCCGTTTATATATGGCAACGTCGCATTATGTGTCAAAGTTGTCAAAAGTGAGGTTAGAATCACGAATTGAAAATTAACAAATTCGTTTATCACGCTGGGCTGCTACGGGCTTATTGTTTCTTGTTCTATTTGCCGCTTCCGATGCGTACAATTCTACCTCGGCCCTTACAACCGGCGGCGCACGACCGTAATACTGCACGCCGCGGGGCAACTAGTAATACTAAACCATGCTAAACGAAAGCGCCTCAAAAGTCTGTAGTGTGCAATAAGTTGAACGTTTTGAATTTTTTACTATTGTTCGCTTTATGTACGTTCCTCTACAACTGACAGAAAAGGAAATGCTCTAATTTCTAATCTCATCATGGTTTTTCCACACTTGTTTTATTAATAAATAATTAATTAATTAATGGTATATATATGATGATAATTAATTAATTATTTCAGAAATTGAATGGTTTTGGCGTCTACTACGTGGTAATTCATTTTCAATAAAGGTGATGAGTAAAACTACTATGCTTTTTACCACTTGTTAGTAGTTTTATTCATTTGCTTTATTGAAAATGAATTACCACGTAATAGACGCCAAAACCATTCAATTTCTGAAATAATTAATCAATTATCAATAACAATATCATTTATTAACACTTGTACAAATAAAATAGCAATTATAAAATAAACACGCAATATAAAGTACCATCGACCGCTGCCATTCAGAGTAATATAATAAAATATATTTCATGAATGTATAGTAAATAAACCTACAGTAATAAATACTGTAGCACAACCTACATATTTAATTTAAAAAATAAATGTTGTGGCACACGCAACCATCGTGTTCGCCTTAGTGATTATAAAGCATCAAGTAACATCCTCCCACGATAGCTATTCCGCGAAGTACATGTTAGAACCCAACCCTCTTCTTCTCCAGTTTCTTAGTAAAGCCAGGGAAGTAAAGCCATGCGCTTGTTGCGCCATCCGCCCCCAATGTGCAATAAATATATTAAACCCGACACATCTGGGAGAGCCTGAACGCGGGCGGGCATTAAAAGTTTTCACGAAAAAACCTCCTACAACAGCACCACCCCCGTGAACACTGCTACCGGGAAAGCGGTTATCGAACAGCGCTAATGAATTCCATTAGGCTCGAATGGTAATTAACTCGAACGCAATTAAAGGCGCCCATTAAGTGATAAATGATAAATAATTTGCGATATTCATTCAAACAAAAAGCGTGTTGATTGGAGTGGGAATTGAATTATCGTTCACTTTTTGCGAGGTTGCAAATGCAATTTCACTAAAAGCCAGCTTTAATAAAAAGTTAGCAACAGCATTTGCACCAACCTCAGGTTTTCAAAGTGCGATTGCGATTGGGGAATGTTTAATAGCACCGAGCTAGTTCACTGGAAGGTAGAAAATTCATTTCAATTCGTTTAAACAAAAATAATGCTATTTTGTATATATTTAAAAATTAATATATATATATATATATATATATATATATATATATATATATAAATACATACTGTATTATTAATAAATTAAGCTATTTGAAAATATTACATTCGCTGTTTTGTCTTTGTTAAGTTAATTGCTATGGTGTGATAATAATGTAATAATAATGTCATTATTCGAAAATATTGACAGTAATATTGATCGTGTAAGGTGTCTTTATAAGGCACCTTACACGGCCAATAATACTGTCAATCCTAGTACTGTCAATATTTTCTTCAATCCTCCTTTTATATTTATCAAGTAATCAATTATCCCGATAAAGATCAGTATTCTCTTCATTACATCATTACTATACCTTATACGATGAGTAATACTGGCAATATTTTAGAATAATGAAAATATTAAATATTGTATTGTTCTGTAATACTGTCATTATTCTAAAATATTGACAGTAATATTGATCGTGTAAGGTGCCTTTATAGGATTTTTGAATCATAAATTATATGTGTATATATTTGTTGTTATAGTAACGGAGATGTGAGATAACAATTCTTAGAATAATTATTAAGCGACATCCGTTCCTATTATCATCAAATCGCAGCCTCGCGAACATTTTTATTCGTCGTCTATTGACTAGAAACTATTTAATTATCTATTGTCTGATGAGCTCGTCTTTCTAGATTATTATTCCTGGATTTAAAGTACTTTCTGATCAGAGGACGTGAATATATACTATTATTCACTGGGTCTGCTACTGTGAATAACAATAGACGTCGTTGTAAGCAAATTAGCGCTGTTATGTTTTGTACGTTACTAATCAATTCGTACTGAAATAACAAAATTTCTTACCGTGCCAATAAACTCCAGATCTATTAGTGTCCGCGCCGTGTGCTTATAGCAACAGCTCCATTAGTTAACGTTGCAGATTCAGATTTAATTAAGTCAATTGGGCTGAAATGCCACTTTGCATAAATCTGGTTTGGCGATATACCTCAGTTATTAGGATTACTTCTAGTTGATTTCCTTGCGTGATTGATTGCTGTAATAATTACAGCCGAAACGGATGATACGATTATTAACATTAATTACTATAGAGAGAGTAATTATATTTTTATATAAAAAACAGTTGTATATTTATAGCTATCAGCCATGGGGCTTTTCCGCTGGTTAAGGGAGAAGGTCAGAAGAGAGTAATCACCCAGTATTTACTTCAACTTTACATAAAACCTCTGAAACACTGAAAGGTGATTGAAACATTAGTCCTCCGGAGGAGACGGACGGTGCCTTAAACCACTGTATTACTGAGCTGGGTTATATTTTTATATTTATATGTGTTTAATGAAAGCACAAAAAGTGCGTTTATAGCTATAACTCGGTACGTCCAGTGCTTTATTAATCTAGAAGAATTTACAATTTTCAAACATTATAACTTTGAGAATTTTGAAATGTTAACTTTCAAATTTAAACCATCTTGAAAGAATTGAATTCAAATTATACAACCTCTACAAATGTACCTACAATTTTAAATCCATATATTAATTTTATAAGGCTAAAAGCTTTAAAAAAAGTAAAAACATTCTTTTAATAAGTCATTTTTGCACACTTATGTCCGCGAGGGTCTACTTTTACATGTATCAGACTCGCAACTACATGTTCTAGTTTATGAAATCAGCATCACACTCAAAACTAGTATATAGTTTTACTGTAAACTCAAATTTATAATCTTTTAATTTTACATTTTATTTATTATTTTAAATATAAATCAAAGACAAACCCGTCACATGATGTATTATAAACGTGATAAAAATCGGTAAATATGCCAAAACTAGCGTCCTCCGTTCAAAATTGGGACCGTTACAGATGTGGCATAACCCTGAAACTTATGTCGTTTGATGGGAAATATAGTCCAGATGGCGGGAAACGTAAAACGTTTTTTTGTCACACGTTAGTTACACTTTGCAACTAGTTTCTGCTAAACTCTAGCCATTTTCGAGCTCCTCCGATGACTATGGCTAGAGCTTAGCCGAAACTAGTTTTATTTATCCTTTATTATTTTAAATTTTTAAATTAAGTTCGCGGATCGAGTTGGGTGTGGGAATTTTTGGAAATTTCTAAAAAAAATTAGTAACATTCACATTAAGCTTCTGCCAAATAGCCACAGAATTAGAGTTTCATTTGATCCATTTCCATTTCAGCCAATGGTCAGCTTGTATCCCATTAACCTGATTCCATTTTAGACTCTAAAATTGGCGTTGATCTAATCCTAGATGATTACTTGAACATTTATCATATACTTTAAACTGTTTTTCTTTCTTCTAGAAAATTTATACTTTATGGTATTATAATACGATACGAAGGGTTCGGCCACTTTATAAAGAATGTAGCAGTATTTTCTTATGTATATATTTATAGGTAGTTTCAAAGCTTATAAGAAGTAGTGAGCTAAAAAAAAACAAGTGGCTGAGAATCATTGGTTTAGACTCTAAAACGTGTGATTCTCAACCACGGTGCCACGGCACATTGGTTTAAGCTCTAAAACGTGTGATTCTCAACCACTGTGCCACGTGTTACTTGAAGTGTGCCGCCAAATATTACTAATGCATACAATAAAAATAAAATTTTAATACTTATCCTATTGCTAGTGTGCCGCTAAATTTTTTTATTATGAAAAGTGAACCTTGATAAAAAATCGGTTGAGACCAGAAATTTTTAGAATATATAGGGATGCTAGTTTGGATTGTGTTGTTTTAAATAAATTTATTTCTTATAAACTTTTGAGTACTTAATAAACAATTATATGAGCCACCGAAAACAAAAGTGGACTAACCCTCTAAATCTAGTCCTATGTTATTATTTTCATTATTATTATTATGAATAATGTTTAATTAATTTTTGTTACTAATTGTACGGTTATATATGTATGTAAAATGAAGAATATTCAATTTATTTCTGTTATAAATTGTACTATTGTAATATGTATGTGAGAAATGAAAGAATAAATAATTAATTATTAAAAAAAAAGAAAAATTAGTACTATCATAAAAATAGTTTTTGTTAATTAAAGGGTAAAGCCCTGGTTTCCTAGGAGAACGGTCGCTTTAAAGCGGCCGCTTTTGACGTCATTCATAAATCACAAAGGTCGTTTTAAGTATATGTAATAGAAGAACTCACAATTTTTCATCGTAATTCATTGCGTTTTTGCAGTACGTTGAGGTATTACACTTTATAGGAAACTATATTCGTTTATATACACGTAGAATTATTTTTGTGACGTAAAAATGACGTCAAAAGCGGCCGTTTTTAAGCGGCCGCTTTCCTAGGAAACCAGGGCTTTAGTCCACTTTTATTTTCAATGCCTCAAATAAGTGTTTATTAAGTACTCAAAAGTTTATAATAACAAAATTTAATTAAAATAAACTAATATTTCTGTATATTCTAACCAGTGATTCTCAACCGAGTTTTCATCACGTTTCAGTTTTCACAATTAAAAAATTTGGCGGCACTATAACAATACCGATGCCTCATTTACAGTATAAAATATAAATTCCCAAAGGAAAGCGTTTTTATAAGCTTGCATATAAATTGACATATATGCGTCATTTTATATGCAAGCTTATAAAAACGGCAGTCCATCCTTAAAACTTAATACAGCAGTTTGTAAATGCTGACATCTAGTAAGCTTTGGAACTACCCTTACTGTCTTAATTAGTTAACTGGAGGTGCTTGTTACAACCCTTCACTTAACACAATAGCGTAGTATATAGTCTTATTGTAATAAAACTCTAGGCCGAAAAAATAAATTGTATTTTTTTTAACACAAACCTACTTTTTCCATTTATGTTATTAATGTGACAATCCTTAAATAATTGTAAACCGTAGCCTAATTTCTAGCTCTTAGAAAAAAAAAACAGAAATAACACCTGTACACCTGTGTAGCGTACTACCTTTTTAATTACATCTATACTATTTTTGCAGCTGGTGTTGATGATGGTTGTATTAGTTTTATATGGGGTGCTCATAATGTATGTTTTTGTTGCAGTACGGCGATAGGCGATGGCAATGGGCTGCTCAAGCACGACCTGCACGATTCCCTGGTGCAGCTCAACGGCAGCCACTCCGGCTCGTCTGGGCGCAGCACGCCCAACAACGGCGGCGATCCCGCCCCCGGTAAACTCTTCGTCGGCGGGCTGAGCTGGCAGACGTCCAGCGAGAAGCTGCGCGAGTATTTTGGCATGTTCGGCAACGTCACCGACGTGCTTATCATGAAAGATCCCGTCACACAGGTAGATTGACTAATATTATTAAGCTGATTTTGTTTTGGATTCTATACGTGATCGAGAAAAATATTTAAAAAAAAATAGGGCAGATTTGATACAGATTTACATCTCAAGATAGATACATATAAATTAATAGAAATAATACCGATGTGAAGTTAACCTATAAGATCCCAGCCTCTATACCGAGTGGCGCTGCGGGACTTCGCGCAGGCTGGATTGTTTGCGGGTCTATACTAACCAATTGAGGTGACCAATAAAATCCAAATTTGGAGGATTCTTTTGTTTATGTCCTTGTGTACCATAATGTATATTATATATTTTTACTAATATTATTTATGGGCGTTGTTGTAGAATATATGTTGTAACGTAAATTATTATTTTTGATCATGAATCTGTCCTACAATTGATTTGAAAAAATGTTTATAACAAAACAACAATAGAAAATGGAAAGTCTCTATCTTATACATCTTTATCTCTCATATACATCTTTATCTCTCATATACATCTTTAATAATAAATACTTTAATAGTGACCGATTGAAACTTGAGTTATAGGACAGTTCTGATACAGATTTATTCACATATACATCTTTAATAATAAATATTTGAATAGTGACCGATTGATACAGATTTATTAAGCCGAAATTAAAACCTAATTTCGGTTTTTATCTCAGATTTGGCCGAAATCTATTAAGGGCCGGTTCTACAATTGACATTTAACTGGAGAATAGGCTATTCGTGAGATAAGTGTGAGATATTAACGTCAATATCTCAACTTATTCCACGAATAACTTTATTCTTCAGTTAAATGACAATTGTAGAACCGGCTCTTAGTCAGTATAAACCTAACTTTAATCTTATGCGTTATCTGATGTATTGATCCTATTTTCTTATTCATTAAGCTTCAATAAAGGAAATGAATCAAACTATTATGTTTTTTCATCACTTTGTTTATTGTTTTCAACAACAGTTCCGTCTCAGCTCTAGGCATTGTCAAGATGAAGTGCTTAGGCGAAACTAGTTGTTTTAATCAATAAATAAAGTGGTAAAAACATAGTATTTTGATTAATCTATATTGAAAATGAATTACCACATAGTAGACGCCGCAGCCATTAAATTTATATTCGTTATCGTTATTCCGGTGGCCCTTATTCTTGGTGTATGAATCAACCATAACTGAATTTCTAAGATGAAGGGCTTAGGCGAAACTAGTTGTTTTAATCAATAAATAAAGTGGCAAAAACATAGTAGTTTGATTAATCTATATTGAAAATTAATTACCACATAATAGACGCCACAACCATTACATTTATATTCGTTAATCGTTATTCCTGATGCCCTTATTCTTGGTGTATTCTCGCTTAATTCTTGGTCGTCTCGATTATGTAGACGCCTATTGTCGTTTTTCTTTGTTCTGTGAGATGGAATCTTTGAAAGACACCCGTGTCTTACTATCACCACTAGGTGTTAGAGGCACGGGTAATTGGTTAAGCCAATTCTCACGTTCTGTTCACTGGAGCCTTGACCACCTTTAGGCATACTAGGCGATCTAGCGCTGTCTCTCGTTAGTTCGTCGTTCTTGTCTCTTGCTCTATTTCTGTAGTCATCGATGGGTCTTGTCTCCTACTATCATTGCAGGCCGAGGCTGTTTTTTTCCCGCATTACAGTTGCCGAAAATTGCATCCCAGTTCTCGTTAGCCTCTGTTATCATTCCTCTGACCGCTAGGATCGCGCTGGCGGTCGGACGCTTTCTGCGGAAACTGATTTTCGTGAAGCCCTCCGGTTTTATCGAGGGCCTCCACATTCCGGTCCACTATCAAGCGCTCCAGCACCTCTATTAAGCAAGCAAACTCCCCGGTTTCGGTGGTAGGCCAGCCTCGTTGATCGGGGCCTGGGGTTTTGCCTCCTGGCAACCTATTGTCGTAAAGTGACCGTTTATCACGTCATTTATACGCCACAACAAACTTTCTTAATGTATATAGTTTTGTAGAGAGTAATACTATAAACCAAAAAGAAAATCAGTAATCGGAAATTCCTGTAGAAATCGTCAATTATTTGAAACTATTCGATAAACACTTCTGTTGTGACATGAAATGCGCTTACTAAAAGCCGATTTACCATACTGCTTTAAGTCCTGGTTTCCTAGCAAGCGGTGTCGATAAAAAACGGCCATTTTTGACGGCATTTACACATTACAAGATACGTTTTAAGTACATGTAATTGAATAACTCACCAGATTGCAGTGTAATTCATGACATTTTTCCAATACTTTGAAGTATACCGCTCTCTGGATTACGAGATTTATTTAAATAGACATAAAAGAAATATGTGGCATCAAAATGACGTGAAATACGGCCGCTTTTGTCGACCCCGCTTCCTAGGTAACCAAGGCTTTAAGCCCTAGAAAGCGGTGCTGATAAAAAACCGCCGCTGATGACGTTATTTACACATTACCAAAACGTTTTACGTATATGTAATTGAATGACTCACCGTAATCCATTATAATTCTTGATTTTTTCATTATATTGTAGGCCGCTCTTCGAGTTACCATATTTATTTAAATACAAACTTTTGGTGATGTGGTACAAACGGCCGCTTTTGTCGGCACCGCTTCCAAAGAAACCGGGGTTTTAGGCGATGGTTTTTTTCTGGTGTGATTAATAATATATAATATAATAATATCAAGAATTATTCCCGGCAACATTGATTACAAAATTACTCAAAATGTAATATTAGGTATAATTGTAGAATGATTATGAATATACATTTTAGTACACTTTTGTTTGCAAATATTTTTAAGGCGTCTACTTTGTGAGATATATATATATATATATATATATATATATATATATATATATATATATATATATATATATATATATATATATATATAAATATATATATATATAAATATATATAAATATATATATATATATATATATATATATATATATATTTCATTTTTAAAATTTTTAAAGGAAAAGAGTAATAAGAGTAGGTATGGCGGCGCCATTGGCTACCCCCACCACCACTCCTCGTAGCCATGCCCCATTCCCCCACACCTCGTGAGCGGCTTATCAGGTTCAACAGCTCATGTGAACAGCTTATAACAGGGGTGGCAACTTTTGTGAACATATGATCGACTTTTTATCATAAAAATCTGCCGCGATAGATTTATTTCATTCGTGCTCTTTATTATAGTAATTTAATCGGTTTCTAAGTTCAAACATTGCAAGCGATCCAGATTTTAGGAGTGGTGTATGTTTTT
Organism: Lordithon lunulatus; assembly: GCA_963942505.1. Lineage (NCBI taxonomy): Eukaryota > Metazoa > Arthropoda > Insecta > Coleoptera > Staphylinidae > Lordithon > Lordithon lunulatus. Next base: position 50,846,692 of record OZ012669.1, read on the forward strand.
ATTTAGAGTTATATATGATTGGAGGCAATTTGCAGGATGGTTTAAAAGCTACTTCTAAAAATATTTCAATTTTGAATATATCTAAATCTTATGAAAACTCTTTTAACAACAATATTGTTCATGGGCAATATTGCCAATGGGCACATTGTATGATATGACAATTTTTCCTGAAGCGACTTACGTTTCTCTCCACAGATGAGTCCTTATATCTCCTGATGGTCAATATTGTCAATAGGCACATTTTTAGATCTGACTTTTCTTTGTTGAAGTGACTCACTTGTCTCTCCCCAGATGAGTCCTTATATCTCCTGATGGTGTCATTTCTTTTTTCTGATGGACTAGCCTTTCTTTCCTGATGTGCGCCATCTTACTTTCTGTTATTGATAGCTTTTATTCCCCATATACGTCATACACTCCTCTGTCTTGATAACTCACCTTGTCCGTGCTCTGAAATAGGGGATTTTCGGTGGTGTGGTTCTCCTCCAGGTTTCTGATAATTGCTTGTACACAGGCGTTTTCCCTGATCTATATGTTCAATGTCTCTCCCCATCTCTTTGCCCCACTACGTCTTCTCCGCCTTCAATGGCCTCCAACTGGTGTTTGAGAGCTTTTTCTTCGGAGGGGGATTTCTAATGGGGTTCCAGTTTTTCCGAGGAGCTGCTCGTATTGTTCACGAACGATCGCCGCATCTACTTTAGATTTCTTTCGTATGTTTCGTCAGTTTCATACAGTGCTATGACTAACCAACATGGCTGTGGCGACAAACAACCGTGTTGGTTAGTCATAGCACTGTATCCTATATCAGCAGTATGTAGTTCGACTTCGTCTTGAGTGCCTGTCCGTGGGCATTTTAATGTGGTGTTTCAGCAGCTTCTTCTTTGTCTCTGTTGATGCCGCCTTCTCGTCTCTTTTTTCCGGAGACGAGGTGGCTTCTTCTTGGCTGTCTGAGTAGAGTCCGAATTCGTAGCCTTCGATATTATGCACTTCACTAGTGATTCCCTGCTATTTTCCGGAGGTCCTGCTTGGTTCTACCTCACATTTGTCCATTTCTGTTCGTTAAGTCCTGGTTTCTTAGCGGTGTTGATGAAAACGGCCGTATTTCACGTCATTTACACATTACAAGATACGTTTCAAGTACATGTATTTGAATAAGATTCCAGTGTAATTCAATATATGTTCCCAGTTCTTTGAAGTATACCGCTCTCTGGATTTCCAGATTTATTTAAATATACGTAAAAGAAATAGGTGACGTCAAAATGACGTGAAATGCGGCCGCGTTTGTCGACACCGCTTCCTAGGAAACCAAGGCTTTAGGGTCCTGGGTGTTACGTTGCTTCCTCCAAATGGGTTGGTGTCTTCTGCGGTTTCTGGTATTATGTTTGCTTCTTCTATTGGGTGGTAGTCGGATGACGGTCCGGAGGTACCTACCGCTATGCCCTCACTAACCGGTGATTTGATCTCTCTCTGCCCAGTAAACGATTCATTGTTTTTATCCTTGTATATTAATCCCTTTTATTCCAGGATTAAAATATAGTGCCTTCCTTCACACAGTTAACTCTCCTCCTTTTTACAAGTTCGGATACTTGCGCGCTTGTGTCAGTTGTCGGGTAATTGAGGGCGAGTCGGCAGTCCACTCACGGTATCAGCATCCCCTCGCGATCGCCTCGTCGTGTTGCAACCCAACGAGGTACGCGGCCATGTGCCACCGTCCCGGTCAAACCTGGTGAGCTAGCCGTCATTCTCCACGTCTCAGGAATTGTCTGGGTCTTGAGGTTTCCTTCTTTCTTCATCCCGTCCCCGCATGAGAAATATATGCGTAGATATCTACGCAGAGATCACATGAATAATACCTTAGTTATTCACGTCATTAAAGTCTGATATTTGTTTATTATGAAGGTCGTGGCTTGTTGTTTTTATATCTTTATGATATGTTAAATAACTCTCATATCTTACCAATGTCCGACTTTTTTTATGTTTCTTGATTAGTCTTAGAACGGATGCAATTTATTCTTTAATATCTTCATTTCTTGATGTTTATTATTCTTTTCACAGTTCTATTGATGTATTTTATTTCATCCCTAAAGTCTTTTGATCCCTAAACATCTCTTGATATAATTAATGCATGTATAAGTTTAAGGATGTTTCCCACTTTCTAGCTATATGGTATTCTCTGATGTTTTTATGACTGTATTTCTCTTGACACAGTTATTCCCTGAATTGTTTTGGTATGGCCGTCTTGCATCGCGATTGTCTCTCGATTCATGTCTTCCGCTCTATATCTTACACACCTGAATTTTGTTTTTATATTTCCTGTCAAGCCTGACATTTATTATTTATGTCTCGATGTTCATTAATATTTTCCCGGTTGTGAAGTTTATTGATTCATAAAACTTTCTCAGTTGACCTATTCACTCAAATTCTTTGAACTTAATTTTTTTGCGGGATGGATTCATACGTCTGTATGAATCCATCCCGCAAGAAACATCATGGAATATGTTGACATAATAGTAATAAACATCAGGTAAATGATTAAATAATCAATAGTCTTATTGATTATTTAATCATTTACCTGATGTTTATTACTATTATGTCAACATATTCCAAGATGTTTCTTGGTCGATATTAATTATTCCACGTATAATTTTCAGGGTGACATTCAATTAACTGCGAATTTCGTCATTTTTATGTGGAAAACTACGCAAAAATTCGAAATATATTGATTTGACGTTCATTTAGCTGCTTTTTATATGCAAAAAAATCCTTAACCTGTATATTCATCGACCATTTTATTGTATGCCCATAATATATTCTATACTGAATGCCACTTACAACTTTCAAGTTCACTTATAATCAACACCGCACTTTAGTAAAGTGCCTTATATTTTGTCAAATATTTACGAATATATTATTTACAAATATTATCAAATATTGACGAATATAGTCAAATATTGACGAATATAGTCAAATATTGATGAATAGTGACGAATATTCTCAAATATTCTCAAATATTTCAAATACTGTCAAATACATAATATGTAACAATATTTGACAATAATTTGAAAAATATCAAAAAAGTCGAAAATTTAGAAAATGTTAAAAAAGGACCCAGCTCAGTGGCCGAGTGGTTAGAGGCGTCGTCGGCCTCGTACTGAGCATTGGGGAGCCTGAGTTCGATCCCCAGCGGGGAGAGAATTTGCGCGTATCACCTTTCACAGTTTTTCAGAGGTTTTCTGTGAAGTAAATACCGGGTGATTAAATTCCTCTGAGCTTCTCCCTCGACCTCAAGCCTCACGGCTGATAGCCCTATAAAAGATAGAAGTTTATGTTTTTGTTAAAAATAGTGTCAATGTAATTTTGAGTCATGTGGTGCCCACACCAGATATTTTTTAAGATCACGTATAGAATGATTTCATAAATCTTGTGCATGTCGGTGTTAATATATTTATTGGACGCGTCGGCGGGATGTACAATATTCGCATTTTCCCATTTCAGAGGAGTAGAGGATTCGGCTTTATCACATTCTCAGACCCGACCAGCGTGGATAACGTGCTGAAGGTGCCCATCCACACCCTCGACGGGAAGAAGATCGACCCGAAGCATGCAACCCCGAAAAACAGACCGAAGCAGCCCAACAAGACCAAGAAGATCTTCGTGGGCGGCGTCAGCCAGGACACCTCCGCTGATGAGGTGAGAGCTTACTTCAACCAGTTCGGCAAAGTGGAGGAGACCGTGATGCTGATGGACCAGCAGACTAAACGCCACCGCGGCTTTGGGTTCGTTACATTCGAGAACGAGGACGTGGTTGATCGCGTGTGCGAAATACATTTCCATACGATTAAGAATAAGAAGGTTGAGTGCAAGAAGGCGCAGCCTAAAGAGGCGGTGCAGGCAAACGCGCAGTTGCTTGGGAAAAGATTGATGTTGAGCGGTTTGGGTATGCGTATGGCTGCTCCGAATGCAGGAGCTATGGCAGCGGCTAATCCGCTAGCTGTCGCTCAGGCGCAAGCTCATGTACAAGCTGCAGCAGCGGCGGCTGCAGCTGCACAAGTACAGACAGCAGCAGTTGCTGGTTACGGGAAGCTATTCGGAGCTTACCCTCCATTAGCAGGTTATAGATATGCTCCGTACCCCATGGCTGGGGTTGGGGCTGCATCAGCTGCCCAAGCAGCAGGCACACCGACTCAACAGCAGGCACAACAGCAACAGCAATTAGCGCCACAGGTCCCTGCAAACCCATACCAGGGCTACAACTTGACAAATGTGGACATGACGAGCTTCCAGGGCGTCGATTGGGGATCCATGTACGGCATGGGGATGTACGTTTGAAATAGTCCTGAGTAAATCAGCACACCCCACCTCTGTTTTTAGTTTTTAAGTAGGGCTGCTGTGTGAAGCCCACACCACTCACACTTTTGGACTTCCAATTTTTCCGGCGCGCGCGTTTTTCTGTGCCTACCCCCCCCGTTTTTTGACATGTGTATATAATTATCAGTGCCCCTCTAACTATCCCCCAACCCCATTAAAACAACTTTCGGCCCGATGCCGGCTCCCTCTGCTCATATACACTTTAGCATTTAGCAATAATGACTCGCAATAAAAACAGTATTAATTAATATTGTGACAAATTGTAGTTAAGTTTTTCGAATGCGGACCTGTTTTTGTTAGCTATTTTCCACTCATCTTCCAATGGGATAGGCGCGCTATGCGCTCCTAACACGCAATAAATTTTATATACTATCAGGCTCAAAAAGAAAATACGAATGAGATGAAAATGAACGGCTAATATTTAAGTATTCCTATATGTATTTGTGTGTGTTTTTGGCGGGCAACTTTGAATCTGATAGTATTATTTGTGAGAGAACTATTTTCCAAGCAGCATTATATACTTATGTACTTAATTTTTACTCAACTTACTTAGTAATTTATTTATTTATAATATAATAAGTTGGCAGCAAGCTACACGCGTTCTAATCAACTGCGTCGACGTATATATTCTGCGCATGCGTGAAACACGTACTTTTACGCATGCGCTAATGTAATAAATCATGCGCATGCGCAACTCTCATGTAGACGCAATTTATTTTAGCGCCCCCGTAGCACTTAATTATTATTATAATTATTATAGATCTCATGTTGTAGTATTTAGGAACGCGATATTTTTTCTCTATTTATTGTAGTTGTAGTGAGAGTGCCCGATTGACTAAACTAATCCCGCGCCCGCCATACAGCTTGCCGAAATCATTTTCAACAACAACAACAAAACTATGTATATGCAGATCTAGTCACGCCTCTTCAGGAAGCGTCCAATTCCGCTGATTTGGGCGTCGCAGACCTGCCACCACCCACATTCCGTAATTAAAAAAAAAGAGAAACACAAACAAAAATGTAGCTGAGCATCGAGATTTTTCAACATACGTGTGATTAGCGGACCAATGCGTCTGTGGCCTGTGGCCGGCAATTAGTTTTTCGGCCAGCAGGTGCAGCGAGACTAGGAGACCGCTCTTGGTTTCGTGTCGCTCATATATTATTAGTAACTTTTAAAATGTTCATACTGATGTTTTTAATGATAATATTTATGACGTAGATTTAAAAAATATTAATAAAAAAACAAACAAACAAACGTAAGAACTATCGGCAGGATGCAATCGGCGCGTTTATTCTTATAAATGTACTAACCGCTTCAATGATGAAAATTAAAAACTAACAACCTCTCAATTTGTAAAGTCAATATTTTGTATTTGGGTTCCTCGTTACGTCCTGCCGGTCGTTGCCGCGCGGAGAAGCCGCCCCCCTTGTGATAGTTGTTGGGACGGGGCGATTCTAGAGCAAAACGAACGCTGCACACCTGCCCTGCAAACAAAAAAAAATGTTTTTTTTATAACTTTGTTGGATGATGGACGATTTTGTTTTTTATGGGGGCTAAATTTGGTTGGGCAAGGGCAGGCGCGCCCCGTTCGTTTCGGCGGCGCAGAAAAAAAATAATAACAATATTTTGTACATAAATATCCAGTTGACAGCAATAAGCGTTGTGAGACAGAATGAACCCTCTATTTTTGTATTTAATTATAAAATAATGACTTAAGAGACAAATAAAGGTTTAGTTGTTCACTGTTTGCAGTGACTGCGTTGTGTAAATAGCACACAGTAGTTTTCAGAGGGTTGGTCTGAAACTTAAACATAAAAAAAAAACTAGTTTTAAAGAGGGACGAGGATGAGTCTCCAAACAAAAAAAATACAATTACTATAATAATAATAATAATCAATCTGTCTGCGCAGATCCGTTTCTGTTTGTCGTATGTATTTTAAAATTACTCGTAGATAATAAGTACTGTATAATTTGATAGTAACTAGTATTTAGTGTTGGTAGTATGTATCTGTGTGTAGTGTAGTGCGGCGTTGTGTCGCAGTTGCACTGTAGAGCCGTTTCGAATAAAGTAGTTTTCATAAGAGTAGTGTGCTGCTTGTTCAAGGACCTTCTCCCCCCGTTCGTGGGGGGCCCTGCTCATTAACATATTTAAATTATATTATTACGTAATAATAGTATTCTAGTCTAATCACTGCTTTCTGTGATAACAGTCTGGTCACTTACTGCACGGTCTGTGTCTGTAGCTGTTCCCGTGCCTTAACGCGTCGCGGACCTGACCTCAAAAAAAATACCCAAAACAAAAAATAATAACTACCCCCACCACCGAAAATCCCTTAACAGAACTGGACCGCGCTAGACTGGCCTGTTCACTGTTCCTGTTTTTGTGTAATGTATGCGGATCTTGGTAGATCTAGATCATATAGTTGATCCATCTGAGAGAACACACCACACACCAAAAAGTAACTTACACTCGTTGCATCGAAAGGACCAACTAGATTTGGACTGAATTTCTTTGGAACAACGCGTATTTTTTGCCTTAAAACAACAATCAATTTCTATCGCGAAACACACACATATCTCCTCATCCCCCAAACACACACACACACACACACGGACAGAAAGAAAAAACAAATAGGAACTTGCGACTGATTCGATTGGAACACTAGTTGAACGTGACTTATTGCCTTGTCTTCCTCAATATATTTATACATATATTATATTAAAGTAAACGTAAGTTGCTTAGAATTCATTGTGGTGAAAATAGATAGGTAGATTGAGATTCTATATCTGTAGTTTAAAATTAAATTAAACCACCTAAACATAACCAAAGAAATACTAAACTTAATATATTACTTACACGAAACATGAAAATTGAAATCATGTGTTAACTAATAAAAAACTTTGTTTATATTTCACTTGACCGATATTAATTTTGACAATTTACTTTTATTTTTTCACTGAGACATGATTTTTCAGTAGTCATCCATTGAAACATCTAATTTTTTTTAGCAGAATAAACACTTGATCAATATACAAAACGATGAAATTCAAAATTTTTGCCAATTATTTTTTTCGCTCGCCAAAAAATCCAGTATATTAACATATTTTTGATGCGTGAAATTTTAATTCACTACCGCGTAAACCAGCGGTCAACAATGGCCGTCATTATGAACTTAGGTCAATAATGGATTCATTATTAACCTAGACCATTAAATGATTTATTACGAACCTAGGTAATTAAATGGTTTATTACGAACCTAGGTCATTAAATGATTCATTACGGATCTAGGTCGTTAATGGCTTCCTTATAAACTTAGGGTAATACACAAAATATACGTGGTGTTAAAGATATCTGGTGATATTTTATTCATAATTAGTCTAAAAATCACCATAGTAATTTATATGTGAAGAAATTTTATTTGATGACATGATTCGGCGGTCAATAAAGGAGTCAATATGAACCTAGGCCTATAATGCAATCAATATGAACCTAGGGTAATAATGCATTCATTATTAACCGAAGCGATTTTCAACTGCACCCAAAAATATACGAAATAACTACAGAACGATATTCTAAGACCTAAATGATTTTTTTACCGAAAGCGACGTTTTTTGGGTTATAGTCATGATAACATTGTTTAAATTTCTCATCCCGTTAATGGGAAATGAGTTTTTTTTTAACAGGACTCGCGATTTTCAACTTCACCTAAAAATATATCAGGTTTCATCCATTTTTAAAAGACGACACAAATACTAGACGTTCTAGGGTTGAGCTTATATCAGAAGCCGCGAACCTGAAGATTGTAATGATGTTGATTTTGTTTAGATTTTATTTGACTACAATTTCGGCGGTCAATAAAAGAGTCAATATGAACCGAGGTCAATAAGGCATACATTATTAACCTAGGCTCTTAAATTATTATTTATGAACCTAGGTAGTTAATGGATTCATTATTAACCAAGGTCAGTAATAGATTCATTATTAACCTAGACCAGCATAACATTATTAACTTTGGTCAATATTTTCTGCGTCAATACATCATCTTCATTATTGTCCTTTTCACCTTTTCATTTCTGGAATGTGGTACCTAACGGCGCGATCGCGTTTGTTTATTGTTATTCCGGGCTGTTCCTTTCGTGCTAGTACAGCTCGCTCGCGAACAATAGACGTAAACAGCTTGTGTTTCACATATTTTTTGATATCAGATATAATATGATTTTGATATGATATAAGATGTCGAATCATTAATATGAAATGTATTATATTATTGATTCTTGATGCGTGGTGACAGAAGCTTCTTGAAAAGATTTCGACGAATTGCGTTCTTTACCAATGAGTCATACACAAGACTCTCACAAATTATTTCAGAAACAGCAAAAATTCATGACGTGTAATTATTGGTGCGGGAAAGGTGCAGTAACTTTTTATCGGTAGGTAAGACCAATATTAACTTATCAATCTAAAGCAGGTTTCGTTTATCGTTCGGGAGATGTTCCGGGATGGTCTTAGCTAGCTTAGATCGTTCGAGACTTGTTCCGGGCTATTCTAAGCTAGCTAAGACCAGCCCGGAACAGCTCCGGGGCGATAAACGAAAGCGACTTAAATTCCAACTAGGGTGAAAAGCTATTTTAATTGACTTGAATTTTGTACTATCTTTTTGCATTTTTTTTTTCTAGGAAGCAAACCTTATTAAAATATATAAATACTAATTTTATTAATTATTAAGAATTATTATTAATTAAAAATTGACCCAATAAAAGAAAAGGACTTAAAAACATATCCAGTTTCATCAAATTTTAAAAGACGGAAATAAATACTAAACGACGTACTATGGCTAAAATGATTTTTGTAACCACAGTGACGTCTTTAAGGATTATAATACTGTTGCAATTATTTCAATTTCTCATCCGGTTAATGGCAAATAATGTTTTAACCGTAGTCGCGATTTTTAATTGCACATGAAAAAGTTTTCCATTTTTTAAAATAACGAAATAAATACTAAAAGATGTACTAGGGGTGGAATTATTTTTTTACCCGCAGTTAGGTCTTTTAAGATTCTAATACTATTACAATTGTTTAAATGTCTCATCCGGTTAAAGGGTTATGATTTTTTTTTAACCATACACCCGATTTTGAACCAGCTAATAATATATCGAGTTTCGCCAATTTTTAAATGAACGAAATAATTACTAAACAATATTTTAGGGTTGAAATGTATTTTTTTAACCAAAGCAACATTTTCAGAGACTATAATCATGTTACAATTATTTAGATATCTCATCTGTTTAACGAGAAATGATTTTTTAACCGGAGTCGTGATTTTCTGCTGGACCTAAAAATATATCCGATTTTATATTTTTTTAAAGGAACATGATAAATACTATACGTCGTTCTAGGGCTCAAATATATTTTTTTAATTACAGCCACATCTTTTGACATTAAATTGTAGTTGAAACTAATTAAATTTCTCATCCGTTGAGAAAAGATTTTTAACTGCACTTAAATTCGCAAATTTTTAAAATAACGAAATAAATACTAATCGATGTTCTAGGGTTGAAATTGTTTTTTTTAACCAACGCGACGTGTTCTGTGATTGTAATCATGTTACAATTGTTAACATATCTCTTCCGGTAAAAGAGAAATGATTTTTTAACCGGAGTCGCGATTTTCTGCTGGACCTAAAAATATATCGGATTTCATATTTTTTTAAAGGAACAAAATAAATACTATACGTTGTTCTAGGGCTCAAATATATTTATTTAATCACAGCCACATCTTTTGAGATTATATTGCATTTAAAATTGATTAGATTTCTCAACCGATTAATGAGAAACGATTTTTTAACTGCACCTAAAAATATTGAGTTTCGCAAATTTTTCAAATAACGAAATAAATACTAATCGATGGTCTAGGGTTGAAATTATTTTGTTAACTAAAGCGACGTGTTCTGCGATTCTAATCATGTTACAATTATTAACATATCTCTTCCGGTAAAAGAGATATGATTTTTTAACCGCGATTTTCTGCTGGACATATCTTTATATCGGATTTCATAATTTTTTAAAGGAACAAAATAAATACTATACGTTGCTCTAGGGCTCAAATATATTTTTTTAATCATAGTCACATCTTTTGAGATTATATTGCAGTTGAAATTGATTAGATTTCTCATCCGATTAATGACAAACGATTTTTTAACTGCATCAAATATATATTCAGTTTCGCAAATTTTTCAAATAACGAAATAAATATGAATCGATATTCTAGGGTTTCAAATATTTTTTTAATCAAAGCGACGTGTTCTGCAATTGTAATCATGTTACAATTGTTAACATATCTCTTCCGGTAAAAGAGATATGATTTTCTAACCGGAGTCGCGATTTTCTGCTGGACTTGAAAATATAGTTTTCATTTTCATTTTCATTTTTGAAAGGAACGAAATAAATACTAAACGATATTCTAGGGGTGAAATTATTTTTTCACCCGCAGTTACTTCTTTCAGGATTATAATGCTGTTACAAATTGTTTAAATGTCTCGGTTATTGAGAATAGATTTTTTTAATAGTTCCATTCTACTTCAAACTGCAGCTAAAAATATATCAAGTTTCGCCAATTTTTAAAAGTACGAAATAAATACTTAACGATGATCTAGAGTTGAAATGATTTTTTTAACGAAAGCGACGTTTTCTGGCATTATAATCATCCTACAATTGTTTAGATTTCTCATTCGGTTAATGAGAAATCATTTTTACCGGACGCGATTTTCTTCTGGATATTGTTTAAAGGAACAAAAAAAAAGAGTTGAAATATTTCTTGAAAATATAACGGGTTTCATCATTTTTTAAAAGAACGAAATAAATACTAAAAATGGTTCTAGGGTTGAAATGATTTGATTTTATGAAAAGCTTGTCCCTAAAGATTGTAATGTGTTGAATTTGTTTACATTACTAGCCCGGTTAATGAGAAATGATTTTTTAAACGGACACGTAATTTTCAACCGTACCTAAATATCTCCATGGTAACCCGACGTGTTCTCGTGAAAAATCTTTATAAAACATTTATAAGCTAAATGCAAAATCGCTGACACTTGACAATTTTTCGATATAAAAATGTTATCACTGCTGACACTGACGGTAAACTATCGGAAAATCATTTCGTTTCAATTATATCCGACGCCCCGGAAATATTTTAGCTATTACACACTTTACCAATTGTCGGCCGACAATTGCACAATTAACATGTATTTACTGAATGTCGTCTAAAGCTCTGTTTACAATCAACATTTGTCATAAATAAAAGTTTGACGGTTTGTTTAATATATCTGCTAGGTGAGCAGATGTGTTTCTATCAACATAAGTTATAATTAAGTATATAATTGTATACGCGGATTGAAGATGTTTCGATATCAAAATGTTATCAAGCTCCAACACTGACGGTAAACTATAGACAACAGATACCAATGCGTCAAATACGCCGGCAAAGTGTCTATTAGTTGGAATGGTTTCTAGAGTCTTATGTTTGCCCACAACTAACAATAGATGTCTTTTTTTGATGATAGTTTACCGTCATTGTTGTCAGCTGATACTTCTATTTTTGAACATTCGCCTTTTATGGAGTTTTAAAACTATACCCAATGCTGTTGAATGAAAAATGAATTAGTTAATTTTTCACTCAACGCCAATACAAGTGCGAAACGAACTATAAATTAGGACACTGAGCTGGGTTATATAATTGTATTAATTAATATTTGTTAGTAAAAATATTTTATTATTAGCAAATATTTATAAAACTACATCTACATTTAAATACTTATATATTAATTTTTGGCAAAAACGGTACAATTCTTCGTCTTCAGGTGCTCTTTAAATAAACTTTTTGAAGGGCTTTTAAATTTAACATTGAGATACTACAATCAACCTTTCTTTCAAATATCTAACAAATAATAAATATTTCTATCTTTATAGGGCTATCCGCCAAAATCGTTTTTTGAAAGGAGAAGTTTAGAGAGAGAGAGCTGCGTATCAATTAGTATTATCTGAGATATCTATATTTTTTTAAAATTAATTAAACACTACAGTAATTCCCAGCCCTACACTACTTTCATACGAAAACGCTAGTATGCAATACCGTGTTGTATCCAGCATATACACGATGTAAAACGTGTATGCAATTCACACATACAAACTTTAGCATTCCTCCTAAAATCAGTATCCAGTATACCGATATCGAATATTAGTAGTATCTTCCTGTGTAACTAGTCTTACAGTAGAACATTTTAAATCAACCGTCACTGATTTTGCGGATCATCATTGCAATTAAAATGAAGCATGAAGAAGAAACATACACAAACCCACACACAATACACATCACACTATTAATTAAGAAGTAATTAGTTTAAAAGGCTTTCTAATGTTTGACATTATTATTATTTTTTAAATAAATAACAGTCGTTTAGTAGTTTGGGTGGTAAAAATTCCAACAAAAAAAAGTATTAGTAACTACGCTTCGAGTAGGTTTGCATTTTTGTGTGTTTTAGTAAAATTATAGTAGAATTTTTAAAAAGCTAGACATATCCTCGTATATCAAAGGAGTAATTTTTAACAAAAAAAAAACTAAAAATAAATATGCAAACGTGTATATAGTTTTTAAGTCGTAAACATTCCTTTTGTACATATATTTATTATATACATACATATATTATATATATTTACGAAGAAATTTAGTAGAACAAAGTAATTTTTCGATCATTCCTGTTGGTTATTTTTCAATTGAACATACCAGGAACATTGTTGTGATTGTAGTGAAACAAAAAGTAAATATTATTCGACAATACAGTTTAATCAAAACAAAAATTGAAGTGAATATCGCAGACGCGTTGTTTGTATCTGTGGTCGATAGAATCGAAGCGTTAGACCAAATATACGTTGAAAGTAATAATCTAAAAATAAAGCCTTACATATAAATATGATAAAAAGTACTAACTGTGAACGTAAACAGGCCTAAAGTACAAATAAATTTCATTATTTGTCACGATGATTGTAGATTTGGTTTGGATTTTATTTTCGTTACCCCATCACTACTCCTCTCACCAAAATCGTTTAGATATGTTTAACAATATTGTTATGTGAAACACAAGGATTAAAATAGCAACAGGTAAGTGAGATTTTATACTAGTATGTTTATTTTATTCACAGAAATATAGAAAAGAGAAAATATTTATTCTGTATTCATTGGCTAATATACAATCGCACTACTAGCCTATATTAAACAAAATTGTATCAAATATTAAAGGTAGTAATAATTATATACTACTATATGTGCATACAATATTACAATAATTATATAATAGGTAATAGGTGAAACGCCCGCTATCGACGGGGAAGATTTTTATTACAATAAATCCTTAGTCTGAATATAAAGAATAAATACATTTTTAATTGTCAAAAGCAAAACTTTACTTAAAACATTGCTATTTAATTGCTTCAAAACACTTAATACTTAATTAATATTAATATTTAATTAAAATTGAATAAAACACGTCTCGATTAGAATTCGAACTTTTGAACAGTTCGTAATTTTATGGCCTTAAGAATCATTCATGAAAATTGATTAATTGAATTTTATGTTTAAGGGGTTACAACACCTTTAGATTTTCATAAAATTGTTTTTTTTGCTTCAAAACACTTAATACTTCATTAATATTAATATTTAATAAATAAATATTGAATAAAACACGTCTCGATTGGAATTCGAACTTTCGAACAGTTCGCAATTTTATGGCCTTGAGAATCATTTATGAAAATTGATTGATTGAATTTTATATTTAAGGAGTCACACCATCTTTCGATTTTCAGAAAATCTTTTTTATTTCTTGGCTAAATAAATTCTTTATACTTTTAAGATTATTTTAAACGTTTAATCATTTCAAAATTCAAAGTATTTTCGAAGTTTTAGCAATTAGAAGTCATCGCGGCGGGGGTCAGCCCACAACTTAGGTAGCGATCGGACCGCCATGCCAGTACCTTTTCTTTTGCGCTTATTTACTACGTTTTTCAAACTGTTATCTCAAAATTTACTGAACCGATCTTGTTAAAATTTTCAAAACTTATTCTTTATTATATTATCTACTACTTGGGTGCCACGTTCATAGGTTATACATTTTTAAAAGTCAAACTATCGTTAAAATTTTTTTCAAACAGCTGTCATTTCCACACACAAATAATGTTTTTAATTGCCCTATGCTACTTCGTAGCTATTATCTTTCTAACTAAGAAAACATTTTTTATTATTTTTTACACGATGCTTGTCAGCTAAACTAAGTACACCATAAGGAACGAATTTCAGATAAGGGTCCTGCCTTGACAACACATATCTCCGTTATATATTATCTTTTTTTGTTATTCGTTATTCTTTCATACTATACACAAATCTACCACGTATAAATCTTCGTAACCCTAGACCAGTAGACTTCACTCGTATGGGGCAGAAGGTAGACTTCCTTATGATTATTCTAATAAATACAACCTTATATTCAACATAAACGTTTATTTTCTTTTGGCAAGATTTCGTTCAACTTCACAAAAATAGTTGTGGAAACTAAAATAATTCTTATCTTTTAAGACCGGAACAAAAACCTTATTTTTACAATCACAATTATTATTCAACAAATAATACTTGAGAAAATAAACAAATAAAGTTTTGAGCCACCGTAACTCTAAAACAAAGGGTTAAAAATAAAATTAAAAAGTTACAAACTAATTTGACAAGATTCGTTTACCTTATTGACTAGAAATAAAATAGTTGTGGAAACAAAAATAATTCTGGACTGCAAAAAACGAACAACAATCGTTATTTTTACCATCACAATGGTTATTCGACTGGTATTGCTAGTTATTACAAGCGTAAAAACTTTACCATTTAACTTAAAAATACCAACAAAGTTTTGGACCACCATCATAAACTAAATAGAATAATAAAATCATAACAATAAAATGGAATACAAAAAATAATTGTTTTTTTCTTTCTTGATTAGCTTAATAGTTGACAAGGGTGGAAGGAATAGGTGGAGACCCCGGCTTATGCGCATATGAGGTTCGTAGTATAAAGCTTTTGAACATTAGTAGTAAGTCAAATGTACTAATACTACCTGTCTAGGGTTAACATCTTTTATTGTCCTGTGTGGTGGAATCTTCGAAACCACCACTAGGTGGTAGGCATGGGTAGTGTTATGTTGTTGCAGGATATACCCTGTATTCTGTCCGGGGCTTCAACCGGCTAAACAAAGCGTTCTGTCCACTAGAGGCTTAAGCGCCATTAGACATACTAAGCGACCTAACGCGGTCTCACGTCAGTCAGTCCTTTTTGTCTCTTGCCTCGTCCTGGTTGTATTACCTGTATTTCTCCTGCAGGTACTGTTCAGTTCCTGCAGGAGAAATACAGGTAATACAATACATTTTAACTATTGTCCTGTGTGGTGGAATCTTCGAAACCACCACTAGGTGGTAGGCATGGGTAGTGTTATGTTGTTGCAGGATATACCCTGCATTCTGTCCGGGGCTTCAACCGGCTAAACAAAGCTCACGTTCTGTCCACTAGAGGCTTAATCGCCATTAGACATACTAAGCGACCTAACGCGGTCTCACGTCAGTCAGTCCTTTTTGTCTCTTGCCTCGTCCTGGTTGTATTACCTGTATTTCTCCTGCAGGTACTGTTCAGTTCCTGCATCGTTGCGGGTCTACATTGTCTGATTCTTGTCGCGTAACGTCATTGTTGTAGGTCGTTCTTGTATTTCTGTCATATCCCTGTTTGGGAAAACCTAGCCATTGCCTCCCACAACATGTGGACTCCGATCTTTCTTCCAGATCGAGCCACAGGGTGGCTCGTTCGCGTGTTCACCGGTGACATGACAGATATATAGTGTGGGTCGGATCATCTGTCCCACAGCAGTATCGGCATCTTGCCATCGTTGCCTTTCCTATTCGGAGCAGGTACGTTTTGAAAACGCCGTGCCCAGGCTAGTTCTGCGTGGTCCAGTCATGCAGCCCAACATGTCCTCGGTCCATCCACGACTCTAACCGAGGTATAATGCGTCTCGTCCATTCACTCTTCCCATCTTATCTGCTACTTCTCGATCGCTTGTTCTCTAGCCTGTGTCGGATTTTCTCCCCGCTTGATTATCTGCTAGTCCTGCGCTCTCTCTTCAACCAGTAGGTCCGCGGGCGTTTCCCTGCCAGTACCTCCGCCATGTCTGTAGATATGGTGCGGTATTTCTGGGTGATCCATAGCGCGCTGGTGGGCAGCGCCCACCTTAACCACTTCGTTGCACGGCTCTGTGCTTACCCCGGTTCAGGTAGGTGCTGCATACAGAAGTAGAAGTAGGGTGCGCGACACGGTCACCAGAAACTTCAACTTCTTTTCACCTATATTTGGTCATAGCCTGGACAAGGCCGGTTCCGTTGCTTTCCTTGTAGCCTCTAGTACCTGTATGGTGTGATTGACGCTGACCTCCAGTGTAGTTCCCATGTAATTCAGTCTTCTCTGTATCGTGTCTTCCTCTTCAATCAATTATATAGCGGTGTCGTTGAGGGTCATTCGTTTGGTGGAGAGTAGGACCACCTCCGACTTTCTACTCATGATGCTAAGCCCGGCTTCTATCATCCAGCTCTGCATTATCTCCACGGCCTCCTTCATCTTGTATTTGGTTGTTCCAAGTTCCCGCCTGATGACAACCAACGCCACATCGTCGGTAAATGCTATTGCCACCACGCCGTCCGGCAACTTTAGCCGAAGGGCGTCGTCGTAGACGACATTCCAAATCAGGAGTAATCCCTGTGGGACCCCATGCTGTCACCTCTACGGTGCCTTCATACGTTATCGCAATGTCCTTCAGATAGTTCGCTTTATTCCTGCGTTGGTGCCTCTCTTCCTGAGTGCTGCCCTGATGGTCACCCACGATATCGTGTTGAATGCGTTCAAGACGTCCAGGGTAACCAACAGGCAGTGCCGGCGTTACCTCCGTGAGCCAGTGTTCGCCTAGGTGACAATGTTGCAGACTGCCAGTATCGCGTCTGTAGTCGACCTTCCTTTACGGAAGCCGTACTGCCGTGCCCTCGAGCCGCCACCAGGAGGGCCTCGGCTAGGCGCGCCGCAAAGACCATTACTTTGTGTATCCCGTCCAAGAGGCAAATGGGTCGGTATGCGGTGGGGTTTGGTGGCGGTCTTTGCTTAGGTATCATTACCAGTCGTGCTGTCATTAATCGCCCCGGGAGGACGCCTTCTTCCATTCGCTTGTTGGCTATGTCTTTGATGCTTCCCGCGATTGCCGGTTCAGCTGCCTTTGAGTTCGTTGGGAAGCCTGTCCGGATCTGGGGCCTTGTTTCTGGATAGTCTGGTGATTACGTCCAACACCTCCTCCTCCTCTCAAGTTGTTGGCGTTTCAGCTTGGGTATTTGTCTGAGTTTGTGCTGATGCCAGGCGGGGAGAGGACGAACATCATCCCTCTAGACTTCGTGGATTCCGGTCCAGGAGGGCGAGATCCTAACTTCTTCATCACGATCTTATACGGGAGTCCTCACGGGTCGTTGTCGACCTTCACGCATAATTTATTCCAGCATCGTTCGTGGCTCTTCTCAATCGCCCTCCTGAACTCCTTTCTCCGTACTCTGTACCTCTGTACTGTATCTGGAGTAACTCTGTTCGAGCCCCAACAGCTCTGGCCCTTTGTACTCGTCATCTGGCTCTAGTCTTCCTGGCATCATCAGTATACACTTTTCCGTCTTCCTATTGTCGTTGTTTTGGTCGGGACCGTCTCGCCACAAAGCTCTTGTAGCCTTCGGTATAATTCTCCGGTCATGTGGCCTGGGCTTGCTAGCTGAATGTTCCCCTTGTCTAAGTATTAGTTGGTCTATTGCCCCCAGAATCCATTTTTTTAATTCGGAGTGGCGGCTGGAGGATGGCCGCTCCATTTAACTATATGGAGAAGGAGACATAGTGGTGATCGCTTATGGTCTCTTTCTTCGGTACTTTCCAGTCCTATGCTCCCATCACAAGCGTTTAGCGATGGTGATGTCAATGTGGGATGTCGGCGCTGGCATACCCCCCCGTTATATACTGATAGGTCGAGTACAGGTACCAGATCTGTGATGGCCTCGCCCCTCATGTTCGTGGTCCTCGATCCCTAGGCTGCGGACTTCGGATTATGACCTATCCGCTAGCCTGTCGCACCATCAGCTGCAGTTGATTCTCGCATGCTCCCGGGTGCATTTAGGCGATAAGTAGCACCCGAATATTGTCATATTTCATAGTTTAACCCACGCAATGCTCTTCTAGGGTTTTCCGTGAGACGCGATGTGCCCATGGTGGTCGCCCATGAATTTAATAACATTATTTTGTTATTGGGCTCCCTAACTACTATTACGTGGTCCCCTCTCCGCGTTGCAGTGGTGAGCAGCAGTTGTTGCGTTGCTCGTTCCCTACCGACGTTCGCCTATAGGAAACATATTTGTAGATCGGTGATTCTTTGGTGAGGTGGCTGCATCCGGCAGCGCTCCGTCGCCTCATCGTTTTCATAGCCCTACGCTTTGTGGTGCATCTCATGCTAGCCGCCGCGTGTCGCTCCTCTCTATACAAGAAGTAGAAGGGTGTGTAGTTCCTGCAGCTCCTCACCTGGTGTCCTTCTTCACCTAAGACAGAGCCTCCTTCTGTCCTCGCCCTTGCAGGAATCTTAGCGGTGCCCGTGTTCCAAACGGCAACAGCCGTAGATCGTTTACATTGGCCCCTTACAATGTAAACGCCCTACGGCTGCTGCCGCTGTTTGGAACACGGGCACCGCTAAGATACCTGCAATCGGGAATTTGGTTGCCGTCAGCATTTTGGCACCATTCTCCATCGTCATCACCGTTATGACCTAGCTGGCCTTGACTCCCCGACCCTGTATGTGACACCGTCGTCTCTTGTTGTGGCCTTTATAGCCTTCTCCACCTCTAGTTTGGTCGTTAGTATGACCAGCCCTCGGATGTGCAGTGTGACTCCAGTTCTCCTCACTGTTGCTTCGGCCCCTGGTGCTTTCGTCATTATGGCGTCACATAGGACGTCCACCTTCGGCCCGCTGTCTCGGGCCCTGATCCTGAGCTGTCCATTCTCCGTGCGGTCCATCCTTGCGATATTATTTCCCGCGTGTTCTACTACTAAGTTCGCGTAGGTTTCTCCGTCAGTGGGTCTGACCAGTATGGTTTCTTCCTTTTTCCTAGCCTTACTGGTAGTGGCGTGTGTTGTTCGCTGTTGTTGATGTTTTCTCATCCTCGTCATTCGTCAGTTGCGTGTGCGTGCCCTCTAACAGGCACTTAATGATCTTGTGACCATCCAGGGGCACTCTTGATTGCTCAAATCTCTTGTTTTCTATGCAGTCTTCGTCTGTCAGATTCGTCAGGGTCCTAGCATCTCTGTATATAAAGCTCTTCAGAATGCTGTTGTCGCTTATGTTGCATGTGATATAATGCATTGTCCAAGTTGTCTTTTTGGACGGGCCTTTGTCATTTTTTACTTCTATCGTCCAACAACAATTCAGAAGATATAGAAGATGTTATTACTTGGAACTTGGCTAACATAAGATCTCGATGAAGACACGGAAATCAACATCAGAATAGAGTTAGCAAGATCTACGTTTATGAATATGAAGAAACTCCTCTGATGCCAATGTATCAATAATAATCAGACTCTGGATGCTGAAATGTTACATATACTCAATACTATTGCATGGCACTGAAAACATCAAAAATAACACAATCAATAAATTGGAAGCCTTTGAAATGTGGGTATTCCGATGCATATCATAGACAGAGCGGTTAACATCGAAGAAGTTCTCAGACGCATAGGAACTACAAGAGACTTTCCAGATAATAAAGACCAGGAAAACATCATACCTGGGACATGTCATGAAAAAACAGGAAATATGCATTAATGCAACGAATAATGGGGAAGAATAAAAGAGGAAAGAGGAGTAGGAAGGAGACAAGTTTCATGGCTGTGAAACATTAGAAACTGAAGTACCTGACAACAATTATTCCATAACGCCCAGGACAAAGATGAATTTGCTATAATTGTGGCTTATCTCCAGTAATGGAGAGCCTACCGTGTAGAAGATAGTATCTATGTATACTTACTTTAAGACCATATTATAACCTCATTCCCGCTAGAACAGCTTTGTATATTGTAAGTTTGAAATTTCACTGGTCTTAAACTCAATTTATGGCAAATATATAATGCTAGAGACAGTTGAGGGTACTATTTCTTGTTTAGAACTTTGAAATAACTTTTATACTTACTCTAAAACCATACTGTAACCTCAGTTCCGCTAGAGCAACACTGTATGTTGTACGTACGAGCATTTTGAGTTTCGGAAAATGACTCAAATACAATTATTTACAAATATATAATACTAAAGACAACTGAGGTTACAATTTCATCAAGTTAAGGCTAAAAATGACTTACCAATAACTCTGTCTTACATTGAGGTCTAATATCCCTAGTCTAATCAGGGTCTAATCATGGACATTAAAACAGAATAAATTTGTATAGCATATCATTGACGTTAACGTATGCAACCATACACACATTTTAAATGTTAAAAAATAATTATTGATTTAATCTATAGTTGGTTTTAATACATTAATTAAAGGATACAAAAGCATTTCTCGTTGTATTAGAAGCATTGATGCATTCTTCATACAGTAATTACAGTATCCTATAATTCTAATTATCTTACAGTTGCAACTCTGGCGCCACTGTTCTTACCACACTGTCAATTTTCGTCTTTCCGGCGTCGTGTTTTGTTATTGATTATTAACCCTCGTTTTCGAAACCGAAGACGTTTGTGTTCAATTTGCTCTCAGTATTATGGCACGTGGTGGAATCAGAGGCCGAGGCATGGGCAGAGGGTCTGGCCGAGGGCCGTACAAGCCTAAGATCTTCCTACCTAGACACCCGTTCGATCTAACCTTAGCCGATGTGAGTTTTCCACGCGTGAAAACATCCAACGAGGAAACTGTTTTCACCCAAGCCCTGCTTAAAAGAAACGCCGACTTATCACCGACTGCTGCTGAACAAACAGGTATCCTAAATCTTGTGACGAAGATACAAACTGTTTTGGATAATCTTGTTGTAGCACCAGGCAACTTCGATGCTTGTGTAAGTATATTGATATTATTGACTTAACTGTATGTAGTATGAAGCATACATTTGTTAGATACAGATTTATGACTACTAAATATTAATGTAACCCAGCTCAGTGGTTAGAGGACTATTCATCTCATACTGAGCATTGGGGAGCAAGAGTTTAAACTCTGTTGTGGGTAAAATTGGAGGAAGGCGTATATTGCTATTATTAACTGAACTGTATGTAGTATGAAGCATTCATTTGTTAGATACAGATTTATGACTACTAAATATTAATGTAACCCAGCTCAGTGGTTAGAGGACTATTCATCTTGTACTGAGCATTGGGGAGCAAGAGTTTAAACCCTGTTGTGGGTAAAATTGCATTGAATCCTGTTTCACTGCTTTTCTGTGAAGTTTAGATAAATTCCCAATGATCATATTCCTCTGAACTTCTCCCTTTAGCTGTGGAAAATGATTTTCCTCATTTAATAAATTATCTATAATAATAAAGCAAAAGGTGGAAACGCCAAGGGCCAATACCCTAGTAATGATTGATTTCTCTCTAATACACAACAAATTACAAAATCTGACAAATCCATAAAAATATATAAATTTACTGCATTTATATCCTATACATGATATATACATATGTTACTATATTAGTATTACCACCACATTGGTAAAACTAATATAGTAACATATGCACTGGAAACCAGATGTACAAGGAACAAAGGTGTGGAAGACCTGAGAATCTGCGAAAGAAGTTAATCGGCAAGAATGGATACCATTTTGGACTTTTTGTATTATTATATTGTTATATTTATATTATAAATCTACTGTATATATCATAATAGTAATAGTTACTATATTTTTTTTACAAATCTGTTGACAGTTTAGTCCTGCCAATATCATTATATTTATACATTAATTAATTTTTGTTATTAGCAATTGGAGGAAGTCCGTCAAGTAGGCTCATTTAAGAAGGGCACAATGGTAACAGGTCACAATGTAGCTGACATTGTAGTAATCTTAAAAACCCTCCCCACAAAAGAGGCTGTTGAGGCATTAGGCAATAAAGTAAAGGAAGAGCTAAAGAATTTAATGAAGAGTGAGGTGATAACAAAGGGTGAATCCCTAAACCATAGTATTAATGAACGAGGAATCGAAATCTGCAACAGTTTTGCTACAGTCCGAGTAATGGTAACTACTGTCCATCATAATATTCGTAAGCTCGATCCGGAAATTCATTTGGACCCGAAAATTATGATGAGCCATTTGGCTGCGATTAGGCATAGTAGGTGGTTTGAGGAAAATGCGCATCATTCGTCTATTAAGGTTTTGATTCGCTTGTTGAGGGATTTGCGCTCTAGGTTTGACGGTTTCGAGCCTTTGACTCCATGGATGTTGGATCTGTTGGCGCATTTTGCTATAATGAACAACCCTAGTAGACAGGCTTTACCGATTAATCAGGCTTTTAGGCGGGTGTTTCAGCTTTTGAGTGCTGGGCTTTTTTTGCCGGGTTCGGCAGGAATTACTGATCCATGTGAGGGTGGTAACTTGCGTATACATACTGCTATGAGTTTGGAGCAGCAGGATGTGTGTTGTTTGACCTCACAGACTTTATTGAGGGTGCTCTCACATGGTGGTTATAAGCATCTTTTGGGACTTGAAGGTAATTCATCCATTGCCAAAGAAATGTCCATTTGGGATGGGGTTGTTGTGTCGCCTCTAGATAAAGCATATGAGAAACAGGCAGAGAAGAAGGATGGGGAGGAAGCTGAGGATGAGGATATGGAAGGGGATGCTGATGAGATCATGGAAACAGCAGACACTTAGGTTTATAAGTGACAATCTTTTAAATAAATGTAGATTTAAATGATACCATTTGACTAAAGAAAATTGTTTGATTTAGTTTTAATTTATGTTAACCTTGAACTGTAATTCAGCAATAAATTTTGCATCTTAAATAAAACTTTGTCTACTCTCATTTTTACACTACATATTTTTACTTGACAATATTTCTATAAATATGCATTTGAATGCCGTTTGATTACAGAAACGATTTTTTATTGAACTCTAAAAATCTTGGATGTTTCCTTTTTTGGTTAGATTCTTAATGAACATAAGAATATAAATCCAAAAAAAATGCTGTTTTCAAAAGAGTAAACATCATAATGCAGAATCTAGTTAATCCGCAAGATTCTGCGTTATGACTCTTTTGAAATTTTATCAAGCAACTGTACTATAATACTATAATACTATAATACTATAATACTATAAAACTATAATACTATAATACTATAATATTATAATATTATAATACTATAATACTATAATACTATAATAATATAATACTATAATGCTATAATACTATAATACTAGTGGCCTATTGCAAGTGCTGCAATAAAAGAAGTATAAATTTACCAAGCTTCAAAAATTTCCCAAGCTCCTTTCCGGTTCATTTGAAACAAACTGGAATTTTTTCCTGCCTTCTAGGCTAGTTTTCAAATCAAAAATAATGTTTCAATGTTTGGTCAATTTTATAATTTATCATGTGTCGGGTTTATCTTCTGTTTTAGGGAAAAATTGTACAAAGATTTTTTATTTGGTGGAACATTGTCTATCCAACAGGTTTAAGTTGATTTTGATTGGGCAATAAGTATTTAATTTTTCTTCACTTCTTCGGCTTTACCGCCACAACGGCACACTTTTTATAATAATATTTTTTTTGGAATTAATAGACCTACAAAATCAAAATGAAATGAACATTTTTTGAGTTTCAAAAAATTTTCAAGTCTCAACATACCTACAAAATGAGATCATGAAACTCTTCATGAAATAAAATGACCCTAGGAAAATTTGCCAAGGCCTGTAGCTTTACCGGTTCAATTTGTATCAATCTCACCATTTTACCCGCCATCTAGACTATATTTACATATTTTTATCACAAATCGAATCACTTAGTTTCAGTGTCCTGCCACTGCTATGACGACCCCTGCTTTGACCCAACGGAGGATAGTTTCGGAAATTTTACCGACTTTTATCACTTTTAAAAATAAATTTGTGAAGGGTTTATCTTTTGTTTTAGGGGAAAATTGTACTAAGATTTTTTATTTGATTGTAAATTGCCTATCCAATAGTTTAAAGTCAATTTTGATTGGAGAAATCTTATTCTTATTTTCTTCACTTTACCGCCACAACGGTATACTTCTTATAACAATATTTTTTCGGAACGTTCTTTTGAATTAAAGACCTACATAATGAGAACAACTTTTTAATATGATCATTTTGTAGAGTTTCAAAAATCTGCGTCTGTAATCCTGTAAGTTTTTCGGTTCAATTTGAAACGATCTCGACATTTTTCCCGCTATTCAGACTATATTTCAAATAAAATGACTTCGTTTCAGTGTCATGTCACTGCTATGGCGATCCCTGCTTTGGCGCAACGGATTATAGTTTTTGGCAATTTTACCGATTTTTCAAATTAAATTTGTGAAGGGTTTATCTTTTGTTTTAGAGAAAAATTCTTTTTATATGGTTCAAAATTGTCAATCCAATAGGCGAAAGTTGATTTTGATTGGACAATTTTTATTTTCTTCACCTATTCGTCTTTACAGCCACAACGGTACACTTTTTTAACAATATTTTTTCGGAATTTTCTTTGGAATTAAAAGATCTACAAAATGATATCAAGTACGCCATTCTAACATGAAATAAAATGTTCCAAGTTCGACAATTCGAATCGACAAGCGCTGTAGCTTTACCGATTCCATTTGTAACAATCTCGCCATTTTTCTCGCCATCTATACCATATTTCAAATCAAATGACTTAGTTTCAGTGTCTGGTCACTTCTAGTGCGACCCCTGCTTTGACGAGATGGATGATAGTTTAGGCAATTTCAAATTAAATTTGTGACGGGTTTATCTTTCGTTTTAGGGAAACATTGTAAAAAGACTATTTATTTGATTGAAAATTATCTATCCAACAGGATAAAGCTGTTTTTGATTGGAATATTTTCATTTAATTTTTATTCACTTTATCGGCAAAACGGTAGACTTTTTATAACAGTATTTTTCGGAATTTTATTTGGAATTAAAATACCTATAAAATGAGATCAAGCACAACTCTCTATCACGTAATCAAATTTTAAATCTTCGAAAAATTTGCCAACCTCTTTTCCGGTTCCATATGAAACAATCTCGACTATTTCCCCGTCATCTCAACTATATTTTGAATCAAAAGACTTAGTTTCAGTAACTTGTTACTTATAGCACAACCCCTGCTTTGAAGCAACGCAGTTTTGGAAATTTTACTGGTTTTTATCACTTTTGTAATTTATCATGTGGCTTATCTTTTGTTTTAGAAAAAAATTGTACTTAGTTATTTTAATTAGTTGAAAATTATCTACCCAACAGGCTAAAGGTGATTCTGATTGGACAATTTTCATTTTATTTTTATTTACTTCTTCGGCTTTACCGCCAAACCGGTACACTTGTTATGACAATGTTTATTCGTAATTTTCTTTGCAATTAAAATACCTACAAAATGAGATCAAGCACTCTCTATCATGAAATAAAATTCAAGTTCTAATAATTTGGCCTGTTACAATCTCGACATTTTCCCCGCCATATAGACTATATTTCCAATCACATGACTTAGTTTCAATGTCTTGTCACTTCTAGAACGACCCCTGCTTTGACGCAATGGAGGATAGTTTTTTGACATACGGATTTTTGTTGTTGAAATTTTGCATTTGTGCTTGTTGCAGCTTTATCGGTAAATTTAGAGCAGTTATAATTAAAGTTTTGTTGGTCAGTTTCGGATCATCTATCCAATGAGCCCATACTCGTTACATATTCATTTTTTTTTGCACTTTTCCGGCAGTAACACACCTACTGGTTGAATATATCTTATTTTTGATGTCGGGGCCATAGACAACTATAGATGGGAATGTCAAATAATTAGGCTCTGGTGCCATCTTACGAAGGGCACCTGAAACATATGGTTCGCGTCTGAGCTAATAAGCTGAGACGCGAACCACATTCCACTGAAAATTCAATAACAAGAGTATTTTGAAACTGCAGTTGAAATTTGAGTACTGTTTCATTAAATATCTTAATGTTTTATATTAAGTGTTTTTGTAAAGCATTCAATGATATGTATTTAAATTATTTAAATACATTAAGTTCTTGTTTCCCATTAAAATGTAAAACAAAAAACATTTAAAAACATTCAAATATTTAGTAAACAGTTTTTCAAATTCCAATGCAGTTCCTTTTAAATATATATTTATATTTGGGACACTAATAAAAGAAAACACAACATGTAACAGGAAAAAATAACTATTGTAGTACATTACATAGCATGTTTATTTTATGATATTAAGAATAGTAAGCTAATATAGTTGTGGGCAAACGCTGTAGTATAGATGATCATGAAGTGTTATCCTTGAAAATTGATTAGATTCTACCCTAAATAAACAGTATTAGAATGATATTTGATTTTATTGTTTATACACTTACTATTTTGAATGAGAAGGCAGCTCGTATGATACAGAATCACCCATTGATACTCCTGTATCACTTGTGTCTTCTGTGTCACAGGGTTCACAATCCAATTCTATTTGATTTGCATATGGTTGAGCAGCCACAGCTAGTTGGTATAATCATCATAATTATCATATGTATCAATAGCAACAACAATAATACTTGGTTACAATCATCGATATACTCTACCTGGCAAAAATAAGGTAGGTATCATTTCAGAAGTCCTGTGTTTAATAATCCCTTCAAAATGGGCAGCGAGAGTTAGCAGTAATTTTGCTTGAATTTCCAATTACTGCAACCCATTGTAAATACTGCAGGCTGGTCTTAGGAGGTAGGTTACACAAGTAGTGTTGTGAGGTATTATTGCAAGCTTCAACAATACACCTTCTGTAGCCCATTCTACTAAACAATAACATTATATACAGAATTACGAATAATCTTACTAAATTTCATAATTACTTTAAAAACAAAAAGGCACTTCTCAGAAACTACACACTATACAGCAAACTAAAACAAGTTTTAAAATATTAATAACACACATATTCAATAAACACTGATACGGCACTAGGAAGGCAATCGTATTAAAAATACGTTCAGAACTTTCGTACGGTTGTGCATGCTTTCGCATAACCAAAAATGAAATGTGTCCAAATGTGACAAAGATGATAGTGCCAACCAAAGAACTAACACATTTTAACCTGGAAAACCCTATAAAAATTAATAAAATCTTAATACACTAGCGCCATCTGTTGTAGGGCACCGTAAATAAAGGCTCCACTTCCATGGCCCTGGTCGGGGCTGCCCAACACCTATTGAGGTTAATCTGGAGCAGGCGCATCTCCACCTACCCACGGGTCCTCCCGACCCCTGTTTCCGCCACCTCGACACCCGACGTTCGCCCCGTGTCGCTCTCGTTCGTACAGTAGGCAGTAGGGTTTCTGCTGTGCCCCTCGCCGTATATATATATATATATATATATATATATATATATATATATATATATATATTTCGGTGTAGGCTATTACATTAACATTATTAACATTATTATAGTTTGCAATTACTGTTGTTTATACATTTGTAAATTCTTTCCACTCCTTTCTGTTCTTCGCCAGTTCTCTTGCTTGCTTGACTGTTTTTCCTTTCTTGATTATTATGTCTTCTATTATGTTGTCCCACTCTTTTCTCGGTCTACCTCTTCTTTTATTTTCAGTTCTTGCTTCCCATACCTGTTTTGTTTGATTCTTTTTGTCCATCCTAATTAAATGACCCCACCAGTTTAGTTGTTTCTTTTCTATATACTTATCTACAGCTTCAATTCCCAGTTCTTCTCTGATGTCATCATTTCTTATTCTGTCTCTTCTCGTAACTTGTTTTACTCCTCTGAGATATTGCATTTCCATTGCCTGTATTCTACTTTTGTCCCTCTTCGTTAGCTTCCACGTCTCGCTTCCATATGTCAGTATAGGTATATATATGCTTTTATATATATTTATTTTTGTCCTTCTGCTGATCTCTTTCTTGTTAATCAGTATAGTGCTCAATTCGTGGTATGTTTTAGCTGTGTTGTTTATTCTGTTACTAAGTTCGCCTTCCATTTTTCCGTCTTCTGTCAGTGCTACTCCCAGGTATTTGAATTCTTCTACTTGTTCTATTGTGTGTTGTTCTATCTTTATATTTATTTGTTCTTTCCGGTTTCCTATTACCATCACTTTTGTTTTGTTATAGTTCATTTTCATGTTATACTTTTCTAGGTGTCTGTTCCATACACTAAGGTTGTGCTGCAGATTACCTTCATTTTCTGCTATCACTACGACATCATCAGCGAATGCTCCTTCGGATATTTTTACAAGTTGCATGTTTTTGTACCCTATGTTTGCTTTTTTGGTTTCTGGTTTCATGCTCTTCATTATTTCATCCATGTAGATGTTAAATAATGTAGGACTGAGCCCGCCTCCTTGTCTTAGTCCAGTGGTTGTCTGAAATGTTCTTGATGTTTGTCCCTTGTGTATTATTGCATTGGTGTTGTTGTATATGTTTTGTATTAATTCGACTGTCTTTCTTTCTACACCTCTCTCGTCCAGAATTTTCCATAATTTATTTCTTGGTATCATGTCGAATGCTTTTTCCAGGTCGATGAATCCTAGCTATGTGTTTTTATTATTTGCAATTCTTTTTTCTGTGATTTGTTTTATCGTGAAAATGTTGTCCTGTGTGGATCTTCCTTTCCTAAATCCACATTGCGATTCTTCTAGCGTCTGCTCTATTTTTGCTAGTATTCTTTTGTTAATTCTTTTTTCTAAGATCTTCATACCTGTGCTTATGAGTGTTATACCCCTATAGTTTGAACATTTTGTCTTATCGCCTTTTTTTGTATCGGTACGATTAACGATACTTGCCAATCTTTGGGTATTTTATTCGTCCTCCATATTTCGTTTATTAATTTTAGTAGTATTTCGTTACCTGCCGGTCCCATATGTTTAATCATTTCCGTTGTGATCTGGTCTTGTCCTGGTGATTTCCCTATTTTCATTTCCCTTATTATCTCTAGTATTTCTTTTCCATTGATCATCTCTATATCTGCTTCCGAGTCGTTCTGGTCTCTTGTCTTCTGTTCATTTCCACCATTTTGTGATAGTAAGTAAGTAAGAAATATTCTTTCCATCTTTCCAGTATTGTTTCGTTGTCCTTCAGCAATATTCCTTGATTGTCTTGTATATAATTTACTTCTTGTCCTTTTTCTTTTCTGTTTATTTTTAGTGTTTTATAGAATAATTTTTGGTTTTCCTTTGCATTTTTCTCCATTGCCTCTCCGAACTTTTCCCATTCCCTGCTCTTTGCTATTCTGACCTTATCTTTTACTATTTTCCTCTTTAAACTGTATTCTTCGTAGTTTTTACTATTTTTGTCATTTAGGTATCTTTGCCATGCTTTTTTCTTTTCCTTTATTTTCTCTCTTATGTCCTGCGACCACCATGCTGTCTGCTGCTTCTTGTTTGTGTTTTGCTTTGTCCCACATGTCTCTTGTGCTGTCTCCAGTATATTTTTCTTTAATTTATTCCACATTTCCTCTACTTCTTGTCTATAGTTGCCCTTTACTAATTTCTCCTCTATTTTCTCTTTATAGATTTTTGCTATTTCTTTTTCCCTTAGTTTGTATGCTCTTATCTTGTTGTAGTTTATTGCTATATTTGGTCTCTGCTTTTTTTTATCGCTATCTTGATAGTCTTCCTTTATTTTCGTCTCTACTAGATAGTGATCACTTCCAATTTCGTAACTTCTCTTTACTCTTGTGTCTATTATTTTGCTCCTTTTCCCTTGTTCTGCTAGTACATAGTCTATTATAGATTTTTCGTTCCTGCTTATCACTTCCCTGATGTATTTATGTATGTCCTTGTGTTTGAATAGTGTATTCGTTATTACTAGATTATTCATTCTACAATAATCTAGCATTTTCTTACCATTTTAGTTGAGTACGCCTTCTCCATATCTTCCTCTCATCGCGTCATTATCTTTTACTTCGTTGCCAATTCTGCTGTTGAAGTCTCCCGCCACGTACACTTCTCCTTTGGCTTTTTCTGTTCTTTCGTTGAGCTGCTCCCAGAATGTTTCTTTGTTGCACGCAGTATCATCTTCGTTTGGTCCATACACTGCTATGATAGTTTTATGGTAGCTGTTTCTTTGATCTCTAACTTCGATAGACAAAATCCTCTCCGTAATTGCATCCCATTTATATATATTCGATTTCAGTTTTTTATGCACTATACATCCTGCCCCTGCTGCGGCTCTCCGATTGTTATCTACCGCTATATATGAATATATGTTCCTTGTCCATTTTGTACTCTCCCTTCCCCTTCTTTTTTGTTTCTGTTACCACTAAGAAGTCTAGTTCAGCTTTCTCAAGTCTTCTTCCAGCTCTTTTTCCTTTCCATTTATACTCCTGATATTCCAAGTCCCAATTTTCCATATTTTTCTTTTTTTACTGTACTCTTTTCTTTGTTTCCATTTATTATGTGTTTGTTCTTCTTTCTTTTGTTCGTTGCCCCTTTCCTCGCTGTATTCTTTGTATTTTTGATTCCGTCCGTTTTCTCTTTTGCTAGTAGTTTTTTGGATTGGTTACTCACCCCGTTATCTTTGGCTACGACTCCTTTCTCCTTTTTATCCCATATGTATATTTCATTGTCTACTATTATCTTTCTATATCCTATTTTTACGTGTTTTCCTTTTTCTTTTTCCAATTTTGCTATGTTTCTTATCTCTCTTTGTATTTTTCTCTCCTCTTCCGTTAGATCATCGTCTATATATATCGTTGTATTTCTAAGTATATATTTTGCTTTCATTATTTTTTGTTTTTCTTCCCAGCTTGGGATTTCCACTATTATTATATTTCGTTCTGGGCCTGTGTTTATTTTTTGTATTTTGTTAACCCCTGTCTCCACTTCCAGTTTCTCTTTGATGAGTGATCTTACCTCTTCTATGTTATCTTTCTTGTCTAGACCTCTTATTGCTATGTTATTTTTTCTTCTTCTCTTCTCTTCAATTTCTGCTTCTTTTTCTAGTTTTTCTATTCTGACTTCCAATGTTCTCTTTTCTTCTTTCCATGTTTCTTCCTTATTGTTCATTTCGGTCTTCATCTCTTTTATTTCCTGTTTTATTTGTGACATGTTTTCTTCCATCTTCCTCATTAGTTCTATAATCATTTGTTTTAGTTCTTCCATTGTATCTTTGTCAATGTTCGTTTCACCGTTGCAATTCTTTTCTGTTTCTTCTAATCTTCTTTGTGATGCTGGTGATCTCAGTATTTTTTTGTTTTTCCTAACGGTTTCTTTCTGATTTTGTATGTCTTTGTCCTCGCTATCCGTTGCTCTACCTCTTTTATTTTTATTCATTGGCCCTGGCGCTATTTTTATTTGCTATTCTTGCCTTTGTTGTCGTCGCTATATGCCGCCCAATATACTCCTCACCTTTATCGGCGCCAGAGGTTATTTACGGGTCGACCCCTCGTGCAAATAACCTCTACCCTCTATTTTATTTACTTTCACTTACCGCTCTTTCTCTCGAGTTTTTAACTTTCCTTTTTTTTCACTGTTTCTTGTCGCTGTTTTCACCTGTCGTGTATATTTCAACTCGATACGCTGCTATATTTCGGTAAAATATCGGAGCTGTCTATACACCTGTCAACTGTCGTCAACTATCCAGTATTATATAATGGATATAACTATGATGACGATGATTTTAAATAACAAAAAGGTTGCTGGGAGCTCATCTGCAGGCTGCACTTAGTCCACTTGTGTAGGACCTTTGTGGATCCTCCAGTGACCATTTTAGCTATAATTCCTCCATCCATCCCAGCTTTGAAAAACTGTAAAATGGCTTTTGGAAGGATGACGCTTAGCGTGCGTAGACACGGGGGTGCTAACCGTAGCTAGCCTTTCGGAGGTGTCTGCGTGACATCCACAGATAACTTGATCCGGTGTCTCCTACTATTGGTTGCATGTTTTACAGCGTATCCCATTTTGTTGAAGTGCTTCTTAGCGTACAATTCCTGTAAGCTTTCATAAGTTGTCTGTCTAGAGGCAAACGTGCCCATGTAGAATTCGAGTCTGGTATGAATTGTCTTGCATGTTGACACGTCGCAAGGCTTCATCATTTGTTTTGGTGAGACTTTAGAACATATTGTTTATGACGCATGAGCATTGTTTGGCCGGGAATGGTATCGCCTGTTCGAGGCCGAGGTGCGCGTGGAAACTCATCGGCAATTGAAATTTCCTCATATTCTATGACTTATGACCCACTGGAGAGTTAACTGTAGCGGGTGGCAACTTTCTCCAAGGCGTGGTGGCATTCGTGTATAAGCCTGGATGACTGATTCTAGTGCTTGGCATGCCACTCTGCTGTCCGTGCATATCCTTGTGCCTCCGATTTGTCGGGCAGCGAGCTCTTCCGCACAACGGAAACTTTCAAGCACCTCCGTTTGTAGGACTATACTAAAGCTGCCCGTATTGGTAGAAATTTATAATTTTAGCTGGCCAGAGTGTACTCCGTAGGTAGGGCTTTTAGAATTTTTCGAGCCCTCTGTATATATAGATACATAGAAATGAGTTGAGACGTCAGATTTTGTTTGATTTTGCGAACAGATACGGAAGTGTCTGTTAAAAAGATGGACTGGCATCATTTTGTCTGACCAAAGATTCAACAGGGGAATGACTTTACACGACGCCATTAAAATCTGTTCATGTTTACCTATACTATCTCCACACCTCCATAGATCTACCGCCTGCAGTCTGGTGACATCCTTCAATAATTAATATATATATATATATATATATATAGGTATATATATATATATATATATATATATATATATATATATATATATAGGTATATATATATATATATATATATATATATATATATATATATATATAAATTTCAATAATTTCAATTTCCTACCACATGCGTGCTGTTTTATCAGTGTTGCCATTATACAGATATGACCATATACCTCTATAAAATCGATATAGGTGAATACCCCACACGTTAATGGAACCAATAAAATATATGGGTTAATAGCTAATAGCTAATAGATTTATGAAACATTTATTAATACGGGCATAAGAGTGGACGCATACATTTCCACGAATATTTATACTTCACTGTTCATATATAACACGACCTACAGTTTCCTATATTTAATCCAAACCCGGCGGTAACGATCAAGCGTCGCGACGCGCGCACCAGACGCGACTCCATCGCCTATTTTTAGTACAACCGCGCAATCCCGACAAAATGACGGACGTACGGGCAGCATCGCCCACCTCGGACGTTTTCTCCGATGGCATGGACTCCCTCTCAATGCGCGACAAATCCCTTATAAAACGCTCGGTTTCAAAACACCACAACAACAACTTCACCGCCGGCTACGTCCCCGTGCACGAGCAACACCTACAGAAAACCGGACTGCGAGGTCGCAAAACGTTCGCGTTCTGGACATTGGTGGGCCTAATATTCGTACTCGCAGTAGGAAATTTAATCCTTACAATGACTATTTTGGGTGTGCTACGACTAGGTCAGGGCATGCAAAGTTTGGAGCTAGTTCCTGAAGACGGCGCCATCAAGCTCTTCGGCAACACTGATCTAAATGACGTGTATAAACGCGATGGACGTCTACAAGGCTACAACGATTTTCCGGTTGATATTATGGGGCATAACGGTAGCATCACCGTGAAAATCGCTCCGAAAAACGGGAGAGCAGTTAACAAAATGCATATCAACAAAAATGGGACGCTGTTGCGAAACCTTAACTCATTCAGGATTAAAAACAGAAACGAACAAGAGATTTTTACGACTACAGCCCCTAAATTTAACGTGCTTAAACATATAAATAATATGAAAACTGGGACAGTTCATACTGAACGCGTTGCCAGTCCGATTGGATCGAAATTGCATTTTGAGGGTAAAAATATTTCTTTGAGGGGCGCTGAAGGGACGTTTATGGAGAGCAGCGAGATGCTGTTGAGTGGTGATCAGGATATATTTTTGAACTCACTAAACGGCTCTATTATACTCACCGGCAATGATGGGGTGTTTATTGATCCGAAGAGAATGCCGACGTTTGTGCCTAAACAAAACGAGAAGCCGCGGATGCAATATAAGGTGTGCGTTTGTATGCCACAAGGGAAACTGTTTAAAATCCCTGTTACGCAGGATGATTCAAGGGTGTATTGTGATCGTATTAATATATCGCAGTTTAATCCTTGTGTTTGAAGTTATGGAGAAAATAGACTGTAGAAACTAACAAATAAATATTTATAATGTGGTTGTATTAGAAATGTAATGGAAACTCAAAGGATACCGTTTTGTAGTAAACTATATTCGCAATTCAAATGTCAATGGTTTTCGTTGAACTAGTGGGTAAATAGCTGATCTTTGTTATTGTTTGATCAGCTGATTAGATAAAAATGACACGATTTTGATCATATGGACAGTAATGGGCTATTCACAATAAGCGCGGTAGTGGTAAGGTAGCGGTAAGCAATATTTTGCATGGCTATAAAAATTCAGACGTTCAGAATTGGGCAGAAATGCTATGCGATAATTATGGTAGAGATAATTACCCATGTTCTGTCATACTTTTACTGCGCTGCTGTAAACGCCCTCAGTTTTATACATGTGTGCAATTTCGCTTACCGCTACACTACCCCTACCGCGATTATTGTGAATGGCCCATAATGCGTGGTTGTTAATAAACTTTGAATATATAACTAGACAAACCTTGCACATATTGTCACATATATGTTTCTCATCATATATGTGACAATAGCTTATACATTTTACACATAGAGATTACCCACTAGATCTTAGTTAATTTTATGCCACCAGATAGAGTACCGACTAGCTTGAATTGCCCATACAGCACGTTTGTGATTGGTTATATTGATATATAAATGATGGATGTGCTGATACTAGCACATCATCTACAGTACATCATTTAATTTGATATTATTTGTCAAAAAACAAAATCATGAACATAAACAAGCCTTGAGGTATCATGTGTCGTGTAGAACCGTTTGAAATATTTCAATCATTCAATAGGTACTACTACAAAATGGTTTCCTTTGAGTTGCCAATATTAATAACCTATGCATTGTTATTTTATACAAAGGTGACAAATTGGGGAATAATATAATGAACAGTAGTTTTCTTTTCAAAAGATCAGATGATTCTATACTATAGTAATGTTTTGTTATAAAATTAATTGTAATTAAACATATCTAAATATAAGATTTGATATTTATATTTTATGGTATTATTAACAATTTTAATGCCCTTCTTAAGTTCAATTAATTTTTCAATTTATTTTTTATACATAATATTTCCAAAATACTCAGCAAGGAGAAGGCTCAGGAGAGTTGAATCACCAGGTATTTGCATTAATTTCACAGAAAAACCTCTGATGAACTTTGAAAGTTAATTCAGGAAATATCGCCCACAATGTTATCATTTCTTTATTGTTATCCATCGCAAACATTTCAGAATGAAGAGAGAAGACCGGTGTGAAGATATCCATTTCCGATAATTCCGGTGGCCGCGCGGGGTCGCGACGCAAGTTAAGATTCTCCAGTAGTGGAGCATTAAAAAAATTTGATTTTTGGTACAATTGTTTACACATGTCTTAGTAACCATAATATAAGAATTAAAAAAAATTAAGTTGATTTAGTTAGTTGTTATTGAATAAAATTTGCAAGAAAACATTTTGCAATTTTTATCAACTTAGTCCCTAAGTTTTTTTTGAAAATTTTCATGTTTTGTTTAGAATATATATATATATATATATATATATATATATATATATATAATAGTAATCGTCAAACATATTTTTTAAAGTGGCACTGGCCTTAGTTTTTTTAAAAATTAATTTAGACTTAAACTTGATAGTATACGACGTAATAAAAAATCAATAAAATCAATTAGAAACTAAGGAATGTGTTTATATTTTCTGTAATGATTAACACTTACAAGGTCGCTGGATTAAAAAATACGCCTTGTATAGACACTTGCATCTTATATTGACTCATCTAATATTATGGAACACCTTATTGATGTGTAAACTGCATAATCAGGCGTTTTATTAAGTTCTGTTAAAATCTTAGTACAGCGGTCTACAACAAAATTTGAAAGCCATTTCTTAAGAGACAAGGTGGAAAATTCCTCATCATCTATTTCACTATATAGGAAAATATTGATGCTTTTTATTTGTAAAGGTTGTTTTAGACAAGACAATTTCTTGACTCAAAAGTTAGTCAAGATGTGACACAATCTAAATTGTCTCGTATCATACAGCAAATTATTTGAGATATTGAATTGGATAGTGGATCAAATGGAAAAATATAACGCGTTCTATTTGTCAAGGACAAATTGTATGGGAGGAGGATATATGAATTCATTTCTTGTTCAACTTTTGAGTCAAGAAATTGTCGTGTCTAAAACGACCTTAAGGCATGCTTCGAGGTAATTAATTTAGGCACATTTCATTCCTATGTAATGTGTAGTGCCCAATTATCCTATATAATCATAACATACGCATCCAGAATATCTCTATTGCATAAAAAACTATATATAAAATCGTAGTCAATGTTTTTAGACCGACCGACCATCGTTTGTTTAATTCTTCTGATGTCATAAAACTCAGAGTCGAAGGTTCGAATCACCGTCGAGGGTTTAGCCTTTTTACATATTGTAACTCATAATACTATTGGTATAATAAGTATTTTGAATGAATTGTAATCCTTAAAGAAGGGAGTTGATTTATAAGTTATAATAATCCCAATCGGACATGGGTATTTCGCGCAGCCATATAAACATGTAAAAATAAATAAAAGTGGATCCGTGTCAATCTAAAAAATACATTTTGTAACCACTATTGGGTTAGCAACAAATGGTGAAAATTTTAAAAATAAACTCCGTGGGCTATGATGGAAAATTAAATAATTTTGACTTTGAACACCGTCAAAAACTTATTGAGCGTCATTTTTGGATTTTTGATTTTACCCTATGTTGACCTAATGTAGTATCAATAATATACAATAATTTAAATAAAAATAATATTGCTAAATA
This sequence comes from Lordithon lunulatus, assembly GCA_963942505.1. Taxonomy (NCBI): domain Eukaryota; kingdom Metazoa; phylum Arthropoda; class Insecta; order Coleoptera; family Staphylinidae; genus Lordithon; species Lordithon lunulatus. The sequence continues at coordinate 50,884,374 of OZ012669.1, forward strand.
ATTCGTAATTCCTTCAGCAACAAAGTCCAACCATAAATTTCGGGTCAACTTTGACAGCTTCTAAAAAATACTTGCTATCATTTTTTACAATAGGACTTTTTAGAAACCACTAAGCCATGCTTTAGCAACAGTATGGTTTGATTTAAACAAAGGTTTATCTTGACAACAATCTGTAATCAACCGTCCACGTATATGGTTTAATTAATTAAAAATCGATATAAAAAAAATGTGCATCCCTGCCAATCTAAAAAAATACTTTTTGTAACCACTATTGGGTTAGCAACAAATGATGAAAATTTGAACAGAAAACTCCGTGGGCAATGATGGAAAATTAAATAATTTTGACCAAAAAATAGTAGGGCGTAATTTTTTATTCCAACCTATGCTAATTTTTTACCACGCCGTATACTAACAAGTTTAAGTTCAAAATTAATTTCAAAAAAAAACTAAGGCCAGTGCCACATGTTTGATGATTACTATTAAATTCTAAACAAAACATGAACATATTGAAAAAAAAACTTCGTGGGCTAAGTTGATAAAAATTGCAGAATGTTTTCTTGCAAATTATATTCAATAACAACTAACTAAATCAACTTAAGTTTTTTTATTTCTTATATTATGGTCACCAAAACATGTACCAAAAATAAATTTTTTTAATGCTCCACTACTGGAGAATTATAACCCGCGTGGCGACCCCGCGCGGCCGCCGGAATTATCGAAAAAGGATATCTTCACACCGGCAGAGAGAAGGCAGTGCGAGGATGATACTATTTAATTTTTGTTCCTTATAACATTCTGTATAATCTAGATGGCTGATTAAATGAATCGCTTTCTTGTGTAATTTAAATTTTTTATGGCTCATATAAATTAATTTTTTAATTAAATAAATATCATATAAATTACCCCATGTTAATAAACCGTATTCAGTATGCCTCCTCAGTTAGTTCCTATTTATTTTGCTTACTCTTTATTGTCAATTCTAAGTCTACTAACTAAATATAAATTTTTATAGCTTACTACTAAGGTATTCATCATGTGTATCTCATGTTAGTAGTGAGTCCTATACAAAGACATTTTATAGTAAGTAAATAAGTATATATTTCGTGTAAAAACATACATAAGTTTTATACACATGTCAGTAATGAAGAACTATTCAAATATGTTCATAAAAATATTACGGGTATATTATCGCAACTATATTACTAACGTTTATATTGTTTTATTTATCCTATAAAATATGTATTAATTATATTTAGCGTGTGCTTTTTAATATCGAATCATCATTCTTGTTCGTTTTAACGAATAATTTCCCAGCCATTTCTCCCAAATAATTCCTTCAAAATAGTCGCCTTGCCTGGGATTATCTTGGTAAACTCCATTTAAGTTGGCCTCGAAACAACTGCAATAAAACACATTAAAATGAATACTGATCTAATAAACTATAATAATAATAATAATAATAATAATAATAATAATAATATATATATATATATATATATATATATATATATTCACTGCCTGGGGATTAAAGTAAACATAACTTTAATAATAGTATCCTTCCATTTGACAATAACAGTGTTATGATAGTTGTATACATAGTTACAATAAAACTAAGAATTAAAGCATATAACAATGTTGTAAAAACTATATTATAGACCGATCGCCAGAGTATAAAGTAACAGCACCTTCTTTATTAATAATAGTATATTATCTATTTGCCTTTTACCTTTCGGTGTAGGCTATTACATTTACATTACTTAACATTATACTATACAATTATTGTTGTTGTTTATGTATTTGTAAATTCTTTTCACTCTTTTCTGTTCTTCACCATTTCTCTTGCTTGTTTAACTGTCTTTCCTTTCTTGATTATTATTTCGTCTATTCTGTTGTCCCACTCTTTTCTTGGTCTACCTCTTCTTCTTTTATTTCCAGTTCTTGCTTCCCATACCTGGTTTGTTTGATTCTTTTTGTCCATCCTAATTAAATGTCTCCACCAGTTTAGTTGTTTCTTTCCTATATACTTTTCTATAGCTTCAATTCCCAATTCTTCCTTGATGTCATAATTTCTTATTCTGTCTTTTCTCGTAACTTATTTTACTCCTCTGAGATATTTCATTTCCATTGCCTGTATTCTACTTTTGTACCTCTTCGTTAGTTTCCACGTCTCGCTCCCATATGTCAGTATAGGTCTATATATGCTTTTGTATATGTTTATATTTTTCCTTCTGCCGATCTTTTTTTGTAAATCAATATATTGCTCAATTCGTGGTATGTTTTAACTGTGTTGTTTATTCTGTTACTAAGTTCACCTGCCATTTTTCCGTCTTCTGTCAGTAGTACTCCTAGGTATTTCTACTTGCACGATTTTGTGTTGTTCTATCTTTATATTTATTTGTTCTTTACGGTTTCCTATTATCATCACTTTTGTTTTGTTATAATTCATTTTCATATTATACTTTTCTAGATGCCTATTCCATACACAGATTGTGCTGCAGGTTAGCTTCATTTTCTGTTATCACTACATCATCAACGAATGCTCCTTCCGATATTTTTACCACTTGCATGTTTTTATAACCTATATTTGCTTTTTTGATTTCTGGTTTCATGCTCTTCATTATTTCATCCATGTATATGATACATAACGTAGGACTGAGCCCGCCTCCTTGTCTTAGTCCAGTGGTTGTCTTAAATGTTCTTGATGTTTGTCCCTTGTGTATTATTGCATGGGTGTTGTTATATATGTTTTGTACTAATTCGACTGTCTTTCTTTCTACACCTCTCTCTTCCAGGATTTTCCATAATTTATTTCTTAGGATCATGTCGAACGCTTTTTCTAGGTCTATGAATCCTAAATATGTGTTTTTATTATTTGTAGTTCTTTTTTCTGTGATTAGTTTTATTGTGAAGATGTTGTCCTCTGTGGATGTTCCTTTCTTAAAACCGCATTGCGATTCTTCTAGTGTCTGTTCTATTCTTGCTATTATTCTCTTGTTTATTGTCTTTTCTAATATTTTCATCCCAATACTTATTAGTGTTATGCCTCTATAATTTGAGCATTTCGTCTTATCCCCTTTTTTGCGTATCGGTACAATTAGTGCTGTTTGCCAGTCTTTTGATATGATATTTGTGCTCTATATGTTATGCAGTAGTTTCCGTAGTTTTTCTTTACCTACCAGGCCCAGGTGCTTGATCATTTCCGCTGTAATCTAGTCTTGTCCTGGTATTTTTTCTATTTTTAAATGCCTTATTATTTCTAGTAGTTCTTGTTTCTTCATACTCCCTGTATCTGCTTCTGTATTGTTCTTGTCTCTATTTCTTGTCCTTTGTTCTTTGAGGTTAGTAATTCTTCAAAATATTCTTTCCATCTTTCTAATATTTCTTCGTTTTCCTTCAGCCTTCTTCCTTGTTTGTCTTGTATGTATCTCATTTCTTGTTCTTTTTCTTTCCTGCAATCTTTTAGGGTTTTATAAAGTAGCTTTTGGTTTTCCCTTGCGTTTTTTTTCCATTGTCTCCCCGAACTTTTCCCATTCCCTGGTTTTTGTTATTCTAACCTTGTCTTTTACTATTTTTCTCTTGTCTCTGTATTTTTTGTAGTTTTCGCTATTTTTGTCGTTTAGGTATCTTTGACATGCTTTTTTCTTTTCTTTTGTTTTCTGTCGTATGTCCTCCGACCACCAGGCTGTCTGTTGTTTCTTGTTTGTTCTTTTCTTTGTACCATATGTCTCTTTTGCTATCTCAAACATATTTTTCTTTAGGTTATTCCACATTTCCTCTATTTCTTCTCTATCGTTGGTCACTTCTATCTCCGTCTCCATTTTCTCCATATATTGTATTGCTGTTTCTTTTTCTCTAAATTTGTATGATCTTATCTTGTTATAGTTTTATTTGGCCACTGTATCCTTCTGTCACTGTCTTGGCAGTCTTCCTTAATTGTCGTCACAACAATATAGTGGTCACTTCCAATTTCGTAGCTTCTCTTTACCCTTTTATCTATTATTTTGCTCCTTTTTCCTTGCTCTGTTAAAACGTAATCTATTAAAGATTTTTCATTCCAGCTTACCACTTCCCTTGTGTATTTGTGTATGTCCTTGTGTTTGAATAGTGTGTTCGTTATTACTAGCTTGTTCATTCTACAGTAATCTAACATTTTCTTCCCATTTTCGTTTAATACATCTTCGCAATATCTTCCTCTCGTTAAGTCGTTATCTTTTACTTCCTTACCAATTCTGCTGTTGAAGTCACCCGCAATGAAAACTTCTCCTTTGGCTGTTTCGGTTGTTTCGCTGAGTTGCTCCCAGAATGCTTCTTTGTTGCTGAATACATCATTTTCATTTGGCCCATATACTATAATTATTGTTCTGGTTCTGTTAGTTTCTTTTAGCATTACGGTTAGTATCCTTGGTGATATTTCTTGCCATGTATCTGTTTGGTGTTCGATGTCTCTGTGTATAATGCATCCTACACCTTCGGCTGCCCTTTTATCCTTATCTACTCCGCTATATATTATTTTATGTTTGTAATTGGTTGTATATATTCCTTTCCCTTTTCTCTCTGCCTCCGTTATTGGCAATATGTCTACTTCCATTCGTTGGAACTCTTTTTCCAGTTCTTCCCCTTCTCCGTATGTACTCCTTATGTTCCAGGTTGTCTTTACACCATACTGTGGTAAAAAGGCCAGCGGATATATGTATATATATATATATATATATATATATATATATATATATATATATATATATATATATATATATGTTCCAGGTTGCTATTCTTCATATTTTGTCTTTCTCTTTTTTGAATTTTTTTTAACTATTGTATCTCTTTCGTTTTTTTATAGTTTCTGTCTGTGTATAGTTTGTTTTGTTTAAATTTTTTATTTTACATTTTATTACATTTATTTAATTTACATGGCCTAGTTCTGTCTTACTTCCCTCTTTCCTTTCAGTTTTTTGTACTCGGTACTAATTTTTCTTGTTCTTCGTTCCAATTGTACCATTTTTCATTTATGCACATCTTTTTGTATCCTATTTTCACTCTTTTTCCGTCCTGCCTTTCCTTCCTTGCTATCTTCCTTATCTCATATTGTATTTCTCTTTTATTGTGGGTCAGGTCATCTTCTATGTATATTTGTTGTCCTCTCAGCTTGTATTTGGTTGTCATTATTTTCATTTTATCATCAAAAGATTCCATTTCCACAATGTTTATACTATTTCCACCATTTTGTTTTAACGTTCTTACCATTTTTACTTTGGTTTTAATTAATAATAATAATAATTAATAGATTTACTGTTCTACGTCCATTTACAGAACAATATACAAAATAGGCAGACAAAAGTAACCTATAGATATTGATTTATTTCATCAAATATTCCATATAAAAAATGGTAGGCAATGTAGAGTGAAGTTAATATGGTAATATAGGCTTTAATTTGTTATTATGGCTGATGTAAGTAATCAGCCATAATAACAAATTAAAGCCTATATTACCATATTAACTTACTCTACATTGCCTACAATTTTTTATATGGAATGTTTGATGAAATAAATCAATATCTATGCTATTACTAATACAATTATAATTACGACAGAATGAAAGTGGGCGATCTTTGCATAGCGTTATTATTGTGATCGCTAGAGTAGGCTGTAGTAAAGTTTAATTTTATATCTTAATATATCTGGTTATAAATCTGACCTAAACGTATAGCTTAATTGGTGAATAAAAGAGGAACATTTTGTAATCTTTAGATCGCTGCAATCTTAATTAACTAATTACAACCTGATTGTCTAAACAAATTAATTATAAAGTGATATGGTACCCATATCAGATAATTACAGACTTCGACATGAAAGACAAGATTCATTAATAAGCTGTACATCTAGAGAATGTTTTATTAGTAAACAATACTACATAAATCTTGCTATCTTAATACCCATATGAAATAATTAGAGACTTCCATCTGAAAGTCGAAATTCACCAATAAACAGTACGCCTAGGCAGTTTTTTATGAGTACGCAAATCTTACCTATTATACCACCAACCACCTCCATATGAAACGGCACACGGGCAGCAGTCCGGAGCATTATCATTTTTCCTATCATACGTACTAAAATTAGAAAGATTATGGCTGCCCAAGGAATCAGTCGCGTTTCCTGTATAATCCCCGATATGTAGTTTGTAATCATGTACATTGTGCGATATCCAAAAATTATTGTACTCGGCCCACGCCATATTTCCCTCAAAATCCTCTAATTCAATTCTTAGATTTACTGTTTCGCCGATAATCAATTGGTATAGATATTCATTGCCCACCCAAAAATCTCCAGTTAAATCCCCAAAACCCTCTCTGTACTCATGCCACGATCGATTGAAATTAACGCTAGTGTCATAGCCACGACGTTGTATCAGTGCCCAATAGGTTCCATCATCTTTTTTGTGGCAGTATTCTGGAACCACCAAGTTAGTACCTTCAGCATCCCGGCAGATTTTGCCTGATATATTAAACTTATATGTAATATTATCTTCATCTACAGCATTGTTGCTGGTCGGCTTTTTCTGTGATACTATGTTATGTATGTCGGTTAAAATGTTAACTGTTTGGTTAGAATTTATTTTATCATTGATTTCTTTCAGAAGACTTAACATGCCACGTGCAGCAAATGCGCTAAAAATTCCCTCATTGTTAGGCTCTTTTAAGCTTAATTCAGTCAGCAATTGTTCTGAATGAGTGAGTTTTTCTATAGCTATGTCTATTTTATCATCCAAATCTCGAATCTTATTGATGTTTGTTTCTTTAAAGGTTGTCCATTTTTCAAATTCACTAAAACCAATGTTATTTAGTAATGACTGACACTTGTAAAAGGTGGTTTGATAAATTTCGCACACATAGGTGTTTGAACTCTCGCTACCTAATGGACGGTAGGAGACGGACCTTCTAGGCCACTAGAGCTAAGTAGGACAATTCATTATTAAATATATTTGTTAATTGCTTCAATAAATAGTATAATCCAAAATGAGTTCGAAGCTGCTATTAAACATGCGCTTTTACGATCGGTTTTACATAAATCGCATGCTTTTGAATAAGTTCCTAACGCTCCAACGAATCTTAAAGCTCGTCTTATATAAACTCGTCTTATATATAAGCAAATCTTAAATTTTTATTCTGTTGCACCAAACATATGTAGATCTTTTATAAGTGTGAACCCACCTCTTAGCAATCTACATATCTAGATTTTGATCTTATTAGATCTCATCAGTATAGCTCAGCTAGTGAGGATGAATTCACACAATATCTCGAGTGGCTATATACAAATATAATACAACTAATCCTCTAGGAAGAAAGTTAAACGCCATCTGGCGGTACCACATCAATTAGCAATGCACACCCATATGGTAATAACCGTCAACATGCTCATGTCATCTGGATCACCGGGTATTGCCCTCTATGGAATAATATTCCAACAGAGTGCTTGAGATATCAGCACAAGGCCAATCGTATAAAACATATATAAGTGTGAATCCAATCTAGATATATAGATCAATATATGTAGATTGTTAAGAGGTGGGTTCACACTTATAAATGTTTTATACGATTGGCCTTGTGCTGATATCTCAAGCACTCTGTTGGAATATTTTTCCATAGAGGGTACTACCCGGTGATCCAGATGACATGAGCATGTTGACAGTTATTACCATATGGGTGTGCATTGCTAATTGATGATGACGTTTAAATTTCCTCCTAGAGGGTTAGTTAAATTATATATGTCGATCTTACTCAGTCTTACAATGTAAGACCGTCTTATCCTTTTAAGATCCGATTTTTGTTTGGTGCAAGGCTTTAAGAGTGTCTTATTATTAAGACGGTCTTAAACTAGTTAAGATTCGTTGGAGAAACCGGGCGTAATAAATATAGACATAATTTGGTACATCCCTATATAATGATGTCTCTATAATTGTTTGGCTGTTTGTCTTATAATATTAGTAAACAATGAAGTTAAGTCGTAGTTCATGTTACCTTTGTATTTTAAACACAGTTGCTTCAAATGAGTCTTGAATTTCTGTTTTTATCTCTTCTACATCTGACAGTACGTAGTTATTTCTAATATCTGTTATAATAGTTTCCAATGTATCCATCTTATCAATTTTCTTCAAATTTTCTTCCAGTACTTCTAGTTTGTCTGAATACAATAATAATATTAAATATGTTAATATAATACAAATTCGCATGCCAGAAGGGAGACAGGCAAAACGCGTATGGAACACAAGAATACAACGAAAGAAAAGAAGAGGTAGACCACACAAATCGTGGAAAGACAACATACATGAAATACTAACGAGGAATGGCATGGGATGGCAAGATGCAAGGAGAATGGCGAGCAACAGGAAGGACTAGAAGGAATTTGTACAGAAAATACAATACATTTAAAATACGCTTAAGGGTAATCATCTCGACGCCCGAAAGGGTATAAAGAGATTTTAAAAGATTATATATATATATATATATATATATATATATATATATATATATAATACAAAATGTTTGAACGATTATTTTAAATTTATAGTGGTTTGTTTCAATGTTTTTTATTATGAAAAATATTATCTTATATATTTTATCGTTCGGGAGCTGTTCGTGCCGCGTTAGATTATACGTGCGAGCCGCTCCCGTAATGCACAATTTTACCTCGGTTGCTTTTATCCGCCATTCATCATTTAAATTTGTAGATAATGTTATATCTAAAGGTCAACCATTTAATATCTTATCATCAACATGCCTTTATGAAGAAGAAATCTTCCATCACAAATCTTTGTGAATTTGCTCAGTTCACATCGCTTGCACTGAATAATAGGGGTCAAGTAGATTGCATCTCAAGTTTAACTTAACTGATGGGTTAGTTAAACCTCAGTTGGCTATTGAACAACCGGCCCTAAGCATTGAGAACATCGACTCTTGATAAGAATCGAGAACAGCTGTTCTCGGTTCTCAAAATTCCCCCATCACTAGTTTTTAGAGTATTTTACATTTTGGTAACGAGTAACTGATAAATGAACTAATTTATAATTTTTTTCGTCTTGTATATATGCGTTGGCATAGTAATATCTAAAGGTCGTTTTAGACAAGACAATTTCTTAGCTCAAAAGTTGTTCAAGAATTGAATTCATATATCCTCCTCCCATGCAATTTGTCCTTGACAAATATTACGAGTTATATTTTTTCAATCGATCTACCATCCAATTCAATATTTCAAATAATTTTCTGTATGATACGAGACAATTTAGATTGTCTCGCATCTTGACTAACTTTTGAGTCAAGAAATTGTCTTGTCTAAAACGACTTTTAGGAATATTTATTTACAAATAATGAAATAAATATAATAAATATATCAATCACCGCGTAGAAATAAATAAAGAATTGTTAACACACAGTACATACCTGTAATATTTTCCATAAATAATTTTATAGTTTTAATTTCATCTTTAATAGGCAAAGTTGGCGTTCGGGCAGGCACCAAAATGCATGGGGTTGTTAAAAGTGTCCACACGAACATATAAGCAACCCACATCTTGAAGTGTGAACTTGTTATGAGACTCAATGAAAAGTTTCCTTTATGCCCAGACATCTGCAGGGCATGGAAGAACGAAAGAATCTGCCTAACATCTGTTTGTAATGCATTTACAAATATTTTTTAATAAATGTGCTCTCAGTAATACATATGGTAACATTAAAATGATACAATGTTATTAATAAAATATTTCTTGAGGTCATAGTATGGCACACATGTATAACGGATCATTAAAATCTGAAATTAAATAAACTTTATCACTCAATTTTTCAGAAATGAGCATTGAATTCTGATAAAAAGAATAGTCTGTACAAAATATAGAACAGATTATAAGATTAATAAATAATAAATAAAAAATATCTCTAAAAATTTATGTTTTAATAACTATTTAGTTACTGTATTTCTTACAATCTGTCGACCTATGGGTCTTTTAATAATAATAATAATAATAATAATAATATAATATTGTTTATTTAATATAGTTGCGATTGAAAGCATCATTACAATTTAAATTGTACTATCTAATATAAAAAATAAATAAATTTTAAAATAATCGTTAAATTACATTTGATAACAAATTAAGAGAACAGCAAAAACTATATATTTCTTCTAAATATTAGCTAAAGCCATATTAGAAGTCAAAAATAAAATATTCTGAATCATGAGGTAGTTTATTACACAGTTGTCTGTTTTACGATTATAGAAGTGATAATATAGATATTCCATAGTTATAAAATAAAAATGGTTTATACATATACACGGGCAATTCTTACAAGATATTAATTATTATTGGTGCTTTTTTATTTGCGAAATAAAATAAATAATAAAACTATCATGAACAGATTGATGTCTTTTCAAACGGTCTAATTTTGAAAAGACATTAATCTGTTCAAGATATTTTATTTATTTATTTTATTTCGCTAATAAAAAAGCAATGAATATCTTGTGAGAATAATCAGTATATATGTATAAACCATTTTTATTAACTATAAAAATCTATATTATTACTTCTGCCATCGTAAAACAGACAATTGAAGCATATACAAGTGTGAAACCACCTCTTAGCAATCTACATATCTAGATTTCGATCTAATTAGATTTCATCAGTGTAGCTCAGCTAGTGAGGATGAATTCACACAATATCATGAGTGGTTATATACAAAAATGATACTGATATCTCAAGCACACTATTGGAATATTATTCTATCGTGGCACCCTGTTGGAATATTATTCTATAGAGGGCACTACCCGGTGATCCTGATGGTACGAGCATGTTGACGGTTATTACCATATGGGTGTGCATTGCTAATTGATGTGGTGCCACCAGATGGCGATTAACTTTCCTCCTAGGGGGTTAGTTATATCATTTTAGACAATTAAAGGATTAAAAATGAACAGTGAGTTGAAATAAAATATTTAATTTTAGTTAATATATCTTATATTCATATGTGTAATATTAACAATAAAAAATCAATTAGGCCAAACGACAGACTCAATCCAGTCTATATATGTATGCACCCGTGTATATACTCCAGGAGTGTTTGCAATCCCACACGCTTTTCCAAAAGACGTTACACCAACAACCGTGTAACCAAAAATGCGATTGCTGTTATAAATTTGTAGAGGTCCTCCTGAATCGCCCTAGAATAAAATAAATAACACATAAGTAATTATGATACAACTTCCCCCCTAGGAGGAAAGTTAAACGCCATCTGGCGGTACCATATGAATTAGCAATGCACACCACTACCCGGTGATCCTGATGGTATGAGGATGTAGACGGTTATTACAATATGTGTGCATTGCTAATTGCAGATGGCATTTAACTTTCCTCCTAAGGGGTAAGTTGTATCATTTTTGTATATAACCACTCGAGATATTGTATGAATTCATTCTCACTAGCTGAGCTACACTTATGAGATCTAATAAGATCGAAATCTAGATATGTAGATTGCTAAGAGGTGGATTCACACTTATAAATGTTACATAAGTAAAAAAAAGACCTTTATTTGGCATATCAGCCCAACCCAACCCACACATTACAGCAAAAAAAAAACAGCACTTTCACAGAAAGAAATCAAAAAAGACACACAAAAAAGAATACAAATTAACATAAAATACATTTTTCTATCCACTAAAATAAACCCCCTCTGCCCTCGCCAATTTCCTTTCCCACGTCAGCCTCCTGCAGATTTTCACGCCTTTCCCATCCTCTCCTAACCATTCGTTCAGCTTTCTGCACTCTCCAACCCACTCTTCTTTCACTCCGTCAGATTCTTCCTACACAGCGCACACGCGGTGTACCTCAGCCCCATCCACACTTTTCTTTCTCGTTCTTCTGAACCACACCTCGTTCTTGCCATGCATACTTTGTCCTCTCTGCTCCACTCTCCCCTGGCTAAGTAGCTCGGGAGTTTCCCCTGCACTTGCCACTCTACGTAGCCAGGGTTGTATGAGCTCTCAGCCATTCTCACTTGCCTTTCTTGCCACTCAATATCCGTCAATCTCTCCCTTATCTCAGTTCCTAGGCTACACCTTTCTCTCAGCTTCTCCTCTACCCACACCTCAGACATACCCACTATTTCATACATCCTTTCTCCATCCTTCCTCCATCTACTCTCTATTCTACTCTTACACCTCATCCATACCCCCCGTACCAGTCTTTCCTTGCCCAAATCCTGCAATCTTTCCTCAAACTTCACAACCCTCACAAATGACTCCCACCACATACTCATACGACTTGTCTTCTGCAGCAGCACTGCCCTCGGTGTCGACCTTTCGGGCCCTAGCAGATTCTTCAGAAACCAACCTTGCTCCCTTTCTATTACCTCCCATTCACGCAATCCCCACACTTCCACTCCATACAACAATATAGGTTTTACACACGCATCCCAGTTCTTGCACGCCATTACGAGGTTACCACCCCACAAACTCCTCCATTTTCTGCACGCAATCCCCCAAGCCATTCTAGCTTTCGCCTGCATACACTCTACATGCATCCTAAGCCCTCCTCCACAGTCAAACCAAAAGCCCAAATATTTAAAGCCATTCACTCTCTCAATCAGCCTTTCCTTCCATTTCAGCCCTTCGTCCTTACCCCTCCTGCCCCTATTCCTAAACAACATACATTTGGTCTTTTCCACATTCACCACTAGCCCCCTCTTATCCAGGTACCTACCCATTCTATCCAACATCTCTTGCATCTCTTCCACTCTCTTGGCCACCAGCACCACGTCATCTGCATACGCAAACATCCACACTTTGGATCTACCCACCACGACCCCTCCTGTCTGTCTTCTCCTCAGCACCTCCTAAATTAATTAAACAGGAGGGGGCTCAGCGGGCACCCCTGCCTTACTCCCACATTCACCCTGAATTTCTCAGATATTTCTCCATTCACTCTTGCTTTCGCCTATGACTCTTTATACATCCTTCTCGCCCACTCCACTCCTTCCTCTTCCATACCCAATCTATCCATACATTCCACCAGTTTCCCCCTAGGAACTGAGTCTTACGCAGCTTTTAAATCCACAAACACCGCATACACTCTCCCTTCCAGCGCTTCCTCCACCATTCTCGCCAGCGTGAAAATCTGCTCCCTCGTCCCTCTTCCCCTTCTGAACCCACCCTGGCATTCCGGCAGCAGCATACATTACATAAGTAATTGTATTTTGTTCTGAGTATACTTGTATTGAACGATTCTAAATCTATTGCTGATAAATACTGCTACTACAACTGTTTATATAAAGTGGATTAACATATACCTGACAAGTATCTTTTCGAATCTCTCCCGCGCAAACCTGCATATTATCCTCAATACCATTCGGCAACTTCCTAGTCGTTCCAAAAACCGTCTTGCATGCATCATGCTCCACTATCTTCAAATTCACCTTCTGCAGGTGATCGGATTGGTCTTGATCCACACCAAGCTTACCCCATCCAGTTGCTATCACGAATGGATCATTTAAATGTCTGGTTGTATGCAAACAAGCCGGTCGCACATGTGCTGTAAATTCAGCGGGCTTGTCCAGCTCTATAAGAGCAATGTCGTGATATTGTTTGCTTGCTGTATACTGTGGATGCTTTATGCGACGTTTAATTCCAAAGTTTTGAGGTTGTGCATCGTCGGTGTCTAATTTGAGGTTCAAATCGCCTAGACGTACGTATTTTACATCACCACTACAAATTGAAGAAGACATAATTGATTTGATAATTGGGAATTGATAATAATTGTAATTGGTAATTGATGATAAGCGCAGTATCAGTAGTAATGACATAAATACAAATCTAAAACTACGACTTGTTGGGTGTTTTAGTGTACATCTCTATGGAGTTGAAAAAAGGACCTAGGTTTTCGTGAGTGGGAACTTATTTTTCTTCTTGTGTCTTATGCCCAAAGAATTTCGTTTAAAACATATATAAGTGTGAATCCACCTCTTAGCAATCTACATATCTAGATCTTGAATGAATTCACACAATATCTCGAGTGGTTATATACAAAAATGTTACAACTAACCCCCTAGGAGGAAAGCGGTGTAGTGCCGCCAGATAGCGTTTAAATTTCCTCCTAGGGGGTTAGTTGTAACATTTTTATATATAACCACTCGAGATATTGTGTAAATTCATCCTCACTAGCTGAGCTACACTGATGAGATCTAATAAGATCGAAATCTAGGTATGTAGATTACTAATAGGTGGATTCACACTTATATATGTTTTACAAAATTGGCTTTGTGCTGATATCTCAAGCACTCTGTTGGAATATTATTCCATAGAGGGCAGTACCCGGTGATCCTGATAGCATGAGCATGTTGACGGTTATTATCATGCGTTACTAATTGATGTGGTGCCGCCAGATGGCGTTTAACTGTCCTCCTAGGGGGTTAGTTGTAACAATTTCCTTTAGTTATCATTATCTCAAGCTTTTGGTATTTGAGATTTTTAAGTCATGTCAATCTTCTTCATCCTGGGGTACAATTTTTGACATCACTCGTGGGAATGTATTCATTCAACTGTCAAAGTCGTTCTACAAAATACGGACAATTCACGATATGAGCTTGTAAATTGATGGAATTTCGGTTTACTCGCCTTAATAAAAAATAAAAACACCAATAAATCAAAATTCCATAATTAAACAAACTCACATCGTAAGTTGTATATATTTTGCGGAGCGATTTTAATAATTAAACGAATGGTGTCAGGATTCGCAGTCCTGGCTCATGCCTGCTATACATTTTGATATCCTTGTGATAGTTTGCATCAGATGGTATTTATTATTTCTTACAACGTTGCCGAAGTATTCAAGCTTCCTTCTCTTGATGCCGATGATACTTTTGCAATTTTCTTCACTCACGATGATATACCGTCGATATTTGTTATTTCATCGGCCCAGTGGCAGTATTATGATTAAAACGTCTGTAGTTAAATAGATACAGAATAGGGATATATAGAGGATATATTTCATCCTGCGATATGACCACATTTCGAAAGTTTCGATTTGTTATTTACATACTATATGTAAATAAACAGGCTATATATACATATATATATATATATATATATATATATATATATATATATATATATATACGTACAGTACGAAGTAGAATTCTGCGCATCGGATCGGGAGAGGCTTGCATGACAAATAGAATAAGAGACGTACACCTAATAACCAGCGCACGACCGCAAAACTTGGAAGGATATAGCGCACCACGGGGCGACTAGTAATGTTAAATGAAAGCACCTTATAGCATAAATATAGCGCGTTTCGTTTATCACTCCGGGGCTGGTACGAGCTCATTGTTTCTTGTTATATTTGCCGCTTCCGATGCACACAATTCTACCTCGGCCCTAGTAATGCTAAACCAGCTAAACTATGCTAAACGAAAGCGCCTTATGTTACTTACAGGTCTCTGCTGATAAGACAATGCGCTGCAGTCAAAACAAATTTTTCGCTGATTAGGCTTCCTCCGCAGTGCCATTTAATATCATTTGGGTTCCCAAAACCTAATGCTGCCTGGAAACATTAAATTAATTTTTAACATTCAAATATTAATTATCTAAAATGTTACCATGTGAGGAAATTCACGAGCCAGTGTATCTTCTCCGCCGACTACTGCAACTGATATTACTGTTTCACCTAGTTCCTTCGATGATTTTGGTGGGAGCTTTCTGTACAATTCATTGCAAACTGTAACCGATAAAATGCTAAATTTAATATTAATATATATATATATATATATATATATATATATATATATATATATATATATTCACTTAAAAATATACTCTTTAAGCAGATTAGTCATATGCTATAAGTACCGATGTAACATTAATTTTGACTTGTTCAATTAATTGGTGTAAATTGGCAAGATATGGTAATAATCCTGCCAATTTACACCAATTAATTGATTTTAAATGATGTAATAATATAGGGCGACAAAATGTTGTAAACATAGTCATATGTTGTTTCATAATCGAAAAATCGCAATTTGGTAAATGTTGACTTTACCCGTCTGTTTTTCGGCAAAAACTAATGAAAACGGAGTTAATAGGCACAACGATTACCCATAGCGTAATTTGACGTAAGGTTGTATACATTAGCGATCGCGATCGCGATCGTTAAAACAATTGATTGGTTGTCATGGAACCAGTTTGTTTTTTACCAGGCAGGTCGTCAGTATTTTTTCCGAAAACATGCAGGAAAAATGTATCATAGATGACAAATAGACATTTTCTAGTGATGGTCTATAAAAGATAAGGCGACCCGACCCAATGAAATGAATTTGTGCAAAATTGGATTATTTTCCCGATTACAATAGTTTTCTCTATACATCTTATGATGACTGCCCTGTTTGTTCTGTTTACCCCGCTTTTTCTTAGGATTCTTCTATAAGCCCACAACTCAAGGCAAAAAAATCGTCCTGTCCAAAAATAGTAGCCCTCCTCCTCTTATTACTGTCCTAACAACATAGTAGCTAACTATCAGTCATAAAAATTATAAACTTTTGGAATACGTATTGTACCATATAAAATATACGTATTTTTTAATCAGTATAGTGTTACTATTATTTATTAGCTCCCTCCAAAATTTGTTTTTCTGGTTGTATTACAGGTTAAAACTATTATTTTTGGGAAATAAGTAGCTTTATTTACAAAATTGGCTTTATGCTGATATCTCAAGCACTCTGTTGGAATATTATTCCATAGAGGGCACTACCCGCTGAAAAAATCGTCCTGTCCAAAAATAGTAACCCCCCTCCTCTTATTACTGCCCTAACAACATAGTAGCTAACTACAGTTGTATTACAGGTTAAAACTATTATTTTTGGGAAATAAGTAGCTTTATTTAATTAATAAAATTTAGTGTATGGGGGCCAGTATTCGTCTCAAATGCGATTTTAAAAAAATCGTAAAAAATCAGATTTTATTATTTTTGAAAACCTGTTCTATCATGACTATTTTGCAATATCTGTTCTATAATTTAGTGAAGAAATTGTGCATGTAGTTGGAAAAGTAACTAAGTAACAGTCACTTTTGTAAGCTGTTATGATTCATGTCCCAAATGCGATTTTAATAAATTCGTAAAAAAAGAGATTTTATTATTTTTCAAAATATTTTTCATTATTACTATTGTGCAATATCTGTTCCATAATTTGATGAAGAAATTGTGCATTTAGTTTGAAAAGTAACAAAGTGACAGTCACTTTTGTAAACAGTTATCATTCATGTTTAAAATGCGATTGTAAAAAAAATTGTAAAAAATCAGATTTTATTTTTTTGAAAATATTTTCCATCTTAACTATTATGCAATATCTGTTCTATAATTTGGTGAAGAAATTGTGAATGTAGTTTGAAAAGTAACAAAGTAACAGTCACTTTTGTAAACAGTTATTATTCATGTCACAAATGCGATTTTAATAAATAGGTCAAAAATCAGATTTTATTTTTTTGAAAATATTTTCCATCATAACTATTATGCAATATCTGTTCTATAATTTGGTGAAGAAATCGTGCATGTAGTTTGTAAACAGTTATCATTCATGTCACAAATGCGATTTTAATAAATTCGTAAAATATCAAATTTTATTATTTTTGAAAATATTTTCCATTATAACTATTATCCAATATCTGTTCTATAATTTGATGAAGAAATTATGCATGTAGTTTGAAAAGTAACAAAGTAACAGTCACTTTTGTAAACAGTTATCATCCATGCCTCAAATGCGATTTTAATAAATTCGTAATAAATCAGATTTTTTTTTATTTTAAATATTTTTCATAATAACTATTATGCAATATCTGCTCTATAATTTGAAGAAGAAATTGTGAATGTAGTTTGAAAAGTAACAAAGTAACAGTCACGTTTGTAAACAGTTATCAATCATGTCAAATGTGATCTTAATAAATTCGTAAAAAAATCAAATTTTATTATTTTTGAAAATATTTTCCATTTTAACTATTATGCAATATCTGTTCCATAATTTGATGAAGAAATTGTGCATGTAGTTTGAAAAGTAACAAAGTAACAGTCAGTTTTGTAAACAGTTATCAATCATGTCACAAATGCGATTTTAATAAATTCGCAAAAAATCAGAGTTTATTATTTTTGAAAATATTTTCCATAATAACTATTATGTAATATCTGTTCTATAATTTGGTGAAGAAATTGTGCATGTAGTTTGAAAAGTAACAAAGTAACAGTCAGTTTTGTAAACAGTTATCAATCATGTCACAAATGCGATTTTAATAAATTCGTAAAAAATCAGATTTTATTATTTTTGAAAATATTTTCCATCATAACTATTATGCAATATCTGTTCTATAATTTGGTGAAGAAATTGTGCATGTAGTTTGAAAAGTAACAAAGTAACAGTCACCTTTGTAAACAGTTATCATTCATGTCACAAATGTGATCTTAATAAATTCGTAAAAAAATCAAAGTTTATTATTTTTGAAAATATTTTCCATTATAACTATTATCCAATATCTGTTTTATATTTTGATTAAGAAATTATGCATGTAGTTTGAAAAGTAACAAAGTAACAGTCACTTTTGTAAACAGTTATCATTCATGTCTCACATGCGATTTTAATAAATTCGCAAAAAATCAGAGTTTATTATTTTTGAAAATATTTTCCATCATAACTATTATGCAATATCTTTTCCATAATTTTATGAAGAAATTGTGCATATAGTTTGAAAAGTAACAAAGTAACAGTCACTTTTCTAAGCTGTTATGATTCATGTCACCAATGCGATTTTAATAAATTCGTAAAAAATCAGATTTTATTTTTTTTGAAAATATTTTCCTTCATAACTATTATGCAATATCTGTTCTATAATTGGGTGAATAAACTGTGCATGTAGTTTGAAAAGTAACAAAGTAACAGTCAGTTTTGTAAACAGTTATCAATCATGTCACAAATGCGATTTTAATAAATTCAGAATCAGATTTTATTATTTTTGAAAATATTTTCCATCATGACTATTGTGCAGTATCAGTTCCATAATTTGATGAATGTGGTTTGAAAAGTAACTAAGTAACAGTCACTTTTGTAAACAGTTATCATTCATGTCACAAATGCGATTTTAATAAATTCATAAAAAATTAAATTTTATTTTTTTTGAAAATATTTTACATCATATCTATTACTTACGCAATATCTGTTCTATAATGTGGAGAAGAAATTGTGCATGTAGTTTGAAAAGTAACAAAGTAACAGTCACTTTTGTAAACAGTTATTATTCATGTCTCAAATGCGATTTTAATAAATTCGTAAAAAAACAGATTTTATTATTTTTGAAAATATTTTCCATTGTAGCTATTATGCAATATCTGTTTCATAATTTGATGAAGAAATTGTGTATGTAGTTTGAAAATTAACAAAGTAACAGTCACTTTTGTAAACAGTTATCATCCATGTCTCAAATGCAATTTTAATAAATTCGTAAAAAATCAGGTTTTATAATTTTTAAAAATATTTTAATTTAATCATTGTGATATTGTGCAATATCTGTTCCATAATTTGATGAAGAAATTATGCATGTTGTTGGAAAAGTAACTAAATAACAGTCACTTTTGTAAGCTGTTATGATTCATATCACAAATGCGATTTTAATAAATTCGTAAAAAAACAGATTTTATTATTTTTCAAAATATTTTTCATCATAACTATTGTGCAATATCTGTTCCATAATGTGATGATGAAATTGTGCATTTAGTTTGAAAATTAACATATTAACAGTCACTTTTGTAAACAGTTATCATTCATGTCTAAAATGCGATTTTAAAAAAATTGTAAAAAATCAGATTTTATTTTTTTTGAAAATATTTTCCATCTTAACTATTATGCAATATCTGTTCTATAATTTGGTGAATAAATTGTGCATGTTGTTTGAAAAGTAACTATGTAACAGTCACTTTTGTAAACAGTTATCATTCATGTCTCAAATTCAATTTTAATAAATTCGTAAAAAATCAGATTTTATTTTTTTTGAAAATATTTTCCATCCTAACTATTATGCAATATCTGTTCTATAATTTGGAGAAGAAATTGTGCATATAGTTTGAAAAGTAACAAAGTAACAGTCACTTTTGTAAACAGTTATCATTCATGTCTCAAATGCGATTTTAATAAATTCGTAAAAAAATCAGATTTTATTTTTTCGAAAATAATTTCCATCATAACTATTATGCAATTACTGTTCCATAATTTGGTGAAAAAATTGTGCATGTAGTTTGAAAAGTAACAAATTAATAGTAACTTTTGTAAACAGTTACCATTCATGTCTCAAATGCGATTTTAATAAATTCGTAAAAAATCAGATTTTATTATTTTTGAAAATATTTTCCATCATAACTATTATGCAATATCTGTTCTATAATTTGGAGAAGACATTGTGCATGTAGTTTGAAAAGTAACAAAGTAACAGTCACTTTTGTAAACAGTTATTATTCATGTCTCAAATGCGATTTTAATAAATTCGTAAAAATCAGATTTTATTATTTTTGAAAATATTTTCTATCAAAACTATTATGCAATATCTGTTCTATAATTTGGAGAAAAAATTGCGCATGTAGTTTGAAAAGTAACAAAGTAATAGTAAATTTTGTAAACAGTTATCATTCATGTCACAAATGCGGTTTTAATAAATTCGTAAAAAATCAGATTTTATTATTTTTGAAAATATTTTCCGTCATAACTATTATCCAATATCTGTTCTATATATTGGAGAAGAAATTGTGCATGTAGTTTGAAAAGTAACAAAGTAACAGTCACTTTTGTAAACAGTTATCATTCATGTCTCAAATGCTATTTTAATAAATTCGTAAAAAACAGATTTTATTATTTTTGAAAATATTTTCGATCTTAACTATTATGCAATATCTGTTCTATAATTTGGTGAAGAAATTGTGCATGTTGTTTGAAAAGTAATAAAGTAACGGTCACTTTTGTAAACAGTTATCATACATGTCTCAAATGCGATTTTAATAAATTCGTAAAAAATCAGATTTTATTATTTTTGAAAATATTTTACATTATAACTATTATGCAATATTTGTTCTATAATTTGGTGAAGAAATTGTGAATGTAGTTTGAAAAGTAACAAAGTAACAGTCACTTTTGTAAACAGTTATCATTCATGTCTCAAATGCGATTTTAATAAATTCGTAAAAAATCAGATTTTATTTTTTTTGTAAATATTTTCCTTTATAACTATTATGCAATATCTGTTCTATAATTTGGAGAAGAAATTGTGCATGTAGTTTAAGAAGTAACAAAGTAACAGTCACTTTTGTAAACAGTTATCATTCATGTCTCAAATGCGATTTTAATAAATTCGTAAAAAATCAAATTTTGTTATTTTTCAAAACTATTATGCAATGTATGTTCTATAATTTTGGGAAGAAATTGTGCATGTAGTTTGAAAAGTAACAAAGTAACAGTCACGTTTGTAAACAGTTATCATTCATGTCTCAAATGCGATTTTAATAAATTCGTAAAAAATCAGATTTTACTTTTTTTGAAAATATTTTCCATCATAACTATTATGCAAGATCTGTTCTATAATTTGGAGATGAAATTGTGAATGTAGTTTGAAAAGTAACAAAGTAACAATCACTTTTGTAAAAAGTTATCATTCATGTCTCAAATGCGATTTTAATAAATTCGTAAAAAAACAGATTTTATTATTTTTGAAAGTATTTTCCATCATAACTATTATGCAATATCTGTTCTATAAATTGGAGAAGAAATTGTGCATGTAGTTTGAAAAGTAACAAATTAACAGTCGCTTTTGTTTTTTGTCACTTTCCGGTTATTGTTTGTTCTGCCAGTGCTTCTTGTGTTATATCTTCTCACTATAAGTTGACGAGTAATAGCGAGAGTACACATTCCTGCCTTAGTCCTCGCTTAATTCATTTCCTAGGTGTATCGTTATGATCTGCTTGAAGTATTCCTGTTTATGATTTTATATCTCAGTAGCTTTATGAAGTGATTATGGCGGACCTTATTGAAAGCTTTGTTATAATCAAAGGAAGCAAACATGTACTGACGTCCATGCATCTTTGAGTCAACATGTTAGAAGCGAACGACGCCTCTTTTGTTCTCATTGCGTTTCTGAAACCATATAAGATTTTGCTAGGATCTTGCTCAATCCTTCTAAAGATTCTCAGATTTACAATCTTCAGAAATATCTTGAGGACGTAAATGTCTATCAATACACCTATTTGCTCGTCTCTAATTAATATAATAATTTATGTTGGGGGTATCGCCCTGAAGCTTTATTATTTGTTGTTGCTTTCACAGCATGCAAAACTTTTTTTATATTTGGGCCTTACTCTCTATCTGTTTGTTCGTCCATTGGTTCCTGTAGTCTTTCATCTATCTTCAAACAATTCCTGGATGTACTCACTTCATCTTTCTAGTTTCCTCTTGTTGTCTGGAATTATCTTACCGTATTTGTCTAGTAGTTACTTTCGTGTGATCTTTTAATGCGCTCTAGTTCATTTTTTATATAGGTTGAAGTCATTTGTATTATTTGTAGTTTTCTATTTCTACACATTTTTCTCCATACCATTTTGCTTTGAATTTTCCTTCTTATATCATTCTGTATGTATTTTATGCCATGTCGTCTCTATTCTTATACGATCTGTTTTGTATTACTTGTAGTATTTCATACACATTTTTCTCCATACAATTTTTCTTTGAATTTTCCTTCTTATATCATTCTGTATGTTTTTTATGCCATATCCCCTCTATTCTTATATGATCTGTTTTCTATTACTTATAGTATTTCATCAGTTATCCATAATTTTTTTTGGTGGTAGTAGCTTTCTTGTTGGAACCATTATTGTAGTTTTGAGTGCTTCCCATTTTTTGTCTGCACCACAGTTCGGGTTTAAGATCATTCTATTTGATTCCTCATTTATCCTTTCTGCTAGTTGTTTTATTTATTTATTATTGGGGCTTTTTAGGTGTTAAATTTTAATTCTATTTGATTCCTCATTTATTCTCTCTGCTAGTTGTTGTTTTATTTATTTATTACTGGGCGTTTTAGGTGTGGAATTTGCTGCTGCCTTTTGTTATTTTCGGTTGACTATCTCTTGGGGCTTTTAGTTTAATTATCACAGGATTTTGGTCTATTCCTGCGTCTGAACCAGGTAATATATTGGTCAATTTGAAGCCATTCCAGTACATTAACACTCACAAAATGACAAACAAATTGTATAATTGTTATAATGATTTAATAAGTATTCCGAATATAACCGGGTTAATCTGCAAGCCTATGAATAACGAATAGCCTCTATCTCTCTCATTCCTACCGCGATCCACATAATATTCACACTCTTTTCTATTTAATTATATTATACTGATTTAGGCAAGTGTGGCAACACGAATCTTCTAAAAACGGGCGATATAAGTTTTAAACCATTTGAGACCTACAATTTTTTCGTAAAGCGCCTTCGATAAGATGAGTAAGATTGTGAGACTGCTTACACATCACATGACTACGTCTAAAATGCGCATGTGACTCAGTGCTGCCGCAGAAGTTACTACGTTCGCGAGCGTTGCAACGAAATATCTTGTTGCAATAATAACTATAATCTAAATTAGTGCGTGTGTGTGTTTGTGTATGTGTAGTTCATTATTGGGAATGTGTAAGTGATGCTGTTGGTGAAGTGCTGAAGAAAGACAACGGAGAGGACTAAGTAATTGTAAGGTTAGTATCGACATTTTATTAAGTCATTTTATTACCCAAATGGAAAATACAGAAGTATGAAGTGTTTGCCAGTATCAGAGCATAAAGCTGGCTATAATAACGTTGATTATTTATTTGGTATTAGTGCGTGCTAATTATAACCCAAAAATCGTCACATAATGTATATGAAAATTATGTTTATGTAGAACAAAATATAGAATATTGAACGGGTCGATTACCAAATAAAGTATGCTTATATTATTTCGTATGATACGACGTTCTGAAGAAATTAATATTAAAGAAAAAAACTTGTATCTTTATCACTATCAGCCCGATAGTTTTTCGGCGGGTACAGGGAGAAGCTCATAGGCGTGTAATATGACCGTATGACCTTAACTTCACAAAAATCTCTACAAAAAACGTTGATAGATGATTTACAAAATTACGCCCATAACGAGGTTAAAAATCTCGCTCCCCAATTCTCGGTAGGAGACGGACGGCGCCTTTAACCACTAGGTCACTGAGCTGGGTTTTATCTTAAAGAATGTATAACATTTCTCAGTAATAATTGAAATAGCACAATATGACATAATCACACTATGTTAATTATATAATCTTAAATTATCAGATGGCCTCTCTCAATAAATTACAGTGCGAAATCATTCAATTTCGGTTGTTTTTACTTTCCGAATACTGTATAAGCCAGGTATTGGCTAAACGAAAACGTTTTCATGTTTTCTAACTAAGATTGTCGAAATATACGTTTATGTTCCGAAAAAAAACTGCAGTGCGTGATTGATCATACTACAAGCTGAACACGAGCCCATGAATAATTGAAACTATAAACATCGAGTATGTTTTTCCCTCTTTACTACTGTACAATTCTATGACGAATTATTGTATATACTTTTCGTGGCTAAAATGGGATTTTGGAATATATACCCCGAATATCCAAAGGGCCATTTGAGTCAAGATTATTATAATTTTATGTATGCTCTTAACGAGGCAGAGCAAGTCATCAACCGATTAAATAAACCCATTTGCACAAGTCTACTTACTTTCATCACTTTTTGAAACTTTTAAATTTTCAAATTGCTTCTCACAACAAACTACAGGCGTCCTCCCTTCAAACCCACACAATTTTGGCCGTTCTTGATTCTTTACAGCGATTGTAGCACTTGGGCACTCGTTAAATAGTTCGCAACGTCCATTTCGACCATTCAACAGAACACACGAGTTACCTAAAAATGGACACAACTTTTAAAACACGACTACTTTAATTTCACACACAACACCTTTATCTTGACAGTTAGCTATTGTAATCACTGCAGCCAAAATCAGCACTATTATAGCAGTCATGTTCACCAGTGGTCGGTGAAACGACTGAATACGGTGAAAATAAATTACATTCAAATGTTAAGATAACAATAAATACCAAAACTTTAAAAATCCCCGCTTGTGAAAGTGTTTTGGTTACATCGTTATGACGAGGTTTCTGGGAATTACAGGCGCTTCATCAGAAACTCGTTTATGGTAGAATTATATAGTGATTAAATTTAACAGACAGAGTATCATTAATTTTTAATCGCACATAAAGAAGATTAATAGATGTTAAACTTTATACGTTAGCTAGAATTTAATTTATATTCATTGTGTAGTCAAATCGTTTATGATTTTACACAAGTAGGAAATTATATATTGATTTTATTATTGTTATATATTGTGTTTATGTTTATTTTGTACATAATAAAATTATATAATACTGGGTCGTCTGTTTATTTACAGAAATATCCCGCTTTCGTTTATCATTAGGAAACTGTTCCGGGTTGTTCTAAGCTAGCTAAGACCAGTACGGAACAGCTCCCGAACGATAGACGAAAGTGGCTATTATGTGTTAAACTTAATTGGGCCAAACTACAGACTCGATCCATTCGACATATTTATAAACTCTGGTATAGATTCCGGGAAAATCAGCATATCCACAAGGTTTTCCTAATGATGTAACACCTACAATAGTGTAGCCATAACTATGATCGGTGTTGTAAATTTGTATAGGGCCTCCTGAATCAGCCTGTAACAAATACAAATATGTGTCTTCATCATTACTAAATCATCATACTCATACTGAGCAGTAGTAATTAACTGCTCAGTACGATACAACGCCACTTTTAAATACTATCCCACTCAGGTCAAAGTCATTTAAAAAATATCAAAAATATTTATATTAATTACCTGACAACTGTTTTTATCACCCGACGCACAAATTTGCGTATCATCCTCAACTCCATTCGGCATCTTCCTAGACGTTTCATAAAACTCTCTGCATGCCTCATTTGTAACCAACCTCAACGTCAACTTCTGCAAATGATCTGGTTGGTGAAATGGTTCACCCCAGCTAGTTGCAAAAACTGACCGCTCTGTCAAACTACTGGAGGTATGCAAACAAATGGGCCTTACATGATCTGTAAAGACGGCAGGCTTTTCTAGCTCTATAAGCGCAATATCGTGATAGCTCCTGCTTGGAATGAAACTTGGATGCTTTATGAGACGCTTTACGCCTAAAGTTTGAGGTGCGGCATCATCCGTATCTAATTTGAGATCCGAGTCGCCTAGACGCACGAATGATATATTGCCACTGAAAAAAATCATTTTAGTTTAACTTTTATTATTAATTTTAATTTATTAAAGCCCGAATAATAATTGAATTATTGGTTATATAGTACTAATTGAATAGAGAAGTCGTACAAATGAGCGCTCTCTTTATAAAAATTCTATCTTTATAGCTATCAGCTCGAGGGCTTTTCTGCCGGTAAAGGGAGAAGCTCAGAGGAATGTAATCACATAGTATTTAACTAAACTACACAGAAAACTGTCAAATGAAATTCTTTATAAAAAATCTATCTTTATAGTTATCAGCTCGAGAGCTTTTCCGCTGGTAAAGAGAGAAGCTCAGAGGACTGTAATCACCCGGTATTTGACTTAACTACACAGAAAACTATCAAATAAAGATTCGGGAAAGTTCGCCCACAACTGACGAACAGTACCCAGCTCAGTGGTCTAGCGGTGGCGCCTCTAACCATTAGACCACAGAGCTGGGAACTCTCTTTATATTTTTGTACATGATTAAAACACGAGTGAATGAAAGAACAGGTGATGGATGAAGTGAAATATGTTAGCAGCTTACAGATACCGGGCCTTATTGAAAAATGATACAGAATTTTGAAAATATTCCGATATTGAACATTTCATCAATTCTTGTCCTCACTGTAGCCATTAAAAAAAAAAGACTAATAAATAGTTAGTATCACATTTTATAGATAAATACTTGTAATATACGGAATTGCACATGCAGCTTTACTTTTCAAATTTAAATTATTACAGCATGTCGCACACTGGGATATATAAATAGAGAGAAATGCATTTTAAAGATTGCAATTGTTCCAGTGGTTTTACCATTAGATTACATATATATATATATATATATATATATATATATATATATATATATATATATATATATATATATATATATACTCAAGTGGAACTGGGTGGGATAAGTGGCCAGACAAGACACGATTAGATTAGATAAATGGACAGTCCAGCTGATCCATTGGTGCCCAAAAAGAATGAGAAGAGTAGGAAGGCTCAATAAGAGACTGCTAGATGATATTAAAGAAGTAGCAAACAAGTTCTACCAGACGGCAGGCACAAGATAGACCGGTATGGAAGTCTAAAATGGGCCTACGCACATAAGTGGACATCAATGGGTTGATAAAAAAGAAGACGAATCTTTGCATATTTATTTATGTGTGCAACTATAATGCAACTAAGCAGATTATTTTCCGAATATATTATATTAAATAAGCATTCTATATATAAGTGTGAACCCACCTCTTAGCAATCTACATTGCTAAGAGGTGGGTTCATACTTATATATGTTTTATACGATTGGCCTTGTGCTGATATCTCAAGCACTCTGTTGGAATATTATTCTCTAGAGGGCACTACCCGGTGATCCTGAAGACATGAGCATGTTGACGGTTATTACCATATGGGTGTGCATTGCTAATTGTTCTGGTGCCGCCAGATGGCGTTTAACTTCCCTCTTCGAGGGTAAGTTGTACTATTTTTAATAAGCATTGTGTTATTGCATTCTAAAATCATAATAAAATACTTACAGCTCTCGTATAGACAGACAATGTGCTGCTGTTAAAACAAATGTGTTGCTAATTAGGCTTCCTGCACATAGCCATTGTATATCCTTAGATTCGCCAAAACCTAATGCTGCCTAAAATATTTGAAGGAGATATTCTGTTATTTTAGTTCAATATTTTTCTACAATCTTACCATGTGAGGGAATCTACGAGCAGTGGCTTGCGTCTCAATCAAGCTAACTGAAGCAGACATGGGTGGAAGCGTCTTGTACATTTCATTGCAAACTATAATAATAAAACCAAAACATAAAATTGTTCATGTTCGAGACTTTTACTTTGTTATACCTAGTGTATTAGAAATGAATAAAGACGTAATTACTTGAATGATACAACTAACCCCCTAGGAGGAAAGTTAAACGCCATCTGATGTTGTGCCGCCAGATGGCATTTAACTTTCCTCCTAGGGGGTTAGTTGTTTCATTTTTGTATATAACCTCTCGAGATATTGTCTGAATTCACCCTCACTAGTTCCGGCTTACCATTATCAAACTTGAAACAAAATTGAATACGATTTCAAATAGTATTTATACCATGAAAAATTGGCCACGATTCTCAATTAAGAACTATGCTATTTGACAGCATAATAAAGATTGTTATGGTGTACTGTGCAAAGATTTGGGGATGATGGAAGCAGGCATTAGTTGAAGCAGTACACATAAAATACTTTAAATAAGTTCTCGGCTGGTTAGAGAAACGAATGTTTCTATTGTGCTTGAAGAGACATAACGGACCAAACTAAGAATAGAAGCAGAGATATCGGCTAGCGCCTCCTTATTATCATCATCATCATGATCATCATCATCATCATCATTCCGTAGCTCTACAACCTTTTGTGGGTCTTGGATTACACAACAATCTTTCTCCATTTCACCCGATCCTTATACTATTTATGATAAGTATGAAGTTTGAATTCACCTCTTAGCAATATACATATCTAGTTTTCGGTCATCAGTGTAGCTCAGAGTGATGGTTTATATGTGAAAATATAGAGTATTCCTAGCCCTACAGATTAACGATTTTCTCTAGCTCTTACCATTTTTGCGTTGTAGTGCTGAGAATGTGTGAATATGATGAAATTTCATGTTTCCCCTGTTTCAACTCTGTAGCGTCTCTAGTTCAAATACTAGAGAGATGGTTTATATGTGAAAATGTAGAGTATTGTAGGCATACAGATTGATGATATACGCTTTTCTTTAGCTCTTACCGTTTTAGCGCTGTAGTGTGAGAATATGTGAATATGATGCAATTTCATGTATTTCCCCTGTTTCAACTATGTAGCGATTCTATTTAAAATGCTAGAGAGATGCTTTATACGTGAACATGTAGAGTATTCATAGCCCTACACATTGACAATAGACACTTTTCTCTAGCTCTTACAGTTTTCGCGCTGTAGTTCTGAGAAAAATCTGAATATGATGAAATTTCATGCTTTCCCCGGATAAAACTCTGTAGCGTCTCTAGTTCTAATGCTAGAGAAATGGTTTATATGTGAAAGTATGGAGTATTCCTAACCCAAAAGATTAATGATTGACACTTTTCTCTAGCACTTAACGTTTTGACATTGTGGCGCCAAGACCATGTGTATATGATGAAATTTCATGTTTTTCCCTATTTCATCTCTGTAGCGTCTGTAGTTCAAATGCTAGAGAGATGGTTTATATGTGAAAATGTAGTGTATTGTTAGGCCATGTTTTTACCATGTTTCAACTATGTGGCGTCTCTAGTTCCAATGCTATAGAGATGGTTTATATGTGAAAATGTAGTAGCATTTCTAGCCCTACAGATTGACGATAGACGTTTTTCTCTAGCTCGCGCTGTAGTGAATATGATGAAATTACATGTTATTCCCTGTTTCAACTATGTGCGACTCTATTTCAAATGCCAGAGAGATGATTTAAATGTAGTGCAGATATAGTGAGCTACACTGATGAGGTCTAAGACCGAAATACAGATATGTAGATTGCTAAGAGGTGAATTCACACTTGAACCGAATGAGACTGCACCCCCATATGGTAAAACTCCGTCAACATGAAAGAACGAGAAAACTAGTTTTGGATGATTGATGAAAGTATAATGTGTAGATTATATGGGGAGTGACAGGAAACATATGAGCATTTATTAGGTGAATATGGTAAGATGAAAAAGAAAGATGAGAGTAGATGATGTATGAAGATGGAAGAAGACTGGATTAGACCACTGAACTTTTGACATGAAGAGAGGAAGTGTAAGATACCTTAAATTTAGTTCATTTTGTTTTGTTTATATTGTTTAACCCTTATATTAATGATTTTTTAAAAATTGATATTAAATAATAGTTATCGCCAGTAGTCTCTTGCTACAAAACATAAGAATCGCAATTCATTAGCAAAATCATGAATCATATGCAGATATCTATACACAATTATAGTTTTTGAAATAAAGTTTTTAATTAGGCAGTGAACATTTTAAAAGGCAATGTTGCAGTCCTGCAACAATATGCATTTAAGGGTTAAGGGGATATTTACTGTACGTTCTGTAAATCCTTAAAATATTGATTAAAATGTAGCTTTGAAAGCAAAAGTGGAGTAACCCTTAAATTTTTAAAATCTAATTTTATCTTATTACTATTGTTATTATTTGTATTTCCGCACACTATCTTAGCATTTTGCTGGATAATATTCACCAATTCCAATCGTGTTGTGATTGACCCTGTGGGGGGAGGGACTTGTTATTATTA
The DNA here is from genome assembly GCA_963942505.1 of Lordithon lunulatus. NCBI lineage: Eukaryota > Metazoa > Arthropoda > Insecta > Coleoptera > Staphylinidae > Lordithon > Lordithon lunulatus. Next base: position 50,915,070 of record OZ012669.1, read on the forward strand.
ATCCTATTCCTAAAAATTTTCGGACGATGTGACACGTCTGTAGTATCACGGCATTCTGGAGGGTATATATTAGCTTCTCCTGCAAGTCAAGGTCTTCAAGATGTAGTGTGAGGTTGTTTTATACAACACCGGTTGCAGATATAATTATCGGTATACATTTTACATGCTCTATACCCCAGACGTGCTGAAGTTCAATGGCAAAATTTTCTTATTTGGTAATTTTTTTCGATTCAGTTCTGACCATGTTTGTGAGAGTGGGCAGCCTATATCGATTATACAGACTTTCTTTCATACTTTCCTCATGAGTATAATATCTGGTCCATTGTGATCTATGGTATGGTCTTTCATGATTGGGGCTGGGATACCCCCGATTCCAGTAGCGGCGCAGAATCATATTTGTAACAAGGGGCAGGATTTTCGATGAGGTTGTGGTTTTGTGCAAGACGTCTATGGATTACTTTTGCTACTTGGTTCTGTCTGTCTAGGTACGTTGAGGTACATAATGCTGGACATATAGTCCAGGCGAAACCTGGTTTATAGTTGTCGGCATTTTCTACATATACTACTGCTGCCTTCATTTTGTATTTAGCATGGTTTCTCGTATTGACTACTGTGTCTTCTGACAGCGTAAATATCCTTCCTTCATTGACCATAACGATTTCTCCTTATCAATATTCTCCTTCTCCAGTATTGCTGGGTTACTGCAGTGTAAAACGTTTTCTCTCTAGCTGTCTCTCCATTTCTGTTGTTGGATCTTTGCCAGAATATGTTTCCGATCTCCTAGATTTAGAGGAGCAGAACCATTATCCTCGGTTGCTATTTGTATGAGGTGTTGAGTTTTCAGACCTAGAAAGTAGTCTCTAAGTGTGCATTCTTGATCCCTACACAGTTTGTGAATGTTAAGAAAGCCCCGCCCTCCTTTTTGGGTGGTGTGTTCTGAATTTTGTTAATAGCCTTCGCGTGAGTCTACCCAGCTTCCGAAAATCTGTGTTAGACTACTAGGGAATCCCAAAATGATTTACGAATGCTGGTACCGCCCACGCACTAATTTCAGTTGTTAGGTTTCTCACATTCAAATTTCTATTGAGTAGCTTCGTTAAAAGGTATCTGTATTTTCTTTTGAACTCTTTCTTTAGGTTTGTGCTATCTACTGATCGATGTTGTGATATGCCATGTTTTAGGAACAAGGCCGTATTTCTTTAGTAAATCCATATGGTCAGAGAGAGAGAGAGAGAGAGAACTTGATTTAGTATATTTCTGGTACCTTCCTCAGCTGGTCATGTGGCACAGAATCGAAGGCATTTTGTAGTCTATATAACAGATTTATAGGTTTCTCTTTTTCTGTAGTACATTCTGGACAGTTCTGGATAGTTCGCCATCTTAACTTGTGAAGAGCATGTGTCCTATGCTCTATTATTTGTTTCAGAGTACCTCCTCCCTCTGTAGTGGCTTACGATTACTGTGTCTTTCACCAATTGTTCCTTGTCTTTACTACCTCCAATACATCCTTTTTGTTCGTTGCATACCAGTATGTTATCAATACAATTGGTGTATATTTTCGCATATATCACTGATAACCTTATATAACACGGGTAGATATGTTATAGGTCTATAATTTGTTGGCTCTGCTTTGCTTCCTTTCTCATAGGGAAGAAAGGTGTTGGCTTGTGTGAGATATTGTTGTACCAACCCGCAGGTACTTTTTTTGATTAGGGAACGCTTTGAGCCAGTATTTTTTTTATTTTTACCGTGTCTGGGTATTTTTCACATCTTCCGGTGTTATTTCTATTTCAGCCATCGGGCCTACTCTTTGCGTTTCTTGTTCTACTGATTCAAGCCAGCTGATTTCGTTGTTATAATATGTTGGGGTGGACCAAATTTTGCCTCAGAACCTGTGGTGTTCCTTATTTGTAATAGAGCCTTTGTCGTATTTTTGTGTTTTCTAGTTTTCTGTAGAACAGCCGCTGGTCGTTTGCAAACTCACGATTTTGTTGGTGTCTCTTTGTTGTTAAACTGTATCGTCTTAGTCGTACTCCTTTTGCCCTGGGCGTCTGTCTTAGCTTATCTCTAAATACCTGGAGTTTTCTAGAACACTCTGGCTCGTATCACTTGTACTTTGTAGTTCACTTTCTGACTTTTGTTTCCTTTTGCATATTTCTGTAATTCTTGGTATATCGTTGATTTGGGTTTACAGTCGTTTTCTCTATGCTGGTTCTTCTTCTTCGTATGCTTATACGATTTCGGATGTTTGCGATGAGCATGGCTATCTTCACTTATTGGTTGCTATTCTGAAGAGCTCGCTCGACGTCTTCCCGTACCACGCCCTGAGATTCTGCAACCATGAAATTCTCCTCCGTCCCGACCGTCTGTTGCCGTGTATCTTCCCTTGAATGATGGCTTGTAACAGGGCGTATCTGTTCTCGTTCCGCATGATGTGTCCTAGATATTGGAGCTTGCGGGTTTTCATGGTGTACATGATCTCCTTCTCTTTCTTCAACCTGTGGAGAACTTCTATATTTGTTACTCGGTCTTTCCAAGATATCCGCAAGATACGTCGACATAGCTACACCTCCAAGGCTTCAAGCTTTTTGTTGTTGCTTCATTTAGAGTCCAGGACTCGACTCCGTAAAGTAATATTAAGAATATGTAGCACCTCCACATGCGTACTTTCGTAACAAGGAGTTCGTGATTTTTCAAGAGGTTATTCATTGTGTTGAAGGCAGCTCGAGCTTTACCAATTCTACTTTTTATCTCTTGGTTATTGTCCCAATTTTCGTTCACAAGTGTACCTAAGTATGTTGTTTGTTTCACTCTCTCTATTGGTTGATTGTGAGCGTAAAGATTTACATTGGCTATATTTTCTTTGCTTATGACCAACAATTTTGTTGTCGCTATTGATATTAAGTCCATATCTTTCACTAGCCGCTACAATTCTGTTCAATAGTGTCCTTCAAGAGAATCAGCGAATACCATTATGTCGTCGGCATACCGGATGTTATTCAGTCTAGCTCCGTTCAGTAAAATGCCTTCTTCTATGCCTTCTAACGCTTCTTTAAAGATCGGAATATAAATTGAACAGAATCGGAGAAAGACCCCTGTCTTACCCCTCTAGCTATTTTAATGTCTTCTATTTTCATGGATGCGGTCTTGTTCCAGTACACGTTGATGATGATTTGGAGGTTTTTGGCGTCAATGCCCACTTGTTTTAGTATGTCTAGCATCTTGTGCTGTTGCACCCGATCAAACGCTTTCTGATAGTCAATTAGACGTAGATATCGTAATTTACGTCTCTAGATCTTTGGAAGAGCACCTGCACTAAGAAAAGCGCTTCCCTAGTGCCTATGGCGTTAATGAATCTAAATTGATTTGCTGAGATTTGTTCTTCGCACTTGTTGTAAATTCTCTTGTGTATTATTTTTAGGAATATTTTGAGAAGATGACTCATGAGACTGATACTTTTATATTCCTCGCATCTTTTTGCTCCTATTTTCTTTGGTAATATGATGAATTCCGACTTCAACCATTCTTCTGGTATGCTGCCTGAGTCGTATATTCTGTTGAATATGTTGGTGAATGTTTTGATGTGCTTCTCACTTAACAGTTTCAGGATTTCAACTTGTATGTCATCCGGCCCTGCCGGCTTTTCATCTTTCATTCGTTTTATTGCTACGTCTACTTCCTCTACCAAGATGGGCGGTCCCGTTTCTCCTTCGATGATTGGTGTTGCTATTCTCTCTTCATCTTCAAATAGTTTGTTGAGATATTCCCTCCACGTTTTCTTCTTGTCTTCTAAGTTTACTGGTTACAGTCAAGTTATTATTTGTTTGTTTTCAACTCTCGAACGTTTTTTGACCGTTCTTTTCTAATACAGTTTTTGCTACTACGTATATGAGTAAGTGTACTTTGTCTACGTTGTCTGTACCATTTAGATGATGGTCTAGCAGCTTATTCTTTTGTTGTTCGATATATAATTTGTAGATTTTTTACAAATGAGTTTTGGGATCGAAGACCTGCTTAGGGGATTGCAGTTTTCCATTATTCTCTATACCTCTGTGTTATTCGTTCCTCGGATTCCATTTCATTGTCTGGTTCTTGTGTTCTTTCTTGGTCTTCCTACTGTTCCTTCCTGTGTTGGTTGTGGAGCGTTCTTTCTACGTCTGATTTCATCTATTTCGGTAAGACTAGAGGCATAGATGTATCTTGCTGGGTTTTACTCTATTAGTGCCACGTCTGAGTATAGTTTGGAATATTCTGTATGTAGTTTATACCTCTATCCCGCGATTGGGCAATCTCTGCATTCATTTATTTGGAGAAATGTTTTAACCATTTGGTAATTCATTTAATTACTCCATTTTATGCAGCTTCCGATATTTGGCCTCCTTTTAGCAGTGCCCTTAAGCCACTTGAACTGGTTTACGAGCTAGATAGGATTTCTGTTTGACCCGTTTGTCGTTCCGTGCTGGTTAAATCATGTATTTGTCCTTTGCGCGAGTTTGTTGCTGGTGAATAGTCATGATTGTTCCGATTGCAGTCCTGCTGCCTCGGCCCACCTGAATATCTTTGTCTAGGAGTGTTGACAGCTATATAAATCTCATTTTTAAAATTGCTAAACGTAGAGATGCTAATGGAGAAGGCATCCGCCTAATCCAGTAACTAGGGTCGCGGGTTCATTAGGCCTGTTATCTCCGTAATTGTAACGTAGATACCCCTGCGGGTTTATTATTATTATTATTATTATTATTAGTAATAATATATATATATATATATATATATATATATATATATATATATATATATATATATATAAATTTGAATTTTTAAATTTAAGGGTTAGTCCGCTTTCATGCCGAATGTCTCAAGTTATGTATAATATTTCTAAGATTCTAATAATAATATAACACACAACTGATTTAGTAGTGATAACAAAAATAAACTAATTATTATTACTTGTGAAATATGTAATTGATAAACCAAAGTTAAATAATATTTTATTGATAGGTGAGACAAAAGCAACTAAAAAACCAAAAAAGCTAAAAAAAAATTAACGATCATACAGCGATCTTTGATAATGTTTATTAATTATTGATTAATGATTTTACTATTTTTTTCTCACACACCATAGATTAATACTTACATGCATCGCTTTTAGATACGTTTGAATTTCCATCAGACCTCGCACAACACACGATCGGCGTTTTTCCATCAAAACCACACACTTTTTCTTTTTCTTGACTACTCGCAGCTTTCAAAGCAGTTGGGCACTTGTTGAATAACTCGCAGCGACCCTTTTGGCCGTTTAACAAAACACAAGGATTTCCTTGAAATATAACAACAATTTATAACCCCGAACAATTTTTATATTGTTAAACATTCACACCTGTTTCTTCTTGGCAGTTACTTAACGTAATAACAATCACAAACAAAAATGCAATAACAGCTGCCATGTTTAGCTGAAGCCGGTTGAACGGCTTTTGAATTTATGGCATGTTTATAAGATGTTATAAATCACTTTAGTGATCTGAGAGCGGGATGGTTACATAATCATTGTATATCACAAAGATTTAAAAATTGTAACCGGAATAAACGTGGTTTGTTTTCGTCGTTTTATGACGTGCTACTGGATTTCCAAACGCGTCATCAGGTACCGTGTGATAATTATATGCAGATTTGATTTCTCAGACAGCAGTCATTCATCATTATTAATAAACTAGCATTGACCTTTCACCGTTCACGAGATTGTTATTATTTTATATATATATATATATATATATATATATATATATATATATATATATATATATATATATATTTATATATCATCTGTCCGTATGATTGTTCGCAGATTTGTTTGCGAATATAATTTTAATAATAATAATTCTCATTCCACTTAGTTATTTTTATAGTAAATATTGTTATTTTCTACAATTGACATTTAACTGGAGAATAAGGTTATTCATGGAATAAGTTTGACATATTAATATCTCAAACTTATTCCACGAATAGCCTTATTCGCCGGTTAAATGTCGATTGTAGAACCGGCCCTTAATTGGTAATTTGTATTTCTTGATCACATGGCTGTTGTAAAACTGTAAATTATCGTTATAAAATTAGATAAAATATCGTAATAAATTCAATTCAATTAAAATGGTAAATAATAATATAATTATATTTCACACTTCTTTATTGAGAATGGATCGTTATTTGTTTATTTAGGTCAATTAATGGCGTCTAAAAACGGTACAAAAATCTATTCACTAAATTCAATTTAAAAGGAAAATTAAGTAACAGTGCACATTTTTCTAGCCGAAGAGAATATTTTTACTATTTTCTCCAGAATCTATAAACCTGCCTCATTTTATAGTCACACTGTGCATATTGAAGTACTAGCCTTCAGCACAAACAAGATACACTACATATTTCTTTAGGGATATTATTATCTACACAATAAACTGTCTTGAAAATCATAGTCATTGATAGCCTCCACGAACAATACAGTACTAATACCTAAAACCAGAAATACATATTCCGCACTAGTAAATCGCATTGTATGAAAATAAAAAAGCACATTAAACAAGCAACAGCAGAGCAAATACCCGCACACGACTCCAACAATTATCCTCCGAGTGAATACTGGTTCATCTTCCATCTGACAATGCGAGCAAAAAACGCAGGATATCGCAAGTATACTCATCAAAAGCGTAATCCCAAAGAACGGAATTTCCAAGTATTGAATCTCAAACTCTCCCCCATTATAAACCGCGTAGAACGTATCCTCGCCGAGGTGGATTGTAAAAAGTATCGTGAAAAACACTGTAATCAGAGCTGCATTTGGTAAGAAGTGCATCAGTATAAGCGGCGTTGTGGAGTGCTTACACATCAAGCGTATGCATCCTATATAGAATAAATCTATCGAAATGTATGCAGTCGAGTAGAGCGGTAGAACATACCAAATGTAATACACGGTGTGCTTCAAAGTGTCTTCGCCCATTTCATATAAAATTGTCATCAAGATACCCCAACCGGATATAACAACATACACGATTCCGAAATGCATGATCAATTCCAGGGTTTTTGAATGGGTGTATAATGAGTCCTTCATTAATGGTATTAATAGCACAAGGGCCAGGCTCATTGATAGGACTAAGACGAGTGGGCTGTCCATCTCGCTACGGTTTAATGGCTTATCGATATCCATCTCTCTAAAATTTATTATTTATCAGACTGATGACGTTACTATCTATTTGAACTATTGCTAGCTGCATCAATGATAGCATCGCACTAATATATAGCATGCTCAATTACCTGAATAACACGTTACCAGACTAGTTTAACCTCAATTTCTTGGTATTTCAAATTTAAATTAATAACATAATAGTCAAAAGTCATTATAACAGCTCGTATTAGAAATGAATTTTGACAGATATGTCAATCATATCAATAGAAATAGCTACAAAATAAGGTTATACTCGTTGCAGAGGAAGCTATCCACTGTATACAGTTGGAACACGGTTTTCGGGAAATTGAGCAGGCTGTTTCAGCCTAAATATAAACAACTGTCCCATTCGTAAACCTAAGTATAATTTATCTAGGGTAAATCTTGAATCCTAAATTTCTTGTCAAAATCCTACTAAGTTTAAATTATAATTATATAAATATGAAGTTACGTATTGTAGTTATGATAGTTTTCCTTTCCAAATTCCAGAATTATAAATTTCCTTGATTTGTTGAGTAGAGTTTTCATATTTTCCAAAAATTATTTTAAATATTGTTAGGAAAATAAACATATAAGAAAGATCATCGTTAACTTCTAGTCTCATGTCTCCAGTCATCTCTGTTCTCCCAGCTTTTGAAGTTCAGGTTACTTGTTGACATGCTGTGTAGTTTCTAATCCCGTCTACGTACGTTCTTTTTTGCCTTCCTTTCTTCTGTTTTATATTCTTCTTCTTGTGCCTTATCCTCCAAGGACGTCGGCAATCAGCAACATGATCTGCACCTTATCTGCTGCTTTTCGAAACAGTGGTCTTGTAGATTGTCCGTACCACTGCCGTAGATTCTTCAGCCATGATGTTCTTCTGCGGCCTACCATCAATTTTACCGTGTATGATGGTTTGTAACAGACGGTATTTATCATTTCTCAAAATGTGACCGAAATACTCGAGCTTTCTTCTCTTGATGTTATTGAGAATTTCTGTTCGTTTGTTTAAGCGTCGGAGTATTTCTATATTTGTTATTCTGTCGGTCCAGAATATTTTAAACATTTTGCGGTAGGCCCACATTTCGAACGCCTCGATCTTTCTACACATGACGTCTGTTAGAGTCCATGCCTCTACACCACACAAAAGAACGCTGAATACGTAACATCGAAGCAGACGAAGACGTAGGTAAATCTTTAAGTCCCGGCTAGTTAGAATCTACGACATCTTCCGGAATGAACCTCTTGCTTGTTCAATCCATCTTCGAACCTCTCGAGTGTTTTGCCATTTATTATCTATATTGTACCCTAGATATTTATAGGTTGAGACTTTCTCTACAGTTTCATTTCCGATTTGAAGAGTATCATCATCAACAATTGGGTATTTACTGACAACGAGCCATTTAGTTTTCTTAATGTTCATTCGCAAGCCCATGTTGTTGCTTGCGCGCGTAACTGAATTCAACAGAACCTGCAAATCCTCTAAGCTCGTGGCTAATAGGACTGTATCATCTGCGTATCTAAGGTTATTGATTGACTCCATTGACAACCACATCCATATCACTTCCTTCAAGCGCATCCCGAAACAGCCGTTCTGAGTAATATTAAATAACAAAGGCGAAAGGACACAACCTTGGCGAACTCTTCGCAGGATCGATACATCCTCCGTAATCTCGCCCTTTGTTCTGACGGTAGTTTTCTGGTTCCAGTACAGATTAGCTATTATTCGGATATCTCTGCCATTCAGTCCCATATCCTGCAAGATGTTCAGTAGTACTTCGTGTTTAACAGTATCAAACGCCTTCTCGTAATCGATAAAACAAGCGAAGACATCCATATTTACGTCTCGACACCTTTGAACCAGTACTTGGATGCTAAATAACGGCTCCCTTGTACTGAAGCTATTCCTGAAGCCAAATTGTGTTTCGCCAATCTTCTCCTCACATACGCGGTATATTCCCCCATGAGCAATCGTTAGAAACAACTTAAGAACATGACTCATTAGACTTATTCATTCTGTAGTCGCTGCAGAACTTCGCGTTAGATTTCTTAGGCAATGTTACGAAGGTAGATTTCAGCCAGCTTGTGGAATTTTTCCTCTTTTATATATGGTTTTAAATAGGTCGACCAATACTGAAAGTGGTTTTTCCTCTTCTAGCAATTTCAACATGTATCTCATCAGGCCCAGGTGCTTTGCCGTTCTTGGCTACTTTTAAAGCATGCTCTACTTCAGATCTTGTTATGTCCAATCCATCATTATCATTGATGTTGTGATTATGATTTCTATTGTCATCGAAGAGAGTCTCTACGTATTGCTTCCACTCTTTTAACTTTTCTTCAGTGCTTGTTAAAATGTTATTCTGCGAGTAGTCCGCTATGCTTACTTTAAGTCCCCCTATAGTTTCTTTGATATTTTTGTACGTGTTGAATGAGTCATGCTTTTCTTCGAAATCCTCTATTTCCGCACATTCCTCCGACAGCCATTTCTCTGTTGCATTTCTAATCTTCAGTCGAATTTCCTTTTGTAGCTCGCGGTATTAAGCAGGTTTTTATAATTATAGTTTCTTCGGATATCCATTAATTGCAGGATTTCGTCCGTCATCCACTTTCTCTTTTTAGCACCGACTGCGGCCCCTAGCTGGTTGTTGCAATTATAGCTGTTTTTATTTGATTCCATGTTGTTTCTGTATCTATAAGTTCCGAGTTTGTTTGTATCCTGTTGAACCTCTGATTCAGTCCGGCCTGGACATCCTTTCCCACTTCCGCTACACGTAGTTTTTCAATAGCCAGCCGTTTTGTGTTACTTCGCTTTGGCACTTTTTTCGTTTCAGATTAATTACCGTGCTGAGAATCATTTACGAGAGTACTGCTCTGCTCTCCATACAATTATAAATTCGATTATAAAAGGCTATTTTATCTCTATTGCTTGTATGTATTTTGAACCATCATCATCATCATCATCACTCCTAAATGAATGCCTCTTCCATCTGTCTCTACAATTGTTTGTTTTAGTCTTTTTGTATCCAGTTGTTTCCCGCATGGTGTGCCCTCCATCTTCCCTTTGATCGATGCACGCGCCGGTTTGATCGTCGTGGTTCCACTGTATGACTCGGTTCATCCAGTCATCCATGGCGACATGACCCACCCGTTACTATTTGGTTTTGGCAATATGTTATGCGTCCATAATCCCTGTTTTTCTTTTGATCTCCTTTTTGATCTTGTCTCTAATGCTTACCTCCATAATCCATCTTCTATCTATTGCTCTATCACACACCCGGAGCATTGCCAGCGTATACTTTGCGTTGCAAGTTTATTGGGATTTGGTTCGGTTGCCAAATGTGGACCAGATTAACCCTATTCTTCTTGAAATTTCCGCGAGTTAGACCGTGGTGACCGAGGTGCGGAATCTACATAGACGCTCGGGAGGCCTCTTTGGCATTGCTCCAAGTGCTACCACTAAACCCCACCTCCTTCCGCATCCAAGTCCGGCACCGCTTTCGCATTACTTCAGGCCTGGATGGATCGCCTTCTCTACCTTCCGACTGATTACCTCTCTGATGCAGTGAGCGATAGCTTCTTATTTGCCATCATTCATCTAGCATTAGCGACACCATCGTTTCTAGTGTCATCTCGGTCCCTGTCCGCCGGCTCAGAGCCAATCGTTGAGTTTGTTATGATTTCTGCTGTGATTTAGGTTTTTTTTCATAGAATTACTATGTTTCAAGTTACTTAGTAGTATTGGATAAGCAATAATGGAATTATAACATTTGCAGTTCAAAATTATCAAAAAGTTTATTAGTTATACATTTTTGTGCACCATCTAGTTAGGCCAAATTATAGATTCAATCCAATCAATATAATTATATACTCTTGTATAGACACCGGGAGTGCTGGTAATGCCACACGCCTTTCCAAAAGAAGTGATCCCTATGACGGTGTAACCATACATCCGATTTCCGGTTTGAAGTTGTAGTGGACCTCCTGAGTCACCCTGTAAAATTATATGATTTATAAAGATATAAAGATAAATGTATGTTTGTTTTTTAAATTTTCTCGTAACTATATCAATTGTGTTCAGATAGTGGCATTAATTACGAGCAACCCATGCCATCAGCCACGCTGCCTGTGGTGTAGTTGGTAGCATGCTGGCCGCGAAAGCCAAAGGTCGTGAGTTTTAATCTCATCAGAGTGCATTTTTATATATATATATATATATATATATATATATATATATATATCTATATATTTATATAGTAAAGTACTTCTTGCCATCTTCGGGTATCTGAAAGAAAAATCACCAGATATATCAATGTTAATTAATAATTTCTCAAAAATTTCACACTCAGGTGGGACCCACGTGTCCGGCTATCGCGGCCTTCGCGCTACCAACTGCGCCACGGAGGGTGGATGGCGCGTGAGATGAGAAATTATTAATTATATATATATATATATATATATATATATATATATATATATATATATATATTATACAAGAGAGTTGTTGTTATTTGCTGTATGTGAATAGTAGATAAGTAGGAAAGCCGAACCAAGTTCTCAAAATTTTAGGATACTGCAGAGCACCCTAAGTTTGGAGAAACGTTAAACGAAAGTAGCTATAGTTTCATGTATAAAAGATATTGATCATACCGGGCACGTATCCTTCCGACCTTCACCCCCTGCACATATTTGCGAATCCTCTTGTATCCCATTTGGCAACCTTGTAGTCGGTGTATAGAACCCCTTACACTTTTCATGCTCAACAATAGACAGATAGACCTCCTGTAGATGATCGGCTTGTTCCGCATGTACACCCAACCTACCCCAACCTGTCGCTTGTACACCACTATGTTCCGGTTGCCGATTAGTATGAATACATGCCGGCCGTACATGCGGTGTAAATTCAACAGGCCTATCAAGCTCAATAAGAGCTATATCATTGTACTGCGTTTTTGGTGTATAGCTTGGATGCTTGATGCGACGTTTTATATTAAAATTCTGTGGGGCTGCATCGTCGGTATCGATTTTTAGGTTCAGATCGCCTAGTCGGACATATTTCACTTCACCCCTGAATAACAAAGGATTTTATAAATTATAATAAATCTGGCCAACAATCTAAACATCATGAAATCAGAAGTTATTAAAGCTATAAAATCCACCAAATCAGGTAAAGCTGCAGGACCGGACGACATGTACATAGAAATCCTAAAGCTTATACAAGAGGAAAATACTGACATTCTTGTAAACTTCTTCAACAAAATATATGAATCCGCAAACATACCGCAAGACTGGCTAAAATCAGTATTCATTGCCCTACCAAAGAAATCAAACGCAAACAAGTGCGATCAATTCCGACTGATAAGCTGGATGAGCCAAGTATTAAAAGTATTTGTAAAATCCTACATAATAGATTACGTAACGAATGCGAAGAAGACCTAAGCAAGAAACGGTTCGGTTTTAGATATGGACTGGGAACAAGAGAAGCGTGGTTTGGGCTGTCAGTTCTCATGCAAAAATGTAGAGACCAAAGGAGGGACGTATACACCTGTTTTTTGATTATGTAAAGGCATCTGACTGTTTAAAACACGACGTCCTAAAACATTCTGATGACCAAACGCCTCGACCAAAAAGATATCTCCTTATATATAATAAAATATTCGTACGAACACCAGACTGCTGCAGTAAGACTCAAGGACGATACGACCAACGATATTCCTATTAAACGTGGTATGTCAGGGCTATGTACTATCACCATTGTTGTTCAATATCTACTCGGAGCAAATATTCCTGAAAGCCTTAGAAAGCTCTACAGATGGAATCAAGATCAATGGTGAATTATTGAACAACATCAGATACGCGGACGATATGGCTATAATTGCAGACAGCGCAGCTGGCCTACAACGTTTGATGAACCAAATAATAGCAGAAGGTTATACGCTTGGGCTAAAATTAAATACGGTCAAAACGAAAACAATGGTTATCAGTAGAACACCAGATATCCAAGCCAATTTGCAAGTATACAATAAGCAAATAGAGCAGGTCGCTAAATTTAAATACTTGGGCAGCTGGATCACCGAAGACCTGGATCAAGATCTGGAAGTAAGAACACGCATCGAAATAGCCAGAACAACGTTCCTTAAGATGAGCAAAATATTGTACGAGAGAAACGTACAACTGAAACTAAGATACCGGTTCGTTAAGTGCTACATTCACTCGGTACTGTTGTATAATGTTGAGGCTTGGACGTTGAAGATCAATACTATGAACAGAATAGAAGCGTTTGAGATGTGGATCTTTCGAAGAATGCAGAGAATATCTTAGATGGAGCATATCACGAATAATAAGGTTCTTAGGCGCATGGACAGAGACAGAGAACTATTGGCTACTGTGAAGAAACGTAAGACAGCGTACCTAGGACATATCTTCAGAAGTACAAAATATAGCCTTCTAAAATTAATAATGGAGGGCAAGATAGAGGGTCGCCGTGGTCCAGGACGAAGGAAATGCGGATGGTTAAAGAACAGAAGGGGCTGAACTGGTGTGGACTCCCACTCATTATTGAGACCGTAACAAGACCGTGCGGAATTTGACATGATTGTTGCCAACCTTCAGTAATGGAGAGGGCACCTAAAGAAGAAGATCAATCTAAACGCCTGGTTGCAGTAAGATATTAAGTGGTAAGTAGGAGAGACTCTCATTTATAGTACTCCTAAATAAGTGTCTCGAGGAAGGTAAAATGCCTGACTCATGGCAGGACATCGAGGTTAGCCTGCTCTTCAAGTAATGCGACAATACGAATATAGACTATTACAGGCCCATCAGCTTACGTTCCAAGCTGTTGACCAAAATTGTAACAAATCGGCTTACCCAGAAACTTGATTTTTACCAGTCTGTTGAAAAACCAGCATATGACCATATTCAAACGGTGCGAACACTGATCGAGAAATATACAACGTACAACATTCCCTTTTACATGGCATTTGTCGACTATGAGAAAGCCTTCGACTCAATTGAGACTTGGACAGTGCTCGAAGCACTGGGTAATGCCCGTATAGACAGATACTGAAACTTGATTAAGCACATTAGACGCACGTTACGCTTCATGTTAAAATGGAAGAAGGCTGGGTTACAGGAAAATACCGATTAAATGGGGCATCCGAATGGGCGACACGATCTCATCGAAACTGTTCGCCCTAGCGCTAGAAGACTTGTTCAAACAATTACCATTGGAACGCAAAGGGTTCATCATCGATGGAAATCGTCTTAATCACCTCCGCTTCGCCGATTATATTGTACTCATGAGTAGTCATCCAGAAGAACTGGAAATATGCGAAATCTAAGAAACGTCCTAAGCTGTAGACCTAAAAATGAACCTACACAAAACAAAAAAATTGAGTTCAAACAATATGGTGGTGTCTATTGACCACACCCTAGAGAAAGTCGATGAGTATACATATGTATCTCGGACACACTAACAAGCTGGGAAAGGAAATGAGAACCAAGCAGCAGGGATCACCAGACGTATCGGTTTGACCTGGGCGGCATTCGGCAAACTCAGCTACATCCTCCTAGAGCCAGGAATTCCTATAAACCTGAATAGGCAGGTTTATAATGCCTGCGTCTTACCTGTAGCTATGTATGAACTCGAAATTCTCAGTTAAGAACGCAAATCGTCTGACAGTGAGCAATTTTATGAGTTAGTCTTAAGGATCAAATCCGAAACGAGCAGACCAGGCATGAGTTACGGATATTGTAGAACAGGTAGCGCGTCTTAAGCGTAAATGGGCGGGTAACATTACAAGAGACAACCGGAAATAGACTAACATTCTATTGTAATGGAGCTCCAGGCAAACATAAAGGCGGATTGGCAGATCCCAAACCAGGTGGCCCGATGATATCCACCGCCACGTATGGAGAAACTGGATCTAGACTGCTCAAGACAGAACGACGTGGAACATTATGGAAAAAGACTACGTTCAACGGATTAAAGAAGAAGAAAAAATATTGGGCGATAAGGTGATTAATATTTGGCTACAAGCCTAGTGTACCTAATAGTGGATAGTCTGAGTAGAGTTCTAAAGATTGTGGCTGGTAGAGTAGGTTAATAACCTATTAGTGTTATATAAGTGTGAATCCACCTCTTAGTAATCTACATATCTAGATTTAGATCTTATTAGATCTCGTTCGTGTAGCTCAGCTAGTGAGGATGAATTCACACAATATCTCGAGTGGTTATATACAAAAATGTTACAACTAGCTCCCTAGGAAGAAAGTTAAACGCCTTCGGATGTGGTGCCATCAATAAGCAATGCCCACCCATATGGTACTAACCGTCAACATGCTCATACCATCAGGATCACCGGGTAGTGCCCTCTATGGAATAATATTCCAACAGAGTGCTTGAGATATCAGCACAAAGCCAATCTTATAAAACATATATGTGTGAATCCCCCTCTTAGCAATCTACATATCTAGATTTCGATCATATTAGATCTCGTCAGTGTAGCTCACCTAGTGAGGATGAATTCGCACAATATCTCGAGTGGTTATATACAAAAATGTTACAACTAACACCCTAGGAGAAAAGTTAAACGCCATCTGGCGGCAGCACATCAATTAGCAATGCACACCCATATGGTACTAACCGTCAACATGCTCATACCATCAGGATCACCGGGTAGTGCCCTTTATGGAATAATATTCCAACAGAGTTCTTGCGATATCAGCACAAAGCCAATCTTATAAAACAACTCTTAGCAATCTACATATCTAGATTTTGATCTTATTAGATCTCGTCAGTGTAGCTCATCTAGTGAGGATGAATTCACACAATATCTCGAGTGGTTATATACAAAACTGTTACAACTAACCCTCTAGGAGTAAAGATAAACGCCATCTGGCACCACATCAATTAGCAATGCACATCCATATGGTTCGTCAACGTGTTCACGCTGTTATTACCATATGGATGGGTATTGATAATTGATATGGTGCCGCCAGATGGCGTTTAACTTTCCTCCTAGGGGGTTAGTTGTAACATTATAGTAGAGTATATTTTTAGATGTATATTATAGACAAAACTTACCATATGAGGATATTTGCGTGGTGAGGCATTCTGTCCACCATAACTAGCAAACACTGGATGTTTAGGTTTCGGGTATAACACATTACAAACTGTAAATCATAAATAAATAGAAATAAAATGCTACAAATTCAATTAATAAGTATGTTTAGCATCCGACGGTCGATAACAAGTTACTGAATTGAAATAAATACAGTAATTATTATTACTAAGTACGTTTTGTGGTATTATTGCCCATCCGTTTTTCATGACCATCTTGAGATCGTTATGATGATGAGTAAGTGATAGGTCTCAATTTTATGTAGTATTAACCCAAAATCAAATATTTTCACTAGATGTTTGGGAAAAGATAATCACTTGTTTTGCGTTCTCGTGCGTTTATTAAGGCCACACAAATATCAATAATTTGTTGCTGTTGAATAATATTTTCATTGATCTAAAGCAGTGGTTCTAGGCATTGGGGAGCTTGAGCTCAATCCCCGTTATGGACGACATTTCGCGAGTTATCTTTTATAGTTTTTCAGAGAATTTCTATATAAGTTACGGCAAATACCGGGTGTTTACACTCTGAGTTTCTCCCTTTACTAGAATTTTTTAAAATAAATAAATGGTGTCATGAAAAGGAAAGTATCGCCAAATAAACGTTTTATATACTTTGCAATGCAAATTCATTTGAAATTGATCTCATTGTTAGTGTACTGCCAATATTTTTCATTATTAAAAGTGAACGGTGATGAAAAAAACGTTGAAAATCACTGATCTAAAACATAGGTTCCCAAACTATTTCGTATTCACGAGACAATAGTTTCTCAAGCTCATTCTTCTTCATGACACATAGAATAAAGATTAAATTTGAACACTTTTACATACATTGCTTAAAATTTCTATAATGCAAAGATAGGCAACGCTAAATAGCTGATGAAAGCCCTGGGCCCTGTTCCTTTGGCTACTACTAGTGACTAGTAGTTATACATGCTGACGTCACACTCAAACTAATAGTACAGGGTGACGTCAGCATGTGCTACTACTAGTCACTAGTAGTAGCCAAACGGACAGAGCCCTGGTTTCCTAAGGCCCAATTCACACATAGGAGGCAAAAGGCGCGGTGCCGGCGCGGTGAGAGGCCCCTCTATATAAACATATGGTGCAATGCCCACTTAGGTGACGAGGCGCGGGCATTTGCCTAGGGCCTCTCGCTGTGTCGTCTTAGCCCCTTCGCCTGAAACACGATGGCTGCGCGGCAAGAGGCACAACTCTTTCACGCCGCCTCTATGTAAACATATGTTGCTATGTCCACCCCTTCGCTGCATATGGACATCAGAATCGCCTGTGTGACGTCGCGCCTGCACCTCGCTTACACCACGCCTCCGCCCGACGCCGCTTATGTGTTAATTGGGCCTAAGAGAGCGGTCGCTTTTGACGTCATGTACACGTCACAAAATCGTATTAAGTATATGTAATTCAATAACTCACATTTTTCATCGTAACTCATTGCGATTTTACAGTACGTTGAGGTATTACTCTTTATGGAAAAGCGTAATCGGCTGGTGTATATACCAGTCTTTCCCAAAGTGGGAAACGTTACAGCACCCCCTAGAGGGCGGTATCCCTCTAGGAGTCGCTGGAACGTTTCAGGGGGCCGATAGCTGCTCGTGCAATTGAAATGGCACTAAATGAAAATAGTGAAAAAAGTGAAAATTAATACAAATGTTCATGTTTTATCTGTACTTAATTTTGGAATTAAATATACACATTTGAAGTTGTAACGGATCACTACTGAAGTCAGAGGGGCGCTGAGACATTTTCAAGGTAAAAAGGGTGTGGTAGGTCAAATAGTTTGGGAACCTATGATATACACGTAAAATTATTTTTGTGACGTAAAAATAACAAGCGATCGCTCTCCTAGGAAACTCATTTTTTTATGGATTCTTGACTAAAGCCTTGGTTTCCTAGGAAGCGGTGTCGATAAATACGGCCGTATTTCACGTCATTTTGACGTCACACATTTTATGTATATTTAAAAAAATCTGATAATCCAGAGAGCGGTATACTTCAAAGTATTGAGAAAATGTCATGAATTACACCGGAATCTGGTGAGTTATTCAATTATATGTACATAAAACGTATCTTGTAATGTGTAAATGACGTCAAAGACGGTCGTATTTATCGACACCGCTTGCTAGGAAACCAGGACTTTACCGGCACATATAATAAATATAATATAACTTCTGAAATTATTTGTCAAAATATTAATTTTCACTTACCCTCTTCACTTTTAGAAATTCGTAAAGTACCCAATTGTTTCTCGCAACACACCACAGGCGTTTTACCTTCAAACCCGCACAATTTGGGACGCTCTTGCTTGCGCACTGCTATGCTAGCGGACGAACAATTACTGAACAACTCGCAGTGACCAGCTTGACCATTTTCCAAAACGCACGGATTTCCTAAAATATATTCCCTTATTTAACTTATTTGCACAACAGTGAAATTATGTGGCAGCGTAAAACCTCTGTCCTGGCCGTGTATTAAAACGACGAGAATCGTCAGAAGTAACACTACTAACTCTCTCATGGTTCAAGTTCGCATGACCTTATGGAAATTCCTGTATTTTAAAATTTCGTATGTAGCTACTTTTAATCCGCAGGAGTAGGGTATTCGATGTCAAATCGGCGACAACATTCATGGTTACATTTTTGGACCGACAGAGGGTAGATTTTTTATTACACTAAAGCCCGTATGACATTATCTAGTTTCCTATATCGTTTTATATATAAGAATAAGAATTGATATATTAAACTATTATATATATATATATATATATATATATATATATATATATATATATATATATATATAACTATTTCTAAATGAAAAATTAACATTGTGTATTACGGTGCTGTTATTGTTAATTGAATTTATTATTATTCTGCCGCTATATCATTTTCTACATGTGTGTATGACTATGTAGTTTGTGTCTGCATCGAAAACGATATAAGAAACTAGATAATGTTTACATTATTACACCATACCGAAAGAAAATGATAAAATGTTTTTTATGGTTACCCCCGTCCATAGGCTGTGGCACTGCGGCCCTTCACGGACCTATTGTGCCCATGATAAAATGTTAATTTGTAGAAAAAATATTGTAAATTATTTTTATTTAATTGTTCTTTAAATTTCTCAAAAGTGTATTATTTAAACTTATGTTTTCGCTTATAGCAGGAGTCGGCAAGCCGCGGCTCGCAAGCCACATGCGGCTTATTGATACATCTGTGCGGCTTTTCAAAAATATAAACACTAGTTATGTGTGGTGAATATGCTATATGTATTATAAAAAAATGGATCTCAACACAAAGTTAAATTTGTGATCTCTTCCACTTCAAAAGACCCCTGATTTACTGCAATGATAATTAAAATGCACCCAGTGACATGGCGCACTGGATTTTAAATTATTTTTTCTTAGGCTTTCTAGTTTTGACATTGCACACTGGATTGTTAATTATTTTTTTTAGGCTTTCTAGTTTTGGAAGTGTATTAAGTAATAGAAAAACATTAGAAATACAACAATTAGTTAGGCCAAACGATAGATTCAATCCAACCAATATAATTGAATACTCTAGTGTAGACGCCGGGAGTCCTGGTGATGCCACACGCCTTTCCAAAAGAAGTAATCCCTAAGATCGTATAACCATAACGCCTTTCGGTTCGATATTGTAGTGGACCTCCCGAATCACCCTGTAAACAAACATGTTAAACATGAATAATACAACTAACCCTCTAGGAGGAAAGTTAAACGCCATCTGGCGGCACCACATCAATTAGCAATGCACACTCATATGGTAATAACCGTCAACATGCTCATGCCATCAGGATCACCATGTATTGCCCTCTGGGAATAATATTCCAACAGAGTGCTTAAAATATCAGCAAAAGGCAAATCTTATAAAATTTATATATATATATATATATATATATATATATATATATATATATGTGTGAATCCACCTCTTAGCAATCTATATATCTAGATTTCGATCTTACTATATCTCATCAGTGTAGCTCAGCGAGTGAGGATGAATTCACACAATATTTCGAGTGGATATATACACAAATGATACAACTAACTCTCTAGGAGCAAAGTTAAACGCCATCTGGCGTATGAATTCATCCTCACTAGCTGAGCTGAATAATAAAACCTTGACTATATAAGGCACCTTTTATATAGTCAATGTTTTATTATTTATACCTTTTAAATGGTATGATTTTAATGCAATGAACTGATCAAACAATAACAAAGATCATCTGTTTACCTACTAAGGGCCGGTTCTACAATTGAAATTTAACTGGAGAATAAGGTTATTCGTGGAATAAGTTTGACATATGTACGTTAATATCTCAAACTGATGGCACGAATAACCTTATTCTTCGGTTAAATGTCAATTATAGGACCGGCCCTAACTCCAAAAACCCCGCTAGCGTTTGAATCGCGAATAGCGTAGTTTTTTTTTGCCCGGAAAGTTATCGCATATTTCCACAATCTAAAGGTCGTTTTAGACAAGACAATTTCTTGACTCAAAAGTTAGTCAAGATGCTAGTCAATCTAAATTGTCTCGTATCATACAGCAAATTATTTTAAATATTGAATTGAATGGTAGATCGAATGGAAAAATATAACGCTTTATATTTGTCAAGGACAAATTGTATGAGAGGAGGATATATGAATTCATTTCTTGAACAACTTTTGAGCTAAGAAATTGTCTTGTCTAAAACGGCTTTTAGTTAGAAAACGTGAAGACGTTTTCGCTAAAACATTACCTTCCTTATACATCAGTGATGTATTTGGAAAGTAAAAACGTATGTGTATTAAAAATCAATCATACCGGGCACGTATCCATCAGACCTCCCCCCGCACATATCTGTGAATCATCCTGGATCCCATTCGGCAGCGTTCTTGTCGGTGCATACAGCCCTTTACACTTATCATACTCCACAATCCCCAGATACACCTCCTGTAGATGATCCGCTTGTTCCGCAGCTATACCCAACCTACCCCAACCTGTCGCTTTTATATTTATATAATTTGTAGTTCGTACAGTGTGGAGACAAGCCGCATGTACGTGGTCTGTAAATTCAGCAGGCCTATCTAGCTCCACAAGAGCTATATCATTGTATTGGCTTGAGGATGTGTAGCTTGGATGCTTGATGCGACGTTTTATATTAAAATCCTGCGGGGCAGCATCGTCAGTGTCGATTTTTATGTTCAGATCGCCCAGTCGGACATATTTGACTTCACCCCTGGATAATGAAAAAAATCAATTAAAATTCATTTTATTAAAAACGCGATATAATTTCCAAATATGTATGTTACCAGCCAGATTAAAAAGATACACTTCATAAAGCAAATTTAAAGAGCTAATTAGCCAAGAAATCGCACCTTTTTTAAAGGTTTCAGCTGCAGTTTCTATAGAGAATAATGGGACTAGAAAAAAAACAGGGTACATAGTGCAGAAGGAGGCAAATCGAATTACAGGGGTCCCCAAACAATGATTCTATATTAAAAATATTCTAAAAAGTACAGTATAGATCAGTATTCCTTAAACTTATTGAACTGCAATCCTCTTTTGCAATTAAAAGTTTCAAAAGACTCTCTGAAGAATGGGTATGTGTAGAAAAACATCCCGAATTATGTTTAATAATTTTTTTGCGATCCCCACTTACTGTGGTATAGACTATTCTGTTAAGTGAAATATAGAAACATTTCTTTATTGAAAAATGATACATCTAACCCCCAGGAGGAAAGTTAAATGCCATCTGGCGGCACCACATCAATTAGCAGTGCACACCCATATGGTAAATATGGCTAATTGATGTGGTGTCGCCAGATGGCGTTTAACTTTCCTCCTAGCAGGTTAGTTGTATCATTTTTGTATATCTATATTTATATATATATATATATATATATATATATATATATATATATATCTATATATATATATATATATATATATATATATCTATATATATATATATATATATATATATATATATATATATATATATGTATATGTATATATACCACTCGAGATATTGTGTAAATACACCCTCACTAGCTGAGCTACACTGATGAGATCTAATAAGATCGAAATCTTGATATGGGGTGGATTCACACTTATATATTTTATTTAGTTCCACTATCTATTTTTTTACGTGTTCTAAAAAGACTCAATCGAAGCTTGCTTGTCTTTACTTTTATATTTACTTATATTACAACTTACAGTGATCTACTAATGAGGCAATGCGCTGCTGTAAGAACAAACGTTTCACTAATAAGACTTCCTCCGCAGTGCCACTGTATATTGTTGACATCCCCATAACCTAAGGCAGCCTAAAAATATAAATGAGTACATTTCCAGGAGCATATTTGAAGAAAACTTACCATGTGAGGGTACTCGCGAGGTGAGGCATTCTGGCCGTTAACAGACGGCTCCACTAGATATGGTTGTTTCGGGTAAAACTTATCACAGGCTGTCAATAATAAATTAATAGAATAAAAATCGGATAAATTCAATGAACACAATTAATTCATCCTCACTTTCATGTGTGATGCAATATTTTTTTCTCACGACTACCTACGACCTACCTATAAACAGTTCTCTGCAATTATTTTGTTGTTTGTATCTTAAATATCTTGTAAACAAAGCGTGTTTGGAATACACGGTATTTTTATAATTTGCCTTTTACACAAGCCTAATTAAATATATCTGAATATACTTGCCATATTTCAAGTGTTTTGAATATCAATATTGTCGGTAAACATCGGATTAGCTTCATAATGGCTAGCCGAAAATATTTGCAAAAGTAGCAATAAACAAGTAATAAAAAAAACTCGTTTTATTAATTAATTCTGAAAATAAAAATTATAACCGATATACACGACAGGTGGCTAGATTGTTACAATTAGCCCATAACAAAATAATAATAATATCTCTACATTATTCATTGGTATAATGGATTTTACCCACACATGCAACCAACTGAGTGTATAACAAAACATATAACAAAAGGCAGGATAATTTGTTTTTGTTTTTATTAGTTTCCACAGTATTATTATAAATCTAATAGGCCTTGCATAAACAAAACATACCCTTTTACCATATTACGTTACCATATCACCCTTTTCTATCATAATATGGTGAAAGGGTATATTTTGTTTATACAAGGCGTATTAGATTTATAATAATACTATGAAAACGATTGATTATATATATATATATATATATATATATATATATATATATATGTATATATATATATATATATATATATATATATATATGTATATATATATATATATATATATATATATATATATATATATATATCAATCGTTTTCTTAGTATTATTATAAATCTAATACACTTTGTATATACAAAATCTACCCTTTCACCATATTATGATAAAAACGGGTAATATGGTAACGTAATATGGTGAAACGGTATGTTTTGTTTATACAAGACCTATTAGATTTATAATAATACTATGAAAACGATTGATTATGTCGCATATCTGAATGAATCGCGTGCGAAAACATGTTATTTCGTATTTTCAGCTTAAATTTCAAGGCTGTGTACATTTTGGTCCTCCCCATATATCAATGTGATTAATATTAATTATCAAAATATTCATTATTAGTTACCTTCGGTACTTTTAGAAATTCTCAAAGCAGCTAATTGTTTCTTGCAACACACCACAGGTATTAACCCTTCAAAACCACACAATTTCGGTCGTCCATGGTTGCGCACAGCAACTCCGGCGGAGGAACAGTTATTGAACAATATACAGATACCAGATTGACCATTTTCCAAAACGCACGGATTTCCTAAAACATATTCCCCAACTTATTTTCACCACACTGACGTTATGTAGTAAGTATACCTAGGTCCTGGCAATGTATTAAAACGGCAAGGGTCATCAACAACAACACTAGCTCTCTCATGGTTCCACTGGTTCAACTTTACTTGTGCTTTTGAGATTCTACTATATTATAATTGCGTATGAAGCCACTATTAATTTGCCAGGAGTAGGGAATTCGTTGGTCACGGTCAAGTCGTGACTAATTCCGTTGAAACCGATTGGTGAGGCGGACAGATAAATTATGTTGAGCTAAGAACAAACATACTGGTTTAATTTCTAGAACAAACAAGATTAAATGTAAATATTCTTACAATAAACAAACACAATCCTAAACAAATTAATGCACCATGCTATGAAGATCCACGTTTTTTTATATCTGCAAAAATTCCTTGTGCAAAATCTTATTATTATTCAACTAGGTGGAATTCCCGTCATTCTATGGGCGGTCCGTGGCGCAGTGATTTAAGGCGACGTTCTGAAGCCATTGCGTACATGTTCGAATCCACTACTAGTCGAGAAATTTTCTGCAAAGAGTTGACACGGCTAGCATGTCATGGGTGTTGTATGAGGCACAATAGGTCCGCGAAGGGCCGCAGTGCACACAGCCTAGGGACGAGGGCTTTACTCACCATAAACCAAACAAAAATATCTGGTGTGGGCACCACACGACTTTCCGAATTACATGACATTTTGTATATCATTTTCGACATTTTCAACTTTTGGGCTTTTTAATTTTTTTTGATATTTTCACTTTTGACATTTTTTACTGTTTTTAAAAAAAAATTGACGTTTTTGACATTTTCTCACATATTTAAAATTGTTGTCATTTTTTTACATTTTTGTACTTTGACTGAAATATTTTTGGCTTTGTTGACTTTTTGACGTTTTTTATTTGACATTTTTATTTTTTTTACTTTTTTTTTGACTTTTTTGACATTTCTGATTTATTTTTTACTTTCTATGAAATTTTTGACACGTGAGATTTTGACATTTTCACGTTTTGACATTTTGACTTTTTATCTATTTGGCATTCTGATATTTTAACATTTTGACATTCTGACATTTTTTTTTTGGCATTCTGGCATTTTTACATTTTGAAATTTTCACGTGTTTACATTTAGGCATTTTCACATTTTCATATTTCACATTTTTAAATGTTTACAGTTTCACATGAAAATGTAATGTATTTATTTTCAATACCTTACTACAATTAAGATGCGACTATTTTCGCTAATTCCGCGCTTGAGTTACGCCACGCCCGCTGACGTCACGCTGACGTCATGTATATTATTCATTATTTGTGATATGCGCAATAGGAAATCGCTATTATTCAGAAATCTTCTGTTTTAGTGAACCGATCTTGCTCAACCGAGCTTTCACAGGGTCGCCGGAACGCGGGCTCTCACCCGATTTCCAAATTTGGTGGCGATCTATTGTGCCGTTTTCCCACCGTGAGCGTTAAATGGTCCGGCACAGTGCCTAAATATGCTCCGCGCGTCGTGTTGATTGTGATTCCATACCTGTTAGTGAACAGATTGTGCTCAAATTTTCACTGGATCGTCCTGAATAGTGTCCGCAGAAATTTGCCAAATTTGGTCGCAATCCGTTGTGTCGTTTTCCCGGAATTTTGTTCACAGACAGACAGACAGACATACATACATACCACACACAGACATCGCAAAAATCGGGTTTATTTCGACTATTTTGGGCATAAAATGTAACGAAAATGAATTGCTAAATGATACACGGCAACAATACCTTCCTTCTGGTGTAATTTTTTTCCCGCAAAGTTATCGCATATTTCCACAATCTTAGTTTGAAAACGTGAACACGTTTTCGGTAAAACAATACCTTCCTTTACATCAGTGATGTATTCGGAAAGTAAAAATACTACTCAGTTTTAACAAATATAATGATTATTATAAAGTCACCTAGCACCGCGATAAGACACATCTATTATTAACCTGTTTTTACCAAAATCCAGTTGTTATTGTAAGAAGACACGTCATGTTTGCCGATCAGTCATATGGACCGACCGCATGAATCACTCGACTGGGCGCGGCCAGTTGAGTGAAGTGTGTCGGTCGGAGAGCCGTGCGTTGGCTCGCGGAACAAAAATAACCAACAAATATAGTTAGTGCTGTGAATTTAAGATGAACTATAGTGATAGTGAGCAGTGTCCAGTGATTACAAGCTACAGAGAAGGTGCCAAGCGCTGTAGATGCAATAATGTAAGTACATACAATATGTAAAATAGGTTAGGTTATAAACAGTGGTGGCTTTAGCACTCACACAAGGCCTTTCAAGTAGTAAATCGCAATTAAAATTCAAAATATTTTCGATAGTATTCTAAGGGCCAGTTCTACAATTGATATTTAACTGGAGAATAAGATGACACATTGGCGTTACTATCTCAAACTTATTCCATGAATACCCTTATTCTCCGGTTAAATGGCAATTGTAGAACCGGCCCTAAGGGCGTTGCGTATGTTTGTACTACTACCTTCATCAACTAATCTCGCACATTTTAAAGACACACGTTTATTAATACTGTCATTCCTAGTACTATCAATAAGGCACCTTACACGGTCAATAATACTGTCAGTCCTAGTACTGTCAGTATTTGCTATAATCCTCCTTTTATATTTATCAAGTAATCAAGTATCCGGATAAACATCAGTATTCTCTTGATTCCATCATTAGTATCTTTACACGATCAGTAATACTGTCAATATTTTAGAATAATGAATATTTATTTCTGAAATATTGACAGTAATATTGATCGTGTAAAGTATACTAATGATGGAATCAAGAGAATACTGATGTTTATCCGGATAATTGATTACTTGATAAATATAAAAGGAGGATTGAAGTAAATATTGACAGTATTATTGACCGTGGTGCCTTATAATTTACTTAGCTTGCGTAGCTTACTGTCAATATTGGCTCTTCTTTAATCCAACTTTCTCTCGTTGTTCTTATGCCTTTATGATTATCACACATTTTGTCTTCTTGGTGTTCAGTATCAGTCGCCCCTCTTCGCTGATTTTTACTACTTGGTCCATTAACGCTTGCAGTTCTGCCGAAGTACAGAATCTTCGGCAGAACTTCATTTATTGGAAATAAAGATGATTATTATTATTATTACATAGCACTTGATGTTATGCAATTTACAAACAAAAAATAATGTTTTGATAATACGAAAATAATCACAGAATTTCATTTATTGGAAATAAATTATTTATAATTAAAATTATTATAATAAAATAATTAAAGATTATTATTATTATTATTATTACATAGCACTTGATATTATGCAATTTACAAACAAAAACAAACAAAATTCATGATGCATAAAAGTTATAATTTTTTAAAAGGTAATATATATTTTTTCCATTATCTTTGCTTAATCCTGAACATTTACTAGTCTATCTATTAAACCATAAAGGTTTTATTTGGCATATTCGCACAAAATTATAAAATTCCCCCCAATAAACAATACTTTCACAGAAAAAAATATCTGGTGTGGGCACCACACGACTTTCCGAATTACATGACCTATTTAATTTTGTATATATAATTTTCGACATATTCAAATTTTGGGCTTTTTATTTTTTTTTGACATTTTGACTTTGATGACATTTTTTGACATTTTCGACATTATTTTTTTTTTGTAATTTTTGACTTATTTACTTTTTCGAAATTTTTTACTTTATTTGACATTTTTTACTTTTTTTTTTACTTTTTTTGATTATTTAAAAAAAATACTTTGTTTTATTTTTTTTACTTTCTTTGAAATTTTTCACACGTGAGATTTTGACATTTTCACGTTTTGACATTTTGACTTTTTATCTTTTTGGCATTCTGACATTACAACCTATTAACATGTTGACATTTTAACATATCGAAATTTTGACATATTTACATTTAGGCATCTTCATATTTCACATTTTCAAATGTTCACAGTTTCACATGAAAATGTAATTTAGTTATTAATCTATATTTTCAATACCTTACTACATATAAGATGCGACAATTTTCGCTAATTCCGCGCTTGATTTACGCCACGTTGAGGTCACGCCGACGTCACGCTGACGTCACGTATATTATTCATTATTTGTAATATGCGCAATAGGAAATCGCTATTATTGAGAAATATTCTGTTTTAGTTAACCGATCTTGCTTAAATTTTCACAGGGTTGCCAAAGCGCGGGCTCTCCAAATTTCCAAATTTGGTCCCGATCTGTTGTGCCGTTTTCCCACCGTGAGCGTTAAATGGTCCGGCACAGCGTCTAATTATGCTCCGCGCGTCGTGTCGATTGTGATTCCTTCGCTGTTGGTGAACCGATTGTGCTCAAATTTTCACTGGATCGTCCTGGATAGTGCCCGCAGATATTTGCCAAATTTGGTCGCAATCTGTTGTGCCGGAATTTTGTTCACAGACAGACAGACAGACAGATAGACTGACTGACAGACATACATACCACACACAGACATCGCAAAAATCGGGTTTATTTCGACTATTTTGGGCATAAAACGCAACGAAAATTGATTTTTTTTTTGCTAAATGGTACACGGCAACAATACCTTCCTTCTGGTGTAATTATTTTCCTGGAAAGTTATCGCATATTTCCACAATCTTAGTTTGAAAACGTGAACACGTTTTGGGTAAAACAATACCTTCCTTTACATCAGTGATGTATTCGGAAAGTAAAATGGGTTATGTTGAATCAATTGCAAAGGATGAAATGATTATTGCACAACGGATAATGAATAAATTAATATTGAATATGTAAAAATCTTACTTAAAAGCTTGCTATTCATTCAAAACACTTACTACACTACACTAGTACTCTAATAGCCGGCTACACACGTGCGGATTTTCCGGTTCCATGAAACTGTCACATTATGATGGATGTACATATATGTCAGAATTCACTGACGTAGATTGCCGTCAGAAAGCCCACTGACGTGAGAATTCAAATATCTTTAAAATAAAATTTGCTGACTGCAATCGTTCTATGTGTGATGACAAATTAAGTGGAACTGCGGCGTTATGGAGGCCACATGAGTGGCGGCGACCCCCAAATCTGTAGCTCTAAAATTCTATTAAACGTCAGTTTGATTTTGCATTTCTGTGCTATCAATAGCCGGCCACACACGTGCGGATTTTCCGGCGGATGGCATTCCATGAATCTGTCACATTATCCGCTATTGAATAATTGGATGTATATGTCAGATTTCACTGACGTATGAATTTAAATTTGGGTCGTGTCAGTGTAACGTTTCAAGTAACTGGTTTTGATATGAAGTTGCTGAGTGTGAGGGTCCCGCAGACTACAGACTAAAGTATCGGCCAACAGTTTAGTCGGATTGGATTGCATCCTCGCATATTATGCAAATTAAATTGTTTGGTTGATGGTGGGTGCGCACACTGTCCAACACGCTGGGTCGATTGCTTACACATAGTTGTAATTGAAGCTGCACAGGGTTCAGCTTCTGTTCAGTGTTATTTCAAAATATTTCCGAGAGCTATTATTATTGTATAGGAGGAAAGGAAAATAATGGTAGATTTTTCTTCATGTTTAAGGCTGAAAAGATTTTTTATATAATGCTGGTCTCTTTTCGATCTGTTCAATTGAAGTTTCTTTTACAGAAGTCAGTAGTTTTGTGGAATTTTTGTACAGTGCAATGTAATATTTAAAAAACTATACTTTATATATTGTACTGCATTTCGCATGTGGCTTAGTCTGTGCACTTGCATAAAGCGCCGGGCCGATCCACCGATAGTTGACCAACTTTAAAATGTATAGGGAATCGAGTGCCCATCCAACTATTTCTCGGTCGGTCTATCGGCCTACAATCCCTTAGTCTGACATATCCTTCAACTCTCTCACACTCGTTAAAAATGCAGCTGTTTAATTAATTTACTTTGGCAGCAATGCACATATAAAATTCGCTGTTAATCCGCTGATATTTTATGCATGCATAAAGGCAACGGATATTAAAGGAGCCAACTAAATTCCATAACAATCACAGTGTATATGTAACTGCATCTGACACTATTGACAGCGCAGAAATGCTAAACCAAACTGACGTCTAATACAAATATAGAGCTACAGATTTCCGGGTCGCCACAACTCTCTGTGGCCCTTAGACCTTTACGCCGAAACCCCACTAAATTTGTCATCACATAAAAAACGATTCCAGTCAGCAAATTTTGTTTTAGAAATATTTTAATTCTTACGTCAGTAGGCTTTCTGACATATACATTCATTCCACAACGGATAATGTGACAGATTCATGGAATGCCATCCGCCGGAAAATCCGCCGGAAAATCCGAACGTGTGTGGCCGGCTAATAGTGTCATCTACATTTACAACTCCGTTATGGTTAAAATAGTAATTGTTTTAATCCTCCTTCAATATTTATCAAGTAATCAATTATCTGGATAAACATCAATATTCTCTTCATTCCATCATTACTATACCTTACACGATCAGTAATAGTGTCAATATCTCTGAATAATGAAAATTTTAAATATATTATCGTACAGTAATCTGCCATTATTCTAAAATATTGACAGTATTATTGACCGTGTAAGGTGCCTTTTTATGCACCCATAAAATATCAGCGGATTTTATAGTAGAAACAACAATTTGCATTGCCGCCAAAGTAAATTAATTAGACAGCTGCTTTTTTAACTGCTGAGTGTGATACAGTTGAAGGATATGTCAGACTCAGGGATTCTGGTCGGCCAATAGACCGGCCGAGAAATAGTTGGATGGGCTCCCGATTCCCTGTAAATTATAAAGTTGGCCAACCATCGGTAGACTGCTTATTCAGCCTGACGCATTATGCAAGTGCACACTAATAAGACACATGCGAAATGCAGCGCAATATATAAAAACTAGTTTTTAAAATTTTATATTGCAATATTTTTTAAAATACAAAAATTCAATGTCGTGATGAGGTATTGCCCAGGGCCCTATAAAAGCTAGTTACGACCCTATCAACAAACAATATTTTATTTATGATAAATTCCACTTTATTGGGACACATAAAGGCACCTTATACGGTCAATAATACTGTCAATCCTAGTACTGTCAATATTTACTTCAATCCTCATTTTATATTTATCAAGTAATCAATTATTCGGATAAAGATCAGTATTCTCTTCATTACATCATTACTATACCTTACACGATGAGTAATACTGGCAATATTTTAGAATAATGAACATTTTAAACATATTATCGTATAGTAATACTGTCATTATTTTAAAATATTGACAGTAATATTGATCGTGTGAGATGCCTTATTAGGGTTGACGTATATTGTTCCAACTAAGCGGCTGTAGTGACATTAATTTAATTTAATTTTACATATCGTCACTCCAATGCCAAGACCACGAATGTGTAAACTCGCCTTTACTGGAAATTTTGAAATTTGACTCTTCTTATTTTTTTATAGAGAATTTTTTGTTGAACTTTTTAAGTCTAAAAGGTTTCATTCATAGTATTTTTTCATGCAGAACGTATTTATAATGTAAAATTATTATTTTTACTATCGATAATTGCACTTGGTGGAAACTGTTAGTTTTGCACATTCGTGGTTTTGGCATTGGAGTGACGATATGTAGTACCTATTATTTACGTCTACTTGTTTTAATGCGACATGCTAAATACCATGTGTCTCCAAAGCGTCTAACTCCACAAAATTCGTAATAATAGCTTGAAATTACCATTACAGAAACGACCGGTATGAAGTTATCCTCTAAGATCCCAGCCTCTATACCGCGCGGCGCCGCTGTCCGCACGGACGGCGGATTATTTGCGGGTCTGTACTGACCAATTGGGGTGACCAATAAATTCCAAATTTTGAGGATTTTTTTGTTTATGTCTTGTCGACAATAATATATAGTTATATATTTTTATTAATAATTTTTATAGGCGTAGTTGTATAATATATATTGTAACGTAAATTATTATTTTTGATAATGACTCCGTCATACAATTGATTTGAAAAAATTTCACAATGTTTATAACATGACAATAGAAAATGGAAAGTCTCTATCCTGACGTATTTTTCCTTCTATTTAAAAAAAATAATTTACTTTTACGCTCATATCTTGATGTTTCGATTTTAGAGTCGATAAAAAAATTATGCAACATATTTTGTTTAATGTTTTTCCTGATCGTAATGCAGAACATATCAGTGCACCAGATCCCCAAAGGAAATTGGAAAATTTTGATTATAAGTATTTGTTTTTCGGCGACCAAGTCGAACAAATTTCATTATTATTTTTGACCATGACTCCGTCATACAATTGATTTAAAAAACTACACAATGTTCATAACAAACAATGACAATGGAAAATTTCTATCTTGACATATTTTTCCTTCTATTTATTTTTTATCTATTTATTTTTTATTTTTAACTTTTACGCTCCTATCTCGATATGCCGATTTTAGACCACAGTGAAGTTATCCATTTTCTATAATTCCGGCGGCCGCGCGGGGTCGCAACGCGGATTATGATTCTCCAGTAGTGGAGCATTAAAAAAAATTTATTTTTTGGTACAATTGTTTACACATGTCTTGGTAACCATAATATAAGAGTAAAAAAAAATTAAGTTGATTTAGTTAGTTGTTATTGAATAAAATTTGCAAGAAAACATTTTGTAATTTTTAGCAGCCTAGCCCACTGAGATTTTTTTCAAAATTTTCATGTTTTGTTTAGAATTTAATAGTAATCATTAAACATATTTTTCTAAATATGCGCGGGCCTTAGTTTTTTTTAAAATTAATTTTGAACCTAAACTTGTTAGTATACGGCGTGCTAAAAAATCAATAAAATCGATTAGAACCTAAGGAATGTGTTTATATTTTCTGTAATAATTAACACTTACAAGGTCAGCATATGTTGGAATAAAAAATTTAAAAAATACGCCCTGCTATTTTTTGGCGGCAGTGAAAGACAAAATGATTCAATTTTCCATCCTAGCCCACTTGGATTTTTTTTCAAATTTTCACCATTTGTTGCTAACCCGATAGTGATTACAAAAAGATTTTTTTTAGATATGTGCGGATACATATTTTTTTTTATATCGATTTTTAATTAATTATAGCTTGATGGTTAATTACAGGTGCATTTGACTGCAAACCTTTGTTTGAATCAACCCATATTGTTGGTAAAACATGGCTTTAGTGATTTCTAAAAAGTCCTATTGTAAAAAATGATGGCAAGTATTTTTTAGAAGCTGTCAAAGTTGACCCGAAATCTATGGTTTCACTTTGTTGCTGAAGGAATTACGAATTATTTAGCAATATTATTTTTATTTAAATTATTGTATATTGTTTATAATACATTAGGTCAACATGGGATAAAATCAAAAATCCAAAAATGACGCTCAATAAGTTTTTGACGGCCAAGTTAACATGCAGTATATCATCATCCAGAATATCTCTATTGCATAAAAAACATGTTTTAGCAACAACATGGGTTGATTCAAACAAAGGTTTGTAGTCAAATGCACCTGTAATTAACCATCAAGCTATATGGTTTAATTAATTAAAAATCGATATAAAAAAAAATATGTATCCGCGCATATCTAAAAATTTTTTTTTGTAACCACTATTGGGTTAGCAACAAATGGTGAAAATT
The DNA here is from genome assembly GCA_963942505.1 of Lordithon lunulatus. Classification (NCBI taxonomy): domain Eukaryota; kingdom Metazoa; phylum Arthropoda; class Insecta; order Coleoptera; family Staphylinidae; genus Lordithon; species Lordithon lunulatus. The sequence continues at coordinate 50,948,924 of OZ012669.1, forward strand.
TGAAAAAAAATCTTGGTGGGGTAGGATGGAAAATAAAATAATTTTGACTTTGACCGCCGTCAAAAACTTATTGAGCGTCATTTTTGGATTTTTGATTTTATCCCATGTTGACCTAATGTATTATAAACAATATACAATAATTTAAATAAAAATAATATTGCTAAATAATTCGTAATTCCTTCAGCAACAAAGTGAAACCATAGATTTCGAGTCAACTTTGAGAGCTTCTAAAAAATACTTGCCATCATTTTTTACAATAGGACTTTTTAGAAATCACTAAAGCCAAGCAACAATATGGGTTGATTCAAACAAAGGTTTTTAGTCAAATGCACCTGTAATTAACCATCAAGCTATATGGTTAAATTAATTAAAAATCGATATAAAAAAAAATATGTATCCGCACATATCTAAAAAAAATCTTTTTGTAATCACTATCGGGTTAGCAACAAATGGTGAAAATTTGAAAAAAATTCCAACTGGGTTAGGATGGAAAATTGAATCATTTTGACTTTCACTGCCGCCAAAAAATAGTAGGGCGTAATTTTTTAATTTTTTATTCCAACATGTGCTGACCTTGTAAGTGTTAATCATTACAGAACATATAAAGACATTCCTTAGGTTCTAATCGATTTTATTGATTTTTTAGCACGCCGTATACTAACAAGTTTAGGTTCAAAATTAATTTAAAAAAAAACTAAGGCCCGCGCATATTTAAAAAAAATATGTTTAATGATTACTATTAAATTCTAAACAAAACATGAAAATTTTGAAAAAAATCTCAGTGGGCTAGGCTGCTAAAAATTACAAAATGTTTTCTTGCAAATTTTATTCAATAACAACTAACTAAATCAACTTAATTTTTTTACTGATCTTAGTGCAATTACTGGACATGTCACTATTTGTATTAGTTAGCATACTTTTATGAACAGTGTATAATTTACTGAAAACAATATTTATATTGAAGCAAGTTAACAAATAGTTTCGACTTGGCACCCAAAACAAAAACAGTTACAATCAAAATTTCCAAATTTCCTTCGGCCATCTGGTATACTAATATGGTTTGAACTAAAATCACTAAATATAAATTTTTTTTATTATTTTTCTATCGACTCGAGATATGAGTGTAAAAGTTAAAAATTAAAAAAAAAATAGAAAGAAAAATACGTTGGGCTAGAGACTTTCTATTTTACATAATCATATTGTTATAAATATTGTCATTTTTTAAAATCCATATCAATGGCGCCGCAAGTTCAAAAATAATAATTATGAAATACAAGTTAGTCGCCGAAAAAAAAAAAACTTATAATGAAAATTTTTCAATTTCCTTCGGCCATCTGGTATACTGATATGTTTTGAACTAAAATCAGTAAATATAATTTTTCTATCGCCTCAGTCTCTAAAATCAGATTATCGAGATATAAGCGTAAAAGTTAAAAATAAAAAAAAAAAAAAATAAAAATACGTTGGGATAGAGATTTTCCATTTTACATTATCATATTGTTATAAATATTGTGTACTATTTTTAAATCCATATCAATGCCGCCGCAGGTTCAAAAATAATAATAATGAAATACAAGTTAGTCGCCGAAAAAAAAAATACCTATAATGAAAATTTTCCAATTTCCTTCGGGCATCTGGTGCACTGATATGTTTTTGCACTAAGATCAGGAAAAAATCACAACAAAATATGTTGTATAATTTTTTTATCGACCCAGCCTCTAAAATCGGCATATCGAAATAGGAGCGTAAATGTTAAAAATAAAAAATAAATACAAGGAAAAATATAGACTTTCCATTTTCCATTGTCATTTTGTTATAAACATTGTGCAATTTTTTCAAATCAAGTGTATGACGGAGTCATGGTTAAAAATAATAATGAAATTTATTCGACTTTGTCAAAAAAAGTAATACATAAATCGAAATTTTCCAATTTCCTTCGGGCAATTTTTTCAAATCAAATGTATGACGGAGTCATGGTTAAAAATAATAATGAAATTTATTCGACTTTGTCAAAAAAAGTAATACTTAAATCGAAATTTTCCAATTTCCTTCGGGCATCTGTCAGTAAAAGAATTAAACAAAATATGTTTTTTTTATCAGCCCAGCCTCTAAAATCGGCATATCGAGATAGGAGCGTAAAAGTTAAAAATAAAAAATAAATAGAAGGAAAAATATATGAAGATAGAGACTTTCCATTTTTCATTGCCATTTTGTTATAAACATTGTGTAATTTTTTCAAATTAATTGTATGACGAATCCATGGTCAATAATAATAATAAAATTTGGTCGACTTGGTCGCCGAAAAAAAATTCTTATAATCAAAATTTTCCATTTTCCTTCGGGGATCTGGTGCACTGATTTGTTTTGCATTAATATCAGTAAAAAAATTATACAAAATATGTTGTATAATTATTTATCGACCCATCCTCTAAGATATGAGCGCAAAATATAAAATTAAAAAATAATAGAAGGAAGAACACGTCAAGATAGAAAAAAAAAAAAACTATGCGAGCGAAGGTGGAGTGGGCGGGTGGTCCCTACCAACCAGACTATGCCCATCCACTATTACAAATGACTTAAACTCTACACTACACTGTTATTCGTTACTTTTAATTATTTAATTAATTTCATTTGTTAATTTACGCCTGCTTCGTAAAAATATGTGAGAAACAATGTAGTGCATAGTTCAAGCCATTTAAAATAGTGAACGGGCATAGTCTGATTGAATTGTTATATTGGTATAAACATTGTGTAATTTATCCAAATCAATTGTATGACGGAGTCATTATCAAAAATAATAATTTACGTTGCAACATATATTATATAATAACAACCTAATATAAAAATATATAACTATATATTATGGTCGGCAAGACATAAACAAAAGATTCCTCAAAATTTGGATTTTATTGGTCACCCCAATTAGTCAGTACAGACCCGCAAACAATCCGAAGCCGCGCGGTATAGAGGCTATTAACTTAGAGGATAACTTCACACCGGTTACAGAAACGCCCGTTTCGAGCCATATCATATCTAAGTATTTGTCATACCGACTTCTAGTGTGTATTTTTTATTCAGGTAGTGGCTTTCAATCAGGAAATAGTATTATCCCTGAACGACGTTTATTAGTTTTAGCGAAAAAATATGAAATTACGAATAAATAGGGTGATTATTAAAAAAAAATTCTTTTTCTACATATGTGCTTAATATATCCTAAAACACAATACATAATTCTAATTAGGCCAAACAACAGATTCAATCCAATCAATATAATTGAATACTCTGGTGTAGATACCGGGAGACTTAGTGATTCCACAAGCCTTTCCAAAAGAGGTGATTCCAATAATAGTGTAACCAGAGATGCGACCGTTAGCGCGAAGTTGTAGTGGACCTCCCGAATCACCCTGCAAATGAATTATTATTTATATAAACGATCGATGGAACTTAGACTGGGTTGTATAAACATGAGTCAAATCTACTTTTATGCGTTGAAATTATTGCTATCTATACATTTCATGATTCTGAATGAACAGTTCTTCAGTTATTTGATTACTGATAAGCACCGACCTCATAACCTCATAAATATCCTATATCTATATATATGTATATATATATATATATATATATATATATATTTTGGTTTAGAATTGAGTCATTGAAAGCAAAAGTAATAATAATAATAATACTAACATAACAGTAGATTTTTAAAATTTGAAGGTTACCATTCGATATATATATATATATATATATATATATATATATATATGTATATATATATATATATATATATATATATATATATATATATATATATATATATATATATATATATATAATTACATACATAATTTACCATTCAAAATTCAAGACATTTCGCTCTCACTGTCTCAATTTCGAATAGTAACCCTCAAATTTTAAAAATCTACTGTTATGTTAGTATTATTATTATTATCACTTTTGCGTTCAATGACTCAATTCTAAACCAGTAATCATAGATCTAAACATGTCATTCATATTATATATATATATATATATATATATATATATATATATATATATATATTCTAAACCATTAATCATAAATCTAAACATGTCATTCATATTAAATATACTGTTATGTTAGTATTATTATTATTATCACTTTTACGCTCAATTACTGGTTTAGAATTGAGTCATTGAGCGTAAAAGTGATAATAATAATAATACTAACATAACAGTAGATTTTTTAAATTTGAGGGTTACCATTCAAAATTGAGATAGTGAGAGCAAAATGTCTCAATTTTGAATGGTAAATTATGTTATGTGTTCTTGACTTTTATATACTGATGGAGAAATAAATTTAACGCGTAAAACCTTCGTTTATCGTTTGGGAGCTGTTCCGGGCTGTTCTAATCCAGCTAAGATCAGCCCAGAATAGCTCCCGAACGTTAAACGAAAGCGGCGTAAGAAAACAAACATAACCACAAGTATAGAACTAAATGGCAAAAAGGAGTGGAAAAATATAAATGGATGGCATTAAATTATTTATTATACGAAGAACATAAAACATAATCTGTCACTCGAAATATACTCGATATTTTATATGTTCACAGAAATACATTAATATATCTGTACCGCAGAAGTAAAGTGTCGTTACAACATTGCACTATTTTTCAGAAAAAGTGTTTGGTCACCTGTTTAATTATATATAACAAGAACCCTTTGATGTTATCTTGACTGCAACTAAATAATTTTTTAAGTTCTTGTATCCTTTGTCGTGGGGACTACGACAAATGGTGCAAGAACCTAAAAATTAAAATAGCAGAATTTGATAGTCTTACCGGACACGTATCTTGTTTTTCATCCCCTGCACATATTTGTGAATCATCCTGTATTCCATTCGACAGTTTTCTTGTCGGTGCATAGAAATCTTTACACTGATCATAGTCTACAATAGTGAGATAGACCTCCTGAAGGTGATCCGCTTGTTTCGCATGTACACCTAACAAACCCCAACCTGTTGCTTTTAAAAGTGGATATTCTATATCCCGTTTAGTGTGGAGACAAGCTGGACGTACATGCTGTGTAAAGTCAGCAGGTCTATCTAGCTCCAAAAGAGCTATATCGTTGTATTGACTTGTTGATGTGTAGCTTGGATGTTTGATGCGACGTTTTATAGTAAAGTTCTGCGGGTCTGCATCGTCTGTGTCGATTTTCAGGTTTAGATCGCCTAAACGTACATATTTCACATCCCCACTAGAAAATAAAAATAATGTAGTACATTATTCAACGAGTGTAATTGCCATGTACACGAGTAGAATTATATTTTCCACCAAAAGGACAAACAAGAAAGTAGCAACTGTCGAGATTCTTAACCTGATAGCTACATTACTAACATTTGATAAGACCTTGGGTCTACCCTATTAGTTATAGTTCAGGGTAGACAATATAGAGTAGAGGTGGTCAAAGCATCGACCAGTCGACCGGGTAACTATTCCTATTCACCCGCCTCTCTAATATATATATATATATATATATATATATATATATATATATATATATATATACATATTATATATTGTTTTATTAATTTACTAATTAGTTTATGAGAAGAAATCATTATTTTCTCTTATTAAAATAAATTGGTATTGAATAACTAAGTTTATTGTAAGTATAAACTTATTTTTGCATTTAAATTACTACTTTTCTTATGATTACTTAATACATACGATGTTGGTAGACCGCAACCTATAATTTAAGAAACAGGTCTCCCAATAACGCACCTTACACGGTCAATAATACTGTCAATCCTAGTACTGTCAGTATTTCCTTGAATCCTTCTTTAATATTTATCAAGTAATCAATTTTAATGATAGACATCTGTATTCTCTTCATTCCATCATTTCTATACCTTACATGATCCGTAATACTGTCAATATTTTAGAATAGTGAACATTTTAAACATATTATTGTACAGTAATACTGTCATTATTCTAAAATATTGACAATATTATTGACCGTGTAAGGTGCCTAATAAAGATCAAAAGTTTGGCCACCCCTGATATGGAGTATAGCAATCTGACTGAATGTAGCACTTCTAAAAATAGATATTTTGTAGCGCTACAAATCACTACGACTGCATGAAAATAGATTCGCAGTGTTCGTATTGTATGATATCGTCCACTTTGAGAAATACGTCCATTGAGCATATATCATAGAAGTTAGATATACTTATTGATTGGATTATTAGATAGTTACAAACATTACTACTTACAGTGTTCTACTAATAAGACAATGCGCAGCTGTTAGAACAAACTTTTCACTAACAAGACTTCCTCCGCAGTTCCACTGTATATCATTGGCGTTGCCATAACCTAAGGCAGCCTAAAAATATAAATGAAAGTATTTTTTTGAACAGATTATTCTAACAACTTACCATGTGAGGGTACTCACGAGGTGAGGCATCTTGTCCGCCAGCAGAGGCAAACACAGGGTACTTTGGTTTCGGATATAACTTGTTACAGACTGTAATTCATAAGTTAGAATTAAAAATCTATTAATTTTGGATTAACAAGTACGATTTGTATCATGGCAATAGAAATATTTCCTTTAGTTTCTCATCATTTAAAAATTCTTAGATATTATATTTGCTGGCCTTTTCTCCCAAACTGTGGTGTAAATATTTTAATTTTCCCCTATTATTTTATAAATTATTTCCATTCTCTTCTATTTATTGCCAGTTCTTTTGCTTCCTTCCAGTTTTTTCCTTTCTTTTCTAATAATTCCGATATAGCTTTATCCCATTTTTTTCTTGGTCCTCCTTTTTTCTTGTTTTTGATTTTTGCTCTCCATATTCTTTTGGCCGGTGTTGTCTCTGCCATCCTAATTATGTGTCTCCACCATCCTAATTGTCTTCCCTTAAAGGCACCTTACACGATCAATATTACTGTCAGTATTTTAGAATAATGACAGTATTACTGTACGCAAATATGTTTAAAATGTTCTTTATTCTAAAATGTTGCCAGTATTACTCATACTGTAAGGTACAGTAATGATGTAATGACGAGAATACTCATCTTTATCCGGATAATTGATTACTTGATAAATATAAAAGGAGGATTGAAGTAAATATTGACAGTACCTTCAAGATATTATATATAGTCTTTTATAGTAGCTATGACAACAAGGACTAAACAAAACTAGAACCATTAGCAGTAATTATTCCTTTGTTTTTTTTAATAACGCTATGTCTTCTTGTATAGCCAATTTCAAGTTAAGTCAAGTTAATTGTGCTTTTGTAGACATTCCCCGATAATATAGTCCCTTTTGGCCTTGACTCAATTAAGAGAATCCCTTCTGTATCCCAGAAAGCTATGGCCAACAGTTTTCGTGCAAACAATAGTACCTACGCCATAATGGGTGGAGGAGAACCCATTGGACTTACTTTATTCGTGAGTGGTGCTAGTGGTGTACACAGGGGTCTATTCTATAAGTTCAGAGCGGTCTTGTAAAAAAGCAGATTGGTCTGAAACCCATGGTAACTAAATAAACAACTATATGGGTTATTCTATGCCAAATCGAACACTTTTGACCCCGACCCCTTCGGACTTGATTGAAATTTTTTTTATCTTTTTCTACCCTATGGAAAACGGTTTTAAGGACCCACCTCAAAAAAAGTTATGAACTTTTCTAAAATGGCTCTTTTTTCAAATTGCTATAGCTTTGGCCGATCGAGATGTTTTTTAAAAAACAAATAAATGTACTTAAAAAAATACAGTCGCGAGCCAATCAAAACCAAATCTTCAACTTTCTAGATAATTCCACCAGTTCACACTTCCAGAGGTCTTCCGCACTGTGGGTCATCATGAATGTTCTGCTCTATTCTCCCACCATTATTGCACCAATCATTGACTTGGAAATAAGAAATCTATATGTCATGGATACTTTTCAGGAAGTTCATACTTCCAGAGGTCTTCCGCACTATGGGTCATCATGAATGTTCTGCTCTATTCTCCCATCATTATTGCACCAATTATTGACTTGGTAATAAGAAATCTATATGTCATGGATACTTTTCAGAAAGGCAGTAACTTTTTTCCATAAAACTAGTTGCAAATCTCTGCTACTCATTTTCTAATCTAATATCAAAATGTGTTGGTCGATTGAAACCAAGCTTGAAGATGATACTAAAAATTGTTACGCTTTATATAAGAAAATTGGCGTGATAATATATAAACGTCACCACTTGTCATTAATGTTAAATTAATTTATGAATTCTTGATAACTAAATACAATTGCCGATAATTTAAAACAAATTTATGATGCAAAATTATGTTTCATAACAAGTTATATTATTTCATAATTTCATGAAGTAGGAAAAACAAAATAATACAAATATTTGAAACTGATTATTAGTAAACAACCAAATCGCAAATTCAAAAGTTAAACCACCGTTACAATTATGTTAGTTTCACCAACTTGGTACAAACCAAAACGCCAATTTAGCGCAAAATTGGTTCCAGCGTAGTCAAACTCTTTTTACCACAGTGCTGCTGCGTGTAAAAGAAAAATGAGTTAATTTCGTTATTGCTTTTGTTGAATGTAGAATTAAAATGTGTTACTAACATAAATTAGTATATGATTTGTTATTTTATTTTAATAATATGCTTAGTGCGGTTTCTGAAAAAAAGCAAAGCCTATTTGAAGCGCAGTTTATAATTGTAATAAACGTAGCAAAAACAATATATCATTTACTTTGATGATATTGAATAAAGTCTATATTTACCTGCTTCACTTTTGGAAATTCTTAAAGCAGTAAATTGTTTCTTGCAGCACACCACAGGCGTTCGTCCTTCAAAACCGCACAATTTCGGTCGCTCGTGATTACGCACCGCAATGGTGGCAGAGGGACAGTTGTGGAATAACTCGCAGCGACCAACATAACCATTTTCAAAAACACAGGTATTTCCTAAAACATATTCCATAATTTATGTATGTATACTGAATATTTATATTCAGTTAAATATTAAATTAACCTGTATCCTGGCAAATTGTTAAGACGACGAGAGTCGTCAGTAAGAACACTAGCTCTCTCATGGTTCCAGTCCACGTGACCGTTGGAAATTCCAGCGTTTGGAAATTGCATATAAAACCACTATCTATTTGGTGTTAGTAGATATTTCATTGTCAAATCGGCGTAGACTTTTTTAAACGATTAGCGACGGTTAATTTTTTAATACAACTGACCTGTGCTAAAAAATATTGTTTTATAGTTCAGAAAAAATGTTACCTATATGGAATATAAATATTAAAATATGAAAATACTTATACCATACACCATAACCATAAAGGTGCTATCCTTTGCTTTTAAATTCTAAATATGCTATAATACTAGCCCAAAAATATAAAATGAATAGTATTAGAAGAAAGGACTTTTTGCTTGAAATATTGTTATTCCGAATTAATTAGAAACGGTTCTAAATAAACGCATCACATATATCATGTAAAAACACAACGAAAATAACACAGATTTTAGCGATGTTGTACCTGTAAACTATTTAAGTCTATGGTTTTTTTAAATCATAAATTATACAACTAACCCCCTTGGAGGAAAGTTAAACGCCATCTGGCGGCACCACATCAATTAGCAATGCACACCCATATGGTTAAAACCGTGAACATGCTCATGCCATCAGGATTACCGGGTAGTGCCCCCTATGGAATAATAAAAAAAAGAAAAAAAAAGACCTTTATTGGCATTTCCCTCAGCCCCTCCACATCACAAACCTCAACAAAAATATACAAAAATAAAAATAAAAATACAATATAAATAAAAGTACTACTCCGCCAAAAATTACTAATTACCCCCATCTATCGCCGCTCCCTTTGCCCTTGCCACTTTCCTCTCCCACGTCAACCTCCTGCAGATTTTCACGCCTTCCCCATCCTCGCATAACCATTCATTCAGCTTTCTGTAGTCTCCCACCCACTCTGCTTTCACACCCTCACATTCTTCGCTAAGGTGCCACCACGTGTCGCTTCCCTTACTACACAGCGCACACGCGGTGTACCCTAAACCCATCCACACTTTCCTCCCTCTCTCGTCTGACCCACACCTCGCTCTTGCCATGCATACCTTGTCCTCCCTGCTCCACTCACCCCTGGCTCAGTAACTCGGGAGTCTCCCACTCACTTGCCACTCTACGTAGCCAGGGTTGTAAGAGCTCTCATTCATTCTAGTCTGCCGTTCTTGCCACTCAATATCTCTCAATCTCTCTCTTACCTCAGTTCCTAGGCTTCCCATTTCTCTCAGCTTCTCCTCTACCCACACCTCAGACATACCCACTCTTTCATACACCCTTCCTCTATCCTTTCTCCAACCACTCTCCGTCCTACTCTTACACCTCATCCATACCTCCCGCACCATTCTTTCCTCGCTCAATTCCTGCAATCTTTCTTCAAACTTCACAACCCTTACACACGACTCCCACCACATACTCATACGATTCGTCTCCTGCAACAGCACTGCCCTCGGTGTCGACCTTTCGAGACCCAGCAGACTCTTCAGGAGCACACCTTGCTCTCTCTCCATCACATCCCACTCACGCAATCCCCACACTTCCACTCCATACAACAGAATATGTTTTACACACGCATCCCAGATCTTGCACGCCATTACGAGGTTACCGCCCCACAACCTCTCCCATTTCCTTCTCGCTATTCCCTAAGCCATTTTCGCTTTCGCTTGGATACTTTCCACATGCACCCTAAATCCTCCTCCACTGTCAAACAAGAAACCCAAATATTTAAAGACATTCACTCTCTCAATCATCCTTCCCTTCCATTTCAGCTCTTCCACTCTACCCCTTCTACCCCTATTCTTAAACATCATCCATTTAGTCTTCTCCACATTCACTACTAGCCCTCTCCTATCCATGTACCTTCCCATTCTTTCCAACATCTCTTGCATCTCTTCCACTCTCTTGGCTACTAATACTATGTCATATGCTAGCATCCACACCTTGGTTCTCCCCACCACGGCCCCTACAGCCTGTCCTCTCCTCAGCACCGCCTCCAACTCGCTTGTGTATAGATTGAACAGGAGGGGGCTTAGCGGGCACCCTTGCCTTACACCCACATTCACCCTAAACTTCTCAGACACTTCTCCATTCACTCTCGATTTTGCCCACGTCTCTTTATATATACTTCTCACCCACTCCACTCCTTCCACTTCCATACCCAATCTATCCATACATTCCACCAGTTTCCCCCTAGGAACTGAGTCATACGCCGCTTTCAAATCCACAAACACCGCATACACTCTCCCTTTGCACTCCAACGCTTCCTCCACCATTCTCGCCAGCGTGAAAATCTGCTCCCTCGTCCCTCTTCCCTTTCTGAACCCCCCCTGGCATTCCGGCAGCAGCCCTTTTCTATCCACTTCCCTCGCTAGTCTATTTTTCACAATTGTCATCATCGCTTGTCAACCCGCATTCATAACGGTAATACCCCTATAATTATTTACGACCGATGCTGCTCCCCCTTTGTGTACCGGGACCACCACCCCCACACGCCACTCTTCCGGCAGTTCTTCCTCACCACTCCAGACTCTATTCAAAACCTCCAGTAACTTATCTTTTCCTTCCTCTGTTAATCTTTTGAAGGCCTCTGCCTTCAGCCCATCTTCCCCCGCCGCCTTTCCCAGTTTCAGCTGCCCTATGGCCACGTCGACCTCTTCCCGCGAAAACGCCTCCCTTCCTACCACCGGTCTCGGACTCCCTAAATCCACCTCTCACCCCGCCATCTCTCTACAGCTCTTCTCCCACTCTGCCAGCTCTATGCTAACTTTGCCCTTTTTTACGCTTCCCCTCAGAATTTCCCACAACCCTTTCTCTGTCACACACTCCCTCAACCTCGTTTCTACCTTCTGCAACTATGGAATAATATTCCAACAGAGTACTTGAGATATTACCATATAGGTGTGCATTGCTAATTGATGTGGTGCCGCCAGATGATGTTTAACTTTCCTCCTAGGGGGTTAGTTGTAACATTTTTGTATATAACCACTCGAGATATTGTGTGAATTCATCCTCACTGGTGAGATCTAATAAGATAAGATTGCTACCCGTACTTAGTTATCAATTTCACCACAGCCCTGAATTTCTCATCATTCAGGACTGTCAAATTGATAAAAGTAAGTACCACAGACGTTTAAAACGTTAATATTACCCTTTTGAATGTTCTGTTCATATTCCAAGTTATAGCGAGCATATACTTATAAAATATGTAATTTAATTCAAAAGGATGTAATTCTGCAAATGCTTATAGGAAAAAAATAGGAAATATAACGAAGGTCAATATGAATAAAATAATTTCTCATTTATTGATTTAAGTAACAATGTAAATCGTTTAGTTGGGCCAAACAATTGATTCAATCCAATCAATATAGTTGAATACTCTAGTATAGACACCCGGAGAGCTGCTGATGCCGCATGCTTTTCCAAATGAAGTAATTCCTATTACCATGTAGCCTTTAATCCGGCCAGGAGGGCGAAGTTGCAATGGACCTCCCGAATCACCCTATGAATAAAAGTTGTTTATAAAAACGAGCAGTCACAGCAAAGTTGGATGGTTGAACAAATTATGGTTAACCTATGCAACTATCTGTTTATCCGCAGTGAATACTTTAAAGGCGAATTGAACGTTCATTTGGAAACTATTCAATACGGATGATTCATTCACATTTCAAATTGAAATTTAAAATTTCAAAAAGTTGTATAATTTTATAACTTGTTATAAAATTATACAATTATCGAAAGTAAATTTCAGCAACTATATATATATATATATATATATATATATATATATATATATATATATATATATACACTGAGTGGCGTACTAACTAAATCGGAATTATCACTATTTTAATTTATGGTAAACTTATATTTTCTGCTTAATTGCTTTTATAGTTCAGAAATAAGAAATTTTATCAATTTTTTTTTAATAACAAGTAGTAATAAAACATCGAGAACTACAGGACAATTAGTATACTCTCCCATATGTATAAACTCCTAACTAAAATCATAACAAATAGGAACAAAAGGATTCGGTACTGCAGACCATCTTCAAACTATTCGCTCGAGAAAACCGTAGAATACTATATACGTAAGACAATCTCACTGAGGCTATTCACACTGGCTATGGAGGATGTATAAAAGACTAGACTGGGATAAAATGGGAATTAACGTAGATGGAATACATCTAAACCATCTTCTTGAATTAAATGTTTAGTCAAATGTTAATCCATTCTTCGACAAGTACCACACTTAATACTTGTAGCATCTCTGGGCACACCGGGCGAACTCTAATAAGTTTTACCAAAACATGCAAAATTGGATTCATATCAGGACTCATCGCGGGCCATTCCAAAATTCCAACATAATTTCACAGTTTTGTACCTCAGTGTATATAGTCGCGACTCGGATCTTAATATAAGTGCCTTTCGTTTATTACTCTAGGCTGGTACGGGCTTATTGTTTCTTGTTCTATTTGCCGCTTCCGATGCGCATAATTCTACCTCGGCCTTTACAACCGGCGGCCAACGACCTCAAGACCTGAGCGATACTACACGCCACGGGGTGACTAGCAATGATAAACCATGATAAACGAAATCGCCTATAGCAGTAGTTAACCACTATTATGCTATACAAACTTAAGTTTCCTGACACACTTAATTATGTTCAACTACCACTTTTACAATTTGTGCGACTTAAGATTTTAGATACGTATTAATTATTTTCTCACCGGGCATGTATCTTTCTGTGCTTCCCCTGCACATAACTGTGAATCGTCCTGTATCCCATTCAATAGCTTTCTTGATGGTGCGTAAAATCCTTTACACTTTTCATGCTCTACAATAGTCAGATCCACCTCCTGTAGATGATTAGCTTGTTCGGCATGTATACCTAGTAAACCCCAACCTGTCGCTCTTACAGAGATAAATTCTGGATCCCGTTTAGTGTGAAGACAGGCTGGTCGTACATGGGCTGTATATCTAGCAGGTTTATCCAGCTCTATGAGAGCTATATCATTATACTGGCTTGAAGGTTTGTAGCTGGGATGCTTGATGCGACGTTTTATATTGAAATTCTGCGGATCTGCATCGTCAGTGTCGATTTTCAGGTTTAGATCGCCTAACCGGACATATTTAACATCGCCCCTAAAATACAACCCATCTCAAAATTTTAGTTACTAGTTTTGTATCCTTAATATATTTCAACTTACAGGGTTCTACTGATTAGACAATGCGCTGCTGTTAGAACAAACTTTTCACTAATAAGGCTCCCTCCACTGTGCCATTGAATATCGTTGGCATCGCCGTAACCCAAGGCCGCCTAAAATACTAAATATTAGTATGTTTTGGGATACATACCAATATATATATATATATAAACTTACCATGTGAGGGTATTCGCGAGGTGTGGCATCTCGTCCACCAACAGTTGCAATGACTGCTATAGGCTTCGGATATAATTCTTCACAGACTATAAAAGAGAATTTAAAAATCTTTGAAACTACTATAATTCTTAGTACTAATAGGTAACATATTGACAAATCAAGGACATTTTGTAAAAGAGTGACACTAGTTACAATTGGGAGTTTTTAAAATTTATGTTCGGACACTCGGATACACAACATTTTGCAAAACCAATTCATTAATGGGAGTACGCTGCCCAAAAATTACCTAGTGAAGACCGAGAGACAAATTATTGAACGGAGTATGTAAGTTGTGTACCATTCACTTGATATAATAGAAGAGGTTTATTATTATTAGATGTTTTTGTCTTCGATGGATTTTTCGAAAGATACTGGGCGATAAAAGATTTTGCAAAAGAACCAGTATTATGTTCAAGGATCTGAAATACAAATTCTGTTGAAAATCTCTACCACTAGCTAGAATGCAAGCATTCAACCTTCTGAACCTTCTTCTCCTTGACTGGCTAACCCGCCCAAACCGCCATAGATGCGATTCCTAACACCACACGTTCGGAACATATTCGTTTAACTGACAAAGTCGACCCCACGATTTGAGTTCGTGCAACTATGAAACTCACATCGTGAATTTGTAATTCAGGATGTGAGTTCGTAAAATATTCGGTTTATTAGGATTAAAAAACACTAGTAAACCTAAATTTCATAACTGAACGAACTCAAATCGTGAATCCGTGTTTTACGGAGCGACTTTAACAAATTACGAATATATTTGAAATGAGTGGTGTTGAGAATCGCATACCAGGGGTGTTTCTTATTGCGTTAAACCCAACAATTATACGATTTTTCATACTACTCATACTCCTCCCTAACCACTCGGACACTGAGCTGGGTTGCATTATTATATTTATTACTATATTATTTACTATATTTAAGGGCTATCAGCCGTGAGGCTTTTCCGCTGGTCAAGGGAGAAGCTCAGAGGAGTTTAATCACCCGATATTTACTTCACAGAAAACCTCTAAAAAACTGTGAAAGGTGATTCGCGAAAATTCGTTCCCCGATGGGAATCGAACTCAAGTTCCCTAATGTTCAGTACGAGACGGACGATGCCTCTAACCACTCGGCCACTGAGCTGGGTTACTATATTATTATACAACATTTTAACAATTATAATGTATTAATATATTATTTACTATTTATATACATATATTTTATTATTGCCCACAAAATCACTTACCAGCGTCACTTTTTGAAACTTTCAATCTACTCAATTGTTTCTCGCAACACACCACAGGCGTTCTCCCTTCAAAACCGCACAATTGCGGACGCTCCTGATTGCGTATCGCAATGGTGGCGGACGGGCAATTCTCGAACAACTCGCAGCCACCGGCTCGACCATTTTCCAAAAGGCATGAATTTCCTGAAATAAATTCACCAACTATTTACACAACACTAACGCCATGTAGCATAATTGAACCTCTCTCCTGGCATTTTATTGTAACCACAAGAGCTGTTACCATCAACACTAGCTCCCTCATGGTTGTAGTTGGAGGGACCTTTAGAACTTGCAATGTACTTAGTTAGCAATTGAAGCGACTATGAACCTGTATTGAGCTGGAATTCGTTTTCAAACGGGCAACGACCGCCACGGTCAAGTCGCGACTTATGTGGTATGCACCAATTGGCGAGTCTGACTGGTCGGATTTTTATTATATTCATCTGGGTCAACAAAAATAAAAAGATTTTATTAATGAGAACTGAACAAAATCTCATATGCCGAGTGCTTGCATTCTGTTTCATATTAATTAACACAAATTGTAAATAAATATACAATTTTTAATAATATTATTATATCGAAATATTTCTAATTTTATTTTGTGGCTATTTATTGAAATATTTATTGAAAATAACCCAGCTCAGTCGCAGAGTTGTTAAATGCATCTTCCGTCTCGTACAGAGCATTGGAGAGCCTTAGTTCGAACCCAATCAGAGTGAATTTTTGCGAAACACCTTTCACAGTTTTTCAGAGGGTTTTTTTTGTGAAGTTAAGGGTATCGGGTGATTAAATTCCGCTGAGCTTCTCCTTTGACCGGCGGAGAAGCCTCATGACTGATAGACCTATAAAGATAGAACGAGTTCTTTTTACTATATGAAATTTTATATTAACTTCTTTGCGTGCCCTATCCGCTGCGGATGTTGGATATTATTATGGCAATCCTGATCCCGTCTACGGCTTCTAAATAATTGGACAGACGTGAGCCTAAACCATTAGGGTAGCGGGTAGGCAATGTTCCACGATCCCGGTGGTCATAGGCCTACTTCAGGGACACGGCCCTGCCCACGCGAGTCTTGGCTCTTCTCCAAATCCTAGTACCAGGAGGAGACCATGTCCACATCCAAATATCACTCACATATTCCCCGCACAACACACCTAGCTCCTCCCACGCAGCCCTATCAACACGCAGCTCTTCGTTCTTCATGCTCCCTCTGCTAGCCCTAAACAACACCAGTTGTTGTTCATCAGCATATTCTACTTTCTCCTTCAAATGCCAATGAATTCATTCTTTAACTTCCAGAGAACCAGATTGAGATAATTAAAACTCCTGTTATTGATTTAGTATTGAATGAGGCCATGATGTTTTTGCCCTCGGGATATTCCTGCTATATAGATAAATAATTCTTAATTCGCTTCACAACAAAGCTATGTCTATGTATATTATTTAGTTATTAGTGTGAAGGTATTCACCAGAGGTGGACATGATGTTGGCGCAATAAAACGCAGTAAATTTAAACCATAAACCGAAATTATGATTATGTAAGCATAGTAGAAAACCTATTAGCTCACGTGATATGACTGGACCTGAAGTGACTCAATTGAAATGACTGAGTGTGAAATCATTAATCTAGTCCTTCAAAACATCTCGCCTTTGGGCTACCTAGAACCAGTTTTATTGGTACCACTTTATGTAATTCCTTCATCCAGTTGGTACGGTCTGTGTTTCTGATTGCCTCTTGTCTAGGTATCTACTGTACTGTACAGCTTTCTCGGTCCATCTAGGAGCTATGGTTCTTGATAAATGTCCTGCCCGGTGTAAATATCAAAAAATGCTCTAGTTAGCTCTATTTAATTAGAAACGTTTAGGTTGATCATATGGGATTTATTTCATTACAAATAGGAAATATAAGGTTTTTTATTCATTGTACCATAAGTATAAAGTAATTTAATGGGGCCAAACAATCGATTCAATCCAATTAATATAGTGGAATACTCTGGTATAGACACCGGGAGTGCGGGTGATGCCACAAGCCTTTCCAAAAGAAGTGATTCCTATGACGGTGTAACCATAATACCGACCGTCAGTGCGTTGTTGTAATGGACCTCCCGAATCACCCTGTGAATAAATGCTGTATATAAACACGAGCAATAGTACAAAAGAGGGGAAGACATTCAGGAAAAAAACTAATTAGCATTGTTATAAAGGTGAGTCGAGGAAGTACTGAGATCAAGGGTGAGTTGAAAGCAATATTTAAGAAATTGTGGACTTTATGATACAAATGAAAATACATGCCGAATTAAAGTCATAACTAGCATGAAACGGTACTAGATGGATACGTTTACTTCAAGTATATGGATATATACTTGAAGTAAACGTAAATAAAATCAAATAAATGATTTTTATATAACAGATACGACAAATCGCGACGTGAAAATTTACACATGAAATTGAAAGGGTGACTACATTTAAATATTTGGGTTTACATTTATGGAGAGTGCCTTATATTAGGAGCATATCAGCAGAAATATGTATAGGAACCCATCTCAGTGGTATAGTGGGTAGGGACGCTATTCGTCTGGTAATGAGCATAGGAGAAGGAGAGCTCAAGCCTGCTGTGGGTGAAATTTCACAAATCCCCTTTCACAGTTTTACAGAGGGTTTCAGTGAAGTTAAGAGACATACCGAGTGATTACACACCTCTATGCTTGTAGCTATGCAATCTCTCGGTATTTATCTTAACTGCATAGAAACCCTCTGCAAAACTGTGAAAGGTGATTCGTGAAATTTCGCCCACAACGGGGTAAATTCCAGCGGAAAAGGCCTTGAGCTGATAGTTATAAAGATTGAAGTTCCTTTTTATATATAGGACTAGGGTAGCAGTAGATAGAATACGAAACGGGTGGATTATGAAATGTGGGGTAAAAATTAGAACACTGCTTGCCATTTGGGATGTATACGTGCGATTTGTCTTCTTATAGCAAACAAAATTATGGATAGTGAATGTGGAGAAGCAGATAGAAAGACTGCAAACGCAGTATCTAAAGAGGGTTTGGGGTTGGAGAAATCAACACCAGTATTTAGTACCGCAAGAATATAATAGAATGGAAATAGATGACAGCAACGAGGACAGTGAAGTCTGATAGTGTAGTGGCATATGAGGATTTAGTAGAAGAGATAATAAGAAAATATCAGTATGCTCGAAATACTGAACGTTATTATGTAGAGGTTCAAATCCCACCCACTGAAGCAAAATATGAGTGTAACGCAAATCCGGTCCGCTAAAGTCCTAGTTTCCTAGTAAGCGGTGTCGATGAAAACGGCCGTTTTTGACGTTATTTACACATTACAAGATACGTTTTAAGTACATGTAATTAAATAACTCACATGATTCGAGTGTAATTACTGACATTTCCCCAATGCTTTGAAAGTATACCGCTCTCTGGATTGCCAGATTTTGAAGAAATGTGTGACGTCAAAATGACGTTACATACGGCCGCTTTTGTCGACACCGCTTCCTAGGAAATTAAGGCTTAAGCCAATGTTGAGATACAGTTGCCATGTCGACGCCGCCAATGTTATGGAAAATCACCTCTGGATACCAATTGTTGGCCTAGTAGAACGTCGTCGGAAGAAAGGGAAGAATAGGAAGCGTCCCTACTACAACCTCAATAACTGAAGACTAAAACTAAATGTTATTGATATTTTACGAAGTTGTGGATGTTGAAGAACCCATGGTATGGGTGAAGACTGAGTGATGTGTGTGGCTTCCAAGCTGCCCTGCGTTGTCTCTCCTGAAGGTGCTGTTGCCACTCCTCGTCTTCTGTATGTTTCTATGTTCGCCTGCTGGCCTTTTCTTAATATCGTCCTAATCACTTTCTAAGCGATTCGTAATGACTAGCTGGGTGTATAGGTCAGTAAGGGATCGCTATTACTTAACGGCCACTTGGCTTATTTGCCCGCCCAATCGGACGTCAATTAAGTGTATACACAGCAAGACGTTGGACGCAAGAATGGAAGCTTTTGCTAAAATAGAGGCTGGCGGAAGTAGAACATCATCTTGGGGAAAAAAGATAATCGGCAATAGGTATAGCCTACAATATTAAGAAATATAGGTATACAATAGTCTACTGCCGTACCCAACGAGATATTTTAATAGAGTAGATTTGTATATGTATGCTAGATTCAGGTGATAACGTGGGGAAAGGGGAAAAGGAAACAAATACTAGAGGATTGAAGTATAAATCATATAGATTTTGTGATGTCTGAAAGATATGTGGAATCACTGGTTTATGGAATATAAGAAAATATAAATATAAGTGTTTAACAAATGGATAATAATTAGTGGATGGAAGAGGGTGGGGTTGGGCTTGAATTGATGAAGACGGCAAAGCAACTGCATGGATTGTATTTAAGTTAGGTTAACTATTATTTTAAATGTGTATTCAAGTATTCAAGTATTCAAGTATTCAAGTATTCAAGTATTCAAGTATTCAAGTATTCAAGTATTCAAGTATTCAAGTATTCAAGTATTCAAGTATTCAAGTATTCAAGTATTCAAGTATTCAAGTATTCAAGTATTCAAGTATTCAAGTATTCAAGTATTCAAGTATTCAAGTATTCAAGTATTCAAGTATTCAAGTATTCAAGTATTCAAGTATTCAAGTATTCAAGTATTCAAGTATTCAAGTATTCAAGTATTCAAGTATTCAAGTATTCAAGTATTCAAGTATTCAAGTATTCAAGTATTCAAGTATTCAAGTATTCAAGTATTCAAGTATTCAAGTATTCAAGTATTCAAGTATTCAAGTATTCAAGTATTCAAGTATTCAAGTATTCAAGTATTCAAGTATTCAAGTATTCAAGTATTCAAGTGTTCAAGTATTCAAGTATTCAAGTATTCAAGTATTCAAGTATTCAAGTATTCAAGTATTCAAGTATTCAAGTATTCAAGTATTCAAGTATTCAAGTATTCAAGTATTCAAGTATTCAAGTATTCAAGTATTCAAGTATTCAAGTATTCAAGTATTCAAGTATTCAAGTATTCAAGTATTCAAGTATTCAAGTATTCAAGTATTCAAGTATTCAACTATTGAACTATTGAACTATTCAACTATTCAACTATTCAACGATTCAACGATTCAACTATTCAACTATTCAGCTATTCAACTATTCAACTATTCAAGTATTCAAGAGGATTGACAATCGATTAGTATCTAGCATATGAAGATAATGCGAATTTGTAATAAGCGCGAGTATTTTTATTACTAGTTTCAACTCGACTAAAGCTGCGAACTACTATACAATTGGAATTGATGGAATGAGTTACCAAATTTTGTATTAATATCTTCATGTGTATAAATGGTAATCTCACCTGGCACGTATCCTTTCCAGCCTCTCCGGCACATAACTGTGAATCGTCCTGTATTCCATTCAAAAGCCTTCTTGTCGGTGCGTAGAATCCTTTACACTTTTCACGGTCCACAATAGTCAAAAATACCTCCTGTAGATGATTAGCTTGTTCCGCATGTATGCCTAATAAACCCCAACCTGTCGCTTTTACATAGATATATTCTGGCTCTCGTTTAGTGTGAAGACATGCCGGTCGTACATGTTCTGTAAATTTAGCAGGCCTATCCAGCTCAATAAGAGCTATATCATTGTATTGGCTTGCTGCTGTGTAGCTTGGATGCTTGATGCGACGTTTGATATTAAAATTCTGCGGGGCTGCATCATCAGTGTCGATTTTTAAGTTTAGATCACCTAGCCGGACATATTTTACATCACCCCTAAAATAACAAAGAGTAAAAAATGCGGTTAACACATCCATTCTTAATTTTGTGCACTTGTATCAAATGCCTTAGTATTAATGCATAAAACTTATATTCTATATACTTACAATGTTCTACTTATGAGGCAATGCGCTGCTGTTAGAACAAACTTTTCACTAACAAGGCTCCCTCCGCAGTGCCACTGTGTATCGTTGGCATCGCCATAACCCAATGCCGCCTAAAATTGTAAATATTAGTATATTCTGAGATGTATATACCGCAAACATACCATATGAGGGTATTCGCGAGCTGGGGAATTTTGTCCACCAACAGATGCATAGAGTCCCGGAGGAGGCTTTGGATATAATTCATCACAGACTGCAAATTACAAATTAAAGTAATATAAAATATTCCAACTCATAATACTAATTGAAGAATGATTGCTGACGTTCCGGGCTAATATTATCAATTTGGTGTTTTTATTTCTCACGTTTTTCTAGTTACTCCTGATTACAAATAGGTGTTTTGTTTATTTACGTTCACGACCGTTTGTAATCGTATGTATATTCAAGTCCAAAATCGCAACTGACTGTCCTGAAAACTTAAGGTGGAGTTATGGGGTTTGAAAATTCCGAAATCCCGAAATAAAATACGTAACTGTGGAATCAGTAGTATTAGTTTTTACTGTATTTATTGCAATTCTTTAACTGCGTGTTAGGGCTTGATACATCAGAGCTGTTTTCGGTTAATAAAATTACTGAAATTTACGGTGATATTTTCACATTCACTTTTATTTTTCGAGTTACTCGTGGTTACAAATAGGTGTTTTGCTAATTTATCTTCACGACCGTTTGTAATTGTATGTATATTCAAGTCCAAAATCACAACTGACTATCCTAAAAGCTTAAGGTGGAGTTTGAAAATTCCGAAATCCCGAAATAAAATACATAACTGTGCGATCAGTAGTATTAGTTTTTACTGTATTTATTGCAATTCTGTAACTGCGTGTTAGGGCTTGATACATCAGAGCTGTTTTCGGTTATCACTGTATGCTGCTGTGGGCTTATTGTCTCTTGTTCTATTTGTCGTACAAGTCGCCCCCGATGAGCACAATTCTATCTCGTCCCTTACAACCGGCCGCACGACCACAAATCGAACGCCACGGGGTTAGTAATGTTAAACGAAAGCACCTCAGAATATCCTCCCTGAGTTTTCCAAAGCGCCGTTAATTGTAACGACGAATAGTACTCGGGCATGGATTCGAACTCGGACCGCCCGTTGATTGATTCTATAATCAAAAATAACGAAAATCTCGATAGCGAAATATGTTTGATCACATGGGATTTGTTTAGCATAATTGTATTTTCTATGCGGTGTTTCACGTTTGCACGTAAATGATTTGAATGACAATCGAAGAACAAATTCGTTTTCAACAATATCTGGAAATTGTCAATCTTCTTCTTCTTCTTCGTTTTCTCTCTTTTCAGCGAGGTCGTGATTATGGTTTACTCTTTTGCTGTCGCTCTTCGTACAATATCCCGCCATCTTTCTCTGTATCCGGATTCCTTTGTTGCTTGTGTTATCGTGCTGTTGGTTGTTGCCTTGATAGTGTCGCTCCACCTCATCGGCGATCTTCCTCTTGGTCTTATTCCTTCCATTTTCTCCTGCATCGCCAGTTATTCTAGGTTGTTATCATCTCTTCAATTGACGTGGCCGAAGAATTTAAGGATTTTAGTAAAGACAATCTGCGACAGTCGCTGGGGTTCATTTATTTCTTTATTAATAGATACGTTAGTTGTGTGAGCTGCCCACGGGACACATAGTATTCGCCTCCAGCACCACATCTCACATTCATCCATTTTTCGTCTATCCTGTTTTTTAATTGTCCAAGATTTGGAACCATATAGTAGTACTGAGAATGCCAGTGTTTTTATTATTTGTTTTTTAGTGTTTAGAGTTATATCACTATCCATCCATGTTCTTTGAAGTTCTCTTACGGTTCGTCTGGCCATTTCATATCTTCTGTTTATTTCTTTGGTGCAATCACCATCGTTTGTAATGAATACTCCTAGGTATATATATATATATATATATATATATATATATATATATATATATATACGCCGTTTATGATACTATTTTTAATTATTTCTGACCTTCTCGTGTTGTTTTGCTAGTCCTTACTTACGTACTAGCCGCATGGCATTTACTAGTTTTTAAAAATTTTATTTTGTAACGTCAACTACCTCTTTTTAATCTTTTAATCATTTTAATCATATCAATTAGCCTAAGTTTTAACTAGTCTGGTTTTTTTAAAAAGAATGTGATGCGTAAAGTGTGTTTTGATGTGTAACGTTGTACAGTATTTTTATTAACTTTATGTACATGTAAGTTTTATTCAATTCTTATCTACATATGTCTTGTACTACAGTCATCTGGGACATACAATGAGGCTCTAACATTTACCAAGTCTCCTTGCTTCTAGGCCCTGATAATGGTGGCACTGGCTGGCGAAACGTTGGCACGTAACATAATACACGGGAACCACACAAGATATAGGCTTTAATTATCTCTCCTGGCCTTTGGTTTCCAGTATTCCCCTTTTGGACTTCTACCCGTCATCCACATTATACCCTTAATAGTCCGTCAATCTACTTGCTATATATATATATGTATGTATATATATATATATATATATATATATATATATATATATATATATTGGCCTGACGACCTCGTATCCATCTATATGTGTTATGTCTGCATTATTTTTGTAGCCTCTGTCTATAATCATGATTTTCGTCTTGCTCATGTTGATTTCCAGTTCATAGTTCTCACTTTCTGTTTTCAATTTCTGCACCAGGCCTGTAAGTTCTTCTGCAGTTGATGCTAGCAGGATAGTGTCGTCGGCATAGCGCAGATTGTTTATGGATGTTCCTCCTATAACTATACCTCCATTCCAGTTTTCTAGAACTCTCCGCATTATGTATTCTCTGTATATATTGAAGAGGATTGGCGAAAGTATACATCCTTGTCTCGCTCTTTTTTTGTTGTTGCATGGATTTGAGAGGTGTTTATCTATTCTTACTCTTGCCTTACTATTTTTGTATAGTTGTTGTATTAATGAGCTTAGATGAGGGGGGACTCCCATTTCGCGTAGTATGGTCCAGAGTTTTTTGCATTTCATACTGTCAAAGGCTTTACGATAGTCAACGCAGCACATGTAAATTAGTTTATTTATTTCTCGGGCTTTCTCAATGACCCTTCTTACGTTGGAAATTTGTTCACGAGTACCTCTTCCTTTGACAAATCCAGCTTGTTGGGGTGGTATTTGCCACAGCAGGAATGATTTTAGTCTTTCATTAATAATTTTGAGGAAGATCTTGCTGGCATGTGACATTATTGCAAACATGCGATAGTTCTCGCATTTCTCTTTGCAGCCTTTTTTGTGTAATGGTATGAATACCGATTCTACCCAGTCATCCGGCCATTGTCCGGTTGCCCATATTCCCTTGTATATTTTATGTAGTATGTGGACACCACTTTCTCCCATTGCTTTAATGATTTCAGTTGTGATGTTATCTGCTCCTGGAGATTTTAGGGGCTTGTGTTTTTTATGGCATCCCTTATTTCCTCCTTTAGGATAGTTGGTTCTTCCTGTATGTCTTGTTGTTTATAGTCTGTTATTTCGTGATCATTGAATAGTTCTTCACAGTATTCTTTTCATACTTCCAGTGCTTCGTTTATGTTTGTTATTTTTTCGCCTTCATTATTTCTGATGGTCCATGATCGAGGCGTGTGTCGTTTATTTATTGATTTTACTAATTTATAAAGATCTTTTGTGTTATTATTTTTATTTTTATTAGGTGTGTGTTTTTATTCTTTCTGCAACATCTTTGTATAGTTCTGCTGATTTCGGTGTATTTGATCTGTTTTTGTTTTGTATCTATACCACTTGCCCTTGGATCTCTTCTTACTTGTACTATTTCCGTAGTTAGATCCGTTATCCAGTGTTGGCGCTTTTCTGTTGTTTGTTTCTCTTTAGATTCTTTGATCGTTTCTTCGATGCCCATTTTGGTGGGTTGCCATATTTTATCTGGTGTCTTGTTGCGTAGGTGGATTATCGAGTTTGGCCGCAGTTTTTCTTCAAATATTCTTTCATTGCTAATTTGTAGCCTGGGTTCTGTTGTTCTTCTTTGTGGTACCCTCAGTTTTAGTTTGAAGCGAGCTGTGAGAAGTTTATGATCGCTGCCACATTCTGCTCCAGGGAGGGTTTTTGTGCTTCGTATAGACTTTCTCCATCGAGTGCCTTTCAGTATGTAGTCTATCTGGTTTCTACATCGATCGCCCGGCGATTGCCAGTATTATAATCGTCGAATGTGTTGTTGATGCACTGTGTTCGCTATTGTTAGTCCATTACCAGCACAAAAGTTTAATAGCATTTCTCCACTTTCGTTTCTCGTCCCTATACCGTATTTTCCTGCGATATGTCTTAAGTGGTTATCTTCGTTTGTATCTCCAACCTTCTCATTAAAATCTCCTATTATAATAGTTATTTCTCTATGTGGGATTTTCTGTAATGTTGATTCAAGTTCTCTGTAAATCTGTTCAATTTCTTCATCGTTTGAGTCGCTGGTAGGTGAGTTAATCCAAGTATACTCACCTACCAGCGATTTAAGTTAACAGGTTTCGAGTGTATTTTGATGTCATTGATGGGATTATATCCCATTAAGCTTTTTCCTATTGATGATGTCATTATTATTGCTACTCCATTTCATTTTCTGAAAATACTATTGTGTTGCCATTTGTTGTCGTTATGAGGCCATTTCCTTTCCAGTGTGTCTCGAATATTCCTGTAATATCTATATTATATCTTTTCAGTTCTATTTCCATTATGTATGTTCGGTTTGCAAGAGTCCTCGCACATTCCAGGTGTCGATATTGGTATTGTCTAGGTCTCTATTACCATTGTATTTAGCTTTTCTCAAGGCCATCCCCCCGGATATCCGATTGGGGGATTGTCTACGGAAAATTTATCTTTGAATAAAGCCATTTAATTTTCATGGGAAGGTAGTTATTGAGGTGGGTTCCCGTCGCCTTCCTCAATTTGGTGTTATCAGGGATTTAGTCCTGTGTTTTATGTCAACAAAAAAATATTATTGAAAATGTTGAAAACAAATTTGTTCCTCGATTAGCTCATTGTCTGTAAATGGTGCACAGTTTGAGCATTTACTTTAGTTTTTTATTGTTTAATTAAATATTATTTCGCGTTTTGTGTTTTGTTCAGTCTCACATTTGAAATGATTTTTCTCGGAAATTTCATCATGTGACCTATACTATAATACACATCGCAGAAAAATAATTCCTTTCAGAATCCGGAATAGAAAAATGGGGTTCTCATTTAAAACAAAAATGTCGATTACGTCATTGTTCATTCAAAAATGGTCGAAAAAAATTGACACTTTCATTAAAAGTTGGCAATTTAATAGTGTCCGAGCAATTTTTGCAATAATCATAAATAAAGGTTTTACTGAATTTGTTCCATATCTTTGGGGCAGCCTCTATAAGCTACTATTGAAGATACAGAGATCGGAGCAATGATAATCCCACAAAGTTCAAAATATTTATACAAACATATTTCGCATAATTGGTTATAATTTAGGCCACGCTGGTAGAGGAAACGACTTAAACTCATTTATAATAGGGCCGTATCTAGATAAAAAAAATGGGGGGGTTTAAAGAATCGCAGACAAATAATTTATAAGGAAACGAAGTAAACGCATTCTGTTTTATACTTTACATAACATTTCGGTTACGACCCTGGTTGGTTGTAACTGATTATAAATAGGGTTTATTTGATTTGAATCGGATCTATCGACTTAGAAACATATTATAGTATATTATAGTAGTAATTATAACAGCTTGTATTATATTATTAATAATAATAGCTACGTTTATGCAAATGAGGCGCTAGGACCAACGGCTATCTACTATATAGAAAACATATTTGAGAATTATAATAAAAAGTGTTTACGCTATTTCAAGGTGATTCGGTTAAATCCCTAAGGTGAATTTTCTGTTACTTTAAAATTAATACCTGGCAATTAAAGTCTTCTGAGCTTCCCATATTTATAATGGAATAACTCTTGCACTGAAATTCCTTTTAATAAATTCATATATCATTTATGATATATCATCGCAATACCACACATCTAAATTTTATTCGAGGTCGACAAGAGAGAGAAAAACTGATTATAAAATATTTATTTGTGTAATTAAATTGCTCTTGGTTCAAATAAATAAAATATAAAACTGATAAGTTGCTGTCAGAGTAAACTTACTCTAATAAAGTTTTTCTCGCTCCTGTCAACCTCGAATAAAATTTTAGATATATATATATATATATATATATATATTTATAAATAGGTTTTATTAATTATTATAAATAAAAATTATCATACATTTTATTATGAAACAATTTTTGGAATAAATAACTGACCTGCATCACTTTTTGAAACTTTCAAATGAGTCAATTGTTTCTCGCAGCATACCACAGGTATTCTCCCTTCAAAACCACACAATTTCGGTCGTTCCCCGTTGCGTATGGCAATGGTTGCGGAGGAACAGTTCTCAAACAACTCGCACCGACCGGCTCGGCCATTTTCCAAAATACAGGGATTTTCTAAAATATATTCAACTTATTTTCACATCACTAAACTTATGTAGTAGCGACCTCTCTGCTGGCAACTTGTTAAAACTATGAGTGTCTTCAGCAGCAATACTAGCTCTCTCATGGTTACAGTTCAAGGGACTTTAAAATTCACAAAGCAATCAGATTGCAGATGAACCCACTATGAACCGTGAGTTGTCGAACGGATGACGACCGACCAGTCGCGACTTAAATGTGATATGGGCCGATTGGCAAAGGCTAACGGGTCTGAATTTAATTATACTGACCTGGGTTAATAACAACAAAAACACTGTTTTATTTATACGAACTAAAGAATTATTGTGGCCAGTGCACATAACTTTATCATACTCGTATAGGATAGCTGGCGTTACTGAGCCTCCCCCTCCCCTTTATTTCAATAACAACTACAATTTAGGTAGTTATGATTGTTATTCTTTTATATATATATATATATATATATATATATATATATATATATATATATATATATATATATATATATATATATATAACAAAGTCAATGTTTTAAAGCCTACCGTTTTATCATTTACGTTATTTGTGAGAAAGTAGAGTCGTGGTCGTTATTTTTACAATGTTGTAGTGGGCTGGGAAATGGGTATGATAAATCAAAATTAACTAGAGACTATATTAATTGTCTTTTCTTTCCACTCTTTTCACTCTCCGGTGGGACTTGAACCCACGTCTCCGGCTATCGCGGATATAAGAACATCTCACGCGCTATCCACTACCACCCTCCGTGGCGCAGTTGGTAGCGCGACGGCCGCGATAGCCGGAGACGTGGGTTCAAGTCCCACCGGAGAGTGAAATTTTTGAGAAATTATTATATATATATATATATATATATATATATATTCACCACATTACATAGAATTGAATACATTGATTTTACTAATTGGGTTAGTTAGGTGTTGTAAAAGGCTGGGGTCTTTCTGCCTGGGATTTTATAATTCTATCCCCCGTATTCACCGACATTCCATAAATCTATCAATAGCTATTGAACCCATACGTATTCGTTGTTATAGCAACAATATATACATTATTTAGGGAATGTAGTTCTTTAGATTCTCTCTATTGGAAACTCTGAATAATTAAACAAAAGGTGTCATCAAAGCTTCAATCGTAAGCGCTACTCAAGGTGTTTTGGCATATTCTGTCAC
Organism: Lordithon lunulatus; assembly: GCA_963942505.1. Classification (NCBI taxonomy): domain Eukaryota; kingdom Metazoa; phylum Arthropoda; class Insecta; order Coleoptera; family Staphylinidae; genus Lordithon; species Lordithon lunulatus. The sequence continues at coordinate 50,978,313 of OZ012669.1, forward strand.
AATGACGTTGGCAAGTTATCCATTCAATAGCTTATGGGGCCTATAAAGTTTATGGGATATTGGTGAATATGGACATATGTGTATTTATTATATATTTAGTCCACTGTTAATATTTACGTTGATTTTCTGAATGTTTTAATTGTAGGCGACTCGTTTACGCCTCAACTAATATTAAGACGACCTTCTCGGAATGCCGTCGCCAAAACTTGTTTCTTATACAGTTTATTGTATCATGGTAATAAATATCTTAACAAACATTTTATTCCAGACAAACATATTCTTATTTTATTATCAAAACAACATCACTTCTAATATTTTAATATGAATATAGGTATAATTACAAATATGTTTGTGCTGCTGAATGAATAATGTGATATTATTGCAAATTATTTCTTATACAGTTTATTGTATTATGGTAATAAATATCTTAACAAACATTTTATTCCAGACAAACATATTCTTATTTTATTATCAAAACAACATTACTTCTAATATTTTAATATGAATATAAGTATAATTACTAATATTTTTGTCCTGCTAATAAATAATGGAATAATGTGATATTATTGATTATTGTTTCTTATACAGTTTATTGTATCATGGTAATAAATATCTTAACAAACATTTTATTCCAGACAAACATATTCTTATTTTATTATGAAAACAACATCACTTATATATTTTAATATGAATATAAGTATAATTACTAATATTTTTGTCCTGCTAAAGGAATAATGTGATATTATTGCATATTGTTTCTTATACAGTTTATTGTATCATGGTAATAAATATCTTAACAAACATTTTATTCCAGACAAACATATTCTTATTTTATTATCAAAACAACATCACTTCTAATATTTTAATATGAATATAAGTATAATTACTAATATTTTTGTCCTGCTAAATGAATAATGTGATATTATTGCATATTGTTTCTTATACAGTTCATTGTATCATGGTAATAAATATCTTAACAAACATTTAATTCCAGACAAACATATTCATATATTATTAACAAAATAACATCACGTCTAATATTTTAATATGAATATTAGGTAAATTACAAATATGTGTGTCCTGCTGAATGAATAATGTGATATTATTGCATATACTATAACTACTTATATTTCATGGATAATGCTGACATAAAAACATAATACATGCATGATTCATTATTTATGTAAATACTAAAAGACATTTTATTTAGTAGACCATATCAGGCATTTTCCCAGACGATAGATTCTATCCACTTGACATAATTTGAAACTCTGGTGTAAACTCCTGGAGCAGTTGTGATTAAACAAGCTTTTCCAAATGAGGTAACTCCAATGATAACATAAACATTTTTTCGTTGATCCGGTTTAATTTGTAATGGTCCACCAGAATCTCCCTAAGATAAAATCAAATAAATTTAAATATTGGATTGTTAAGATGTCTACTTTGTGATAACTCTTTTTAAAACATAAATAAAACGAGATTTATTTTACAAAACATATAAGTGTGATAAAAATATTATTATCCAACAGAGGACACTACCCGGTAATCCTGATGGCATGAGCTGGTTGACGGTTATTACCACATGGGTGTGCAGTATTAATCAATGTGATGCCGCTAGATGGCCTTTAACTTTTCTCCTAGTGGGATAAGTTGCATGATATTTATTTTATTTTTATTATCACACTTTAGTTACACTTTGCATCTTGTTTCAGCTCTAGCTCTAGCCATGTTCGAGCTCCTCCGGGACTTCAAGTCATCGGAGGATCTTGAAAATGGCTAGAGTTTAGCCGAAACTAGTTGCAAAGTGTAATTAAAGTGTGATAAAAAAAGTAAAAATCGTTGTATTTATCCTTTAAAATAAATTTAGTTTCGATGAACGTCTTAATTTAATAAACAGTTTTATTTCATATTACCGCCCCCTTAAATGCATAGTTAGTTTAAAAAAAAATATATATTTTTATTTATATTATTTAATTTAAGCAGAATTAATTTTTATTTTAATAGTGTAAAGGTCGTTTTAGACAAGACAATTTCTTGACTCAAAAGTATGCGAGACAATCTAAATTGTCTCGTATTATACAGCAAATTATTTAAAATATTGAATTGGATGGTAAATATAACGCGTTCTATTTTTCAAGGACAAATTGTATGGGAGGAGGATATATGAATTCATTTATTCATACAACAACTGTTGATCTAAGAAATTGTCTTGTCTAAAACGACCTTAAGCAAAAGTACATTTTTTATTTTTTATTATTGTTATTATTAACACTTGATTCCGAACGTATTGTTGATCATAAAGAAGCATCTGGGTTGCTTTTAAAGGATCGAAAATATTTTTATATAGTATACAATCATAAAGAAACTCTTTGTTGCCACTAATTTTAGATAATTAGAGTATGGGAGTTATTTGGCTACCATAATCATATGAGAATCTTAAAGATATTATTAGAGTATACAATGAGATCGCCCATATGCTGTTAATTTGAGAGAGGAGCAGTATACATTTATTTGACACCCAATATACAAGTTTTACCTGACAAGTATCTTGTTTCCTTCCAGCTGCACAAAGCTGCGAGTCCTCTATAATCCCCTGAGGCAATTTAAGCGCAGTCTCGCTATAGAAATTCTTGCAATCTGCATGAGATGATTCACTTAATGTAAGTTTTTGCAAATGGTCAGCGAGTGGCCCATGTACACTCAACCGCCCCCATCCTATCGCCGTCACAGTGTCAGGATTTGGTATAACTTTAGTGTTTTGAATACAAGCCGGATGGACGTATTCATTAAATTTAGCTGGACGATCGAGTTCCAAAAGAGCTATATCGTTATATTGCAGTGAGAACTTATAGGAAGGATGCTTGATTCTTCTAACCACTTCAAAATCCTGAGGGAGTGCATCATCGCTCGTTGCTCGTAGATTTAAATCGCCCAAGCGGACAAATTTAACTTCACCACTGAAACAAAGATTATAAATATGTTAGCGATTACTTAACGAAAGCCTTATAAAGATTTTTTAGACTTGAACTAACAATCCGGCATTTTCAGCCACGGGTTTGAAATCACAGCGACCGTGAGTCCCACCGGTGTGATCATTTTTCAGATATATTAATTGGAATTTAAAATTCTGTCTGATTTGTCACACAGAAATCTGATCATCATCATTAATCAACCACTTGATTTCACTGCTGGATATAGTGCTTCTCTAAACTTAACCAACGTTTTCTATTTTGGGCAACTTGTACCCAATTTGGTACCATTCGCTTTATATTATCTGTCAAGAAATCTGATAAATTATAATTATACGTCTATAAGGCACCTTACACGATCAATATTACTGTCAATATTTTAGAATGATGACAGTATCACTGTACGATAATATGTTTAAAATGTTCATTATTTTAAAATGTTGCCAGTATTACTCATCGTGTAAGGTATAGTAATGTTGTAATGAAGAGAATACTGATCTTTATCCGGATAATTGATTACTTCATAAATATAAAAGGAGGATTGAAGCAAATATTGACAGTACTAGGATTGACAGTATTATTGACCGTGTAAGGTGCATTTATATGGGAAAGTTTGACGACCAATAAGGTGTCACCCATAAAATTCACATTTTGCACCTATACCTACATCAGGTTTGCTGTACCTGAAGTATACTCAAGCTAATTTGAAGTAGAACTAATTGTAATAGTAGTTACAGCATTCTGTGCCTGCCTACCGAACTTCGATCCTTTTGTTGTATGATGGTGTATGTGTATATAAATGTTATCACCTTAAGTGTTCTAAAGTATCATTAATGGTATTAATGGTACTACCTTGGCCGGGCCGCGCTAGAACTAATATTTGTATGCTTTTTTTTCTATCTTCTCTTTTAATTATCATTCCTTTTTTACAGTATTACTTTTATCTTCTTCTTGCAGTGCATCTCCTATCGGAGGTTTGCTATCATCACAGCCATCCGAACCTTATTGGTTGCTGCTCGAAATAATTGAGTGTTATTGCATCCACACCAGTCCCTTAGATTTTTAAGTCAGGACATTCGGCGTCTTCCGATGTTCCTTCATCTTTCCTTGTACTATCAATTGTAGCAGCGCGTAATTGGGTCCTCTCATTATGTGGCCTAGGTATTGTAACTTTCTCTTCTTTATGGTGTGAATTATTTCCAGTTCTTTTTGCATATTATTTAAGACGTCAGTGTTAGTTACCTTATCTGTCCATGGAATACGCCACATTCTCCGGTAACAACACATTTAGAAGGCATTTAGTTTGTCTAAGTGATTCTTCTTAAGAGTCCAAGCTTCAACTCCATACAGTAATGTAGAAAAGACTTAGCACCGTAGCATTCTTGTTCTAGGTTCTAGGCTTATATCCCTACTAGTGAAGAGCCTTTTCATTTTCACAAATATTGATCTCGCTATTTCAATCCTTGTTTTAATTTCTTTTGTTTGGTTACCCGATTGATCTATCCAGGTTTCAAGGTATCTATACGTCTGCACATTTTCTATGGCGGCGTTCGCTACTCAGGTTTATCTGATTTTGATTCGGCGAGGATTTTGTAATTAACATTAACTAAGTTTTATTAAAAATTATTCTTAGTCCGTACTCACGACATCGATTGTTTAGTTTTGCTAGAAGGTACGTCTCTAAGGCTACTTGCGAACAAAACCGTGTCATCCGCATATCTGATGTTGTTCACAATTTCTCCATTTATTACCACTCCTATTTATTCTTCTTCCAATGATATAGCTTCGCTATAGAGGTTAAATAGAGGTGGCGAAAGAATACAGTCTGATCTCCATTTCTTCTGCTAGCTGTTTTTCTACTTTTGCTTTAGCTGTTTGACCCCAGAATAAGTTGGAGATTATTCACGTTATCCGAGTCTATGTTTTTACTCAGGAGTAGTTGATGTAATTTATTATGTTTTACCCTATCAATAGCTTTTTCGAAATCTGTATAACACGCAAACAGGTCCTGATTCATCCTGATTCATATCTAGACATCTTTGGAAAAGAATATTGCTCCCATAGAGCGCCTCTCTTGTCCCCAGTCCCGCACGGAAGCGAAACTGCGTGTTTTTAATATCTTCTTCGAGTTTTCTGTATCTTCTCTTATGGATGATTTGCAAGAACATTTTTAGGCTATGACTCATGAGTGCAATGGTTCGATAATCTGAGCATTCTCTTGGTATAGGTTTCTTGGAAATGAGCACGAAGGTAGACAGTAGCCATTGTTTAGGGAGTTCCCCTTTCTCGTAGATCATGTTGAATAAATCTAGCAGAATATCAATTTCAATAGATTTTAATAAGCTCTATAAGTATTTTATCGGGTCCAACTGCTTTACCAGGTTTCATAGATTTCGGGGCATATTCTATTTCTTTTCTTAATATTTTTAATTTTAAGTTGTTAATTTCTAAGATTGGGTTAGATCTTTCATCGTCAAAGAGTTCCAGGAGGTATGTTTTCCACCTCTTCAGTTTATTTTCCAAGTCAATTTTTATTTTTCCATCTTTGTCCTTGATTATATTACTAGTACCTTTGTTTTTATTTTGTTATTACTTCCTGCCATTTCTTTTATCTTTTTGCATGTTGAAACAATCATATCTCTTTTCTAGTAGTTCTATCTCCACACATTGATGAGTTAGGTATTTCTCTTTAGCTGCTATAATTCTTTTTGGCACTGTTTTATGTAGTTTCTTATATTCCTTCGCGTTGTGTTTGTTCTTCCCCCTTTCTTCCATAAGATCCATAATTTCTGTTGTTATCCAAGGTTTTTTCTTGGCATTTTTGCTCGTTAAATGATTTTTGGCTATTGTTTTTAACCTTGTTTGTATATGCTCCCATTTTTCATCCACTCTGTTTTCGTTTGTGAAACTTATGGCTCTCATACATTCGTTTATCTCTTGTTTTATTGTTAGTTGAGTTTTAGGATCTTTGAGGAGTTTCGTGTCTATGTAGTTGTTTTCACGCTTTGTTACCTTTTTCATTTTTTTCCCGAGATTTTTGTCCAGGCAGAACTCGATTAGTCGGTCGCCTCTATCATTCCCTTCTCCCATAACCGCCAGTATGTCCTTCTAATTAGTTCTTGCCTACTTTAGCATTAAAGTCCCCCATTACTAATGTCACATTATTATTTTTGATGCTTATAATAACGTCTAGTTCAGCATAAAATTCTTCCACTTCAGTTTCTTCTTTCTCTGCTGCTGGCGCATATGTTTTTATAATGTTTATAATTCCTGTGTGTGTTTTCAATTGAAGCATCATGACTAAAATTCTTAAGTATTTATATTTTTTATCTACCCGTGTTTTTTTTTGTCAAAAGTAACTGATATGTATGTATAACGATGTATAATATTCGGCACTCTTTCAACATCCGTTTAATTATGTACATTTCGAAAATACCATAATCGCCTTGAAATGGATGACATATAATATATGCATGCGATATCACATTCAAATGAGCACGAGTGATTGGTATACCAACATTAGAATTTGAATTCTAGCTGAGTTAATACTTAAACTAAGACGCCAACAAACATCAGGCGAGTTTTGCATGCGCATTTAATGGAAAACTTACATTTCTCTATGTGACATACAGTGAGCTGCTGTTAGAACAAATTTTTCGCTTATAAGGCTTCCACCACAGAACCATTGGACATCGTTGCGATTTCCATAGCCTAAAGCAGCCTGAAATAAAGTTTTAAATGTCATGAAAGATTGCCAATACTTACTAATATTATTTTACTAACAGAGGAAAGTTGCTATTTGTAGACCACTAATATTGTTAAATATTGTAGAAAATATCCTTTTTTTACAATTATATTTATACAGGGCTGTTCTTTTCACCCCATTGATTTCCAACGCATTTCAAGTGGGTACCAAGGAATGCGTATTTTTACGCAGCCCCTATTACAGCAACGGTCGTCTTAATGTCAGTGTGTTGCTGGATACTATTTAATTCAAAAGATCAGTGCAATGCACTTTGTCTTATTTTAATCCAAATCTACATCCCAGTACCTCATTTATTATGAATTTGGTTTAATTGTCAACCTAATTCAAAATAAATTGTCGCCTAAGCAACAACACCAGATATCTAAATTTTTATTCCAGGTTGACAAGAGAGTGAAATGTATATTAGAGAATATTTTACTCTAACAAAAAGTTATCTATTTTTTATTTTATGGCCTGTTTTATTTTTTTGAAACCAGTAACTTAATTACGTTTTCTCCCTCCTGTCAACCTCAAATAAAATAAAATAAAAATTAAGATGTGTAGTGTTGCTACTTGGGCGAGGAAATATAGTTGCAGTACAAACGGCAGCTCTAACTAGCAAGTTCTACAAACATACTTCCAACTAGAGGTGTACACATAACTATTCCTATCGGAATATCACCCGAGAGAATAATTAATCCTGAAATCTTTGTACACTATTTTATACTGTGTTAAAATCTTAAGTAGCCTCTAATTCTGTTTTGCATAACGATAACGCGGAATTAGGAATATTCTACTTTTAAAGGATAAATAAAATGATTTTTTACTTTGTTTTTTATCACACTGTGTGATAAAAAACAAAGTAAAAAATCGTTTTATTTATCCTTTAAAATGAATTATCACAAAGTAGACGCCTTAACAATCCAATATTATTCTACTTTTTGTGATATACCCATATCTTACCATATGAGGAAACTCTCTAACTAATGAATCGACACCACCTCCTCCTACAATTTTATCTGGAATATCTTCTACCTGAAGATACTGCCATAGATTACATTCTGAAATATAACAAATTACAGTTTTATTATATAACTAGGACAATAGCGCAAGATATTACAATCTTTAACAAATCCGATTATGATTTATGGAATCTGTTATGTTAAAATACCACTCAGATTTAATTCAAGAAAGTAAATTTTGTGTCTAATTGAAAGATTATTGAGGTTTTTTATTGAAATGAAAAAAATATTAAATTCATGAATGGGTTGATAACCAAATAAAGATAAACATCAGGGCTTGGCTGTATATAACCAGTTTAATATCATAATTTAGAGTCAATTTCCAATTTCTTATTCAAACGTCATGTTTGACAATGTTGACACATAAAGCGACGTTGCCATATGTAAGCAGAGGTACATGAAGGAATGAAAATTAAACTTAAGAACAATTTCATGAGCTACAGTTAACTCGCATACAATAAAGCCTAATAGTATATTATACAACAATTATATTACATTATTGTTGTATAATAATATGCTTTATTGTAGAAACAATTGTTAACTGTAGCTCATGCAGATTAATTACAATCAATAAAAACAGTTTAGATACATATGTTTTACTTACTTTTTTCACTAATACTTAAACTGCAACAAATATTAGGATGTTTCCCTTTAAAACCGCAAATTTTCGGTTGCAGTGTAGCTTTTGCATTGGGACAATTTCTGAATGGCATGCACGTACCATTTCGTGTATTATCTACTACACATGGTTGTCCTAAAACGTTGGAATTTAACATAATTTGGCTCTATTTACAATTATATTTACCTACCAATTTCCTGCGCATAAAGCGTTTGGATAAAATAAAGAACAAGTAAAACTATAACGTACATTTCCCAACACGTCACGAAGAACACTAAACCACATGCTGGTTTGACCAGTTAATTTACAACGACGTTTCATAAATTGCTGGATATTCAAACTTGAGTAGGAAAATATGCGCATATAAACATGTTTGCAATACAAGATTGACAGATTACTGATAAATTATTGTGATTAGTTAAAGTTTTATTATTCCATTAAAATAATCTTTTATCTTATTTTATATTGCATCAATTAATATGATTATGTTTATAAATAAACGATTACACACACATTATACACTGAATTTCTCTATAGAAACAATTTATAATTAATTCTCTTGGTTGCACGACAGGTGTTCACTAGGATCGGATGTCGCTTATATACAGATGTTATGTAATTCGGGGACAATCCATTAAGTGGTGATACAGGTGCGTTAATCTAGCAAGAATTCAATTTTTTATTGGTAAATACGTCTTCGTTTGGTAACTGGAGGACTTTTAAATTTACCAATCTCACGCACTGCTTCGGTATTGACATTTGAACGGCTTCAGGATCCAGGATCTCCCTTATTTTTTTAATTAATCTCTTCACAGTTGACGAAATTAAAACACTATTCTGATCATATTTTGTATAAAAATTTTGAACTGTGGCCGACAAACTTTCATTATTTTTGAGATATTGTTCAATAATGAAAACTTGTTGAATACTACATTTAATGTGATATTCATCTGTTTCATAGTGACTATCATCTGCCATCTCACCTCACTATTTCCTAAAATTTCGATCTTAAATGCGGTCTTATGAACCTTTCCAGCTTGATATAAACTTTGGGTATTCCAGGTTGATATCTCTTTCGTGTCCAGATATCTTTCAATTATTCTGTGTTTTTTTTTGGGTTGCTGAGTGCTATTATTATTTAGTATATTCCCAGCTCTATTCAATTATTCCGAAGTCAATTTTAGTATTGACATTCAAGTCCTTGATTTTACTAGAAAAGTTCTCGTGAATCTGTATCCCTGAGTCGTTGACAACCGTCTTGTAGTTCATTTGCTTTTAGAGCCAGTTCTAAACTATAGGGCAAATAGTACCCTATTTGCAGCCACACATTCTGGACCATACGCTGCTTTTTGTATTCACCATATCTGGCTACCTCGCCCAGTTCTGCCTGCAGATCTATGAAGTTGCCCGGAATGTGGCCCTAGGAACCATGGATGAGAGCTGGAAACCCTGTGAGGGCCAGTCAACCTGACCCATCTCCTCTCTACGATTCTTGGTGTGACCTCCGGGATTGTAAGACGCTACCTTTGCAGCGAACCTCATACATCCTCTTTAATTCTTAAAATCTGATCTAAATCTATAAACTTCAGAAATACACTTCATTCTACCAATAAAAGCCAGCCAAAGTTACATATTCAAAGCTCGTATTGTGTATGAATCATGTCAGAAAGTAAATCCGTTACATACGCCGTTTGTGGTGAAATATTCTCACCACATATGGCGTATACATATATGCTTGTTTAAAATGTGGTTTTTTACACAAAAGCTCATTTCATGACTTTGTGGAAACAAACACTAGAACTTTGCATAATATAGCACACATTGTCAATGTATGAGACTTCATTTTATATGTGCTTGAAGTTGTTTCCATTTAAAACTGCAGTAAATGATTTACTTTCTGGAATGATCCATACACAATTAGAGTTCATGTCAGCTACAAGAAATGAGTAGCTGGATGATATACGATACAAGTTTTTATTTTTAAATATATAGAATTTATTTATTTCACTGTATATTATTTGAAAAATATATGGTATTCTTTATAGTACTACCGACAGGGCCGGATAGTATATATAAATGGGACAAAGGTCTAGGTCTCGTTTTTTTTAAGGGAGTCCGTTACACAAAACAATTGTAAACAGATTAAAGTCTATCCCTATACTTAGATCAATATTTCTATTGAGGCCCCGGTAGAAACAAATGTCTAGGATCCCAAAACAGGTTAATTCGGCCCCGACTACCGACATTTTTTTTAGAGTAAAGTAGTGTTCATGTGCAGTTGTACAACCAGCTGATCCAATTGATCTTTAATTCATTGTTTGCATTTCACGCTGGTTGAGAAACTATTAATCCTTGAAATTCATTTTTTTTTTAATTTCCTATTTTCTTTTTTTGTATCTAAAAGTTATTTAAATAAGTTTCAATGAAATAATAAAGACCTCATCTTATTAGAGGTATTTTTATTTACTACAACACAGTTGAATAGATAACACGTTTATGCGAACACTGTAAAGCGTAAGTGATGATTTTAATTGTCCATAAGATTAATTTCAGTTATTTTCCCCATACGATGGATTCTATCCACTTCGCATAATTTGAAACCCTTGTGTAAACTCCTGGAGCAGTTGAGATTAAACACGCTTTTCCGAATGATGTAACTCCAACGATAACATAAACCTTTTTCTCTGGATCTGGTTTAATCTGCAACGGTCCTCCTGAATCTCCCTTCAAGAAAGCAGATTTTCATTATTCGTTTAATAAATAGCAGGATACCTTTAAACTGTTTTATGCTAAATTTATGAGCACTATTAATATTATCATACCAAGCCATATATTGAAATATGTATTAGTGTCATTTATAATAATTATTATCTTTATTATTATCTTTATTATTATCTTTATTATTATCTTTATTATTATCTTTATTATATATATAGTGAAAATAAATATCACTATTAGAAGAACGTATCGCGGTATTTGCCGGATGTGTAAAGCGAGATCTCATCCAGAGTTATCTACCACAGTGCCGAGGATTAAAATTTTATGTATGTTATTGTATTATGTATAATTTAAATTGTGAAAAATGGCAAAAACCAGGTAATGGGAAAAGTTCGGGGAAGCAATGATAAAAACGCAAGAGAAAACCAAAAACTACTTTTTAAAACCCTAAAAGATTGCAGGAAAGAAAAATGACAAGAAATGAGATACATACAACACAAACAAGAAAGAATCCTGAAAGAAAACGAAAACAAAATATTAGAAAGATGGAAAGAATATTTGGAAGAATTACTAACCTCAAATAACAACAAAGAACAAAAGACTCGAATTAGAGACAAGAACAACACAAAAGCAGATACAGAGAGTATCAAGGAACAAGAACTACTAGAAATAATAAGGGAATTAAAAATAGGAAAAGCACCAGGTCAAGACCAGATTACAGCGGAAATTATCAAGCGCCTGGGCCCGGTAGGTAAAGAAACACTACGGAAACTACCGATCGACATATGGAGCACAAATATCATACCAAAAGACTGGCAAACAGCACTAATCGTACCGATACACAAGAAAGGGGATAAGACGAAATGCTAAAATTATAGAGGCATAACTCTAATAAGTATAGGGATGAAAATATTAGAAAAGATAATAAACAAGAGAATAATATCAAGAATAGAACAGACACTAGAAGAATCGCAATGCGGTTTTAGGAAAGGAAGATCCACACAGGACAACATCTTCACAATAAAACAAATCACAGAAAAAATAACTACAAATAATATAAATACATATATAGGATTCATAGACCTAGATAAAGCGTTCGACATGATCCCAAGAATTAAATTATGGAAAATCCTGGAAGAGAGAGGTGTAAAAAGAAAGACAGTCGAATTAATACAAAACATATATAACAACAACACCCATGCAATAATACACAAGGGGCAAACATCAAGAACATTATATATATATATATATATATATATATATATATATATATATATATATATATTGGGACTTGAAATAATGAATTTTTGTAACATTATTATGATATTACTATGTGAAAATCCCGTTGTTCGCCGGGGTATGATTAATCAATTTTCAAATGAAATTTATTTAAGAAAAACAATAGAACTGATAATGAATTAATTAATTTTTAATATGTTAAAAACCGAATCCTTACTCGAACAAAATCATTCAAATCGCTTAATACTCCAATTAAATATTGAATGAAATACATAAAAGTATTACCCTTGATGGGATTCGAACCTGCGACCTCCACTTTTACACTTGACAACATAAAAGTTATAACTGATAGGTCGGTTGGCTTCAAAACATTGTCTTTGTTTTTATATTATAGTGAAGAGATAATCATTCATTCATATGAGAAACTCTGTAGTGTAGTCCTCTTAAATTCAAACCAAAGCAAACAATATGATATAATTACCAAATACTGTCAAATACAACTATACCTGACAAGTATCTTGTTTGTCCTCCCCTGCTGCACATAGCTGGGATTCTTCAACTATCCCCTTAGGCAATCTAAGAGAAGTCTTATTATAGAACTTCCTGCAGTCTGCATTCGATGATTCGCGTAATGTAAGCTTCTGTAGATGATTAGCTAGTGGCCCATGTACACTCAAGCGCCCCCATCCGGTAGCCGACATGGTGTCCCCATTACGAACTGCTTTAGTGCTTTGAATACAAGCCGGATAGACGTATTCATCAAATTCAGCTGGGCGATCGAGTTCCAAAAGAGCTATATCGTTATAATGCAGCGAAGACTTGTACAAAGGATGCTTAATTCTTCGAACCACTTCAAAATCTTGTGGGCTTGCATCTTCATCTTCAGCACGTAGATTTAAATCGCCCAATCGAACAAAATTAATTTGACCACTAAAACATACTCCTTCTACTATAGTTAATAATTTTGATAAAAAATAAAAACGATCAACCTTTACTGCATTTACTTATGAGGATGAGTTTATAATACTTTTAAAATTGAAATAGAGGAAACGATTTGTTTCATTTCCATTAAATTATGCTTTAAACATCAACTCACATTTCTCTGTGTGACATACAGTGCGCTGCTGTCAGAACAAATTTTTCACTTATAAGGCTTCCACCACAAAACCACTGCTTATCGTTAGCACTTCCATATCCTAAAGCGGCCTGTAAGAAAATGTTCAGTTTTATAAATAATTTTCGATTCACCATAAAACCCAGATTTCATCCAGAAATCACAGGTATCTACCTTTTTACCTATTGTTATTGAAAATAAATCTAGAAATTAGAAAAATATATCGCGGTATTTGGCTGATGAATAAAGCCAGATCTCATCCAGAAATGAGAGGTATTAGTATCTTTCTGAAAATGAGTGGAGTGAGACAGCCCAGAATTGCATTTTTGCACTACATTTTCGATATTTGGCTTGGTATTACAATATTAATATTGCGTGTAAATTGGGCATTTCGCTACGTTACTTCTACTACGATTAAGCCCTGGCAGAGCAGTCGCTTAAAAAAGGCCGCTTTTGTCGTCACAAAAATAATTTTACGTGTATATAAACGAATATGGTTCCCACTAAAGAGTAACACCTCAATGTACTGCAAAGACGCACTGAATTGTGATGAAAAATTGTTTTTTTTATTGAGTTATTCTAATACATATACTTAAAACGATTTTTGTGATGTGTAAATGACGTCAAAAGTGGCCGCTTTTAAGCGAACGTTCTTCCAGGTCTTAAGCGTAGTAGAAGTAACGTAGAGACAAGCGAAATTCTCAATTTACACGCACTATTAATATTGTAATACCAAACCAAATATCGAAAATATAGTGCAAAAAATGCAATCCTGGGCTCCACTCATTTTCAGAAAGATACTAATACCTCTGATTTCTGGATGAGATCTGGCGTTATTCATCAGCCAAATACCACGATATATTTTTCTAATAGCGAGATTTATATTCAATAACAATAATAAAGATAATAATAATTATTAAGAATAAAAGTAAATATTAATTATGCTTCAAACGATTACTTTTAAGCGACTCCTATCCCAGGGCTTAAGCGTAGTAGCGACATTTATAAAAGTAAAATTCACACTCGTCTTGATTTTTATAGACATGCAACGCATTGCTTGTCGCTGTCTTATTATGGGCCATTCACAATAAGGGTGGTAGTGGTAAGGTAGCGGTAAGCAATATTCTGCATGGCTATAAAAATGCAGTTCAGAATTATAAAAAAAACTGCTCAAAAAATACACTCCTCCCCCAATACACAATGCTCATACATCTAGAGCAAGAAACAAAAAAATACATAACAATAACAATAAAAATAAAAAGTAACACTCCTCGCAATACAAATTAAGAGAATATAAGACTAAAGGAATTGGGCAGTAATGCTATGGGATAATTATGGTAGAGATAATTACCCATGTTCTGTCATAGTTTTACTGCACTGCTGTAAACGCCCGCATTTTTATGCATGTGTGCAATTTCGCTTACCGCTACGTTACCCCTACCACGCGTATTGTGAATGATCCTTTACGCTTATTGTGTATTGCTCTTTAGTATACCAAAATTGATTAAATTGAGTCTAGAATAGCAGTATAATAGAATGCTATAAGGCTATAAAGGCCGGAATTTGTTATAAACTCATTCTAGTTTACAGGGAAGCGCTAATCTCTGCTCACTTTCAGGGATTATCGCTATATATGTACTCTCCTTTCAAAATAGTTTATATTTATTCGGAAATACTTTCCCCATGGTAATATCTGAGGAATAAGTTATAAATAAACAATAGACTAAATAAATATATAAATTATATATATATATATATATATATATATATATATATATATATATATATATATATATACATTGAGAACAAAGGTATACTAACCCTCAAATTATAAAAATCTAGTTTTATGGTATTATTATCATTATTATTATTAGTACTAACATAAAAATTGTATTTATTTTAATTTGAGGGTTAGTGCACTTTTGCCTCAATTCTAATAGGTTGCAGAAAACAATAGTACTCACCATATGAGGGAACTCTTTAACTAACGAGTCAACACCACCTCCTATAATCCTGTAGGACTCATAATTAAGAACCTTCCATTGATTACATTCTAAAATATTTAAAAATTATTGTAATGTACATGTGAATAAACAATTATTACAAATAAAGCTCCGTTAGATGCAACATGAACCTTTAAATAAACAATGACAATTGATTAAAAATTAGGTTCCAAAACGTTTAATTATCGATGAATAAATGCCGGTTATTTAGATGCACAATTATTTTAATCATTGGTTAAGCACTAATCCTGGGACAAAATGGTAACTGCCGATTTCGGTGGCAGAGAAATGAACTATAAACTAGTGGATGATTATTGTGCATATACTGTATTTCTCCATTGAATATATGACTATATACTGAAGCTTTTACCATTTATATGTTAGGAAGTAAGTTGAAATCACGAATTATTGTAGAAGTGCTCGAAATTGGTATGCCATCATCTGGTCAAACACTAATAAAGATCAGGTTTCAACGGTTTTTGTGAAACTAGTGAGTGAACACTAGTTTCTCAAAAAACAATTGGTATTTGAATCGCCAAAGCCTCAACGGTGTTGTTATTCAAAAACTCGTCTACTATACTTCATACAGTTATTATTAAATCTTATTTTATTTATTTGACAGACGGAAAGACCCGTGAAGGGTCAATAGTCTAATAAAAATGGTTATATATATATATATATATATATATATATATATATATATATATATATATATATTTAGTTGTAAAGGGCATAATTCAGTTCATAGGAGGCATACGACCATCCCAACTAGTTCATATAGTTGTCATTTATGGATCTATCTTGATTGACTGAACTAATAAGACTTTGTTCGCTAATGAAACTATGCGAACAAAGGTGGGATGGCCGAGTTAAACGATCCCTTCATTATGTGATCTACGATAAGAAGAATCTCCTTTATTAATTTGACCTATAAATTAAAGTATCCTCTACATTGTTTTATGTTATAAATGAATGAGTTTACATTAATTTCTGATAAAATGTACGTTTTTGTTAAGAAAAGTGCAATATCAAAAGTTGACTCAGTGGTCTAGTGGTTAGAAGCGCTCTCCAGCTCGTACTAAGCATTAGGAAACGAAAGTTGAAATCCCATCACGGGAAAATTTTGGCGAAATACCCTTCACAGGTTTTCTGTAAAGTTAAGATAAATATTTGGTGATTCATTTCCTTAAGCTTCCCCCCTTCTGGCGGAGAAGCCCTTGGGCTGATAGCTCTACAGATAGAGGATATTTACGGAAAATAATTTGCATTAGTTTACTAGTTTTTTAATTCGTGTAAAATGTTCAAACGATATAATACGTAATTCCCTTAAACACAATTTATTTAAAATAGTTATATATATATATATATATATATATATATATATATAACCCTCAACCCTCAACTATATATATATATATATATATATATATATATATATATATATATATATATATTGTTAACTTACTTTCTTCACTAATATTTAAACTGCAACAAATAACCGGTTGCTTTCCTTTGAAGCCGCATATTTTTGGTTGTAATGCAGCTCTCGCATTCGGGCAATTGTTAAAAGGTATACACGTACCATTTTGTATGTTATTCACTACACATGGTTGTCCTAAAATATAAATTTTTATATGTTGGCACTATTATTAGCTATTGTAATTGTAATAAGTCACCAATTTCCTGCGCGTAAAGCGTTGCGACAAGATGAAAAACAAGGACAATTTTTGCGCGCATTATACTATATCATGGAGAAGACTAAACCAGCAGAGTGGCTTAACCGGGTTTAACTAGTCAATTCAAGGTACGGTCGCGTTTGATATATTACAAGGTGACTAACCTGGCCCGCTAGACATATTTCGATTTCATTATGAAAATATTCAATGCAGATTTGAATAAATAAATAAATAAATGTATTTATTGCCCAACGGAATTAATAATATTCTAATTACCGCACAACAACGGTGATATACTTTTTGTTTAATCATGATACATCGCTAATAGCTTCTTTTATTCTTTATTATTTAGTATATATTTTATTATATTATATTAGTGTGTAATATCATGATATTATATATATATATATATATATATATATATATATATATATATATATATATATATATATATATATATATATTAACCGGAAGGACAGACATCATAATACCAAGCGAACCAAACCATCGCAGACTCGATGGATCGGATCAAAATAAATAATACAATATTGTTAAGATATTTATTTTAGTGGATACATTGAGCCTTCCCATTTTATTTCTTATTTTTCCCAAACTACAGATTCAATCCACTTTACATAATTGGAAACTCTTGTGTATACTCCTGGGGCACGTGTTATTAAACAAGCTTTTCCAAATGAAGTAACTCCAATGATAACATAAACATTACTGTATCCATATGGTTTTACTTGCAAGGGTCCTCCTGAATCACCCTATAAAACATTAAGGTTTAAAGGTTTAAATTGTACTATTGAATATCAAAGTTAGTATTTCATAAAAATACGATTGTATATATTTTAACAGCAAATTTGTAAATATTTCCAAAATCCCTCGATGGATACTTTTTAAACTTTGCTAATGTATTAGCAATATATTAGTCTATCTACTAAAGTCATAACCCAAACATACGTTGTTGCTAGATTCCATGCTATTGAATGTCAAAGTCAGTATTTAATAAAAATACGATTTTATATGTTATAGAAAGATATAAGAAATCCAGCTTATAGCGTTAATTTAATAAACAAAAAATGCTTTGTTATACCGTGTGTTCGTAAATACTTTAAATTACATGTACTGATATAAACAAATAGTAACAAAAGTTATATATTATATATATATATATATATATATATATATATATATATATATATATATATATATATATATATATATATATATATTTAATTTAGTAATTTTACCTCACACGTATCTTGTGCATCTCCACTTGCACAAATCTGAGATTCATCCACAATCCCATCGGGCAATCTATGTGACACTCGATCATAAAACTTCTTGCACTCCGCATGGGGTGATTCTGCTAAACTAAGCTTCTGCAGATGATCGGCAAGTGACCCATGTACACTCAACCGCCCCCAACCTGTAGCCGTCACAGTGTGCGGATATTCAATTACTTTTCTAGTTTGAAGACAGGCCGGATGGACGTATTTATTGAACTGTGCCGCACGGTCGAGTTCCAAAAGAGCTATATCGTTATATTGCTTGGACGCCTTATAGGAGGGATGTTTGATCCTTCTAATCACATCAAAATCCTGATGGCTTGCTGTTTCGTTAAATGATCGCAAATTTAAATAACCCAACCGAACATACGTAACATTACCACTGAAACAAAAAACAAAGACGTAAATATAAATGATTTTCAAGCTTTGACAATTAAACAAACACTCAAAAGGACAAAAATACAAAATAAATTATTGTTATTTGTTATCAAGGCCTTGCGGTAGATTTTCTCAGTATAGTCATAGTCATATTTATTTCTTCGTGAAAATATACTTCCTCAGATATACTACTACGTGTTTACCAAAGAGGTAAATATAAAATTTATAAAATTCCCAAAGCTCCGAAATATGAATATCAACATGCCAAATCTTGATATCCTTTAATAGAATATTTTGTTCATTTTTTGTATAATGCAAGTATTCGAAATGCCGTGGTTTTATAAATTTATTTCTGTAACCTGCAGGTCCATTAGAAATTTGCTTTAATATTCCATTATTATTATATTATTCACCCAGCCCAGTGGCCGAGTGGTTAGAGGCTTGTCAGTCTCTCGGGCACTCCAATGCACAGTACATTGGAGTGCCCGAGTTCGGGACGAATTTTCGCAAAAACACCTTTCACAGTTTGTCAGAGATTTTCAAGTTAAGGGGTCATTAAACTCCTCTGAACCTCTCCCTTGATCAGCGGAAAAGCCTCACGGCTGATGAGTCCTATAAACATGGAAGCTTTTTTTCGTATTGTCCAGATAACTTTCATCTGAATGGGATTCATTTTTCTATTATATATATATATATATATATATATATATATATATATATATATATATATATATATGTGTGTGTGTGTGTGTGTCACAATGTACAAAAAGTGTTATATGATTAAATTACAAGTTTCATCGAATTTGTTTCTGAAAACTGTAGGGAAAAATGAAGTTTCTTGTTTTCCAAATCGTGTTAATTGTTGAAATTGTGATATTTACTAAAAATATAATCAAATTATGTTTTTTAAATTTTAGGGCGTTTTGTTTATTGTATTTTCTTAAATAATCATTCAGACAACATTCACTCAAAAAGGCCATGTTTTAATATTGGTTTGTCAATGTTTACAGCCCAATAGTGGATTTATAAATTAGATTATTATTTTGATAAAATTGCATATATTATGGTATATATTACTGAAACCTGGAACACGTTTTGAAATTGTCTTTAATGCTCATATTGTACAGACAAATTTTCACTGAGAAGAGTCCTAGTTTCCTACTCTCTTGTCATTTGTAGCAGTCCTACTACAGTGTTAAAAGTGTTGATTTAATCAAATTGCAGGTACCATAGAATTTCTTTTTGTGGTATATATATATATATATATATATATTCTCTCGATAATTTCGCCTAGAAAACAGCTCTTTCCTACTTATATTTGAATATGCATTTATAAAACCAGTTTATTGATTAAATTGCGAGTTTTGTGGAATTTATTTCTAAATTATGCTCAACAAGCATAGTAAGTGATATTTTAATTTAAAAAATAAGCCATATAAATCTGTAAAATGAGAAGTGAAATAAATTCAACTTACAGAACAGTGTGCTTTAAACAGTGGGCTGCTGTTAATACAAATTTCTCGCTTATAAGGCTCCCGCCGCAAATCCATTCAATTTCCTTAGTTTTTCCATATCCTAAAGCCGCCTAAAAAAGAATTTGTTATGTTATATGTATTGAACTTAACTACATTATATACCATGTGAGGAAACTCTTTAATTAATGAGTCCACGCCACCTCCTCCGACAATTAAGGATATTGGTTCTTTATAATCATAAGTCTTCCATTTAATGCATTCTAAAATATTAAACAAATGAAAAAAATAATTTTTATACACGCCGATGTAGTACAGTGATTATTCCAGCTTAACGAACAAACGGTTTGAATTTTGGCCCATATTCGTTTACGAATTAAACATAAATTACTAAAAGAAATTAATTAAATCATAGAAAGTAATGGATAACAGTATAATCCAGACTTCAAGTCGTTTGAAATAGTGGACGGGTATAGTTTGGTTGGTAGGGATTACCCGCCCACCCTACCTTTGCTCGCATAGTTTTTTCTATTGGATAACACTCTTTTTGGAATTATTTAAACAATATAAAACGTCCATATCCATTGAAAAAACTACGCGAGCGAAGGTGGGGTGGGCGGGTGTTCCCTACCAACCTGACTATGCCCGTCCACTATTTCAAATGACTTGAACTATGCACTACAGTATATCTCACATTTTTACGAATTAAAAAAGTGTCCACGCCAACCAAACTATGCCCGTCCACTATTTCAAATGACTAAAGTCTGCATTACACTCTTATCCATTACTTTCTATGATTTAATTAATTTCTTTTAGTAATTTTGTGTTGTGTTACTGGAGTATGGATTTAATAAAGTTGTTGCTGTCGTTTTAAATTATTGTTTAATAATTCGACATAATATGACTGACTATTGAATACTGTATACTTTGTGTACTGTGAACTGTGTATTGTGAACTGTATTGTGAACTGTGTTGTGAACTGTGAACTGAGTATTGTGAACTGTAAAGTTATGAATAGCTTTTACCATTTGTCGTTGGGATATGATTAATGAGACTTGAAAAGATTATATATTATAAATACAATACAATTGGTGGGAGTGTGGGGGTGTGTGAGGGTTGTGAAGTTTGAGGAAAGATTGCAGGATCTTGGCGAGGGCAGAGGGGGTCTAGTGTATGTCATACAACACATGTGAATATGTATTTTATGTTAATTTGTATTTTTCTTTTTTTGTGTTAAAAATTATTGTGTATTGGGGGGAATTTTGAAAAAGGGGGTGCGAAAATTCCAAATAAAAGTATTTTTTTACAAATACAATATATTGAAGTATACTTCAATAAATGGTTTCAGACTTAAAAGTAATATGTTTGTTCTGTTACTTACTCAATTCACTAATAGTTAAACTGCAACAAATAATAGGTTGTTTTCCTTGAAACCCACACATTTTTGGTTGTAGTATGGCTCTCGCATGCGGACATTTGCTGAAGAGCATGCATGTACCATTTTGTGTACTATCCGCTGTACAAGCCTGTCCTAAAAAAAATGTTTTGCACATAGTGCTACTGCTTAACACTACTTACCTACCAATTTCCTGCGCATAAAGCGATGCGACGGAATAAAGAAAAATCACAAAGGCAATCGTGTGCATTATATAAAGTCAAGGAGACGACTAAACAGGCAGCGTGGTTTTACCAGTCAGTGACGGTATCTGATTAATTATAGAATAATTATAAGATGATAATTATTTCAGTTTATTTGTGTATTATTTAAAATATATTCCATGTTGTTTTTCGAATTAATAAATCTAGTATATAGTGAGTGATGACCTATGACGATCGTATTATTGATAAGCCATTAATTCTACCTAAAATTTGCATTAATATAATTGGAATTATCTCGTATGTATAAATAAGCCTGTGAGAATGAAAGCATGAATATATATATATATATATATATATATATATATATATATATATACCAAATGCAAACTCTTCTCCATTTCAAAACAATTTAAATGTGTCTTTCATTCTCACAGGCTTATTTATACATACGAGATAAATAATTCCAATTATATGAATGCAAATTTTAGGAAGAATTAATGGCTTATCTATATATATATATATATATATATATATATATATATATATACATATAAATCGAAGTGCGAAGTTACATTTTTATTTATAAATAAATTTCAAATCTGGAACTGCGCATGTCGACTTAGGTTGGTTGCTATCTCGGGCTATTAGTATTGAGGTATATTTTTTTCTTTTTTAAACACCCTCTATGTTTAAGCGTTTATCTACATAAATACCAAACGCAAACTCTTCTCCTTTTCAAAACAATTTAAATGTGAATTGCGCCACTTTCATTCTCACAGGCTCAAATATACCACGTATTAAATAAATAACTTTGTATTAGATCCTTTTACTTTTAGTCAAATTGACCCTATTGGAGTCAATATTTCTACTAGACAAATATGTGAATTGCCAACATTTGGATAATGCAATGTCACCAAAATGTAGAATATAAAGAAATATTTACAGATAGATGAATGGAATAGAAACTAGGCCTTTATGTCTAGTGATGGAAGGTCCAGTTAGTTTCTGCTGTACTTTGTGATTTCTATTCTGTTCATCTGTAAATAGTTCTATATAGTCGAGAGAGCCATCCAACTGGTCTCGAGCAGGAAAGCGCCGGTTGCTTCCGTACAAAATTCCAACTAAAATTCTGAAAACTCTGGGGGGAGAATGCTACTAAATAGTCCAACTGTTATTATATATATATATATATATATATATATATATATATATATATATATAATGGAGAAATAATTCCAGCAAGCTAAATATCGAGGTTTTTCGTTAAAGCAAGGTAAAAACAAGATCCAAGGAGTGCAGTGATCACCGCACTATAACTCGGATGAGCCATGTTTTGAATTATACGAATCATCATATACCAGTGAGTATATCCAAAAATTGAAGAGCACATTAGCCTAGGAACTAGTGAGGCACTCTTGAGTACCCATGTGTTGCTGAGACGTGAATTGCGACGACTTCTTGTGCTTTGCAGATTTTGAGAAGCTAGACCCTTACAACCGGCCACGCACGACCGCGATACTGCACGCCACGGGGCGACTAGTAATGCTAAACCATGCTAAACGAAAACGCCTATGGTTGATGTTTCCACCGAATTTTTGATCGAGTTTGGTTTGTCAAAATGGCTACTTAACACATATAGCAACATATCTTTATTCCAAAATTAATATTACCACCTGATATTACTGGGTGTTACGTTTGTAACATACTTACGATTTATTTGATGTGCTGAAGGCACTAATGCAACACAGTTACGATTTTACATGGTATTAGACATGGAAGCTTCTGATTTATTTGATGTGCTGCAGGCGCTAATGCAACACAGTTACAATTTTAGATGGTATTAGACATGGAAGCTTCTGGTAACGCACTTGCTAACACTTTTAGTTGAACTTGAACTTGAACTCGAACTTATCTATTTTACAATAATGTTTTTTTAAATACTAACCTAAAGCAAACAAGGGAGAGGGTTTAGCGAATCACATCATAGAGGCGGCATAAACATACGGTACTAAGTTATCTTAGGGGGTGGCTAGATAAGCCATGTTGCCACAATGTTATAGCGTTTACATTCACCAGATGTGTTCGCAAAAACGGGCAGGATACGCGATTTCAGTTCATGGCCTAAAAAAAAACTTCTATCTATATAGGGCTATCACCCATGAGGCTAGTCTGCGGGCTAATCACCCGATATTTACCTTAACTTCACAGGAAACCTCTGAAAAACTGTGAAAGGTGATTCGGGAAAATTCTCTCCCCTCTGGGGATCGAACTCAGGCCCCCTACTGCTCAGTACAAGACGGACGACGCCTCTAACCACTCGGCCACTGAGCTGGGCGGAACGGCCTAAATACGCTACTTCGCAGTAATGTCGATGGTATCCAATATAATAGCAATAAATATTAAATAATATGCTGAATGGTTTCTACTGAATATTGTAACTGACATCTGGCGCACATTCGTGTCCCTGAAAATCGGAGAAATCCGAACCGTGCCTTATTAGCCCTAAAACTATGAACAAACGCAAATGGCGTGAAGCAATTGCCTTATTTAGCCCTAAAACTGCGAACAAACGCAAAACGGCGCAAACAGTTGAGGAAACTTGTTCAATGGTTCGGACAAAGAACAAGCGCACTATCCAGAGCTGGGAAAATAAATTAATAATAGCCAATATGATCGCCAACATTCGTTAAACGGACAGAAGAAGGAAGTAGAATTAAATTATTCAGACAATATTGTTGTAATCTTAGTTTTATTAATATAATATATTTTTTTAAATTGCGGGAAAACCGCGATCGGGGTCAAATTTGGAAATTGGGTTTGTTATCACCATGTTACGACCCCCGAGAATTGAATAAAATTATTATTATAACTTTGTAACGATCCATTTTTACGAACATTTTTACGAACAGCTGACAAACTTAGGCAATGTTTCGGACAAAGAACAAGCGCACTATTCAGAGCTGGAAAAATAAAGTAATATTAGCCAATATGATCGCCAACATTCGTCAAACGGACAGAGTAGAAGTAAATTATTCAGACAATATTGTTATAATCTTCGTTTTATTAATATAATGTATTATTTTTCCCAAACTACAGATTCAATCCATTTAACATAATTGGAAACTCTTGTATACACTCCTGGGGCACGTGATACTAAACAAGCTTTTCCGAATGAAGTAACTCCAATGATAATATAAACATTATGGTAATCATCTGGTTTTACTTGCAAGGGTCCTCCAGAATCTCCCTAAAAGAAAATGGAGCATATAATTCAATACAGATTATAATGAATATAATGTAAATACAGCGCAATATTTGAAATATAGTTCATTTGTAGGTGCACGTTCGCTCTAAACCGTAAACGTATTGCGTTATTTTTACTCATTTTTCTTATCGTGAATTGCGAGAGTTGGAAAGGGGTCGGGTAATGATTGTTGTTCCGTCGTCGAGAATAGACAGAATCATCTAAACTAAAAACTACCCACTATTTGTTAGTAAATTTATTAATTATATATTAATTTTACCTCACAGGTATCTTGTTTATCCCCAGCTGCACACATCTGTGATTCATCCACAATCCCATCAGGCAATCTTCGAGTCACCTGATTATAAAATTTATTGCAGTCTGTATGTGGCGATTCTGCTAATTTAAGCTTTTGCAAATGATCAGCGAGTGTACCGTGCACACCCACCCGCCCCCATCCTGTAGCCGTCACAGTGTGCGAATGTTCAAATACTTTTGTAGTTTGAATACACGCCGGATGGACGTATTCATTGAACTTTGCTGCACGGTCTAGTTCCAACAGAGCTATATCGTTATATTGTTGTGAAGCCTTGTAGGAAGGATGTTTTATTCTTCTAATCACTTCAAATTCCTGATGGGTTATTGAATTTGCATTAGATCGCAATTTTAAATAGCCTAGGCGAACACTAGTTACTTCACCACTGAAACAAATACATAATTATAATAATAAATGCTATATTTGGTTCACAATACATACAATATCGCATTGTGAGATGACAAATATCGTAACTTCCAAAAATAGTTTTTGAGATAAATGTATTTTAAAGTTCTTGTAGTTTTACCATTGAGTATAATGTTTTCTATTGATTTTAAAATAATAATTTGGTTTAACTCAGCTCAGTGGCCAAATGGGTATTGTCGTTTCTCTCGTACCGAACATTGGGGAGCTTAATCCCCAGCGGGAAGGGAATTTTCGCGAATCACATTTCACAGTTTTTCAAAGGTTTTCTGTGAAGTTAAGGTAAATACCGGGTGAGTAAACTCCTCTGAGCTTCTCCCTTGACCGGCGGAAAAGCCTCGCGGCTGATAGCCCTATAAAGCTAGAAGTTTTTTTTTAATTTGGTTTATTCTAAACGTAAAAATAGGATCAAACGAGCTTTTAAATATACATAAGAATCATCAAAACAAAAAGTAAAACCTGAAAATTCATTTTGGAAGTTACGACACTTGTCATCTCACAGTTGGATATGAGACATAAAAGCACCTTACACGGTTAGTAGTACTGTCAATATTCTAAAATATTGACAATATTACTGATCGTGTAAGGTGAGTATTGATGGAATCAACAGAATACTGACGTTGATCCAGATTATTTATAATCCAAGTAAAAGCTAGAATTATTACGAGGCACGCTTTTTCGATTATCCATATTCAGAAATAATTAATACTGCACTTTCAGATGCTCGAAGTCTGGGACAATACTGAAGAAATAACTGACAATATGAAATTACAGTATAAGGTTGATAAATATTGACGGAAGATTCAAATAAATACTGACAGTACTGGTATTGACAGTATTACAAATACTGACAGTACTAGGAATGACAGTATTATTGACCTTGTAAGGATCTTTAAAGGCACCTTACACGGTCAATAATACTGTCAATCCTAGCACTGTCAGTATTTGCTTGAATCCTGCTTCAATATTTATCAAGTCATCAATTATCCGGATAAACATCAGTATTATCTTCATTACATCATTACTATACCTTACACGATCACTAATACTGTCAATATTTTAAAATAATAAAAATTTAAAACATGTTATCGTACAGTAATACTGTCATTATTCTAAAATATTGACAGTATTATTGACCGTGTAAGGTGCCTTTATAAGACCTTACAAGGTCAATAATACTGTCATTTCTAGTACTGTCAGTATTTGTTTCAATCCTCCTTACATATTTATTAAGTAATCAATTATACGGATAAACATCCGAGTTTTCTTCATTCTATCATTACTATACCTTACACGATCAGTAATACTGTCAATATTTTACAATAATTAAAATTTTAAATATGTTGTCGTACAATAGTACTGTCATTATTCTAAAATATTGATGGTATTACTGACCATGAAGGTGCCTTATAGATATATAATTAATGAAGATACAAAGAAAACGTGCTGGACGAGATTAAGGTGGTAGGTTATGTAATATACATGATTTCTCCCCCAATAATTATCAATAAATCATTATTAATTAATTATTTTATTATTATTACCGCCTAACTTCGCCATAGCCGGTCCCAAGCCCGGTTGAGAAAGAAGGAGGGGGAGGAGTAACAACCTCTATAAAAAAAACTAGGTTCAGTTGGTCCTACTGATTTTAAGTGCCCCATCCTAGGGTACCGGTAAATAGCTCAATAGCTCGAAGGGTAGAAGCATATCTATTAATTCCTAAACGGCTGAATGAGTGAATTAACAATTACCGCAGACAGCTTAGTTTGCGCTATTGGTTCATCCATTCATTCAGCCGTTTGGTAATGCACATATCTTTAAAAATTATGGTAAAACGACTGGATCGGAGTCAAATTTGGAAATTGGGTTTATTATCACTATGTTACGACCCCCGAGAATTGAATAAAATCAATATCTGAAACATTTTTTTTCTTTTGCTTTGTAACGATCCAATTTTACGAATTTCTTTTTAGTAATACAATTAGAGTATTATTTATTCATGAAAACTTTAAAAATTATATTTGCATATATCTTTGCAAGGGTCTATTTTGATATATATATATATATATATATATATATATATATATATATGTATAGTGTAGAATTTGGTTATTTGTTTGAAACGTGTCTTTTATCGAAAAATCAAAGCTAAAAATAATTTGGACAACATTTATTTTGCAAATAATTTGTAATTGATCATTTATACCAGGGGTGGCCAACTAATTTTCTTAGTCGCCCGCCTTATACATATGTATACATGTATATATATATATATATATATATATATATATATATATATATATATATATATATACAACGTGTCCACGTAAGTATGCAACATATGGGATAGTTCTTCCAAAACTAATGAAAAACACAAAACATATGATATAGAACTATAATTTACAGATACATATATTAAATGAAATGTATAATTTCTACACTTTTCCAAGTTAATTTAATCAAGTATTCCTGCAACTGGCATCAAGGTTTTGACGTTAATTAGTTATAAACATCGCTAAATATAGCACGAAGATTAACATTACAAGATCGAGCAGTTGCAGGAATACTTGATTAAATTCACTTAGAAAAGTGTACAAATTATACATTTCATTTAATATATTTGTAAGTTATAGTTTATATCATAAGTTTTATGTTTTTAATTAGTTTTAGATGAAGCACCAACTTTTGTGGAGAATAAAATTTTCTGAGAAATCACAAATAAAAAACTTTCCCATTTATTGCATACTTACGTGGACACATATATATATATAAATTCTTTCCACTCCTTTCTGTTCTTCGCCAGTTCTCTTGCTTGCTTGACTGTTTTTCCTTTCTTGATTATTATGTCCTCTATTATGTTGTCCCACTCTTTTCTTGGTCTACCTCTTCTTCTTTTATTTTCAGTTCTTGCTTCCCATACCTGTTTTGTTTGATTCTTTTTGTCCATCCTAATTAAATGACCCCACCAGTTTAGTTGTTTCTTTTCTATATACTTATCTACAGCTTCAATTCCCAGTTCTTCTCTGATGTCATCATTTCTTATTCTGTCTCTTCTCGTAACTTGTTTTACTCCTCGGAGATATTTCATTTCCATTGCCTATATTCTACTTTTTTCCCTCTTCGTTAGCTTCCACGTCTCGCTTCCATATGTCAGTATAGGTCTATATATGCTCTTATATATATATATTTATTTTTGTCCTTCTGCTGATCTCTTTCTTGTTAATCAGTATATTGCTCAATGCGTGGTATGTTTTAGCTGTGTTGTTTATTCTGTTACTAAGTTCGCCTTCCATTTTTCCGTCTTCTGTCAGTGCTACTCCCAGGTATTTGAATTCTTCTACTTGTTCTATTGTGTGTTGTTCTATCTTTATATTTATTTGTTCTTTCCGGTTTCCTATTACCATCACTTTTGTTTTGTTATAGTTCATTTTCATGTTATACTTTTCTAGGTGTCTGTT
Source organism: Lordithon lunulatus (assembly GCA_963942505.1). Classification (NCBI taxonomy): domain Eukaryota; kingdom Metazoa; phylum Arthropoda; class Insecta; order Coleoptera; family Staphylinidae; genus Lordithon; species Lordithon lunulatus. The sequence continues at coordinate 51,007,603 of OZ012669.1, forward strand.
CCATACCCTAAGGTTGTGCTGCAGATTACCTTCATTTTCTGCTATCACTACTACATCATCAGCGAATGCTCCTTCTGATATTTTTACAACTTGCATGTTTTTGTACCCTATGGTTGCTTTTTTGGTTTCTGGTTTCATGCTCTTCATTATTTCATCCATGTATATGTTAAATAATGTAGGACTGAGCCCGCTTCCTTGTCTTAGTCCAGTAGTTGTCTGAAATGTTCTTGATGTTTGTCCCTTGTGTATTATTGCATTGGTGTGGTTGTTGTATATGTTTTGTATTAATTCGACTGTCTTTCTTTCTACACCTCTCTCTTCCAGGATTGTTCATAATTTATTTCTTGGTATCATGTCGAATGCTTTTTCCAGGTCGATGAATCCTAGGTATGTGTTTTTATTATTTGCAATTCTTTTTTCTGTGATTTGTTTTATCGTGAAAATGTTGTCCTGTGTGGATCTTCCTTTCCTAAATCCACATTGCGATTCTTCTAGCGTCTGCTCTATTTTTGCTAGTATTTTTTTGTTAATTGTTTTTTCTAAGATCTTCATACCTATGCTTATGAGTGTTATACCCCTATAGTTTGAACATTTTGTCTGTCATTTTATGTATCGGTACGATTAACGATACTTGCCAATCTCTGGGTATTTTATTTGTCCTCCATATTTCGTTTATTAATTTTAGTAGTATTTCATTACCTGCAGGTCCCATATGTTTAATCATTTCCGTTGTGATCTGGTCTTGTCCTGGTGATTTCCCTATTTTCATTTCCCTTATTATCTCTAGTATTTCTTTTCCATTGATCATCTCTACATCTGCTTCCGAGTCGTTCTGGTCTCTTGTCTTCTGTTCATTTCCACCATTTTGTGATAGTAAGTCTTCAAAATATTCTTTCTATCTATCCAGTATTTTTTTGTTGTCCTTCAGCAATATTCCTTGATTGTCTTGTATATAATTTACTTCTTGTCCTTTTTCTTTTCTGTTTAGTTTTAGTGTTTTATAGAATAATTTTTGGTTTTCCTTTGCATTTTTCTCCATTGTCTCTCCGAACTTTTCGTAGTTTTTACTATTTTTGTCATTTAGGTATCTTTGCCATGCTTTTTTCTTTTCCTTTATTTTCTCTCTTATGTCCTGCGACCACAATGCTGTCTGCTGCTTCTAGTTTGTGTTTTGCTTTGTCCCACATGTCTCTTGTGCTGTCTCCAGTATATTTTTCTTTAATTTACTCCACATTTCCTCTACTTCTTGTCTATAGTTGCCCTTTACTAATTTCTCCTCTATTTTCTCTTTATAGATTTTTGCTATTTCTTTTTCCCTTAGTTTGTATGTTCTTATCTTGTTGTAGTTTATTGCTATATTTGGTCTCTGCTTTTTTTTATCGCTATCTTGATAGTCTTCCTTTATTTTCGTCTCTACTAGATAGTGATCATTTCCAATTTCGTAACTTCTCTTTACTCTTGTGTCTATTATTTTGCTCCTTTTCCCTTGTTCTGCTAGTACATAGTCTATTATAGATTTTTCGTTCCTGCTTATCACTTCCCTGGTGTATTTGTGTATGTCCTTGTGTTTGAATAGTGTATTCGTTATTACTAGATTATTCATTCTACAATAATCTAGCATTTTCTTACCATTTTCGTTCAGTACGCCTTCTCCATATCTTCCTCTCATCGCGTCATTATCTTTTACTTCGTTGCCATTTCTGCTGTTGAAGTCTCCCGCCACTTACACTTCTCCTTTGGCTTTTTCTGTTGTTTCGTTGAGTTGCTCCCAGAATGTTTCTTTGTTGCACGCAGTATCATCTTCGTTTGGTCCATACACTGCTATGATAGTTTTATGGTAGCCGTTTCTTTAATCTCTAACTTCGATAGACAAAATCCTCTCCGTAATTGCATGCCATTTATATATATATATATATATATATATATATATATATATATATATATATATATATTCGATTTCAGTTTTTTATGCACTATACATCCTACCCCTGCTGCGGCTCTCCGATTGTTATCTACACCGCTATATATGAATATATGTTCCTTGTCCATTTTGTACTCTCCCTTCCCCTTCTTTTTTGTTTCTGTTACCACTAAGAAGTCTAGTTCAGCTTTCTCAAATTCTTCTTCCAGCTCTTTTTCCTTTCCATTTATACTCCTGATATTCCAAGTCCCAATTTTCCATATTTTTCTTTTTTTTACTGTACTCTTTTCTTTGTTTCCATTTATTATGTGTTTGTTCTTCTTTCCTTTGTTCGTTGTCCCTTTCCTCGCTGTATTCTTTGTATTTTGCTTCCGTCCGTTTTCTCTTTTGCTAGTAGTTTTTTGGATTGGTTACTTTCACCCCATTATCTTTGGCTACGACTCCTTTCTCCTTTTTATCCCATATGTATATTTCATTGTCTACTATTATCTTTCTATATCCTATTTTTACGTGTTTTCCTTTTTCTTTTTCCAATTTTGCTATGTTTCTTATCTCTCTTTGTATTTTTCTCTCCTCTTCCGTTAGATCATCGTCTATATATATCGTTGTATTTCTCAGTTTATATTTTGCTTTCATTATTTTTTGTTTTTCTTCCCAGCTTGGGATTTCCACTATTATTATATTTCGTTCTGGGCCTGTGTTTATTTTTTGTATTTTGTTAACCCCTGTCTCCACTTCCAGTTTCTCTTTGATGAGTGATCTTACCTCTTCTATGTTATCTATCTTGTCTACACCTCTTATTGCTATGTTATTTTTTCTTCTTCTCTTCTCTTCAATTTCTGCTTTGTTTATGAGAAGAAATTATTATTTTCTCTTCCGAAAATAAATTATTGAATACATATTAATATTATCTATGTTTATTTTAAATTTAAACTTATTGTTTGCTTTAAATGCTACTTTTCAAATATGATTACATTTTTTCTCTCGAGAAATAAAAATATTTAAGTTCATTATTTATTAATTTATTATTAAGTCGTGTAATGCCCATACATGATTAATGAGTCTTCAATAGTACAGTCTATATTCCTACCTTCGGTTAGTATGTCTGTGTACATCCGTCAGCCAATCAGAGGCCACTTTTAAGTAAGAAAGCAGAACAGCTGATTCTAACATGAGTCGCTTTCGTTAATCATTCGCGAGCTGTTCTGGTCTAGTTTTACTTAGCTTAGAACTGCCCGGAACAGCACCCGAACCATAAACGAAAGCGGCTATGGTCAGCTGTTACAGAAGGTAGGAAAATGTGCTTTAGTTGAGAAATTCTACTGTAAAATCAACTTACAGAACTTTATGCTGTATACAATGCGCTGCAGTCAATACAAATTTTTCGCTGATAAGACTTCCACCGCATATCCACTGCTTTTCGTTAGTTTTTCCATATCCTAAAGCGGCCTTAAAAAGTAATTTGTAATGGTATACATATTGGGTATTACTACATATAACATACCATATGAGGAAACTCTTTCATTAATGAGTCCTCGCCACCTACCCCCCAGCCTCTAATTACGTTCTTGTCCGGTGGAGGTTCTACATAATCAAGAAGCTTCCATTCGTTACATTCTAAAATATTTAAGAACATATATATTAGTTTTAATATCTGTGTTTATGAGAAATACACCTAATTCACAGAATACTTATTTGGGCGTATTTATTCGAAACACTATTGGCATGAGTAGAACCGTCATAAGAGTTCAAAGGGCCCTGGTTACAGTTATAGGTCCAAACTGACAGCTAAACAAGGCCCTAAAATTTTTATATATTTTTTATTTTCAGTTTCCATGTAAATGTTCCTAGCGGCCGATAGTCAATTACCAGTTACAAATTCTAACAAATATAGTAACTACTGCTACTACTGTTCCTATCGTTATTTTCGTTTGCTAAAATATTTATTGTTACACAACGGTGTGATCTAAACGCTAAAGCCCTAATTCATAGGAGAGCGGTCGCCTAACGCTGGGATTTGGCCTATACTTTCCTTATGGCGAGAATTGTGTAATTCTACAGGTAAAACTGTATGCAAGTTAATAAAAACACTTCATCCTTGGCATTGAAACTTAGTTTGCAAGTATTGGATTGCTTAGGCGTCTACTTTGTGATAATTCATTTTAAAGGATAAATAAAACGATTTTTTACTTTGTTTTTTTATCACACTTCAGTTACACTTTGCAACTAGTTTCGGCTAAGCTCTAGCTAGAAAATGGCTAGAGCTTAGCCGAAACTAGTTGCAAAGTGTAACTGAAGTGTGATAAAAAAAACAAAGTAAAAAATCGTTTTATTTATCCTTTAGTTTGCAAGAATTGATGACCAAAATGTGTAGTTATAGCATGTTAAAGATTCGGCTGTATAGCAGGTGGCAATCGAGTAGAGAGATAATTTGACGTGTATATAAAAAATGCCATATTTCCTTTAAAGAGAAATACCTCAACGTACTACAAAAACCCAACGAATTACTATGAAAAATTAAAGTTATTCAATTACATATAAAGGCACCTTACGCGATCAATATTACTGTCAATATTTTGGAATAATGACAGTATTACTGTAAGATAACATGTTTAAAATATTCATTATTCTAAAATACTGCCAGTATTACTGATCATGTAAGGTATACCTAATGATGGAATCGAGAGAATACTGATGTTTATCCGGATAATTGATTACTTGATAAATATAAAAGGAGGATTAAAGCAAATACTGACAGTACTAGGACTGATAGTATTATTGTTCGTGTAAGAAGCCTTGTACTTGAAATGATTTTTGTGATAAGTAAATGACGTCAAAAGCAGCCGCTTCTAAGCGACCGCTCTCCTAGGCAACTAGGATTTTAGTGTCTATTTATATTTGTCCATCACTCAATCAGGTTTTAATGAGCACCATTCATGCGGGTAACGGGTAGCACTCCTCCACGGCCCTGGTGGAGGACAAGCTGCTACAGGTCTTGGCGAACCTGCCCTGCGTTAGCTACTCTCTGACCCCCCTGTACAGGAAGAATCAGGCCCTTCCCCCCAATCTTCCAATCTCGTTCAATATCCTTACCATCATATCCCTAATCCAGTACCAACTTGCAAATGCCATATATAGACTATGGCCAATACCCCCTAATATATCGTTTGTATGCCTAGAAATTATCTATATTTTGAGAAATATATATATATATATATATATATATATATATATATATATATATATATATCAACCATCTTTATTAGACTATTGACCCTTCACGAGTCTTTCCGTCTATTGAGAAATATTTTTTATAAAAATCTTAAAATCTAAAAGAAGCTACCGAGCTCAGTGGCCGAGTGGTTAGAGGCTTCGTCCGTCTCGTACTGAGCATTGGATAGCCTGAGTTCTATACCCAGCGGGGAACGAATTTTCGCGAATCACCTTTCACAGTTTTTCAGAGGTTTTCTGTGAAATTAAGGTAAATATCGGGTGATTAAACTCCTCTGAGCTTCTCCCTTGACCGACGGAAAAGCCTCACGGCTGATAGCCCTATAAAGTTTTTTTTAAAGAAGCTATATTGTAAACCAAAATTGCCTGCCGAATAATCTAATTTTAGCCATGCTCCATTTTAAACCTTGATCAAATTTAATTTAAAAAAAACTTCTATCTTTATAGGGCTATCAGCATGGGGGCTTTTCCGCCGGCCAAGGGAGATGTTCAGCGTTGTTTAATTACCCGATATTTACCTTAACTTCACAGAAAACCTCTGAAAAACTGTGAAAGGTGAGGTGAGCTGGGACAAATTTAATATTTATCAAATATCATTAATTTAATAAAATGGCCTCTTTTTAACTTACTTATTTCACTAATACTTGCACTGCAACAAATAATAGGATGATTCCCTTCGAATCCACATACTTTTGGTAGTAATGCGGCTTTCGCATTGCGGCATTTACTAAAAAGCTTGCACGTACCATATTGCGTATTATCAAAAACACAAGTGTGCCCTAAAACGTTTATTTTTTGTATTTCTTTGTCAATGTTTAAAGGTACTTACCTACCAATTTCTTGTGCATAAAGCGTTGCGACGTTATAAAGGGTAAACACAAAGATAATCGCGAGCATTTCCAATGTCAAGGAGAAGACTAAACAGACAGCCTGGTTTTACCAGTCAATGACGCTATTTGATTAATTATAGAGCAAATAATCAGATGTTTATTTTGGTTCCAGTAGGAAAGCATGTGGTTTTGCGTTTTACCAAGTATTGATTATAATGATGACTTATAACCTATATATACAATGTAAGATAATTATAATTACCGTAATGTATTAATTTAAAAATAATAATGGTTATTTTTATTAGTAATAAACACATATCGACGGTGTAGCTCAAGAAGGGACAATCTATTTTTTTGTAAAGCATTAATTAAAAAATAATAATAGTTATTTTTATTAATAATAAACACATGTCGACGGTGTAGCTCAAGAAGGAAGAATCTATTTTTTTGTAATGTATTAATTTAAAAATAATAATAGTTATTTTTATTAGTAATAAACACATGTCGACGGTGTAGCTCAAGAAGGGACAATCTATTTTTTTGTAATGTATTAATTTAAAAATAATAATAGTTATTTTTATTAGTAATAAACACATATCGACGGTGTAGCTCAAGAAGGAACAATCTTATTTTTTTTGTAATGTATTAATTTAAAAATAATAACAGTTATTTTTATTAGTAATAAACACATATCGACAATCTATTTTTTAACAAAAGGACCAACATAATTTAAAGGACTTAATACTAATGGTTAAATTTACCTATTGTGAAATGAAGAATTGAGAGGGAGCTGCAGATTGGCCCTTTTAGTTTTGTTTATTAAGTCCTTCAAATTAGTTTGGCTCTTTTGTTAAAACAAGTACATTGTCCCTTCTTGCCCTACTCCATCGATATATGCTATTAATTTCTTTAAAACCAAACACATTACGATAATTGTATATCTTATCTAAGAATCCTGTATTGGCATTATCCCTGTATGTTATATTTATTTATCACTTTAACAAACTAATTACTCAGCGAGCAATATATGAGCAAAAGTCAATAAATCCCAATATATTTAATTGGTTTTTAATTGGATACCTTAAAAACCCCAGCTCAGTGTCCTACTGTCCATCTCGTACTGAGCATTGGGGACCGTGAGTTCAAGCCATTGGCGCGAATTTTCATGAATTACCTATCACAGTTTTCATAGGTTTTCTGTTTAGGTAAATATCTCTCCCTTTACCGGCGAAAAATCTTCACGGCTGATAGCCCTATGAAAATAATTTTTATTTATACCCTATAAAATATCAAAAATAATATGTTCTTATGTTATTAATAAATTTCTTATTATCAAAGACTCTGGTGAATTAGTATCTACATTTCCTTCAGCAATACAAACCTCAAGGCCGTCTTCACCTTATTATTTCTCTACGTACTGTTCATTTTCATTTACTCTATCATGTAAACATTATAAACACTCACTTCGCATAAATACAACCAATGTCCCCATATATCTTCACTTTCCGCAATATACATTGATTTCTTCCGCTTTCCTGGGAGGAGCCGCATTTAAATCTAGCAAATACATTTGGCATAAGTTTAACGGAGAGGTGGAGAATGATATGTGTTCTCTCTATTACTTCTTGTTTACACCATCCCCATAGTTGGACTCTTCACAATAATGCTGCCGTAATACAGCTATCAATAAACACCTTCACACTATGTGGACAGACAAGTCGCCAACGACTTTGACAGAAAGGAGAAGAATCTTCACTACACGAAACATTCAACGCATGCAAGAAAAGTCTCTTTGGTTTAACACTAATGTACCTAAAAGATCTCATTTATGATGTTTCTGGACTTCTTTGAATTATGAGCTCCCTCATGAATGTATGCTAAGAAATCTGGGATAACAATACTCTACGCTCAGTAGAGTAGGAAAAGACGGTGATGCCCCTACTCTTGGCATCTACTGAAGAGGCGCATTCAGTGGATGCCAAGAGTAGGGGGAACACCCTACAAAAAGCTTGCATGCACTCCGCCACGGTTGGCGTTTCTGCCCCCAAGGCTCAGACCACCGATTCACTTTACCCGACTATGGCTTTGATACCGATACTTGTGTTTATTTTTTACACTTTTTTACACTGTCCGGGACCACAATTCATTTCGAGCACATCCTATTTACCCCGTAAGGCGGCCTGACGGTTTATAAGCCTCTCCGTGCCTGTCTTGTGGGCCATTCACAATAAACGCAGCAGTGGTAAGGTAGCGGTAAGCAATATTTTGCATGGCTATAAAAATTCAGACGTTCAGAGGTTATGGTTGAGATAATTACCCGTGTTCTGTCATAGTTTTACTGCGCTGCTATAAACGCCCGCATTTTTATACGTGTGCAATTTTGCTTACTACTACGCTACCCCTACCTAGCTTATTGTGAATGGCTCTAACTGTCTTAATAGGCGGTGTATATAGTGTTATCAACGCCGAGCGTATTAGTCTTTGGTCAATTAAAATTTTGATTAATTTTCTCAGTGAGGAACTGGTAAAAAAGAAAAACTTTTCATTACTTTTATTATCATAATCTAAAGAGAATAGACCTATTATACTTTCAAATCTAAAATAAATATAAATTAATGCAAAACACGGACCATTATTATGTTAGCATCCAAACAGTAACATTTTCTCGTTAGGATTTCCCTTTTGCCCAATAAGAAACTTATCTAGTGCAGGGTTTTAGTTTTCTATACAAAGCAGAACAAAATAAATCATACAATATAGTTGGAGAATTTATTTTAGTAACAATAATTTTATTTTATTTTTCCCAAACTACTGATTCAATCCAATGAACATACTTGGAAACTCTCGTGTACACTCCTGGATCTTGTGTAAATGAACAAGCTTTTCCGATTGAATTAATTCCAATGATAGCATGAACACTATTATATTGATCTAGACTTACTTGCAAAAGTCCTCCGCAATCTCCCTGTAAGAAAATCAGAGTTTTAAACAACATGATACATCATATATAAGTGTAAATCCACCTCTTAGCAATCTACATATCTAGATTTCGATCTTATTAGATCTCATTAGTGTAGCTCGGCTACTGAGGATGAATTCACACAATATCTTGAGTGGTTGTATACAAAAATGGTACAACTATATGGGTGGGCATTGCTAATTGAGGTGGTGCCGCCAGATGGAGTTTAACGTTCCTCCTAGGGGGTTAGTTGTATCAACATGATACATGTCATATGCTCTGACAGAAGAAAATTCTGAGGTGTAGGTTATATATATATATATATATATATATATATATATATATATATATATATATACACTTAGGAGCTTCCCTATCATATTTAAATTTACAATTCTTTTAAGGTTGATATACCTATAACAACAGTGTTTCCATTTATTTGTAGGCTTCTCTCTCTCTCTCTCTCTCGCTGTGTGGTGTGTGATGTGTGGTGCGTGGTGTGTGGTGTGTGGTGTGTGGTGTGTGGTGTGTGGTGTGCGGTGTGTGATGTGTGGTGTGTGATGTGTGGTGTGTGGTGTGTGGTGTGTGGTGTGTGGTGTGTAGTGTGTGGAGTGTGGTGTGTGGTGTGTGGCGTGTTGTGTGATGCGCGTGCGCGCGTGTGTGATACTTGTAGCATCGTTCGTAGGATTCTAGCATACATATTATTATTAGCATATATATATTACAATGACCTTAATCCTTTCGGTGCGGTGAAGTAAAATTTCATTTGTAAACTACATGAAAAAAGGATGACAAACAGCTTAAACATACAATATAATGTATAATTTATTCATACCTCAGAGGTAATCTTTTGGCCGTACCCGTCAGTACAAATTTGTGACTCCTCCACTATACCATTGGGAAATGTACGAGGCACCTGATTATTATAAAACATCTTGCAGTCTGCATGATATACTTCTGCTAAATCAACCCTTTTCATATTAATTGGATATGACCCGTTCACATTCAACCCCCATCGTGTAGCCATTAGAGCGCGCATCTTAGGCTTATGAACTACTTTTATAGTTTGAAGACAAGCCGGATGGACGTACTGATTGAACTTAACTGCACGATCGAGTTCCAAAAGGGCTATATCGTTATATTGCAATGAAGCATTGTAGGAAGGATGTTTGATCCTTCTGATGACCTCAAAATCCTGATGGCTTTCTGTTGCGTTTGAGGATGTTAAGTTTAAATAGCCCAATCGAACATTAGTAACATTACCACTGAAACAAGTACATACGAGTATACAACAAAACATTTATCTTTATAAGATATAGTGATTAAGGGGTTATATACCTTTATTTTCTTCAAAAAAATCGATTTTTTTATTGCTTTATCTGAAAGTAAAACTCTTTGAGAACATTTTACGAAATTTTCATGGAGATCGAAAGTTACAGCGTTTCGAAGCGGGGTGCGATGTTTCCTGGAACATCTACTCCATTCTCGACCATACAAATCGCGTATGTTTTGTGACAAATCCCTTATAATCAGTTGTATACGAAGCATTAGCATCGATTATCGATTCTTTTCTCTGCTGCTTGTTTTATCGTCTTTTCACAAAATCAGTATGTACACGCTAAACTCGATTATCTCGAAATGGTGTTTTCCAAAAGTGCATTTGCCGTGTTCGCGATTGTCGAAAAACTATTTGACTGATCTTCTTATTTTTTTTTAAATTGTTTGTAATTAATGTTGTCAGTACTTGAACGATTCCTTTTTTATGCATAAATTTTTATTTTGCAAATACGAATTTTTTAATAACATTTTTAGAGCTCAGAACATCGAATTTTTGGGAAAAACGTTCCCGTATATATAATATTTATTTAAATAATCGTTCAAGTACTAGGAAGGTCCCTATACTAGAGACATTTTTTGGGTTTTATGATTTCAATTGACCTGCTTGACTTTCATGATGATCACCGCAAGCCTCATCAAAAAAGAGGGTTTCGGTGAAATAGCCATAACCCCGATTTATGAATTTTTTTTATAAACTAATACTTATCTTTTTCACTAAAAAATGTACTATTAATAAATTATAATTTTGATGTAAACAAATTATTGCTACATACCTTTACAAAAATTCAAACTTTCCTCAATTTTTCCGAACAAAAAGGTATATAACCCCTTAAATTCAATAATACACCCCTCCCCCCACATAATTGTATATTTATAGAATACGGCCATATTTTTATATCATAAAAGAATTTGCCTGTACCGAAAGGTAAAAGGCAAATAGATAATATAAAATAATTTAGTCCAGACAATTATGTTTTTACTTTAACAGTTTTAAAGTTACCTTTTTGTTGGATTGGTGCCTACTATATTAAGGCTGGTCACAACCTTACCACCCTCATATGGCGTTCCTAGTCACAACAGCACAATTTATTACTGAATTAAAAAAAAGACCTTTATTGGCCATACTCAACACACAATTCAAACATCACCCCTGTGCAATACAAAGGCTTTTCTCTCATTAAAATGCATTGAATAGTTTTGCATTCGACAAAAATGAAAAACCTCGGTGACAAAAAAATCCTCTAAAAAGGAATGAAAGGTGATTCATGAACATTCACGCGTAATTTGGTCTTAACTCGCTGCCCAAATTCTCAGTACGAGACGGAAATGAGTGAAAATAAATTAATCGACTAAATATAAAACTCCACGGCGGAAAAGCCTCACGGCCGATAGCCCTATTAAGATAGAAGTTTTTTTTTAAATGAAACACTCAGCTCAGCACTCTAGTAAGTAGAGACGTCCTACATTTTAGGCCTAGTTGGGTGTGTATTTTGTATTTTTGAATTTCGTCGATTAATTTATTTTCGTTGAATTAACAAATAAATATTTATAAATTATTATAACAATATGCGTAATAAGTGAGATCTTGATTGAAAAATTAAGCAATTATGTACTGAAGAAATGAAAGTATGTTATAAAATCAACTTACAAATCTTTGTGTTCTATACAGTGCGCTGCAGTCAATACAAATTTTTCACTTATAAGGCTCCCACCACAAAACCATTTTTTATCATGTGAGGTTCCAGATCCTAATGTTGCCTTAAAAAGAATTTGCGGTATTATAGAGATTGGGCAAAACTATATTATTATACAGGCTGATTTATAACTGCAAGGAACAAAACAGCTACAACACGAAATACGTTTCTTTATAAACACATCATCTTTCTTCTTTAAAACACGCTGAAAGTGCTTGGACTGTTAGCTATAAACATAGAAGTTTAAAAAAAATGTATTCGTAACCGCTGCGTGTATAGATAAACAGTTACTTTTATACTTTCAGCTTATAAAATATATATATATATATATATATATATATATATATATATATATATATATATATATATATATATATATATATATATATATATAGATTTTAAAAGCTGAAAGTATAAAAATAACTGTTTTTCTATACGTGCATCAGTTACGAAATATTAATTTTTTTTTAAAACTTCTATGTTTATAGCTAACAGCACAAGCACTTTTCCGCTGGTAAATAATGGATAATTTAAGGATCATAGCCGGGAGTAGATTGATTCCCCAGATGTTGCAATTTGCATAGAAAATATAAATACTTATGAGGTTATTGTCCTTAGTAACGTTAAATCACCTATGATTATATTATATATAAATATAGTACCATATGAGGAAACTCTTTAATTAATGATTCCATGCCACCTTCGGACCGAGGCGTTGGTGGTTCAACAAGGTTATCATGAAGCTTCCATTCATTGCATTCTAAAATGTTAAAAGATAGTTTCAAATTAATATACAGGATGATTTACTGCCTCGATGTCACACTCTCACAGCTGAAAGCTGATGTGATTCTAAGAAAAATTGTTGTTACCTGCACATTTTTCCGATTTCGCTTAGTTACGGAGATATACGACTACCAATTATATTCTTTTGGTCTGATCATTGGTCTAATTAATTTTATTTATATACTAGGTGTATAAAGTAGTGGGAGAAAGAAAATGAAAAATAATAACTTTTACAAAATATGTTTGAAATTTTTAGCGGTATTATCTGACTGGATGGCTTGCGTTGCCGTTATAATTTCCATATACAATATTCAAGCGGTGTTAAATCACACGAACGCGGTGGCTAGTTGACAGGTCCATTCTCGATACTAATCAAAATATTATCGTTTTGTGCCTCAATTGGATGGTATTGCCATCAGAGACATGTGGTTCCAACAAGATGGGACCACATGTCATACAGCGCGCGATATAATTAATTTAATGCAAGGAACATTTGATAAACGATTAATATCGAGAAATTATCTAGTTTTCGATGCAGACACAAACTACATAGTGTCATACACACATGTTGAAAATGATATAGTGGCGGAATAATAATAAATTCACTTAACAATAACAGCACCGTAAAACACAATGTTAATTTTCCATTTAGAAATAGTTATACAGTTTAAAATATCAAATCTTATATATAAAACGATATAGGAAACTAGATAATGTCATACGGGCTTTATAGACATGCAAACATTGCAACACAACACATGCAACATACGATATCACTACCGCGTTTATTGTGAAGGGTTCTTTAATGTTTGTAAAAAAATCGTAATCCATAAAGACATGTGAGAAGAGCAATCAAAAATCAATTTGAAAACATATAGCCATACTTTACTCTAAAACGCAAACTTTGATAATTATTACGTACTAGTTATTTACAATTGATGATCTCAAGGTTTTATCTCGATTTCTTGCTTACCCACTGTTAACTAACCATACTAATAATAATTAAATTAATTCATTAAAATAAAAATATAAGGCATATAAGCTCATAAAAACTACTATATTTTTTTTCCAGAGTACAAGCGAATTACACAAGAATCTAGCTCAATACAGGCTGCAATACTGAGGGATTAAATTGTATGAAAAAAAGGTTTAAACATTAGCAACAATTATAATTGATGCATCAATTCGCGAGGGCTTGATATAATCAAATGTGATTTTTAAATATAATTTCAACCCTTTTTAATAAACTGTATATATACATTATTGCCAAATAAAAAGTCACGAATTAAATTTCATGACGCGGCGTGCTTCATAAAAATTAATGAGGTATGTTATAACTGCTTATAATGAGGATTTAAAAGATAGAGGAAATAATTACACTTCCAAATTTACCATCTCTAATAAACTGTTTGTATATTTTTGAAGCTTTTAAAAATAATATGTTTTATTTTACTTACTTTTTTCACTAATACTTAAACCGCAGCAAACAAGATAATGTTTTTCTCCGTAGCCGTAGCCACATATGGTTGGTATTTCTCCGACTTTCAAATTCCGGCATTTACTAAAAAGCTTGCACGTGCCATTTTGTGTATTATCAAACACACATGTTTGTCCTAAAACGTTGTTTTTAACATTTTGTCACTGTTGAAAAGTACTTACCTACCAACTTCTTGCGCATAAAGCGTTGCCACGAGGTGAAGGATAACCACAAGGATAATCGCATGCATTATAAAAATCACGAAGAAGAAAACAGGCAGCGTAGTACAATATTCAGGGTGTCTTTATATAAGCAGCGACGGTATTTGATTAATTAAGGAGTAAATAACTAGATATATATTTCGTTTTGAAAGCAATGAAATTCGATAATGAATTAATTGATTGCCGTATTAACCAATCTAGATTATAATGTTGACTTATAACCTAAGTTTGCTGTATTACTGATAAATTTAAGCGATTTTTAAAAAACTAATCCAATACAATACAGTACATTATATAGAGCGACTTATAGAGAGGGTACACGTTAAAGCATAGTAGTGACTTAAAAGATCAGTTTTTGATGAATCTCCCCGTGAGTCAAAAGTGCGGAAAAGTGCGAGAAAGTGTAGCGTGGAGCAGCCATACAAAACTTGAGAGAGTTAATATTTTATTTGAAACAAAATAAATCGTTAGTGGTTGACTTATATGAAAGCTAGTCGAAGTGGTATAAACAGAACAAAAAAAACTTCTGTTTTTATAGGGCTCTATATCAGCCGTGAGATTTTTCAGAGTGCACAAAGTTGAACGCGGGATGGCGAAGAGTATGACAGAGTTTGCGACGAGAGAAAGCTAGAAGGCTAGAAGAGATCCAGAGGGTGGGAAATAAGCTTAAGGATTGTATGTCGGAGAAGAAGCTATGGGAGTTGCTAAAGGAATGGGAAACGTAGGGGAAGATAAACATAGATCCGACAGAATGGTACAGGAGTTTCAGAGCGATGGCAAGATAGTTAGACTCGTGGAATGAACTGGAGGTGACGCTGAGCCAGCTGAAGGCGGAAAAGGCGGCGGGAGTGGACGGTGTGAACGCTGAGACGTTCAATAGACTAACTGTAGGTCATTAGCAGGGTGTGGAGTGGAGGTACCGGAAGAGTGGCACGTGGGTAGTAGTACAAGTGTATACAGGAGGGCAGACTCAGAACCGAAAAAAAACTATAGGGAATCACTATAATGAGTGGGGAGTACTAACTTGCTATGTCCATGGTGACTACTAGGTTGGAAGTGAAAGTGGACAGAAAAGGGCTGTTGTCCAAAAGCCAGGATCGGTTTAGAAAGGGAAGAGGGACAAGGGAGCAGATTTTCACGCTAGCAACAATGCTGGAGGAAGTACTGGAATGCAAAGCGAGACTGCATGTGGTTTTTGTGAACTTGAAAGCCGCATACGATTCCCAGTTCCGAGAGGGGAGCTTGTCGAGATTTTGGAAAGGTTATAGATGGAAGGGGATGCTGTGGAATAGGTGGAAGGATGTACAAAGAGATATGGCCAAGAACGATAGTGAATGGATAAGTTTATAATGAATGTGACAGGGATGCCCGCTCATGTTCAATATTTTAACAAGGAAGTTGGAGGAGCTGCTAGGAGAGGTCAAGCAGGAAGGTTTGTGGTAGGAAGAACGAAAGTGTGAATGCTGGCGTATGCGGTTACAAATACTACTGGCCAAAAGGGAAGAGAAGAGATACAAGTTATGTTGGAAAGAAGGGTAAAATACCTTGATAAGTGGATATTGTTTAGGAATAGGGGAAGGATAGGTAGAGCGGAAGAGTTGAAATAGAAGTGTATAAGGATTGAGATAGTGTGTGCATTTAAATATCTAGGTTTTTTGATTTACTTCAGAGGTATGCATCGGAAACACTTGGAGTAGGTGCAATGCCAAGATAGGAGTGGGTATAGCGAGGAGAAAATGGGAAAAATGGTGGGACAGAAATATGGGAATTGCATTAATTATTTTTGGGAAGCGTGCATGAAGTTCATACTGCTATATGGAGTAGAAGTATGGGGTGCGAGAGAGTGGGATCTACCTACTATTAATGGAGCAGGATTCGTTTCTGAAGAAGCTGGGGCTGGTTGACCCCTTTACCGATCCTCCAGCAAGAGACGAACCGAATGAGTATGTTGTGGGACACGTGTAAGAGAATGGTAAAGTCTGAGGAGGAAAGACTAGTGCGGGTGGTGTGGATGAGAGGTAGGGGTAGGGCAGAGAACGGATAGAGGAAGAATATATGAAATAGTGGGTATGTCTAATGTATCGGTGGACGAGAAACTAAGAGGCGTAGAAAGCATTCGCAGTGAGGCCACGGAAGGAAGTATAGATGTATGAGGGTGTGAAAGAAGAGTGATTGGGGCTTTGCAGAAATGTGAGTGAATAGCTAAGAGACCGCCCTCTCTTAGCTATTCACTCACATTTGGCCTGAAAATGTGCAGAAGATTGTCGTAGGAGAGGAAGTGGGTGAGGGTCGGGAAATGGTAGGGTGGTTTTCTTATGTGGGAAGGGAAGTTAGGAGTATTAAATGCATACTTCTAACTTCGCTTCCAAAATAAAAAACCACTTAATTGCTATTGTTTTGTGATGAGCTGAATATTCCAAATAAAGGTATTTTTTTCGTTACGTTAACGTATATGTATTTTTTTTACTGAGTGATTTACCTCCTCTGAACTTCTCTCTTTACCGGTGGAAAAGCAAATAGTGTGTTTATATAACATTAATTTTTATGACGTGGCATACTTCATAAAAATTAGTGTGGTATGTTTCAACTGCTGTTAATTAGTATTTAAAGGATGGGAAAATTCGAAATAATTACACACGTGCCTTCCATTGCCAGAACAGAAACTTTAAAAGTTAAAATAAAAATAAATACATACAAACTGCTCAGTACTAGGCTACTGAGGCGCAATCCTTATCGTGCTGAGAATATGTTCTGTGCTACTGGGCATTAGGGAGCGAGAGTTTAAGGCTGAGATCTGGCCTATACTTTTCTTATGGCGAGCATTGTCTAATTGTTTTAGCTTAGAGGTAAAACTACACTATGAAATGGCATACAGTGTATGCAAGTTAATAAAAATACTTCATCCTAGGATTTGAAACTTAATTTGTAAGAAATGATGACCTACATTTTTAGCACATTTTGGGCGAAATTTCACGAATAACTTTTCACAGTTTTCAGAGGGTTTCTATTAAGATAAGGGTAACTCATCTGAGTTTCTCCCTTTATCAACGGAATGGCTCTCGAGCCGATAGCCACAGAGATAGAACATTTTGTTTACAAACACTACCTACACGACACTACACTATTCCCCTGCGGGTGGGGGCTAGAATTCACCCGCTGCACACTCAGCAGGTCGTAAGAGGCGACCAATGAGTACTGGCATTTGTGGGTATGGCCAGGCGTGTCTTTGAGGCTTTTCAGACTACCCATGTCTTATAGCATAACAGAAGAACTAAACATTACACGAAAATGATAAGATTAAATAATCTACAAAAGATATACTGTGTTTCATATTAGTGGGGCCTTCTGGCTTCAGGCTAGTTGATTGTTTCTATGAGCATATCGAGAATATTTACATCTTGAGGTAGGCTGCTGATCTATTCATGTCCTGTTGTTCCGCTTTAGATATTTTATTTGATTCCTACCCTACTAGCAAGGTTTGTCGAGTTTTCCCCTATCACATGGGGATACTTTTAGGGGGTTACAAGATCCCACAAGGGCCGAAAATTTCAAGTAATTTATTTGTTTAATTAATTTTATAGACCTATTAGCGTGCCTCAAGCAAACTTGTATTATTATTTTTTTAATTAAAAATACCTACCTACTCTGTATAAAGTAAAATTTAAAAAATCGTGCAATATTATTATGTAAATAACTTAATTACAATTTTTATATTATTTTGGCCAAACTACAGACTCAATCCATTTAACATAATTGGACACTCTTGTGTACACTCCTGGAGCACTTGTAATTAAACAAGCTTTTCCGAATGAAGTAACTCCGATGATTTGATAAATATTATGGAAATCATCTATTTTTACTTGCAAGGGTCCTCCAGAATCGCCCTGTAGGAAAATTAAGAAGATTAAGTTTCAGCCGATACCTAATAATATAATCGGCTTACAATAACAGATATTCGGTTTAAGACCAAAATCTCATGATCAGACTCAATGATTTATTAATGTTACCTCACACGTATCTTGTTTATCCCCGGCTGCACAAATCTGTGATTCGTCCACGATCCCCTCAGGTAATTTACGAGAGCTATTGTCATAAAACGTCTTGCAGTGCGCATGAGTTGACTCTGCTAAATTAACCCTCTGCAGAATATCAGAGTATGACCCGACAGGACCTAAACGCCCCCATCCTGTAGCCGTCATTTCAGGGTTGTTTATAATAACTTTTGTAGTTTGAAGACAAGACGGATGTACGTATCGACTGAACCTTGCTGGACGGTCGAGTTCCAAAAGGGCTATATCGTTATATTGCAGTGATGACTTGTAGGATGGATGTTTAATCCTTCTAATCACCTCAAAATCCTGATGGTCTGATGGATCGTTATAAACACTCAACGATATAAATCCTATGCGAACATAGGAAACATTACCACTGAAACAAATACATACTAATATACAAGATATTTCATGATTGTCAATAAATCATGGACCATGAACCAGGTCGCCATGAAGCAGATGCAACCAGAACTACTTCTAGGGGCAATTTTGTAAAATAACAATATTCTATATAGCAGGTGTGGCCAACTTTTGTCTACATAAGATCTACTTTTTTTATCATTGCTAATTGATATGGTGCCACCAGATGACGTTTAACTTCCCTCTACGAGGGTAAGTTGTACTGTTTTTGTATATAACCACTCGAGATATTGTGTGAATTCATCCTCACTAGCTGAGCTACACTGACGAGATCTAATAAGATCGAAATCTAGTTATGTAGATTGCTAAGAGGTGGGTTCACACTTATATATGTTTTATACGATTGGCTTTGTGCTGATATCTCAAGCACTCTGTTGGAATATTATTCTCCAGAGGGCACTACCCGGTGATCCTGATAACATGAGCATGTTGACGGTTATTACCATATGGGTGTGCATTGCTAATTGATGTGGTGCCGCCAGATGGCGTTTAACTTCCCTCTACGAGGGTAAGTTATACTACTTTTTTTTCTTAAAAATGTGTCGCAATCGACTTGTTGTAGGTGTAGTGGGGAAGGAAGGTGTGATTTCACACCTCCGCTCCCCACTACTAAAGGTATATACGTGTCTTTGAACATATATTTATATTTTACTTATCTACCCATATCTGTTACTGAAACACAGTTTATAAACATAGTATGTAAATACATACTATATTTATACACTAATAGTGGGGAGGGGAGGTGTGAAATCAAACCTCCGGTCCCCACTACGCCTATAACAAGTCGATCGCGATACATATTTAAGAAAAAAAGATCTTATGTAGACAAAAGTTGGTCATCCGTGCTATATACAATGTTGTTATTACATAAAATTACCCCTAAAAGTAGCTCTGGTTGAATCTGCTTCATGGCGACCTGCTTCCATCCATGATTTATTAACAATCACACCTCCCTTCCCCACTACGTCTACAACAAGTCTATCGCGATGTATTTACATACTAGTTTATACACTGTGTTTCATAACAGGATAGGTATATAAGCAAAATATATGTTCAAAGACACGTATCTACCTTTAGTAGTTATAGACAACCCGAGTGATTAACAAAAATTAGCTTCAACATGTTGGCCACCCCTGGTACATAGTATGTAACAATGTGTAATTGTTGCTAATCCATTCCTGTGTGTCAGATTGGTGAAACTCAGTAAGGGCTCTATCTATTTCTCCGCTGATAAAAACATATGTAAACATACCTTCCCCTTACGTTTGTATCTAACCAACAAGTGCCCATATATTGCTATACAGATACTGTAGCTCCATATATTGCTATACAGATACTGAAGCTCCATATATTGCTATACAAATACTGAAGCTCATAGAGACTACACGATCAAGAAAGATAGTAACAATTTCATACACATCGTAAAATAACGGACATTGAAAATGGTGGCAATTAAATATTTTACAGTCCCTAACTTGAGAAGTCAAATTGTGTCATAAAATTAACTTACAGAACACTGTGTTGAAGGCAGTGCGCTGCAGTCAATACAAATTTTTCGCTTATTAAGCTTCCACCGCAATACCATTTCTTATCTTCAGGTTTGCCAAATCCTAAAGCGGCCTGAAAAATAATTTGTAATGTTATAAAGATTGGATATAATTATATTCTATACCATGTGAGGAAACTCTTCATATAATGCGTCCACGCCACCGCCAGAATCTCCTCTAGCTAGAGGCTTATAATCATGAAGTTTCCATTGCCTACATTCTATAATGTTAAAAACAAATAATTTACATGCCTAAATACAACCGCATTTTTTTTCTCGGTTGGTAATTTGTATTATACAGGGTGGAAATTATGTAGAGAATAAATTCAATAAAACCTCCAAGCAGTTTTTGCAAAAATCATAAATACGATTTTTGCAAAATCTGCTCGGACATTTCGACATATATATATATATATATATATATATATATATATATATATATATATATATATATAAACCTTTATTTATGATTTTTCCAAATCCATTAATATAGATTCGACTATTAACTTATGTATATAATATACCAGGTGGAAATTAAATAACGAATAAATAAAACCTTTATTTGTGATTTTTCCAATAATTTCTCGGACACTTCGGACAGTTTTAATTTAAAATTTCCAATTCTTAATGAAAGTGTCAATTTTTTTCGATAATTTTTGAATGAGAAATGACGTCATTCACATTTTTTTTCAATTGACAACCCTATTAATTTAATATTATTTCGTCTTTCGTGTTTTTCTTCACTTTGATGTTTGAAATGAATTTTCTAGGAAATTTCCTCCCCGTAACCTATATCATAATATACATCGGTGATCGCAGAAAAATAATCCCTTTCAGAATCCGCAATAAAAATGGGGTTGTTATTTAAAAAAAATGTCACCGACGTCATTCAAAAAGAATCGAAAAAAATGATACATCATTAAGAATTGGAAATTTAAAATTAAAACTGTCCGAGAAATGTTTGGAAAAATCATAAATAAAGGTTTTAAAGGGTAAATAAAACGATTTTTTACTTTGTTGTTTATCACACTTCAGTTACACTTTGCAACTAGTTTCGGCTAAGCTCAACCGTTTTCGAGCTCGAAAATGGCTAGCCGAAAGTAGTTGCAAAGTGTAACTGAAGTGTGATAAAAAAACAAAGTAAAAAATCGTTTTATTTGTCCTTTAAAATGAATTATCACAAAGTAGACGCCTTAACAATCCAATATTAGAAAATAAAGGTTTTATTTATTCGCTACTTAATTTCCACCCTCTATATTATGTACATAAGTTAATAGTCGAATCTATATTGATGGACAATATAAAATACACATCATATACACCACACATAACATATACTACACACCCCATACTTCACATACTACAAACCACATACACTACACTCCTCATAAACTACATAAACTACACCCCTAAAACACTACATATACTATCCACCTCATACACTACATACACCACACACCTCATACACTACATACACTACATACACTACACACAACATATGCCACAAACCACATACACTACACTCTTCATATACTACATACCTCATGCACCACACACATTATACGCCACATATGTATTTATACACGTACAAATGGTTTACTAGAAATGCATGTCCAATAAACTATTTGTATGTGTATTTATGCTTAGTTCATCAGGTTAATAACCTTAATTTAGAAGGATAATAATCGTTACACGATCTCCAATCGTTTATTCAAGAATATAGACATAATTAGACTAATTCCTTTCACACCATACATCTTTTAATTTACCACACACGCTATATTTTTAGCATTAAAAATCATATTTTTTACTTACTTAATTCACTAATACTTAAACTGCAACAAACAATCGGTAATTTCCCTTGAAATCGACATATTTTTGGTTTTAATGCAGCTCTCGCACTCGGGCATTCGCCAAAAAGCATACACGTACCATTTCGTGTATCATCCAATACACACGATTCTCCTAAAACGCCGATTTACACATATTTTTCATTGTTTAATAGCACTACCTACCAAGTTCTTGCGCAT
Source organism: Lordithon lunulatus (assembly GCA_963942505.1). NCBI lineage: Eukaryota > Metazoa > Arthropoda > Insecta > Coleoptera > Staphylinidae > Lordithon > Lordithon lunulatus. Next base: position 51,030,105 of record OZ012669.1, read on the forward strand.
AAAGCGTTGCGACGAGATGAAGAAGGATGAGCACAAGGACAATCACGCGCATTATACAAAGTCATACAGAAGACTAAACAGCCAACGTGGTTTTGTTAGTCAATGAAGGGGTTTGATTAATTATAGTGTAACTAACAAGTTGTTTGTGTTGGTTTCATTATGAATATCTTGATATATATTTTGTTGATTTGCATATTAAAACGTCTAAAATATAATGATGACTGATAACCTAAGTCTGCCGTATTACTGATAAATATATGCGATTAATCTTTGTTATAAAGTGTATTATGATAATCGTAATTATTTGCATATAGAATATTTTTATCATCTAGAATAAACACATCTGAGATAGCTATACTAAAATAAACCGCAACTGGTCTCAGTATTTTAATTTTGGTTGATATACTCCGGAATAGTTTGTTGTTCTATATCTTAATATTCTACGGCTGAAAATAGATGCACAAATATGCAATTTTAGTTTCGATTTAGAGGTCATTCAATTGTAGGAATTTGATCAAATTTTTATGTGTTTAAAGTTAAAGTAAATTATAAAAGTTATTAGGAATTACTTTTTCAATTTTTGTATTAATTTTTTAAAAAAATAATTCATAAGTATCACAAATTAATACATCTTCGCAATTCGAAATATCTTCGCACACGTGCAATATTTTGAGAATCTAAAACCTAAAAAACTTTCTATTAGGTTTATTTTACCTATATTTAAAATTTGAACATTGTAAGATAAATAATAAGAATATAATTGCAATAATAAAACACCCATGTTTGCGATCACTCACGCGTAAAATTATCGTGGCCGTGAGTTGCCTACCGTTCTCGTTCATCCCCACTACGTTTACTTACGCACCACCCCCTTTTATGCTTCGGCTCGTTCGTTTGTCGCATGATTCGAATTCATGGTTGCGGCAGGGATGTTGTGGATTCCTTTTACTATTTCGATACTACTTGTGCGATTTGTTCTTTTACTTCATTGATAAGTATATTTGATTGCGCTTTTTTACTTGTTGCCTTTGATAATGCCGAGACATAATAAAAACGGAAAGACTTTCTTGTCAGATAGACGCAAAAATAATAGAGGTGCAAATTTTAGGCAGTAAGTATATTAATTATAGGAATTATCGCAAATGCCACACTAAACTGACTAAACTAGCGGCCATATTGAAAAATAATGGAGTAACGAAGATAATTGTGTTAATTCCCTTTGTCTGCTACTGTCAAGAGATAATATAATATAAACATAAATAAATCACGATTGGCTTTGTGCTGATATCTCAAGCACTCTGTTGGAATATTATTCTTATTCTCTAGAGGGCACTATCCGGTGATCCTGATAACATGAGCATGTTGACGGTTATTACCATATGGGTGTGCATTGCTAATTGATGTGGTGCCGCCAGATGGCGTTTACCTTCCCTCTACGAGGGTAAGTTGTACTGTTTTTATAAATCACCTTATTTAAATAATATTGCACATTTTTAAATTATAGGCTCTACTGACATATTTAAAGCATATCTATTTTGTCCTGTTCATATCATTCACTTTTCGCTACGGCCCATGCAATTCGCACAATGACCGTGTTTGCATCGTATAAATCCCTGGTATAAGATGGGATGGGCATGTGTACAACCTCGCGAAACCCAAACGCCTATTTAGTTGATATGATTCTAGCAATCACCCCACTCTTTGTTCTCCTACATTCTTTCTACTCCTGACCCAACTACGAAAAGGGCGCGAATTCGGGGACCAGAGCTCCACCTTAAATTAGAAATATCACCCCTGCGGGTGGGGACTAGAATTCACCCGCTGCCCACTCAGCAGGTCGTAAGAGCCGACCAATGAGTACTGGCCTTTGTGGGTATGGCCAGGCATGTCCTTGAGATTCATCAGACGTCCCATGTCTTATTTGTTTATTTGATTATATGGTTGAGCGTTTGATTCTGTCTTTATGGTTTCTACTCTTCCTTGTTTTTATCTGGTGATTCTTAATAGGGCATGTTCCACCTGTAGTGTTCGCGGCGACCCGTGCGGGGTGAGGATGGGATCCGGGTGGTTGAGGAGTGATATAGCCTGAGGGTGCATCGTCTCCAATACGCCACTTTGGCCCAAAATTGTTCCAAAGTGGGAGGTCTATGTGTAACCCTGTATACATCAATAGCTGCCATGGCAGTCTAGGGTGCCTTGGTGAAGTGCGAGCTGTAATATTTTATCTGTATGTGGCTCAGACTTTGAAGGGTATCTTCCCTGGCGTGCCTCTGTGATTTCCGTACAATACGTCCCGAATGAGGCTCCATAGTTGGTGGAGAGTATGGAAAATTAATACAATAAACAGTATTTGTTTATTATATTAATTTTCCATACTCTCCACCAACTATAGAGCCTCATGGATACCAACAAATAAACAACCCTTGGGCGGAATGTTGTGTATATACATAATCGGTTGACGTCGCTAATGATACACCCATGAAGGAGACATCGCATATTTCTAACCCATTAGCGGACGGGCATTACGGAAACAACCTCATTATAAGACTTTCGCCACAACACATTATCGCCCTTGAATTACCAATATATTAGACCAGTTAGGTCAGGTAACTAATATATATTCAATTGTCATTTTTGCTACGATCCCACACGACTCTCCGAAGAGAACCAGCCAACATCACCGAGCTATAGTAGTTAGCTCTCACTTCAAATATTTGTTAAACATTATACAATAAACATATTTAAACTTGAACGAGTTTTCCTCAATCCTGAGGTGGTGGCAGCGAAACCCCGGTGTTCTACACATCAGGAAGCGGCACCGACCACTGACGCCTGACATAGAAATTGCCAAAATTTCAAGAAATATTTAATTGTTTTAAGAAATGACACTGGTAAGAAAAGAAACCCCGTAGATGCAGGAGCGCTCGGAAAAACTAAGAGAACACAAAGAACACCCGTAAAAATGAGTACAGACAATGACAATAAATTAGGCCTGATTGTCCAAATGATAAAAGAGCTAAAAGCAGACACGAACCAAATTAAAATAAAACAAGAAGAATGTAGAGATGAAATTCAAAAAAATCAGAGAAGAAAATAATAAGCTGTGGCAAGAAAACCAAGAAATAAAAAGAGATAATTTAGAAACAAAAACTCGAAAAACTAAACCAATCGGTGGAGTAGTTAGAAAAGCAAAAGAGGAGAAATAACATAGTTATGCAAGGCTTAAATATTGATACAGAAGACACAAAAGTATTAAAAGACGCCGTAGAGAATTTGTTTTTTTGAAAAATGGAAGTGACAATTCAGGTAAAGAAAACCTCAAAAACTAGGAGAGAAAACCTGCCGGATTGAATTAGATAAGGAAGAAGATAAAGAAAATGCAATGAAGAATAAATATAAACTTAAAAATAATAAATAAGGAAGAATTTATATAAACGACGATGAGACAAAAAAGGAAAGATAGCGAAACACACAAATAAGAAAAATAGCCAAGGAAGAGAGAAATAAAGGAGGAGAGGTGATCATTGGATATAATAAATTAACTGTAGACGGAAAGCAATGAAAATGGAATAGGGTACTGGAAAAACCAGAATTAGTGCAGACAACAACCTAACTGCAAAAAAAAAACAGAAAATAATTATATGATAACGAAACTGGCAAGGGAAAAGGACACGATTGGAAAAAATAAAGAGAGAAGAATAGGCAGTCTCAACAAAATGTAAATAATAGATATAACAAAAACAACAGCGCAAACATAAAGGACGATGAGAATTGGAAACCGGAACATACGCAGCCTGAAAGGCAAAGAACTTGAACTAATAGACGAATTTAAAAATACAAAATTAGATATAATGGTGATAACAGAAACAAAAAAGAAAGGGAGAGGTTTAGAAAGGGCCATAAACGACCACATACAAATATATAGTGGAATTGAAGAAAGTGAAAGAACGAGAGCAGGAGTGGGTTGCATTATAAACAAAAGGTTATGGGAATGGGAATGCGTAAACGAAAGGTTAATGACAGTAAAAATTGAAGAGGTAGATGGATGGAAGGGAAACCTAATCTTAGTATATAGACGAACAGAAGACGAACGTAAAACAGAAAAAGACAAATTTCCTTGGGAAGAGCTGCAAATACGAGGCATATCCAGAAAGTAAGAGTACTGAATTTTTGTAGGTGTTAAAATTTTTTATTTAAACAAAAAAATTACGTGAAACTTTAGTACATAATAAAAGCTATTTTTCGACATAGTCGCCATTCCTCTCTATGCAGGTGGTGTAGCGAGGTATCAATTTTTTGATGCCTTCCTCGAAGTAGTTTCCCGCCAACTCCTTCGTCCACTTCTCCAACTCCTCCTTTACCTCCTCGTCGGTTAAAAACCTTTTTCCACCCATGTGCAGCTTCAGGGAGGTAAAGAGATAGTAATCTGAAGGTGCTAGATCAGGGGAATGCGCGAGATGGTTCAGGACATCCCATTTAAACGAGGCGAGCAGTTCCTTCGTGGCGTTGGCCGTGTGTGGTCTGGCATTGTCATGCAGCAGGCAGACTCCTTTTGTCAGCATGCCTCTCCTCTTGTTCTGAATCGCCCTCCGCAATTTTTTTAAGGTCTCACAGTATCTTGCAGAGTTGATGGTCTCCCCTTGAGGCAGATATTCGATTAAAATTATGCCTTAACAGTCCCAAAACACGGATGCCATGACTTTCTTGGCTGAAATTGTGATTTTGAACTTTTTGGCGGAGGGTGAAGAGGTGTGACGCCACTGTTGAGACTGTCTTTTGGTTTCGGGCGTGTGGTGTGCTACCCAAGTTTCATCTCCAGTTACGATGGAGCGGAGAAATTCATCTCCATGGAGTTTCCAGCGCCTCAAAAGCTCTTGCCCGGCCTCCACTCGATTCAACTTGTGCTGGTCTGTCAGTTGTTTTGGGACCCACCTCGCGGACAGTTTCCGATATCCGAGGGTTTCTGTGATTGTTTCGTGTAGTAGATATCTGGAGATTTGCGGAAATATCGCAGAAAGTTCATCATTTTGAATTTTTTCCACAATTTCGTCAGTCACAATTGAAGGTCTTCCGCTCCTCCGATCATCATGCACAGACGTACGACCGTTTTTAAACTCGCGACACCACTTGTACACATTCGTATGATTCATAGCTTTATCACCATATGCAGTTTTCACCTCATTATAAATCTCAAATGGAGGTTTTCCCTTCCAAACGAGATAACGGATGACGCCGCGTATTTCGCACTTGGCGGGAGATTGGATTGACATTATTCACGAAACTTGTTGTCGTGTCAACAGTTCTCAACGTACTGACCTCGAACCGGTCTCGGTGCAAAGGGGAGGAGTCAGGCTACACTGCCGTGTGGCCAACATGATGAAAATAAAATCCCTCCGACCGTGAGAGCCTCAGTACTCTTACTTTCTGGATATGCCTCGTATTATACGAGACGGCAGGAGAAAATACTTATATTACAAGAGACATAAATGCAAGAATAGGGAATATAAATGCATATAACATATAATGGGGATTCATGGAGAACCGACGAGAAACAATAACGGAAACAGATGAATTGACTTCTGCATCTTAAACGACGTCGTAATACTAAACTCAATAATCGCCCATAAAGAAATACACAAATATACCAGAGAAGTTAAGAGTAAAAATGAAAAGACTATTTTTTTACAAACACGACAAAGGAAAGTAGTTAATGATATACGGGTGAAAAGAGGAAGCCAGATAGGAAGTGATCACTATCTAGTGATAAAAAAGACAAAGTAGAGGTGTCTAACCGACTACACAATTTCCCCGAGGTAAGTGAATAGCCCTTCGCTATCAACCTCGTTGTTTCCATAAGTACGATCCAAGAATGAACAATAGCTCTTTTGCTTCCCCGTTTAACATACTGTCTTTGGTGGATCGACTGCCATCCTCCTCTTCATTTACGCGTTTTCCTTTTGCATCCTATCCTCGCATTGAAATCACTCTCTATTATTAACATTTCTTCTTCTCCTACTTTTATATGTTCCTCGACGAGTTGACTTGTATTTGATTGTGTTGTTATTATTTTCCAGCCCTGTGCTCTAACCTGCTTTTCCTTCCACTCGAATATTATTAGTACATATTAAATTTATTTTTATTAATCCAAACCTCTCTATATAAAGTAAAATAAAATAAATCTTACTGTTGTTATGGAACATAATTTAATTACCAATCTTATATTATTATTTTGGCCAAACTACAGACTCAATCCATTTAACATAATGGGAAACTCTTGTATACACTCCTGGAGCACGTGTAATTAAACAAGCTTTTCCGAATGATGTAACTCCAATGATTTCATAAATAGTTTGGTATTCGTCTATTTTTACTTGCAAGGGTCCTCCAGAATCGCCCTGTAAGAAAATTAAGAATATTAAATACATAAATACATAAATACATAAATACATAAATACATAAATACATAAATACATAAATACATAAATACATAAATACATAAATACATAAATACATAAATACATAAATACATAAATACATAAATACATAAATACATAAATACATAAATACATAAATACATAAATACATAAATACATAAATACATAAATACATAAATACATAAATACATAAATACATAAATACATAAATACATAAATACATAAATACATAAATACATAAATACATAAATACATAAATACATAAATACATAAATACATAAATACATAAATACATAAATACATAAATACATAAATACATAAATACATAAATACATAAATACATAAATACATAAATACATAAATACATAAATACATAAATACATAAATACATAAATACATAAATACATAAATACATAAATACATAAATACATAAATACATAAATACATAAATACATAAATACATAAATACATAAATACATAAATACATAAATACATAAATACATAAATACATAAATACATAAATACATAAATACATAAATACATAAATACATAAATACATAAATACATAAATACATAAATACATAAATACATAAATACATAAATACATAAATACATAAATACATAAATACATAAATACATAAATACATAAATACATAAATACATAAATACATAAATACATAAATACATAAATACATAAATACATAAATACATAAATACATAAATACATAAATACATAAATACATAAATACATAAATACATAAATACATAAATACATAAATACATAAATACATAAATACATAAATACATAAATACATAAATACATAAATACATAAATACATAAATACATAAATACATAAATACATAAATACATAAATACATAAATACATAAATACATAAATACATAAATACATAAATACATAAATACATAAATACATAAATACATAAATACATAAATACATAAATACATAAATACATAAATACATAAATACATAAATACATAAATACATAAATACATAATAACAAATTTAAAAAAATATGTATTGACAGAATAAACTGTGTGTGCAGTTTGTATGTACATATACTAAAGAAACTCACCTTTGGTTTATAACTACAATTTTTTTTGTAGATTATCATGCAAATAAGAAAGTCAGACATGAACCAAGCGTGATTAGAATTCGCTAAATGTGGAAGTTATTGATTAATAAATTAATTCGTGTGATGCCCACATCAAATATTTTTAAATTTCATTAATATTTATTTGTAAACTCACTTCGTTAAAACGCTATTTTTTATTTTAGCTATTGGATATTGTTACAAATTGATCGCCATATTTAAAATATGTTTATTATTTACCCACCACACTTGCCCATTAATTTATTAAGCGATTTGAACTCTGCACTATAGTGTATTTGTCAAGTTACTATGATTCAATCAATTTCATTGATTAATTAAGGCTTGGTTCATTGTGGTATAGAGCAAAGTTCAAATCGTTCGAAATTGTGAATGGGCATAGTTTTTTTAATAGATAAGTTAATTAGATTTTTATAATCTTATTTTGTATAATAAATTATACTATATAAAACAAAAAAACTTTTAATTTTATGGGGCTATCAGCCGGCATGCTTTTCCGCCGGTCAAGGGAGAAGCTCAGAGGAGTTTAATCTCCTGGCAGTACCTTAACTTCGCTGAAAACCTATGAAAAACTGTTAAAGGTGATTCGCGAAAATTCGTCCCGGTTGCGGATCGAACTCAGGCTCAGTACGAGACTGACGATGCCTCTAACCACTCGGCCACTGAGCTGGGTTATATTATATTAAATTATAATAAAAAAAATATGGTTTGGATTTCGACCGATATATAATATAATCAACATACAATAAATTATTCATATTACCTCACACGTATCTTGTTCATCCCCGTCTGCACAAATCTGTGATTCGTCCACAATCCCCTCAGGCAATCTACGAGAGATATTATAAAACGTCTTGCAGTACGCATGAGGTGATTCTGCTAAATCAACCCTCTGCAGATGATCAGCGTATGACCCGACAGGGCCTAAACGTCCCCATCCTGTAGCCGTCATGTCAGGCTCAATTTTAATTAGTTTTGTAGTTTGAAGACAAGCCGGATGGACGAATAGATTGAACCTTGCTGGACGGTCGAGTTCCAATAGGGCTATATCGTTATATTGCAATGACGACTTATAGGATGGATGTTTAATCCTTCTGATCACCTCAAAATCCTGATGGTCTGATGATTCGTTAGAAGGACTCAACCTTAAATATCCTAAGCGAACATAGGTAACATTACCACTGAAACAAATACATACTAATAGAGACGATATTTATATATTATATATTTATATATATATATATATATATAAATCAATAAATCATTATTTAATATACAATAAAACCTCATTCATCTGAAATAATTATAGGATGGATGTTTAATCCTTCTGATCACCTCAAAATCCTGATGGTCTGATGATTCGTTAGAAGGACTCAACCTTAAATATCCTAATCGAACATAGGTAACATTACCACTGGAACAAATACATACCAATAGACACGATATTTATATATTATATATTTATATATATATATATATATATATATATATATATATATAAATCATTATTTAATATACAGTAAAACCTCATTCATCTGGAATAATTGGGATTAAATGAAATAACCTTAATGTGAACTTAGGTACATATGAGCCTGTGAGAATGAAAGTGGTGTAAGTCACTTTTGAATTATTTTGAAAAGGAGAAGATTTTGTGTTTGGTATTTATGTAAATCGACGTTCACAGTTACAGTGTGAAATCAATTTATTCATAAATCAAAATATAACTGCGTATTTCGAGATACATAAATATCAAGCGCAAAATCTTTTCTTTTTCAAAATAATTCAAAAGTGGCTTACACCACTTTCATTCTCACAGTCTCATATGTACCTAGGTTCATATTAAGGTTATTTCATTTAATCCCAATTAGTCCGGATTAATGAGGTTTTCTCATATGTAATTAAACACCACTGGCATGTACAACTTAGAACATGAGGGTCCAGGTTCATCCTCACTCACTACACATGAAACGTTCACTGGTTTGAAGAAACTGCTGTTCTTCCTTGAGAGTTGATTTCTTGAATAATCAGCTGATGGAGATGCTTTAAATTTTCATATTCTCTAAATTATGAACAGTAACAATGAGAATATATTGTTACGGTCAGCAACATTTAATGACGAAATCCAAGTGGTATTTGACACTAATTATCAGCTTGGGCCTCTTAGTTTCGTCTGCTTCATCGTAGTTGTCTCCTTTAGAGCTTTTGACTGCAGTTATATTTTCAGCTACGTTCTTCACTGTCAGAATGTGGTAGCCTACTTCTTGGTCGTCGGCTTCTAACCACAGCTCAGTATCATCAAGTACTTTCAGCACCTTGGTCAGAGTATTGTGAAATTCGACTGTTTCCAGCCTATAACTGGGTATGTGAAGTCACTTGTCCACACTGATAAGCCAGATACTATTAAACACTTGGTAGCCAACATTCGACGCGTTATTGCTGAAATACATATAGATATGCTGCGAAGAGTGATCGCAAATTGGATCTCCAGATCACGTCATCTACGCTACAGCCGAGGCGGCCATAAATCCGAAATCATATTTAAACATTAATGGCATAACATTATCTTTCAAAAAAAAGTCACATTCGTGGCCATTAAAATTATTTTTCTGTTTTATTTAAATTCAAAGTTCTATACCGTGAAATGAAACACCGTTTACTTTAAAATTGATGATTCCTAATTGTGTCATTTATTTATCAACGTATCGATATATTGCTATAAAGAGATAAAAGATTAGCAGGACTACACGATCAAGAAAAAAATAATCTATTGAGAAAAATCTTAAAATAACGGACGTTGAAAACTGAGACAATTCAATACTTATAGTCCCTAACTTGGGAAAGTAAAATTATGGTATAAAATAAACTTACAAAACACTGTGTCGAAGGCAGTGTGCTGCAGTCAATACAAATTTTTCACTTATAAGGCTTCCACCGCAATACCATTTCTTATCATCAGGTTGGCCAAATCCTAAAGCGGCCTGAAAAATAAATAGTAGTATTATAAAGATTAGACATAACTATATTATAATACCATGTGAGGAAACTCTGAAATTAATGCGTCCACGCCACCGCCTGAATCGCCTCTAGATATAGGCTCATAATCATGAATCTTCCATTGCCTACATTCTAAAATATTAAAAATTATAATTTACATTACTAAATACAACCTATTTTTCTCGGGATGGTAATTTGTATTATATACATAATATAATACCTGTGTAATAAACTAAATCTATATTGATGGGCATGTTATGATCACTTTCATAAGCTGGATACCTTGACCCTGCGTATGAATCGTTTCAGCCGTGTCAAGATTTTTGAGGACCATATAAAAATCCCAATTGAATTTCTTTATCATGTCTATTAAACCATTTCGCAGTAGCATTTCTAAAGTGACACAAATAAAAAAACTGTGTTTCTGAAAAAAAAACGGTATCTTTGGGGCAGTAAGAGCGGCACAAGTCAGAGCACACTTCTGCGGGCAAGCTCTGTAGGTTAATACACTATTGATTATTGATAGAGGAATATTTTTCCTATTCTTAAAGGCACTTTACACGATCAATAATATTGTCAATATTTTGGGATAATGACACATACAGTGCGATAATATATTTAAAATTATTATTATTCTAAGATATTGGCAGTATTACTGATCGTAATGATAATATACCTATATGATAATGATATTGATACCTTAGTATAGTAATGATGGGAGGAAGAGAATACTGATATTTATCCAGATAATTAATTAGTTGATAAATATTGCAGGAGGATTCAAGCAAATACTGACAGTACTAGGATTGACAGTATTATTGACCGTGTAAGGTGCCCTTTTTTTAATGTTTTGTTTTTTGGCTCAGATACAATATTAACATGGTATATCAGCTAAAAAAATATTAATAAAAATGTGGTGTCACCCTCGATCGGTGGCCATTCCCTCACTTGGGTGTGGTCCCTGGTGTTGAGGGTTTATGTTGTTCTAGGGCTGTTCTTCTTTTACATGGACACAAATCAAAAACATATGATTTTGAGTTGTGTCATTTTAGAAATACTAGTGCGATTTGTAGAAGTATTTATGCTTAGTTCACCAGATTAGTAAGTAACCTTAGTTATATTAAGTTATATTAATAATCGTTACACGTTCTTCATTAGTTTTTCAAGAATACTAGCTACATTCCTTTCACACCATCCATCCCCTCAAACACGCAATATGTGTAGTACTAAAAATCATATGTTTTTCTTTACTTACTTAGTTCACTAATACTTGAATTGCAACAAATAATAGGATATTTCCCTTGAAAGCGACATATATTTGGTTGTAGCCTAGCTCTTGCACTCGGGCATTCACCGAAAAGCATGCACGTACCATTTCGTGTATCATCCAATACACATGATTGTCCTAAAACGTTGTTTTTCAAATTTTTTCACTGTTTAATGGCAATTACCTACCCAGTTCTTGCGCATAAAGCGTTGCGACGAGATGAAGGATAACCACAAGGACAATCACGCGCATTATACAAAGTCACGGTGAAGACTAGCCAGCTTGGTTTTGTTAGTCAATGACGGGATTTGATTAATTATAGTGTATCTAGCAAGATGTTTCTGAAGGTTTTAATATGAATGTATTTTTATATTTTGTTATTAAAACGCCCAAAGATATAATCATGAGTGATAACCTAAGTCTGTCGTATTACTGATAAATGTATGCAATTAATATTTGTTTTAAGTGTATTACGATAATATCGTAATGATATTCCATACATAAATAATAAATTTATTAATAATAATAATAATAATAATTATATATAATATAGTTATACATATATATATATATATATATATATATATAATCTTTTAAAATCTCCTTATACCCTTTCGGGTGTCAAGATTATTTAAGCGTATTTTTTAATCTATTGTATTTTCTGTAGACATTCCTTGCAGTCTTTCGTATTGCTATTAATAATAAAAATAAATAAATATATAAATAAATAATTATAATAAAACAAATAAATAAATAAATAATTTTAATAAAATAAATAAATAAATAAATAATTTCAATAAAATAAATAAGTAAATACATAATTTTAATAAAATAAATAAATAATTAAATAATTTTAATAAAATAAATAAATAATTAAATAATTTTAATAAAATAAATGAATAAATGACTATTTACTTGACTGTACTGTAATTAAAAACATGAATAACTTGATATAACTTGATGATGAAAGGCAAATTTTCCCGATCAAATCTATAGATTTAGTAGTAGTTACTGTAATTATTACAATTTGTAACTCGCTAACGGTCTTCAAACATAGATTTATAAAGAATGATTAATCAAGTTTAAAATTTAAATACAAAATTCTTTTTATATAATTCGCTCATGGGAAGGGCTCGTAAAAGGCTACAACTTAGTTTAGACTAGTTGTAATAAGTTACTAGTTATCATTATTCGAGTTACATCGATTGCTCTAAAAGACACCTTACACGATCAATATTACTATCAATATTTTAGAATAATGACAGTATTACTGTACGATAATATGTTTAAAATGTTCATTACTCTAAAATATTGCCAGTATTACTCATCGTGTAATGTATATTAATGATGTAATGAAGAGAATACTGATCTTTATCGGGATAATTGATTACTTGATAAATTTAAAAGAAGGATTGAAGCAAATATTGACAATACTAGGATTGACAGTATTATTGACCGTGTAAGGTGCCTGTAAAAGTTTCTAATATAATTTTAAAATCGTTACAAACTCAATGTCTCGCACACTGACAGATCAATGTTTATTTTACCCTTTTTTCTCTTCTCTTATAAATCTTCCACAACCCCCTTCTTGCAAACACACTCCTTTAGTCTCTTTTCCACCTTATGTATCTCCTTAACCTTTTTTCCTTCCACACACACTCTTAAAATCCGTTTTCGCCTGGTTGGCCTTCTCCAATTCCAACATTTTACCATATCGCCTTCTTCTGCCTGTACTCCTCATCAAACCAGCTTACTCTAACTGGCTACCATACTTCTCCAACCATATATGCATTTCGCCCTACCGGCTTCGTCATCCTACACTCTTCATTAAAGCAGCTAACTGCCTGACTGCCATACTTCTTGCTAATCAACACAGCCCAATCACTCTTTTCAACTACTGTATTGGGTGCACTTTCGCCCACTTCACGTCCTTTAGCTTTTTCTCATATACTAAAATTTCCGGTTTGTTCCATCTAAACCCCTGCTGCCCTTTCCGTTCCTCATATGTCCTCCTCCTCTTCCCCATCACCAAACTTCCATCGACACATGGTCCGACTCTCTCTCGTTTTCTACTCTGAATTGTACTATCTCATTCCTTCCGATCGGTTTGGTTAATACCTAGTCTCATAATCTCACCGAATTGCCTCCCTGGCGACAGAACGTCTTCTTTCCTTCCCAATTACTCTCACTACATACATTCAGAACATCCCATCCCGAATTTCTACACATTATCACCACTTACTTACTATGATGCTTAGTTTATGGTTCATGCAATATATAACTCATAACTGACACGTGGTGGCACCTTAGCAAAGAATATGAGGGAGTGAAAGAAGTTTTTATATAACCCATAACCTAATGAAATAATATATAATTGCAAATTATAGTCTGAGAATACCAGTATTTTGGTATTTATGAAGATTATGCAATTGCATTTTCTTAGTGTTTTATTAGTTTGTATTGTTAGTATTTTATTAGTTTGTAGGTAATAAAATTTACGACACTGTTTTGCTAAGAAACCTGGACTATACTTCTCTATTTATAGCAGAACCAAATTAATTGTACAATGAAACAAATTTTAGTAAAAGTGCTTTTATTATTGCTTTTCCCAAACTACAGATTCAATCCATTTAACATAATTGGACACTCTTGTATACACTCCTGGAGCACGTGTAATCAAACAAGCTTTTCCGAATGAAGTAACTCCAATGATATCATAGATATTATTGTAGTGATCTATTCTTACTTGCAAGGGTCCTCCAGAATCCCCCTAAAAGAAATTAGAAAAATTAAATAAAGAATTTTCAGTGGAAAAAACCCTGACATTTTCTACTAAAAATTTTGTTTATATATAAACAAATGTTTGCTCTGACAGTTTAATGTGCACTTTATTTCTCGTGGTTGATATTTAATAAACAGTGTCTTGATATATTTTTTGTAATTTCATTAACCTTTTGTATTATGTAGAAATAATATACGATATAAATAAATTATGATAAAAGATTCTCTACAGTTTATAAAAAAAATATAATGTAAAGATAAGTAAAGGATGACCTATAGCACCACGTACTGTAATTATTTAATTATAATTGAACTAGATTATTTATATATTATTAAAAAAAGACCTTTATTTGGCATAACCCCTCAAAAAAATGCTCAACAACATCGATATATATATATATATATATATATTACACATAGCTTGAATGCAAATGTTATATTGATTCCGGGGACTAGGGAAGATGTGTTTAAGAGTTTAGTGGGCATTCCTTAAACCAAATACCATGGCGAGCCCTACTCTATCCAGCGAGAAGCGCCGGGTGTGTGTAGGATACATTTACATACACCCGGCGCTTCTCGCACACCCCACACAACAAAAAACAGAAGAATATTCTACATTGTGCTTTACTTATATTTCTACTCGTTTGCGTTTTAACCGTATTTAGTAAACAATTATTGAATCCTTATATCCTGGTTTCCTAGCAAGCGGTTTCAATAAATACGGCCGTTTAAGTACATGTAATTGAATAACTCACCAGATTCTAGTGTAATTCATGACATTTTCTCAATACTTTGAAGTATACCGCTCTCTGGATTACCATATTTATTGAAATATACGTAAAAGAAATGTTTGACGTCAAAATGACGTGAAATACAGCCGCCTTTGTCGACACGGCTTCCTAGGAAACCAAGGCTCTAGTTCGTTAATTTCATTTGTATTACTATAGGTGCTTTCGTTTAAAATTACTAGTCGCCCCGTGGCGTGCTGTAACGCTCCAACGAAACGAAACGAGGTAGTATTGTGCGCATCGGGTGCGGCTTGTATGACAAATAGAACAAGCCTGAGCAGAACACAGTGATAAACGAAAACAACTTATATTAATAGGATGAGCAATACAAGGCAAGTAAAGCAGGCGTGGGAAGCAAGAGCAAGTGTTTTGAGGACAAGAGGACGGCCATGGAAAACTTGGATCGGTACAATTATAAAAATACTCAAAACATGGCAAGAAGCAAGAAAGTTGATAGTGGATAGGAAAGAGTGGATCTACAAACAATGAGGATAGGAAAAACCGAAACAGAATAACCTCGACACCTCATCGGGTAAAACGATTAAGAAAGAAATAATGGTATTTTGATCGTGAATTCAACTATCTTTGGGTAGTTTTGTTTATAATGTGTTTACATTATGTAATCATTTGGTAGTTCGCAGACCACCGCCATATGTGCCACCTTCCATTCGTTACTTATAGTATAATCGGCTACATATATATATATATATATATATATATATATATATATATATATATATATATATATATATATATATATATATATATATATATATGTAGCCGATTATACTATAAGTAACGAATGGAAGGTGGCACATATGGCGGTGGTCTGCGAACTACCAAATGATTACATAATGTAAACACATTATAAACAAAACTACCCAAAGATAGTTGAATTCACGATCAAAATACCATTATTTATATATATATATATATATATATATATATATATATATATATATATATATATAGGGTATAATATCTGAAATTCGGTGTCGGTACAAAAGCTTTCTTTCGATCGGACTCACACACAACATACAATAATTTATTAATGTTACCTCACATGTATCTTGTTTATCCCCGCCTGCACAAATCTGCGATTCGTCCACGATTCCCTCAGGCAATCTACGAGAGACTTGATTATAAAACTTCTTGCAGTCCGCATGAGGCGATTCTTTTAATTCAACCTTCTGCAGATGATCAGCGAGTTCCCCAAGTACACTCAACCGACCCCATCCTGTAGCTGTCATAGTATACGTATTTTTAACTACTTTTGTAGTTTGAAGACAAGCCGGATGGACGTATGAATCGAATTTTGCTGCACGGTCGAGTTCCAAAAGAGCTATATCATTATATTGCAGTGAAGCCTTGTAAGATGGATGTTTGATAGTTCTAATCACCTTAAAATCTTGATGACTTGCTCTTGGATGAGAACTCAACTTTAAATAGCCCAAACGAACATAAGTAACATTTCCACTGAAACAAATACATACCAAGAATATGATTTTTTTTTGATGATTAGCAATTTTTTTTTAATTTTCTTTTTTTTTCTCCATACATACACACCATAATCATAATTATATAGAAAGTAAAATTAAAATCACAAAAATTATGAATGGTGGTTTCTTCCCAAGGTCCTCGAGGTTTGTGGTTTTGATTCCTCCTCGGGCTATGGGTATTGAGGGTTTGTGTTTGATATTCTCTGTGCCCGTGTGTCTAAGTTATTTGTTTTTCTTTTACTATTGCATTTTAATTTTGTTGTTCAGCAGTAGGATTTTTTTATTTATCATTATTAAATACACATTTTTACGACATCTCGCTTTATTGGTGATATTGACGGACCGTTCTATCAGAAATGTATACGAAAAATTAAATGAGGCAATTCAATAATTACGTTAAGTGTAATTATAAAAACGTGGATTGTTTTTGAGTGTCAAATAATATTTATTGTATGATTTTCAGTCGAATGAAATATACAGTCTGTTATATAATTCGAGAGTAATCCATTAGTACATTTTTTCTTTGTTTCAAATCATAGCTCCAAATTTATATCCGTATATTTCTAGTAGTTTAATATATTAAACTAAATATAAATATCGCACTATGAGATGAAAATGAATTTTCAGGTTTTGATTTTTTTTATGTATATTTTAACGTCCTTTTAATCCTTTTTTTGCATTTAAACCAAATTATTATTTAAAAAAATAGTTAAACAACATTATACTCAATGGTGAAACTACTAGAACTATTGCAATCATAAAAATGCATTTATTTCTATTTATTTTTGGAAATTACGATATTTGTCATCTCAATGTTTGATAGTATGATTTGTTTATGTTTTTGAACAATTATTTAATTTTTATGATTCCTTTACTTATCAATAATTTGAAAATCTAACTTTTTAAATTATTTAAACATATGCCTTCTACCGTAAGGTGTAGGCGTAAGTTAAGTAAATCCAACTATGAATTAAAATTGTGGATTAAAATGAACTTACAGAACATTGTGTTGTATACAGTGCGCTGCAGTCAATACAAATGTTTCGCTTATAAGACTCCCACCGCAAAACCATTTCTTATCATCAGGTTTTCCATATCCTAAAGCGACCTAAAAAATAATTTGTAGGGTTACAAAGATTGGGCATAACTATATTAGGTACCATGTGTGGGAACTCTTTAATTAATGAGTCCACGCCACCGCCTGAATCTCCTTTAAAGAAAGGAAGTTCAGCATCATGAAGCTTCCATTGATTACATTCTAGAATTATAAAAAACAAATTGTTTGAATAATTGATTCATTAATGGGCAAAAACAGCGCAATTCTACTTTCCATCCATTAGCACTCCATCATATTATTTATCACATACGCAATATTGTTGAGACATAATAATTATATATATATATATATATATATATATATATATAAATTTGCATTTATTTAAACAACAAAGTTACATATTCTATATAAATATAAAAATACAAAACATGTAAAGTTGTTTGGATATGATTTGATGTTTTTTCCCTCTGTCCTCGCCGCGGGATATATGGGTGATTTCCCATCTCGGGCTAACGGTATCGAGGGTATGCTTTTTATAATAATAATAATAATAATAATAACAAATAATAATTATAATAATAATTGTACTGGGACAGGAATATACTCACTGACCATACGATACACCACAACAGACCAGATATAACACTTATAGATAATGAGACACAAACAACGTACAAACAACATATTAATCCCATCTGCTGCAAATATAAATAAAAAACATAGAGAAATAATTTTAAAAATCTACCCTTGTCAGCAGTACTAAAAGCACTATGGAGACAAGCGCAAGTTATTATAGTGCCGATAATAATAGGGACAACGGAAGAAATACCGAATGAACTTCACAACTCACTAAAGATACTGGCGCTGTCCCTGCAACTATACATTGAGATGCAGAAAGCTGTAGTACTGGGTTCGTGCAATATTGTCAGAAAAGTACTAAACAAAACATGAAAAAATGAAACCTGTCGTCAATACAACAAAATTAACTATGTCATTCTTGTAGAATATAGCGAATGAAACATGTAAAACTCACCAATAAAAATATACAGAATAATAGTAATAATAATACTAAAAAATTGTATAATTGTATAATTTTTTAAATATTGGATTGTTAAGGCGTCTACTTTGTGATAATTCATTTTAAAGGATAAATAAAACGATTTTTTACTTTGTTTTTTTATCACACTTCAGTTACACTTTGCAACTAGTTTCGGCTAAGCTCTAGCCATTTTCGAGTCATCGGAGGAGCTCGAAAATGGCTAGAGCTTAGCCGAAACTAGTTGCAAAGTGTAACTGAAGTGTGATAAAAAACAAAGTAAAAAAACGTTTTATTTATCCTTTATAATTTTTTAATTACAAATAATATGCAAAAAAATAAATAAATATAAATATAAAAAAAACTCACTTACTTATTTCACTAATACCTAAACCACAACAAACAATAGGTAATTTCCCTTGGAAGCCACATATTTTTGGATGTAACGCGGCTTTTGCATTCGGACATTCCCTGAAGAGCATGCATGTACCATTTTGTGTTTTATCCAATGCACATGCCTGTCCTAAAACGTTGTTTTTCACACACTGTCACTGTTTAACAGTACGTACCTACCAATTTCCTGCGCATACAGCGTTACGACCATATGAAGGATAACCACAAGGCCAATCGCGCGCATTTTATAAAGTCACGGAGAAGACTAAACACTTAAACAGCCAGCGTGGATTAACCCGTCAATGATGGCATTTAATTAATTATTTAGCAATCAACCAGATTGTTTTGTGGGTTTGAGTATAAATATCTTGAAATTAGATTTTATGTTTGTTCTCATATTAAAAGTCCTAAAAATAGAACTAAAAATAGACTTATAACATAATTCCATATTATTGATAAATAAATTCCATTAATTTATTTAGTGTATTATGATAATCATTAATTATCTCATATAGCATGCATAAATAAGGCTTTCAATAAACAAATAGTAAGCCAATTATATATTGCGATTAAGAACATGCATGTATATCGTTTGTAAATTTGATAATTTGTATCTATTGGTAAAAGTTTCGCATTGTTGTCGGTTCTTTAATAGTGCACTGAATATCCAGGAATTAGATCTAAATTAAATTAATTACTAGTTTTATTCATTGTATAAAATATGTGTAGATATTTGCAATATATATTTTAATTAAGTTTTTTTGCTGTATTATCATTAACATCATTATCATTATAACTATCATAATCATTTTAGCTACCAGTTGACCTAAATTTCGAATTTAATAACTCATTTCTCCTTCAAGTACATTCAATATTGGTAATAATTTTACCATCATATATGTTATATCGGACATAGTTGCAATTGATGCCACATCGGAAATGTAGATAGTCTAAATATTCCGTAATATCCATTATGATACCATATGATTTTATTTCAATGCGATTATTTTTCATCCAAGACATGAAGCGAGTTCTCATTGAAATCTAACTCTTCCGTAATCTCGATTATGACACCATATGATTTTATTTCGAGTCCAATTCAGAAATTTAAGCTCACCTTAAAAAAGAACAATATAATCTGCCTTAAGAGGAATGTAATAAAACTTAAATATTTGTTACATTTATAAATACAGATGATCATAAGGTTATAAGAAACATATAAATATTAATTAGTTTTTCCAAACGACAGACTCTATCCAATCTAAATAATTAGAAACTCTTGTATAGACACCCGGAGAATTTGTGATGCCACACGCTTTTCCAAATGATGTAACGCCTATGATCACATATACGTCATCATACTCTCCAGGACTTCGAATTTGCAGCGGTCCGCCGGAGTCACCCTAAAATATGAATTACAAACATACTTATATATTATAAATGTATTGTTCGTCTTCTCAGCTGCACATGTTTATATATATATATATATATATATATATATATATATTTATATATATATATATATATATATATATATATATTTATATATATATATATATATATATATATATATATCATATATAATTAAATTAGGAGAGTGTTCATAAAAGTAGAATCATATATCTTTTTTATTTCCAAACATATGCAGTTGAAAAGACGAACAGTATATTTATACAGAAATCTTATAAAACTAGTCACCATAGTGGGGTACTATGAGTTATCTGGATGATTCTTAGTGAAAAATATATCAGGAATTAATATGCTGATGGTACTATGAAATATTTTCATTATTTCCCAAGATATGCATCCGTAAGGTTAGAAATTAAGTGTATTCGCTAATATCTCTAATATAACTGGTGACCAGATTTCGATACCATGAATTATCTCGGTGATTCTTAATTAAAAATAAATCTCCAATGTAAATATGGTTGGTACAATCAGATATCTTCATTATTTCCAAAAATATGCAATGGTAATGTTGTAAATTATGTCTATCATATCAATTTTCAAACGTTTTCCGTTGTTTTCTGATGCCAAACTTCCATGTGCTTCGGTCCTTCCATTACTCATCACTCAGATCTCTAGTTCTCCTTGCATTAGCTTATTGTTTCTCCTAACTTCTTGTTGGTCTTCCACCTCTTACGGTGTGATGGTATGTTCATAGCTATTTTTGGTAATCTAATTTCGTCTTTTCTTTAGACATGGCCATACCATATTAGTTGTATTTCCTCAATATCAGTTGGACCCATGTGTTGTTGTTGTATATCACTATTTCGGATTCTGTCTAAATACATCTATTTCAACCACCTCAAGTCGTTTGTGATATTGTTCCGTTATTCTCCATGTATCTACTACTTCCATACTCCATAAAGTACTTCTTTTTGTGGTGCCGTCTCCTAACGGGGGTTGGCAATCATCATGGCGATTCTAATCTTTGACGCTGCAGCTGTAAATAGTCCGACCGATGTTTGTCCGTAACATTCTCTAAGGTTCTTTAACCATGAGGTCCTGCGACGCCCAATGCTTCATCTTCCTTGTATTTTTCCTTGCATGATCAGTTGGAGAATAGAGTATCTCTCTCCCCGGGTGATGTGTCCCAAGTACTCTAGCTTCCGCGTTTTGATCGTAAGGATCAGTTCCTTTTCTTTATGCATTCTTCGCATGACTTCTTCGTTGTTTACTAGGTCCGTCCAGGATATCTTGAGCATGCGACGATAGATCTACTTCTCAAACGACTCTTGTTTTTTTATGTTATTTTTCTGTTTCTGTTCATGCTTCCACCCAATACAGTGGTGTTGACAAAATGTAACAGCGAATTATTCGGACTCTAAGGCTAGATTGAGATTTCTATTTGAGAAAAGATTTTTCATTTTGACGAAAATTGCTCTTGCTATTTCTATACGTTTGTTCACTTCTATGGTTTGGTCGTATTGGTAGCTTCTAACTCTTTCGTTTGTGGTGTTGTTTACTAGTATTGCTGGTATATTATTAACATTGGTTTTATTTACAACCATAAATTTAGTTTTCTTCAAATTCATTTTGAGCCCATAGGATTGGCTAGTCGTATTTATGTCTTGCATCATTTTCTGAAGCTGGCAGATGGATGTTGCTATTGTCGCAGTGTCGTCTGCGTATCGTATGTTATTGATAACTTGACCGTTTATGATTAGTCCATCCGAGTCATCATTGATGGCTTCCTTGAAGAAGCATTCTGAGTACATATTAAATAGGACCGGTGATAGTATGCATCCTTGGCGGACTCCCCGTCGGATATCCAATTCTTTGTTGTTTCCTTCAACATTTATTTGTGCTTTCTGATTCCAGTACAAAGTTTTAATCATTGTAGTCTAGGCCCTTCTGCTGTACTATTTCCATTAACCGATCATGTTTAACTTTATCGAAGGCTTTCGTGTAGTCCATGAAGCCTATAAATAAATCTACGTTCATATCGATACATTGTTGGATTATGACATTCATTCCAAATAGAGCCTTTCTTGCGCCTAAATTATTTCGAAATTCGAACTGTGTCTCACTGATATCTGTTTCTAATTTCTTGTAAATGCGGCTATGAATGATTTTTAGAAAAACCTTTAATGTGTGACTAATCATATTGTTCTAAAATCTGAGCACTCCCTTGCGTTCTTGTTCTTGATAGCATACATTACTTCTTCGGCCGTTATTCTTGATCCTTGTGACGTTTCTTTTATCTCTATTAAATTTCTGGTATCTACAAATAGTTGTATGTATTCCTCCCATCTTTTGATCGTTTTCTCTATGTCCACAATAATATTACCGTTGTTATCTTTTATTATACCAGTCTGTTTCTTCTTTCCCATGCCAGTGAATCCTTTGATCCTTTTATGTAAGTTATATGAATCATACCTCAGCTGAAGCGATTTTATCTCCTCACATTTTTTTCTCATATTTAATTAAATAATAAAAAGGTAAAGCAAATGCTGAAACTGTGCACCATTTACAGTACTGACAATGAGCTAATCGAAGAACAAATTCGTTTTCAAGATTTTCAATAATATCTGGAGATATTAATCGTGCTTCGCGATGAATCTTCGCCTTTAATCATCCAAATCCGTTGGTCGTGTTATGTAAACATTACTTTTTAAATATCGCCAAAGGAAAAACTCTAAGGGTGTCGAATCTAGAGACCTAGCTGGCAATTCAATTGGCTCTCTTCGTACGTGCATACCTTGTTGAAGTTTTCCAAACCAGTAGATAAGGACTTTTTTGGAAAAACGTCAGCAAGGTATGCATGTACTCGGGCTTGGTAATGAGGAGGTGCACCATCATATTGGAAGATCAAGTCGGTTCTCAAGCAATATATGCCAAGCTGCCGAAGAGACAGTAGGAACAATATCTGTCAACCAATCCACCAACCACAGAAACCAAAAGCCATGGTTCACCCCTGAGGTGAAGGAATTGACAAAGGCGGGAATTCACCATGAGTTAGTTTTAAATATTCTGACTACAAAATATCCCATCTCATATCCCAAGCATCTTATAGTTTTTTTTCCTGGTATTATTCTTTTCTTAATTTTCTGTCGTCCTTTCCCGTTATATCAATCTCCACCTCAACGTATGTATACGCATTGCATGTTGTTATTTTCTTGCTTTTTAGGTGTATAATGGACGAGGGATATACTTTGTTTGTGGATTGTGGAGTCCTTCTACTCGTCCTCTAGTGTTCGTGCCATATAATTTAGATCATCGTTGTCATTTGCTTCAAAAGTTCCAAAGTATATTAGCAAGTTTCTCCGATGTCGATATCCATTCCATTACATTACCTCTTCCATGTTTTTAAAGCCCTAGCCTTAAATAGTGTCGTTGATACACAACAGTCTCTTTATTTACAAAATAATTGTCAACTATTGCCGATTGTTAGTCTCGGCGATGCCCCGTCGTATAAGTTCTGAAGGCCATTTAAAGGGTGTTATGTAGATTGGGCTCCTGTAGGACTTTCCACAACTTCTTGATGGGTACTGTATCATATTCTGTTTAAAGATCAATGGACATGTTATGTGTTTCTTGATTAGTGTTTAGTCCTTTTTCTATTACTTGTCTTACCCCGGCATTCACCAACGTTCTATAAATTTATCAATAGCTATTGAACCCATAAGTATTCGTTGTTACTTTAGATTCGGCTTTTGACATTTCTTTTGGCATATTCTGTCACAGTCACATTTTTAATTTATTCATTCAATCGCTTTGGGACCTATTAAGTTTATGAGATGTTGGTGAATACGGGCATTAGACATAATATATTGTCGGTACTAGTTCTTCCAGCCCGAAAACCAGATTTTTTCTTCCTTCTATTTGTCTATGTGTGCAAATTAAATTAGGTCTCGGTTGATGCTTCCATCGAGGTGTACATCGGATATACATCAGTATTCTTTTCGTTACATCATTTCTATACATTACACAATCACTAATACTGTCTATATTTTAAAATAATGAAAATTATAAACATGTTATCGTACAGTTATATTGAAATATTGACAGTATTATTGACCTTGTAAGGTGCCTTTATAATTTAAGCATTCCATTTATTCCCATTTTTAGTGAATAAAGGATATGTATTTCACCTTTTCCCCTCTGCAGGTACAGGAGGACTATTTAGGTATTGGTTCATACACCAAGTAAGTTGTTCACACAGTTGCTTAGATCCATATTTTATTATTTCTACCGGGATTCCTTCTGGACTTGGGGCTCACCTATTTTTCAGTTATTGTACTGTTTTTTTTAGTGTGGTATTATCGATAGCCCTCGATAAGTATGTTTGTAAGTTGAATATTTACCCTATTCTTTCCTCTTGACCTCACAGTTTTTATTAACTTCCATGCTTCTGAGCATTCTTCCCGCCTAAATACGTATGATCTCTGTACATTTTTAACCCATATTTCTCGCTCTGCTAGTGTTATTGATCTTTTTATTTTCGTTTTTATTTTTTTGTCTTTTTGTCGTTTTGGATTCAATTACTTCTGATATTATAGATCTTTTTCGTTTTCATATATTTCAATCTCATCATTCCACCAAACTTTTGTACTTTATATCTAATTTTTAATCCCATCGACTGTTTTGCAGCAATTTTAATACTATTTATAATATCTTCTATAAATATATATATATATATATATATATATATATATATATATATATATATATATATATTTATCATCTAACCTACGTTAGAATAGGGTTTTGAGTTCATTCGCTAAGATCTCTCTCGTGTCCTAACATTGGATATATCTGGAATTCAGATATTGATGACACAATCTGCTATCCTGATTATCTATGTATGAATAAAGTTGAAACATATGTTTAATAAATAATACAAACAAACAAACCTGACAAGTATCCATTTTAACACCTCCCGCACATATCTGCATGTCATCCACAATGCCATTCGGCAATTTCCTACGATCCTGCCCATAAATCTTCTTACAGTCTGCATGTTTCGTTTTATTCAAATACACCTTCTGTAAATGATATGCCTGTTCCTCCTGGTAACCCAATCGCCCCCAACCTGTAGCAGTAATCTGATAGGCAACAATCTTCTTAGTAGATTGCAAACAAGCAGGATATACATAATCAGTGAACAGGACAGGCTTGTCTAATTCAACGAGAGCTATATCATGGTACTGTTGCGGAGATCTGTACTGGGGGTGCTTTATTCTTCTAACCACACGGAAGTCTTGAGGGTCGGCATAGTCGTCTGTTTTTTTGAGGTCCAAGTCACCGAGGCGCACAAATTGAACGTCACCACTAAAATAAAATATGCATAAAGATTCGCACACGTAATAAATTGTTGGTAATAAAATTTAAAAAACTTCTATTTGTATAGGGCTATCAGCCAAAAAGCTTTTTTTTATTTATAAATATTTATTGAATACAAAATAATAATAATACAATATAAATTAAATATAATCAATAATAAAAAAGAAAAGTGAATCTCTCTGCAGGAACTCGGAGGATGACCCCCTTGGTCCTGGTATCGAGAGATGCAGTGGGTCGTGATATGGTGGTAGTTGGTGATTTGGATGTCTGTGTTATTTATTTCTATCTTTTTTATGTCTTTTTTCAGATTTTCTCTGAATTTTTTTTATGTTATTGAAACTCTTTGTTACTTTTGATATTTTATTTCCGTCGCTAAACGGAGAAGCTCAGAGTTTAATCGCCTGGTAGTTAAAAGTTCTTAAAAAGAAAAATCTCTGAATAATTGTGAAATGTTATTCGGAAAAATTCGCCCTGCGCCCTAAAATGTTCAGCACGAGATGTTCGGCGCCTCTAACCACTAGGCCACTGAGCTGGGTTATAATAAAATAAAACTATACTTTCGTTGAAATGTTATGGGGATAATTCATTTATAATTTTTGATTTTTCGTTTTACATTCTTCATCAGAGGAGTTAATAATTTAATTATTTTATTAATGGCTAGAATTTATCCGAAATTAGTTGCAAAGTGCAAATAGAAAGTGTTAATAAGAATTCTAATTACAGTTACAGTACATTATTTATCGTTATATATATATATATATAGATATATATATATATATATATATATATATATATATATATATGAATAAGTATTATAATGTTACAAAAGTTTTTTTTTTAATTTATACTCTTTTGTTTGGTTCTCTAATCATTTTAATATCAGATATATATCTGTCCGTCGTCTGTTTATTTACCTCGTTTTCGGCACATTTTCAAAATTTTGTCTATTATCTCTAAAATCTGGACTGTTCTGGATATTGGCTGAGGGTATGTCACAGAGTGAAACCTCCCGTCTAGGCCACTCATCAGCCCTCCAATCTATTCTGCGTGCAAGCTGCAGGATCCTGCTGGATGATGAAGTGCCAGGGGTGCAATTTTTGATTGATCGCTATTATCATGCGCTATAAGCGTACAAGTTTCATAGCGCTGAACTGATAGAAATAACTCAATAATTAATTTCAAAACCTAACTACTGTCAAGCTTTCAGTTCTGTCAAATATAAGCAGTATTTTTCACGAAGCGAACGGTCAAACATCGACGTTATTCGCAATAATAGCGAAGGTGTCTCCATCGCTATATTCATAGCGATCGCTGAAAAATCCAACTCCAGGGATGCAATTTTTGAGCGATCGCTATGGTCATGCGCTATAACGTGTACATGTTTGATAGCAATAAACCAATAGCATTAACTAAAAAGTAAATGTATAAACACAATTACTGCCATGCGTTTAGTTTTGTTATAGATACCGATTACTTTTCACGAAGCGAATGATCAAAAATCGACAATAATAGCCAACCTATCCTGATCGCTCTATTCATTGCGATCGCTCAAAAATCGCACCCCAGGTCTCTTAACTATGCTTTGAAATGGAAATCTGCCCTATCCATACTGTCCATATCCATACGATTTTCCGATTTTTAAAAAATATGATGTTTACGAAATTTTGTCCAACATTCTTATTAATTGTTTCCAATAATTTAATAAAATAGAAAAAAATATGTATCTTTGATAGAAATGACATTTTACCTTTATGTTAATATTTCAAGATTATACATTAAGTGATTAAAAATATCAAGAATCAAATATTGGATTGTTAAGACGTCTACTTTGTGATAATTCATTTTAAAGAATAAAAAAACGATGTTTTACTTTGTTTTCTAACACACAGTGTGTTAACAAAGTAAAAAAATCAAGAATCGTTAAAAAAAAATATAAAATTAAAAATTAGGAATGTATACACATTTATATAAAGCGTGAAGAATATAAAATAATGAAAACGCTAAAATATTATTTCTTTCAAATATAATGCTTTCTTGAATTATTCTAATACGTTATGTGCACTGCCCACATTTGTTAAATGACTTGAATTTCTTATTACTGAAGTTAATTTCAGGGAAATATTGAAACTAATTGTTCATAACTTACGTAAAGTACTTACTTACATATCTCTTGTATTAATGCAGTGGGCCGCCGTAAGTACGAACGTCTCACTGATTAAACTGCCACCACAGGACCATTTGATATCATCGGCCGTTCCATATCCAAGAACAGCCTTAAATTTAAAACGTCGTAATTCATAAAATCAAATATTCAACCTGTGTCATGTTCAAAATATAAACCGTCTTATATCAAAGTTAGATTAGCAATGATTCTCAAGTAAAATATATTCAATATATTATCATACCATCTTGAGTCTTGAAGATGATGGTTACCGTAAGATTAAAAACATCCAAAAACCGTAAGAAAATAGTTCTTACCATATGTGGAAACTCTCTAGCTAAAGAATTCAGTCCTCCATAAGCTGCCAATGGGTGCTTCGACCAGTCGATTCGTTTCTTAGATGTTTGCCATATTTTGCATTCTTAAAGATATACAATTTCAACATAAAGTATTTTGCATATTAAAAAATAAACAAATTACTGAAATAAAAATTGTCACATACTTTCTTGGCTAATAGCAGTTTTAAGATCAGCATTCGTTCCAATATTATTAGAATGGCAGCATATTATAGGATTTCTTCCTTCATATCCACAGATTGTTGGATAGGAAGATGCTGTTGTATTGCGGCAACTTTTAAAAAGTGCACATTTTCCTCGTTCTCCATTCGGCAATCTGCATGAGTCACCTACAAATAATTTATATATAAATATTTCAATATAAAAGATTTAAATGTATACATTTGAAATAATGTATGCATACTTGCCTGCAACCCCCCTAGGACCAGAAACACTTTTCAACATATATGCAGAAGAAACAATGAAAAAAAATACTTGAAGACGAAACAAAAGGAGTAAACAACAACATACGATATGCCGACGATACGGTTATAATTCCAACCATAAATAATTTAAATAGTCATTATTACCTATATATTGTGAATGTATTTCTTCTGCAAACAGAGCAGCTAAGAGTAATCCTATACAGATCACACGAAACATTGCTACGTTCACGAACCAGATTATCGGACTGTTCTGATTTCAAACATTTATAGTATAACTTAAAACCGGTAATTTAATACGCCGAAATGAAATTGATTATGTAGCTAATGCATGCAACACAAGGTTTTTGGCGCATGTGCGGCACGCGAATGATCTTGAAAGTGACTGGTTATTGCCCCTGCAATAAAATTAAGTTCTTTTTGATTTCCTTAATATATGCAAAACTGAATTGAGACTTTTATTAGTTTATTTTTTATGTATCCGTATGGATCCCTCGCAGAGAGTTTATTACTACTAGGTGTTAAATTTCGTTAATTTGTTAATGTTTACTGTAGTTTTTATTTTATTTAAAATACTTTTTATTAATAATTCAAGGATTTTTACATGTAATCATATATTGCTTCAGAATACGTTGGAAACAGAATCGATTTCTACGATTACATCATTCAGAAGAATCGTAAAAATTTAACACGAATCAATCATTTGATATTTGAATAGCGTGTTGTGATAAATATAGGCTTTTTATCACTATTTTTTTTACTAATTCCATTCCCACACCTTGATTAGTTGAATAGAGTCGGCTTTAAGGATGTGAGGTGGTCTAATTTCAATCAAATTAAATATTTTAAATTTTTCATTATATTACCATTTTTTATTTTTAAATTAGAAATTAGGCACGTATTTAGATTTTTATAACAATCTCGGTTATGCAAATCTAATTTCTAATTTCTAATTCCCAAATTCAAAATTAATTATTTTTATAATTATTCTGGATATATTCAATAAATAGTGCCATTTCAGTTCAAGGATATAATTTTTGTTTTGTTTTTAATAAACTACACGAAATAATAAATAAGAATTATGTACAAAATTTTGTAAAAGTCGTAATATATATTTTTATAAATTCGAAAAATTGCAGTTGGAAAATATGGAGTGTCCACCAAAAACAAATCAAGACGACGTTACGTGAGATAATAGTTCCATGCAAAATTATTATTAACTCATGTTATTTTTATTTCAATAAATTCTGTATAATGTTTTTTTTTATAAGAAATAAAATATTTTATATATTAAATTTTCCGTTATTTCTATAATATTTTCCTAAATTGTGATACAAATCTATTTATGTGCCTAATTTTCAAATTCCATATTAATTATTTTTGTAATTATTCACAATATTATCAACCAAAAGTGTCAGTTCAGCCAAGGATACATTTTTTGTTTGTTTCATTTTTAATAAGCTAAACACAAAAAAATAAATAAAAATTTTGTACAATTCCATATTAATTATTTTTGTAATAATTCACGATATTATCAACCAAAAGTGTCAGTTCAGTCAAGGATACATTTTTTGTTTGTTTCATTTTTAATAAGCTAAACACAAAAAAATAAATAAAAATTTTGTACAATTCCATATTAATTATTTTTGTAATAATTCACGATATTATCAACCAAAAGTGTCAGTTCAGTCAAGGATACATTTGTTGTTTGTTTCATTTTTAATAAGCTAAACACACAAAAATAAATAAAAATTTTGTACAATTTTTAATATTTTACAAATTTTTAAATTCGAAAAATTGCAGTGGGAAAACATGGGGTGTTCACTAAAAATAAATCGTCGTCTTGATTTATTTTTAGTGGACACCCCATGTTTTCCCACTGCAATTTTTCGAATTTAAGAAAATATATCACTACGTTTACAAACTACGTGACATAATAGTCACATGCAAAAATATTATTATCTCATGTTATTTCTATTTAAATAAAATAACACATTATTATTGCCAATTACTCGTTAACCCTTATAGGCACCTTACACTGCTTACACGGTCAATAATACTGTCAATCCTACTACTGCCAATATTTGCTTCAATCCCCTTTTTATATTTATCAAGTAATCAATTATCCGGATAAAGATCAGTATTCTCTTCATTACATCATTAATATACATTACACGATGAGTAATGCTGGTAATATTTTAGAGTAATTCACATTTTAAACATGTAATCGTACAGTAATACTGTCATTATTCTAAAATATTGATAGTAATATTGATCGTGTAAGGTGCTTTTTAAATGCATGATTAAAAAAAATTATATTAAATAATAGTTACCACCAGCCGTCCACTTTGTACAAAACTTCTGATCATAATCTAATAATTCTGTATAGATATCTGTTCCGGCGGGCTTTTCCGTCGGATTGTTGATCGAAGGTGGTAATTCGGAAACGACT
The DNA here is from genome assembly GCA_963942505.1 of Lordithon lunulatus. Lineage (NCBI taxonomy): Eukaryota > Metazoa > Arthropoda > Insecta > Coleoptera > Staphylinidae > Lordithon > Lordithon lunulatus. The sequence goes on from OZ012669.1 coordinate 51,061,665, forward strand.
ATTACCACCAGATACAACAGTGTGCCACAGTTGTAAATTGTAACACACTTAAATTGATTCTATGTGCTGCAGGCGTAAATTGCAACACACTTATAGTTTCACATGATATAAGACACGGAAGTTTCATGTAGCACAATTGCTAACCACTTTATTCGAGGGTTTAAAAAGAACTTGACTATTTTACAATAAAATTCACTTAAATACTAGCTTAAAATTAGTAATAGAGGGGGCTTAGCAAATCACGGCATAGGGGTGGCACGGGAACAGGACACTTAAGCCTCTAAGGAGGTGGCTAAATACGCGGTGTTGCCACGATGTGATAGGATTACCTCCCTCGACGCGTTCCTCTAAATCTGGGCACCATCTGTCGTCGCCAAAAATGGGGCTGAAAACGCAAGGGGTCAGTTTATGGGTAGGAAATCCCCTTGACATAAATGTTGATGGTACCCAAATATAACAAACAATAAAAACAAGTAAAAATACGTCGAACGGAGTGATCTGTTTCACATCTGGCGCCCACTCGAGTTCCTAAAGCCTGAGAAAACCGAAATATGCCGTTCTTAATTTATGATAATGCTAAGCCCTAATAAACCAGCGCAAAACGGCGCGAACAATATCTGTATACAGATATTTATACAGAATTATAGTTTTTAATTAAGCAGTGAACATTTTAAAAGGTTAAATTTTGCAGTTCACAAAAATATACATTTAAGGTATAAAGGAAGATATATTATGCATTACTTTTATTACACCCTGTGTATGAAATTATTTGTACTACTACCAATTTTTTAGTGGGACTTTAAAAGTATTTACAAATGAAAAGTATATTACGTATGTAGTTTAAAACCTTTAAACTCCCTATAAAATTAAATACAGTTTAAAAGACGAATTTTGGTTTAATTCGGCCATACAATTGATTCAATCCATGAAATATAGTGGGATACTCTAGTGTAAACTCCTGGTGCATCTGAGATTCCACAAGCTTTTCCAAAAGAAGTAACTCCTACGATTGTTTTTATCCCTCTTCGGGTTTCATTCATAATTTGCAAGGGGCCTCCAGAATCACCCTATCATAGAGAAAAATGTTAGCAAAATTTACCATAGTACCATAATATACTTATACGAATAAATTTATGGGTATATAAAATTATTTGTATGGATAAATGCTATTATTTATTGACAATTACCTGACAAGTATCCATTCTAGTTCCAAACGCACATAATTGGCTCTCATCCACAATACCCTGCGGCAACTTCCTTGCTTGCTGCTTATAAAACTCCTTACATTTCACATTAGGCATTTCAGAAAGATCCACCTTTTGAAGATGCTCGGCCTGGTCTTCAAAGTATCCCAGTTTACCCCATCCAGATGCTGTTAATATGTCAACCCCAATTTCTTTTGTCGTTTGTAAACATGCTGGCCAGACGTATTGGCTAAACTGGATTGGTTTGTCCAATTCCAACAAAGCTATATCGTGGTACTGTTGTGACGCCCTATACTTGGGATGCCTCGTTTTATTTACAACTAGAAAGTCTTGAGGTTTTGCATCGTCTGTGTCCAATTTGAGGTTTAAGTCGCCCAAACGGACATATTTAACATCACCGCTAAAATTAATATACTGTTATCACTGTAAATTAGTATTAGTAGTTACTGTAAGTGATAGAATTCTAAAAAGTGGCTATCGAACTTCAGGTTCTTTTGTCGTATTATATGTAACTAATTTGTGTATTTACAAAAGTACGGATATAATTAAATTAAGGTAATAAATGTTAGTCAACTTCAAGTTAAAATTAAATCACTGTCCACATTTGCACATAGTTACTTTATGCATTCCCAATCTCAGTCTCCATAATTAGAGCGGCTTTCTTCAGCTATGTTAGGGCATTTAGACCGCGAGGAACCAAGAGAGGTAGGGGAAGACCACACATGCGATGGACAGATGATGCCACAGAAATTGTCGGAAAAATGTGGATGAGAACAGCACAAGATAGGGACGCATAAAAGAAAATATAAGAGGCCTATATCCAGCTGTGGATGACACAGGGCTTATCAAGAAGAAACTGCAATTCTTCTTCTTGATTAGCCCTATGTCATCCACTGCTGGATATAGGTCTCTTATATTTTCTTCCATGCGTCCCTATCTTGTGCTTTTCTCATCCACATTTTTCCGGCTACGGCTTTACTTACTGCGATTTGCTGCTAAGACAATGCGCTGCTGTTAGAACAAATTTCTCACTTATCAAAGTCCCACCGCAGAAGTATTTAATATCATTTTTGTCGCCATATCCTAAAGCAGCCTAAAATAATTAAAATTAATTAATCAAAATAAAGTTAATGTAATATCTATTTTACCATGTGAGGAAATTCTTTCGCTAGAGAGTTCTTGCCACCAGTAACTATAAGTATAACGGTTCCTTTAGGTAATGGTTTGTCAATCCATTCCTGGCATTCTAAAATGAATTTTTGTAAAATAAATTGAACCCATTATGTATAAATATGTAAGTTTTACCACACCTAAACTCTGGTTTCGTCTGCAAACGACTGTTTTTCACGACATTTACACATCACAATCATCGTTTACTTATACTTATTTAATTTAATAACTTAACATTTTTTTCGTTATTCATTGCCTTTTTATATTACGTTGAGGTATTATTCTTTATGAAAAACCATATTCATTAATATCTTTAATTTTTACATGTATTAGAGATTTGTCATAATTTATGTGTTAAATTTGTATAATAGCAAATATACATATATACATATATACATATATACATATATACATATATACATATATACATATATACATATATACATATATACATATATACATATATACATATATACATATATACATATATACATATATACATATATACATATATACATATATACATATATACATATATACATATATACATATATACATATATACATATATACACGTATTTTTGGTGAGATAAAAATGACGTGAAACGAGGCCGATCGAGGCAAATAAGACTTTACAAGTAATAACCCTGGGATCAGGCCTACAATTGTGTAAGCCAACAGTTTAAAATAAAGCAGACTATAATATAAACTTAATAATTTAATTTTAAATACGCGAGAGGTTATACATACTATATAACAATATACTTACTTGCTTCAGTTTTACTTATTGGTATATCGAGTGTTTTTGGACAGCACACTATTGGTATTTTTCCTCTATAGCCGCATATTGGTGCTTTATTTTTTGTTGGTATTTTGCAGTCATTATATAAAACACATTCGCCTTGCTGCTCGCTAGTTATTGCACACTTATCACCTGTAACATGCCCTAATTGTATCAGTTCTGTATATAATTAAGCCAGGACGATTGTAATTTCATCGGAATTTCGCTTGATCCTTCCGATAAAATAGAAGAAAGATTATTTATGTTTATCTCAACCTCAACATTAACTTTATAAACACAAATGTGACTTAATTTAGTTTTCATAGATCATTAATTGATTTTTTTCAATTTTACTTTATTGTGGTTAGATTGTATACTATAATTTATGGTATTGTGCGTTTGTACTATAAAGTATAGTGGTGATTAAAGATTAAAATTAAAACATGTTTTTCCTGTATTTGATAGCAATGTAAAAGTTAACATAACGAAAAGAAACGGTAGTCCAGGGTTTATTTATATATATATATATATATATATATATATATATATATATATATATATGTTTGTATGGCTGCGATCACACCTGCGTGTATGTAATGCATTAATTCAAAAATGTTTTATTATAATTATTATTATTTTATTTTACATTACCTAATGTTTCAGCTTGTAGCTGTGTGATAACTTGATATAAAATGAGCACTGAACTTAGATATAGTAACATTCTGAACTAACAGTTGTGAAACGAATGTGGCATTATTTTAGAACTAGGCTTTTTAAATACTCGATACACTAATTATATTCTAAAGACTTTTAAAGTAATTAATATAACATTATCTACTATCAAATAGATTACTAAATGTTAATATATCTCTTAAGATTTACTTGATGAAATGATTCTCCCATGTCTTTAAAATAGCTAAAAATAAACATCTATTAATTATTATAACATAACATGGGTGAAATGTCCGTCCTTTGCCGGAGATGCTTTTTAATTACAAGAATAGAGAAATCCTTAATTTTAAAGCGTATGACATTATATAGTTTCTTATATCGTTATCTATGCAGACACAAACTACATAGTGTCATACACACATCTAGAAAATGATATAGCGGTGGAATAATAATAAATTTACTTAATAATAACACCGTGATAGAGTTTAATATATCAATTCTTATATATAAAACGAGATAGGAAACTAGGTAATGTCATACGGGCTTAATACAATAAATAAATACATTTTAAATTGTATAAATGTAATAAATGAATGGGTTAAAGCCAAAGTGGTGTATGTCAGATTTTGTCAGTCAATATTTCTACTACCTTTAATCAAAACAATGTTTCTGGCAAAGTCATAGTTCTACAAAGAGCCGATAAATAGCACCGTGCCTGAATCGAAATCGGCTGTTCTGTCAAAGCCAACGGGGTGCAAGTCTGACTTCCGCCAAGTAAACAATACCCTTGTGTTTTAATAAAATTGTTTAAAATATATTTTTTTAAACGAGTGCATTTATTAACTTTTTTTCTAATGGAGAAATACAGAATTCTTTTGTGGGCAAAGTCGAATAAGACAATATGACTTACGCCAAATTTGATGTTTTAGGAAAAGTGCTTTTACTTACACCATTTTGTTGTATCGTAGTCTACATTTTCAAATTCAACATTCCTGATAACAAAGTGATGTATGGTTTTAAATATGCTTTTTCACAAACATAATTATGTGATTACACATTATTTAGGAACTGAAAACTTCGTTTAACCAAGATAAAACAAGTTGACAAAACAATGTAAAAATAGTAACAAAATGTAAATGAATAAAATTCTCCATAAAGCCAATTTCCCAACATTTTACTTACTTACTTATTCATTAGATTCCATAATTGTAAATGAAAGTTACTGTATTTGATACAATTATGTAACTGGCTACTTTACACGGCAGATGGACCCGAAGGTCGATTCGGATCCTTCTGCCGAGTAAAGTATTTAAGGTATTTCTTCTAAATGTCATCACACCTGTCATCAAAGTTAAATTCGTACCAGCATAGAAAATTAACCATCCTCTTTACTTTACTGCTTATAAAACAAGGTTTACTCTTATAGATGACAAAATAAGATGATGACACCTATCAGATAAGATGATGAAAATGACACTATACTGATAAGAATGTTCTCGGTCACGATTTAGTTCCCAGGCCAAATTGCCCATTACCTATTACAGATAACAATAAAGATTAAGACTAATGCTAGATAAAATGACATGATAATGAAGATGACAAGACAAAATAGTGATGATGACACCTTTAGTGAGAATTTTCTCACGATCACGATTTTGTTCCCAGGTCAAATTGCCTATGAGCTATTACAGATTACAAATAACAATAAAGATTAAGACAAATGCTAGATAAAATGACACGATAATTAAGATGACAAGACAAAATAGTGATGATGACACCATTAGTGATAGTAATTTTCTCACGGTTACGATTTAGTTCCCAGGCCAAATTGCCTATTAGCTATTACAAATTACAGATAACTATAAAAATTAAGACAAATGCTAGATACAATTACATGATAATGAAGATGACAAGACAAAATATTGATGATGACATCTTTAGTGATAGTAATTTTCTCACAATCACGATTTGGTTCCCAGGCCAAATCGCCCCATGGACTCCTTTACTCAAAAGTAAATTTTCTCGCATGATTTAGTTCCCAAGACAAATGGCCCCATTAGCAACTGTAGTAGATAGTGACTTACATCACTAAACTGTCCAAATATTAAAACATTGCTATTACTTCAAAACACTTATTATTATAAATGATACAACTAACCCTCCAGGAGGAAAGTTAAACGCCATCTGGCGCCACCACATCAATTAGCAATGCACACGCAGATATTGTGTGAATTCATCGTCACTAGCTGAGCTACAATGATGAGATCTTATAAGATCGAAATCTAGATATGTATATCTAGATATGTGTATAACAGGTGGATTCACACTTATATATCACTTAATAATCAATAAAGCACATTTAAAAAAAATGTCTAGGTGGGAATGGGAATTCTCGATTTCCACTTTTAAACTGACATCAGAAAAACATGTTTTATTTTTCTATTTGAAACATTAAAATTAGTCACTCGTACTCGTACTACTAACTACTCGTACATTAACATTTTTCGAATATTAACTTAATTACTAAAAGAAGTCCAACGACATCCTCTAGATTGTTCCAACTAGGTATTATTTGCTCGTCACTGACACACCGGAGTTGGTTTTCGCGCACAACACTACGCGTGGTTTGGTCCTCTTCAATCGTTATAGTGGTGCTGATTGTCGAACAGCTGAAGAGCTTTTGCGTTGCAATGAAGGTGAAGTTCGGCTTCATGATGCTGGCAAGCACCTTTTAATCTCTTCCTTTACAGTTAACATTCCAAGGTCTCGATGATTTAATTCACGAATTGTAATAGTTTCTTATTATTCAGCGGTCGCTGGGTCACCGGCCGCATGATCTTCCACAAATAATAAATAACAATTTTGTACAACATTTTGCAAACGTGGTGATATATCTTTTTATAAATTCGATGGAAAATATGGATTTCCCCCGGCCATTTTCCACCAAAAGCTAATCAAGACGGAGTTACGTGAAATAATAGTCACATGCAAAATTATTATTACCTCATGCTATTTCTATCTAAATCAAATTAAACATAATTTTTTGCATATTACTCATTATAGAAGCAGATAATATGCGTTACTGTTATTACACCCTATATAGAAATTAATTTAATGGCTACCAATTTTTGTATTTACAAATAAAAAGTATATTAAGTATGTAGTTTAAAACCTTTAAACTACCTATAAAATTAAATATAGTTTAAAAAAGTTTTGATTTAATTCGGCCATACAACTGATTCAATCCATGAAATATAGTGGGATATTCTAGTATAAACTCCTGGTGCATCTGAGATTCCACAAGCTTTTCCAAAAGAAGTAACTCCTACGATTGTTTTTATCCCTCTGCGACTTGCATTCGTAATTTGCAGGGGACCTCCAGAATCACCCTATCATAGAGACAGAAAAATGTTAGAAATATTTACCATAATATCATAATATTCTTATACGAATAACATTATGGGCATATATAATTATTTGTATCGATAAATGCTATTATTTAGTGAAAAACAATTACCTGACAAGTATCCATTTTAGTTCCAAACGCACATAATTGACTCTCATCCACAATACCCTGCGGCAACTTCCTTGTTTGCTGGTTATAAAACTCCCTACATTTCACATTAGGCATTTCAGAAAGATCCACCTTTTGAAGATGCGCGGCCTGATCTTCAAAGTATCCCAGTTTACCCCATCCAGAAGCTGTTAATATATCAACCCCAATTTCTTTTGTCGTTTGTAAACATGCTGGCCAAACGTATTGGTTAAACTCGATTGGTTTGTCCAATTCCAACAAAGCTATATCGTGGTACTGTGTTGGCGCTCTATACTTTGGATGTCTCGTTTTATTTACAACTAGAAAGTCTTGAGGTTTTGCATCGTCTGTGTCCAATTTGAGGTTTAAGTCGCCCAGACGGACATACTTAACATCACCGCTAAAATGAATATACTGTTATCACTGTAAATTAGTAATAGTAGTTCCTGTATTTTACTTTTATTTTTATTTTTTATGTATATAATTTTTTGTTGTTGTTCTTGATGAGCATTGTATATTGGAGGGTTTTTGTATTTTTTTGAGTTGTCATGCCAAATAAAGGTTTTTTTTTTAGTTACTGTATTTGTTACAATTCTGTAACTGGCTGTAACTTCAGGTCCTTTTGTCGTCTGTAAATTATTATATGTAATAAATTTTATATTTACAATACTACGGATAGAATGGTATAAATATTGGTATTAAACACTTATTAATTTACCTAAAGACAATACCAAAAAATGAAGGATCTCTTAATCCTGAATCAAGAACAACAAGAAAACTAAACAAAATACAAACACCACCAACAACATCAAGAACAACAACATGAACTCCTTCACACCGCGGTGTCCAGGTCAGTGGATTGGTGACAGCACTGAGAAGGAGCAAGTAAGATTCATATAAATATAATATGAAGACAATTAGTACTCTATTACTCTATTAGTACTATATTTTTTTATATCTATATCTATATCTATCTCTCTCTATATATATATATATATATATATATATAGAAGAAGATGACGGACTGTGATATGTGTGATGCGGATGACGGGTATGAGTCCTTGTGGGAAAGACTGGTACCAAGGGCTAGATGAAAGAAATTATATATATATATATATATATATATATATATATAGTGAAGTACTTCTTGCCATTGTCGGCTATCTGAATGAAGAATCACCAGATGTATCAATGTTAATTAATAATTTCTCAAAAATTTCACTCTCCGGCCGCGATAGCCGGAGACGTGGGTTCAAGTCCCACCGGAGAGTGAAATTTTTGAGAAATTATATATATATATATATATATATATATATATATAATAAGTATTTGAAAAGTTGTACTATTACTATGTTATTACTCTTAAAGAAATGAATGACAATTTAGTAACCTTCAAGTCAAATTTAAATCACTGTCCGCATTTTCACTTCACATTTTTACTTCGTGCATTCCGAATCTCATAGCCCATAATTGGAGGGATTTAAGGAAATATTGAGGCAGTTAGGGGGTGGAGTTGGTAACAAAATATCTCTTATAAGCAAAAGGTGGACCGAATGAAATTTGGCTCGCACTTTAGAAGAAAAAAGAGAATAGTACTGGCCTCAAAAAAATGAGGTGAATAAATTATGTTTAGGATGGGAATTGCAGAAGCTTTAGTAATTTGCAGGGTAATTTTAAGGATATTTTATTTTGTTTTTGTTATGGAATTGAAAGATTTTTCGCGTGATAAGATTAGAAACATAAATATATTTCATCAATACTAATTGCAGTTACTTACTGCGATTTGCTGCTAAGACAATGAGCTGCTGTTAAGACAAATTTCTCACTTATCAAAGTCCCTCCGCAGAAGTACTTAATATCATTTGTGTCGCCATATCCTAAAGCAGCCTAAAATTATAAAAAAAAATAATTAGTAAAATAAAGTTTATGTAAAATCTATTTTACCATGTGAGGAAATTCTTTCGCTAGAGAGGCTTTGCCACCAGTAACGCCAAGTGCCATGCTTGGTTGAGGTAATGGTGTGTCAATCCATTCCTGGCATTCTAAAACGATTTTTTATAAATAAATGAAACTGATTAGTAATATGTAAGTTACCCCACCTAACCCCTGTAATTCAAGGAAAGCGACCGCTTTTGACGTCATTTACACAAAAATTGTTTCAAGTATGTTTAATTGAATAACTCACCACTTTTCATCGAAATGCATTGCGTTTTTTGCGTTATGTTCAGGTATTACACTTGATTAGAAACCATATTCATTTATATACACGTTTTTTAGGGTACAAATGACGTCAAACGCGGCCGACCAATGAACCCAAGACTTTATAAGTATAATTACTAAGAATAGGATCATGCTTACACTTGTGTAAGCCAACTGTTTAAAATAAAATGTACTAAAATGATTATAATGCCATAAAATTAATTATTTTATTTTAAATACACTAAAGGATGTTTACTTTATATACATCTAACCCCTGTATTCCAAGAAAAGCGACCGCTTTTGACGTCATTTACACATCACAAAAATTGTTTTAAGTATGTGTAATTGAATAACTCACCCCTTTTCGTCGTAATTAATTGCTTTTTTGCGTTAATTTCAGGTATTACATTTTATTAGAAACCATATTCATTTATATACACGTTTTTGAGGGTAAAAATTACGTCAAACGCGGTCGACCTACGAACCCAAGACTTTACAAGTATAATTATTAAGCCTGGAATCGTGCTTACACTTGTGTATGCCAACAGTTAAAATAAAATGTTCTAAAATGATAATAATTTTATTTTAAATACGCAAAATGATGTTTACTTTATATATATATTATAAAAGAATATACTTACTTGTTTCAGTTTTACTTATTGGTATATCCGGTGTTTTTGGACAGCACACTATTGGTGTTTTCTCTTTATAGCCGCATATTGTTGCTTTATTTGTTGTTGATATTTTGCAGTCATTATATAAAACACATACGCCTTCCTGCTCGCTAGTTATTGCACACGTATCACCTGTAACATGTCATAATTGTTCTGTATATAATATAAGCCAGGACAATTCTGATTATATCAGAAGTTCGCTTCATCATTATATAAAAATAGTTGGTCTGTTTATAGATTATTCTAACATTAAAAACTAAACCTCAAGATTAACTTTAGAAAGACTGATTTTCGTTTTCATACATCATTGTAATTGATTTTTGACTTTATAGTAGGTTATTGTTGTTATATTGTGTCCTATATTCTTTGATGATTTTGTGCGTTTATTACGTTTATACTATAGTGGTGATTAGGGATTAAAATTAAAACTAATTTTTCCTTTAATTGACAACAATAAAGCTTATTTAAATATTACATAAATTCTAATTTTACATTATTTTATGTTTAACACTTTTTATTAATATTAATTTAGTGTACAGACTCTTAAGATTTTGCAAAATCACAACATTATATATTGATTATTACTATTATTATTTAATATTGTATTTATGTGATTTTGTAAATAAAGATGGTTATTATATAATATAAACGTTAACATAACGTTTAGCGTTTCTACTATAGTGGTGATTAAGGATTAAAATTAAAACTTATTTTTCCTTTATTTGATAACACTAAAGCTTATTTAAATATTACATAAATTCTAATTTTACATTATTTTATGTTTATCACTTAATTTAGTGTGCAGACAAATCTCTTAAGTTTTGCGCAATCATAACGTTATATATTGATTTATTACTATTCTTATTTAATATTGTATTTATGTCATTTTGTAAATAAAGATGGTTATTATATAATATAAACGTTAACATAACGTTTAAATGAAACGTGCGGAACTCGAATTGTCGTTTCAGTCATTTAATATGGCTACCCTACGTCGAATTTTGATCAATCACGCGCGATAACATTGCCGCCATCGTTTCAGAAATCAAAAATAATAAGAAAAAACTGTTTTCAACAAATCTCGCGTCCCCCTAAGCGGAGCATGGCGAGATCAAAGTATTAGTACGGCTGCGTAGGTACCTATGTGTGTGTTCTGTATTAATACAAATATGTTCTATTATAATTATTGTATTTTTTTACATTACCTAACGTTTCAGCTTGTAGATGTGTGATAACTTGGTACAAAATGACCACTGAGCTTAGATGGAGTAACATTCTGAACTAACACTTGTGAAACTAACATGACATTATTTTGGAGCTGGGCTTATAAACAACTTTAAATACCCGATGCACTAATCATATTCTAATGATTTTAAAAGTAGTTTCTATAACTATCTATTATCAAATAGATTACTAAATATAAATATATCTCTCTAAAGCCCGTATGACATTATCTAGTTTCTTATATCGTTTTCGATGCAGACACAAATTACATAGTGCCATACATACATGTAGCAAATTATATAGCGGCGGAATAATAATAAATTCACTTAACAATAATAACACCGTAATACAGAATGTTAATTTTCTATTTACAAATAGTTATACAATTTAATATATCAATTCTTATATATATATATATATATATATATATATATATATATATACAAAACGATAGAGGAAATTAGATAATGTCATACGGGCTTTAGATTGACTATATGAAATGATTCTTTAAAACATCTAAAAATAGACATCCATCAATTAGTACAACATAATATAGATGAACAATCAATTATTTGTTTTGATGTTTAAATTTACGTAGAGATGTATAGGTTCCGGTTTGATTTAGGCCTGTGGACCTATGATGTAAGTTCAGACCGGTCTGGTAAAAAAAAACAGACTGGTCTGTTATATATATATCCTGTAACCTGTAATGTAGAATTACACATTACCAACATTACCAACTCTGAAACAGTTGTTTATTTGGTTATGGGCAACAGACCAGTCTGCTTTTTTAGCAGACTAGTTGGAACTTACAGAATAGACCACACGATTTCTAAAAAAAATTAAAATGGTTATAATATAAAATTTTAAGTCAGCTCAGAGGCAGAGTGGTTAGAGGCGTCGTCCGTCTCGTACTGAGCATTGGGGAGCCTCAGTTCGATCCCCAGCGGGAAGCGAATTTTCGCAAATCACCTTTTCAGTTTTTCAGAGGTGTACTGTGAAGTTAAGGTAAATACATCGTCATTAAACTCTTCTGAGCTTCTCCCTTGATCGGCGGAAAAGCCTCACGGCTCATAACCCTATAGAGATAGAAGTTTGTTTTTTAAAATTTTAATACGACACACCGACAACTACTTGTTCAGTGCTTCAGCCTTTACCCCGTATTCTCCCACCGCTATTCCCAATTTCAACTAACCCAGCGCCACTTCCAACTCAGTCCAAGATTCTACCATTTTCCTCGGACTCTGAAGTTCCTATCTAGTCCCCTCCATATCTCTCCTCTTCTCTTCCCACTATGCCAAATCTACATTTGCTAACGCATTTGATGGAAGTGGGGTTTTTGGGATATTACATGATGAAATTATTTGGCTTTCATTCTACATACCTAGTGATAGGAGAGTGCTGGCCTAGTATGGCCAGCATTGGCAACTCTGCACCCGCCACAATTGACTAGTGGGACGAGGAGGTTTCAAAATGGGCCCATTTTGAGGCTTAAGTGTCTGTAGCTATGCTACCCTCCAGCCAACTATCCAGAACATACTTAGTGATGGTTTATTGGGTTCGCCCCTTTCGAAACGGTTGAGATAAGAGCGTATAGTTTTCTACACGAATTTTGATTCGTAATCCATCCTTAAACCCTCTGGCAAGGTATAATATGCTATTGGGTGATCTGTTCAATGTTGTCTTGTCAATTCGTAGTACTTTTTTATGAAGTATTTTGATTTTTTTCATCTCCACCAGCCCTTCACTCTTTAATAGAAGTGCTATTTCATTAAAAGCAATCGATTTTATTTTCCTATTAAATGGCATTTTTGCACTTAATTCTGAAAATATTAACATAAGGAGACTATGTTAATATTTTACATTTATTATAATTGGTTGCGTTTTGTCGTCGGTTTTATATAATGTGTATATTTTGTGCTATAGAAAGTAACAATTGCATAATTTGTAAATTCTAAGTCATTTATAAATTATGGCCTTATATTGATTTATTGCACAATCCGTATTCAAGAGGGTTGTAAGAGCAAAAAGCGTGTTATTAAAGCTACACATACTAACACCAATCTGTCCCAAAATATACAAATTACAGACTTTTAGTTGTAAATCACAAATAATTGAATTTTTTATTACATTTACATTACTTAACATTGTACTTTACAATTATTGTGGTTTATACATTTGTAAATTCTTTCCACTCTTTTTTGATCTTCGCCAGTTCTCTTGCTTGCTTGTCCCACTCTTTTCTTGGTCTACCTCTTCTTCTTTTATTTCCCGTTCTTGCTTCCCATACCTGTTTTGTTTGATCCTTTTTGTCCATGCTAATTAAATGTCCCCACCAGTTTAGTTGTTTCTTTTCTATATAGGTTTCTATAGCTTCAATTCCCAATTCTTCTCTGATGTCATCATTTCTTAGTCTGTCTCTTCTCTTCTCGTAACTCGTTTTACTCCTCTGAGATATTTCATTTCCATTGCCTTGTATTCTACTTTTGTCCCTCTTCGTCAATTTCCACGTCTCGCTCCTATGTGTCAGTATAGGTCTATATATGCTTTTGTATATATTTATTTTTGTCCTTCTGCTGAGCTCATTTTGTTAATCAGTATATTTCTCAATTCGTGGTATGTTTTAACTGTGTTGCTTATTCTGTTACTAAGTTCACCATTTTCCAGTCTTCTGTCAGTCCTAGGTATTTAAATTGTTCTACTTGCTCTATTTTGTGTTGTTCTATCTTTATATTTATTTGTTCTTTTCGGTTACCTATTATCATCACTTTTGTTTTGTTATAATTCATTTTCATATTATACTTTTCTAGGTGCCTAAGTGGGTAAGGGGCGACGGCAAAAACCACCAAGTAAGTCCGACCCAAATGTCAACCTCACCTGCACGCGGTGCCCGCTGTTAGATAACGAACGAGGCTCTGGCGACCGAGCCATGGCGGTATAACATCTAGAAGTAAGGAAATGTAATTCTCAAACTCGCCAACACGCTTGGCAAGCGCGGCGTTTAAATGCCAAACCCCTCTAACGAATGAAATGGCAACTTATAACGTAAATATACCCCAGGTGAGTAGGGCTAGCCCAAAATCTCACCCTGATAAGTCAGGCTGTCTCATGGATTCTGGGGGAGACAAACAGTTGACAAAAACACAAATAAACAAGACCAAAGGCAAAATACACAAACTAAACATTGCCACATATAACGCAAGAACACTAGCAACCGATGGGAGCCTCATTGAAATAGAAGAAGAGCTGAGACAAATAAATTGGGATATAGTGGGAGTAAGTGAAGTAAGAAGGCGTGGAGAAGAATGGAGAACACTTAAGTCGGGAAATATATTCTATCATGTCGGAGAAGCAGACAAATCCATAGGCGGCGTAGGTTTCCTCATAAACAAAAAGCATGCAAAAAACATCATATGCATAAAGAGTATATCCACAAGAGTAATATATCTAATACTCAAACTAAACTCCAAATATAGTATAAAAATTATACAAGCTTACGCACCCACCACCGATTATGAAGACGAAATAGTAGAAAGTTTCTATGAAGACATTTCCCAGGCGAAGAGTGAATCACCTACTCACTTTACAGTGGTAGGAGGTGATTTTAATGCTAAGATAGGCAAGAAGCTGGATGCAACGGAGGTAGTGATCGGAAACCATGGAACAGGGGACCGGAACGATCGGGGAGAAATGCTTATGAACTTCCTAAAAATGCAAAACCTATACTTAATGAACAGCTTCTTCTACAAAAAAGAACATCGCAGGTGGACCTGGGCGAGTCCAAGTGGAAACACAAGAAATGAGATTGATTTTATAATAACTGATAAAAAGCTTATCGTCAACGACGTCACTGTGATAAATAGTTTCACAACAGGAAGCGACCATAAAATGGTAAGGGCAAAAATAACTCTAAACCTAAGTAAAGAAAGACGTAAGCTGGCAACAAAGAAAAGACAGGCTGGTTGGACAACACCAGAACAAGTTCACAAATATGCAGAAATGATAACTACCAACTTGGAAACTACACAGTTTGAATATAGGCACAAAACAGCAGTCGAAATAAATAACAAAATCGTCGAAGCTATAAATGAAGCAACAAAGACATACTGTAAGCCAAATAAAGAACAAATAAACAAAATCAGCAAGCATACCAAAGAGCTTATGAAACTTAGAAGAGTGTTAAGACAAAACGGCGATACAAACTCAAAACAACTGAGAGATTTAAACAAGACAATTACAAAAGATATCAAAAATGACATACGTCGATACAACACAGAACAAACGAAACTAGTTATTGAGAACAACAGAAGTATGAAGGTACTAAAAAGAAATATGTCAAATGGAAGAAAAGAAATCTTCAAACTAAGAAACAGCACGGGAACACTAACCACAAATAGAGACGATATACTGAAAATAACGGAAACATTTTACGCAACTCTCTACATGAGCCGGCTACAAGAACAACCAGAGGAACCGACACAAATACATACCGGGAAGGTCATAAATCAGGGATCTGAATATATGCCAAGTATATCGATAGCCGAAATTAAGAACGCCCTTGCAGAGATGAAGAACAACAAATCCCCGGGGGAAGATGGCATACACATCGAATCCATAAAACAAGGAGGAGACGCTCTACTACATGCCATAAAAGCACTATTCAACACCTGCTTAGAAGAATGTGCTACACCTGGCGAATGGAACAACGCCTCCACAGTTATCCTACATAAAAAAGGCGATATAACACAGCTCGGAAACTACAGACCGATAAGTTTGCTACCACATTTATATAAACTTTTCACCAAAATAATCACCAAAAGGTTAGAAAATAAACTAGACTTCTACCAACCCAAAGAACAGGCTGGGTTTAGATCGGGGTACGGGACAAATGACCATCTTCAGGCTATAAAAACTCTCATTGAAAAGTATAATGAATATAATAAGCCCCTTGTCCTGATTTTCATAGATTTCGAAAAGGCGTTCGATACAGTTGAATTACCCGCCATAAAAGCTGCTCTAGACCAAGCACGAATAGACTATCGATATACCAAGCTAATTGAACATATTTACCGAAACGCTACAGCAAGTATAAGGCTACACGACAATACCAACAAATTTAAAATTGGCAGGGGAATTCGCCAAGGGGACACTCACATCTCCCCAAAACTATTTACCACGGTTCTCGAATATGCTTTTAAAATGGTATCTTGGGAACACCTAGGAATTACAGTGGATGGAGAAAAACTTAACCACCTGAGATTCGCAGACGACATCGTCCTAATAGCCGACAATATCAAAGATGCAAAAACTATGCTCAACGACCTAAAACAGTCAACGGAAAAAGTGGGCCTTAGGATGAATATGGGAAAAACAAAAGTTATGACCAACCTAGTGCTAAGCGATCAAATCAAAATAGATGATGCTAATATAGCAGAAGTAACTTCCTATATATACCTGGGGCATCAGATATGCATAGGCCGCGATAACCAAACATGCGAGATACAGCGCCGCATAGGTTTAGAATGGACAGCGTTTGGAAAACTAACATCTTGAAGAGCGAACTACCAATGTGTCTCAAACGGAAAGTGTTCGAACAATGTGTGATGCCGGTAATGACGTATGGGTCAGAGACTTTAACACTAACAAAGCGTTCCGCAGTAAAACTGCAGGTAACACAGAGGTCAATGTAACGGGCCATGCTAGGCATTTCCCTGCGAGACAGGGTACGAAACGAGGTCATCAGGGAAAGGACGGGTGTCTGCGACATTATAACACGCATCTCTAACATGAAATGGAGATGGGCAGGCCACGTTGCCAGATTTAGGGATGGCCGTTGGACTAAACGGCTTTTGGAATGGAGACCCCGTGCCGATAAACGAAGTAGAAGTAGACCACCAACCCGATGGACCGACGACATCAAGAGGGTGTCACAAAACTGGATGAACAAAGCACAACATCGTGCTGCCTGGAAAGAATTAGAGGAGGCATATGTCCTGCAGTGGACGCAAACGGCTGGAAAATGATGAGGTGCCTATTCCATACAGTCAGGTTGTGCTGCAGATTAGCTTCATTTTCTGCTATCACTACATCATCAGCGAATGCTTCTTTCGATATTTTTACCACTTGCATGTTTTTGTAACCTATATTTGCTTTTTGGATTTCTGGTTTCATGCTATTCAGTATTTCATCCATGTTATGTTAAATAACGTAGGACTGAGCCCGCCTCCTTGTCTTAGTCCAGTGGTTGTCTTAAATGTTCTTGATGTTTGCCCCTTGTGTATTATTGCATGAGTGTTAGATATGTTTTGTATTAATTCGACTCTTTCTTTCTGTGCCTCTCTCTTCCAGGATTTTCCATAATTTATTTCTTGGGATCACGTCGAACGCTTTTTCTAGGTCTATGAATCCTAAATATGTATTTTTATTATTTGTAGTTCTTTTTTCTGTGATTTGTTTTATTGTGAAGACGTTGTCCTGTGTGGATCTTCCTTTCCTAAAACCGCATTGCGATTCTTCTAGTGTCTGTTGTATTCTTGTAATATTTTCATCCCTATACTTGTTAGAGTTATGCCTCTTACTTTGAGCATTTCGTCTTATCCCCTTTCTTGTGTATCGGTACGATTAGTGCTGTTTGCCAGTCTTTTGATATGATATTTGTTTTCCATGTTGTTCAGTAGTTTCCGTAGTTTTTGTTTACCTACCGAGCCCAGGTGCTTGATCATTTCCGCAGTAATTTGGTCTTGTCCTGGTGCTTTTCTTATTTTTAATTCCCTTATTATTTCTAGTAGTTCTTGTTCCTTGATACTCACTGTATCTGCTTCTCTGTTATTCTTGTCTCTAATTCTTGTATTTTGTTCTTTGTCGTTATTTGAAGTAATGCTTCAAAATATTCTTTCCATCTTTCTAATATTTCTGCGTTTTCCTTCAGCATTCTTCCTTGTTTGTCTTGTATGTATCTCATTTCTTGTCCTTCACAAGAGTTATTTAAGTTTCCAAATAGAAAAGAATAGAATTTGATCTACCACCTTCTAATTTTGAGATTACTAATTTTGGTGTGTTTCAATATCAAGTGGTATTTTTCTGCACACCTTACATACCAACCCCCCGCACGCCACTGATAATAGCCCATATGAAGAAATACAAAATTCTTTATTGAAATCTTCTATCATTACATATTTAGTGTTTGTCCTAATAAATCTTAAAATGCAAACAAGAGAAAAATAATTCACACTTAAAAAAAATAAATTAATTCGGCCATACAATTGATTCTATCCAGGAAATGTATTGAGACACTCTGGTGTACACTGCTGGTGTATCGGATACGCCACATGATTTTCCAAGAGAAGTCACTCCTACGATAGTTTTGATCTCTCTATAGGTTGTATTAGATATTACTAAAGGACCTGCATAATCACCCTAGAATTAAAACTGAGGATTACGAACAGATATTAACACTTTTACACATAATTACGGATATATTCAATTATCTCCACAACATGAAGAATACATTGAATAATTGGGAAACTAACATTCAATATATTGCATGCATTCAATATACGGTAGAGCCATTTAAACAATCTTTTTGCTGCCGCAATTCCTTATAAAGCCCGTATGACATTATCAAGTTTCTTATTAGTTTTCGATTTTCGACACAAACTACATAGTGTCATACACACATGTAGAAAATGATATAGCAGCGGAATAATAATAAATTCACTTAACAATAACAACACCGTATTACACTATGTAAATTTTCCATTTAGAAATAGTTATACAGTTTAATATATCAATTCTTATATATAAAACGATATAGGAAACTATGATTTTCTCGCCATGTTATTTTAGTTACTACACAAGAGACTAAACTAGAAGATACGTTGTTTGTTATAGAGATCGATAAGAATAAATTTAGGATTAAATTAAAATTATGCAAAGCAATAATGTCATTTTTGGGGTGCATCTACGAAGCATTAATATTGACTACACACTTTGCATTATGGATTTATTTGGATTAAATTAATGTTATGTAAATAATTTTGGAGTGGATATAGGAATCATTAAAATTTAAATATTACTCTCTCTATCTTTCTTTTTCTTATTTTCGCTTTCTAAAAAATGACCTTTATTTCGCACGACAACTTAAAGAAATACAAAAACCCTCCAATATACAATGCTCATCAAGAACAATAAAAAAACAAAACAAGAAATAATAATAATAATTTTCGCTCTCCAATGGCATGACTTTTGCATTGGGGTTACCAGAATTAAGTCAATCTGTACTAAAGTCTATATGTTAATTCTGTTTATTAAATCAAGAGTTAATTATTTATATTAATGAATTAATTATTTATATAGTATATTAATTATGTAACCTAAATCATATGTACCTGACAGTTATCCGTTTTATCTCCAAACACGCACAATTGACTGTCTTCCAAAATACCCTCTGGCAACTCCGTTGGTATATTCTTATAAAATTCGCTACATTTAGCATTCGGCATTTCAGTAAGATTTTTTTTATGAAGACGCAGAGATAGATTATCAAAGTGACCCAACTTGCCATATCCGGTAGCTGTGAAGGTATCAACCTCTATTTCTTTTGCAGTTTGTAAACATGCCGGCCAAACGTATCTAGTAAACCGAATTGGTTTGAACAACTCCAGCAAAGCTATATCGTGGTACTGTAGTGGCGGTTTGTACTTTGGATGTGTTGTTTTATTGTATATTGTGAAGTACGTAAGAAATTCAGGTTTTCCATCGTCTTGGTACTCTATAACGTTTAATGTGCCCAAACGGACATATTTAACGTCACCGCTAGAAACAAAAACAAAACAATGTACACTTAATATATATATATATATATATATATATATATATATATATATATATATATCTATATATATATATATATATATATATATATCTATATCTATATATATATATATATATATATATATATATATATATATATATGGCTTTATTAGAGATGGGCAATTCATTTATTTAGTGAATTAAATCTTAGGACTTTCATATCATTTTGAATCTGTAAAACTGTGTGATTGGAATCCCAAGGCATATAAATTCCGCTAGTGGGATAATTGTAACTCGTAAATGTTAAATACACATTTACATTATAAAATAAAAGCAAAGTATATGTTATTTTACAATATATTACAATCATAGTTAAATTATTATCATTGATACAACTGTCGAATCAGAATCACCGAGGGAAAACCATAATTCACATCCAATTTTGTTTATATTAGGCACAATAAAGGAGGCTTGTGATTATAAAATGTATGCTAGCTTAAGAACCTTTAAAATATTCAACGTTTCAAGTAAATGTAAATCCACTGAGTCACTGAGTTGAATCAGTGAGCGACTCTCCGCAAAATGTCAGTATATATATATATATATATATATATATATATATATTCTTGATATGGATCAATTTGTCTAATTTCAGGGATTCGAAACTGACATTTAGCGGATATATATATATATATATATATATATATATATATATATATATATATATATATATATCTGTCTTGACGTGGATCAATTTGACTAATTTCTGGGATGCGGAAGATTGCTGCAATATCTAAAATTTTAAATCTCGAAAGCTTTTCTTTACTTAAGAGATTATATTGAACCACAAAATAAACTTATACCCTAGTTAAACGTAAAAATAAGTATGCAACTGTAGAGTTCATAACTAATCCCAATTATAGATTAAATATTAATATTTAATAAATTTTGTTGAAAATACTACGTATTAATATGTCTAGACATAGTTACTACTTACTACGATTTGCTGCTCAGGCAATGGGCTGCTGTTAGAATAAATTTTTCGCTTATCAAAGTTCCACCACAGAGCCATTTAATATCATCTTTCTCGCCATATCCTAGCGCAGCCTAAAATAATTAAAGTTTGTTGTGGTCATAATAGATAGCTGTTTTATATGATGTAGCTTACCACGGGAGAATATTCTATTACTGGAGCGAACTTGTCATCAGCAGCGTTTGGCAATATGGTACCTTCAGGTAGTGGTGTGTCCATCCATTCCTGACATTCTAAAACAGATATTTGTTAATAATTTAAACCGTCACCGTCATCACCCGGCTAAAAAATTGTACTTGCAAGCAGTTTGAGGTGCTTTAAATTTGCATAAAAATCACATAGTTGACTTTTCTTTTCATCTGCATAATATAGTTACCTCCGACGACCGGAGTGAACTTATCCCCTATGATCCCAGCCTCTATACCGCGCGGCGCCGTGTTTCCGCGCGCACGGCATATTGTTTGCGGGTCTGTACTGATCAATTGGGGTGACCAATAAAATCCAAATTTTGAGGAATTCTTTATTAATGTCTTGCCGATCATAATATATATATCTAAATTTTTTTAAATAATTTTTATAGGCGTTTTTGTATAATATATGTTGTAACGTAAATTATATTTTTTGACCATGATGCGAAATGTTCCTGGATTTGAAAAAAATTGCCTAATGTTTATAACAATATGATAAAGTGAAATGGAAAGTCTGTATACCACCGACTTTGTTTTTCTATTTTATTTTTAATTTTAAACTTTTTCGCTCATATCTCGATAATCCGATTAGTTGATAAAAAAATATTGCAACATATTTTGTTTAATTTTTTTACTGATCCTAACACAAAACATATCAGTGTACCAGATGGCCGAAGGAAAATGGTAAATTTTGATTCTAAGTATTTTTTTTGGCGACTAACTTGTATATCATTATTATTATTTTTGACCATGATGCGACATGTTCTTGGATTTGAAAAAAATTGCGTAATGTTTATAACAATATGATAAAGTAAAATGGAAAGTCTGTATACCACCGATTTTGTTTTTCTATTTTATTTTTAATTTTAAACTTGAGCGATACTGCTCGCCACTGGGGAGACTAGCAATGATAAACCATGCTAAACGAAAACGCCTTATATGTGTATTTAGTGCTCGTCCAATGGGAGTCCTTGAGAAAGGTCTCTGTGTACACCCCTTATAAACAGCACTGCTTGTAAGTGTTGGCTGTAATCGTTGAGTGAAGAATCATTCTTCACTCAACGCTGTAATGTTATCATAACTAGGTGATAATAAAATTATAATATATTTATAAGAACATTTACTTACTTTCTTCCGTTTTACTTATTGGTTTATCGGATGTTTTTGAACAACAAACTATAGGTGCTATTTCTCCAACAGTGCATAGTGGTGGTGGAGGTGCATTGCTTCGTATTGTTTTACACTCATTATAAGCAACACATTCTCCTTGTTGCTGGTTTCTTAAAGTACACGGCTTGCCTATAATTTATAATTATAATATATTATATTTTTTGTATAAAATAAATATATAACATATTTATATATATACATATATATATATATATATATATATATATATATATATATATATATATATATATATATATATATATATATATATTGATAAGTTATTTTTGGGAAACAGCGAGGGCAGTGAAACTCCTTTTATAATATCAATATTTCACTCGTTTAATTTCGAGCATCATCAGGATAATCTACAATAGTACAATGTGCTTATAATTACTTGAACATAGTATAAATAAATGTGGTATTAACTTACTATGCAGAGTTAATGAACATAGAAACTGGAAATTAACATAATTTACAAAATTTGCAATTCAGATTTATATATTGAGTTATTGGATTGAATCGGCGTCTAGGTTAAAGTTTTTTAACTAGCAATAACCGCACCTCAGATTACCCTCATTAATTACGATATCGTCACTGTGCAAATCGTCGTCTACTTTGTTTATTTATTATAGAGATTGATCTATTTTTACTTACCGATTCTATTTAATGTTTCAGCTTGTAGTAACGGAATTGCAATGCATAAAATGAGCACTGTACTTAGATGGAGTAACATGGTGAACTAAGAGTACCAAAACAAATAAGTTTCTTTAAAAGTGAAGTCATAAATAACCGTTATACTAATCACTTTTAAAGTACTTTATAATATGATTTATAAATTTATCGGAATATAGTCTCCCTCCGATATATTTATAAAAAAAATGAAGGTTTATGCTGACATAAAAGAAATAAAATAAGAAAAAAGACAGACTAAAATCAGTGAAGATAAGGATTATTTTGGATCCTTTATACTCACAAAATAAGAACATCCACTTACCATTTAGTTGTTATTAGTTATATTGTCATAATAAACAATATTAAAGGAAACAACCCTCTGAAATTGAGTCTTTATTTATTATTTGATTATTTCTTGTGTGGTAGGATAAACTGACCTTAACAGTTATAACATTTAACCGCTATTATTGTTTTTTGGGAATTTCTCCCATCAGTAATAAAGTTTCTTTTTAGTCTAAACGTATTTATATATACTAACAATAAGATTGTAAGTCTGTGGTGACTTGAACAAATATGTCAGAGGAGCTACGACGCAGCCGCCGGGATTATAACTAATTTATCTCAAAAAAAATCTTATGGTTATTTTGAATTCCCGTTGCCGGGCCGTAAAATCCCGTTCGCAGGTTCTCGCGGTAAATCGTCAGATCCTATTTAAGGACATGTATTAACAGCTACCCCCTCGCTATTCAATGTATTACCACCAACAACAGGAAGACTTTGACCTTATTATATATATATATATATATATATATATATATATATATATATATTTCTACCCCTAAGTACCTAAAGGACATTACATGCTCTATTATTACGTCATTAATGGCCAGTTTGCATCTTGAGGGCTCTTTTGCTACAACTAGTGTTTTTGTCTTCTGAGCCGCAATTAGCATATTGTAGCGTTTCGAGGTTAGATAAAATTGATGTAGTAGCCTCTGTAGTTCGTCCTCGTTCTCGGCCCCCCGACTTAAATGTAGCCCATGATTACACTAATGGATATTCTGAATCTGTTGTATCTGTCTGTGTGTTGTAAAGTTGGGTAATTATTTCATGTAGTGTATTGTCTGGGTGTTTGTATTTAGGAGGGATATTGGGATTACGAGGGATACAATATTTGCTAAGTATATTCTAGTAATAATATATTAACTCGAATACTAGTTTCCTTTACAAGTTAAGAATAGGTATTTTTTTGTTTAATAACATTTATTTCAAAATAAACGTACAGTCGTCATAAATAAGATACATAAATCATCGGATTAGTTATTTAATGGCATATTTTAAAGCTATCAGCATCAACAATATTTAATTCGGGCAAACAATACTCTCAATCCATCCAATATAACTGGACACACGTGTATATACTCCGGGACTGGTAGAAATACCACAAGCTTTACCAAATGATGTCACACCAATTATTGTATATCCGCTCGCATAGTCTTGATTTCGTACCTGAAGAGGACCACCAGAATCGCCCTGAAATACAACAACAAAAAATATAAAAGCACAAGGTTATTATCTTGTTTGCGGATTTTTCATTCATGATCTATGTCATTTTACTATAATTGTACAAAGTCTCTATTTCACACAATTAATAATAATTATAATAAATACTTTTTTCTGTGAAGCTAAGGTAAATACCGGGTGATTAAACTCCTCTGAGCTTCTCCCTTGACCGGCGGAAGAGCCTCACGGCTGATAGCCCTATAAAGATTTTCTCAACACAAGTTATCTTTTTCTTTCTATGGACTTATTTATGGTTGCAACAATACGATTCATTTTATAGTCATCACATACAAGGAAATACAAAAAATATTGTATATTGTAGTATATAAGTGGATGATCGGAATCAATTGAGAAATATGGATCTGGTTTATTCGTACATCAGGGTGTATTCTATTGAAACTGATCATATCTGACCAACCATCAATTTTCTCATATTTCTTACAACTAATTATTTAATTTACAAGTGTACGTACAGAAGGTTTCTGCGCTCTTGAGAGGAATTCACTCCACGCACTTTGCTCTGTTTTGTTACACTTGCTTCACTAACTAGAAGGGTTTGATCCTTCGAAATCTGCAATGTACGTCTGCGTTGTCGAGTAGGTGACCTACTTCTACTTCTACATTGGGTTTGTCAGCAGTTACGCTAGGTTGGCTGGTAGCATTTTATTTAAATTATATATTATTTGTGCCAGACTTTATCAAAGACCTGGGCCTCGTCAAGGAATATTGCTGAGCAGAATTCTTTATTTTCTAGGTTCTTCTCGTTTAGATTCGTAATTTAATGGACCTGATAGATGGTAGAGTGGTTCGGAATCCGAATGGTGTCTTTTTATTAGAAATGGCTTAGGTTTTTTTCAAACTAACTTTTTCGAATATCTTTGACATGTAGATCTGTTACTGGTATATGAACTAGTATATATACGCTTTTTTTAAATAAATTATAATTTACCTGACACGTATCCTTATTATCCTCGCCAGCACAAATCTGTAACCCGTCCACAATCCCACTGGTAAGCCGACGATTACTATCATAAAAACTTCTACACTCCGGATTTCTAAACTCGTTCAAATCAACCTTTTGCAAATGAGCAGCAGTGGCGCCTCCAAACTCCAAACTGCCCCATCCAGTGGCAACCCAAACGGGGTTGCTGATATCCCTCGAAGTTTGTAAACAAGCCGGTTTAACGTAATCTGTAAATTTAGCATCCCGGTCTAACTCAACTAATCCAATATCATGGTATTGAGAGGGAGGGACAAAATCTGGATGCCTATAGCGACGCACCACCGTGAAATCTTGCGGGTCTGCATCATCATTTTCGGACCGTAGGTTCAAGTCGCCCAGACGAACGAATTTTACTTCACCTCTGAAAAAGATATATTGAAGTTATTATTAAGCTTATATCTATACATTAGTATAATACACTAAGGCTCGGTTGCATTCAATTCAAATTAACATTGGCAGAATCGGATAGTAAAATCAGAAAATTTATAAAACACCAAAAGTTTTCCTCGGTTTACATGGGTAAAATAGAAATAAACTCTACTACTAACTACAAATAATAGACACATTAATTCCTTATATATATATATATATATATATATATATATATATATATATATATATATATATATATATATATATATATATATATTCTTACAAATCTCTTGACAATTTTAATATCTTATGAAAATTTAAATCTCATGAACATTGCAAATCTCTTACAAATTTACAATTCTCTAGAACAAATTTGAAGTTACTTGAAAGAAGATAAATCTCTTGAAAACACATGAGAATTTATAAATCCTCTATGCACTTATAACTCTCTACAAACTTACAAATCTTTAAATCTCTTGAAAACTTATAAATCTACTCATGAATCTGTTAAAACTTACAAATGTCTTACATATTTGCAATTCTCTTGAAAAATTTCAAATCTCTTACAGATTTGCAATTCTCTTGAAAAATTTCAAGTCACATGAAAGATTATAAATATCTTGAAAACTCATGCAAACTTACAAATCTTTAAATCTCTTGAAAACTTATAAATATTCTAATACTCATGAATCCGTTAAAACTTACAAATGTCTTACATATTTGCAATTCTCTTGAAAAATTTCAAGTCACTAGTATGATTATAATTATCTTGAAAACGTACAAATTTACAAATTTTTAAATCTCCTAGGAACTTATAAATCTATTAATGCGCATAAATCTGTTAAAAATTTCAAATCTCTTACAGATTTGCAATTCACTTGAAAAATTTCAAGTCACATGTAAGATTATAAATCTCTTGAAAACTCATGAGAATTTTTAAATCCCCTATGCACTTATAACTCTCTGCAAACTTACAAATCTTTTGAGAACTTATAAATCTTCTAATACTCATGAATCTGTTAAAACTTACAAATGTCTTACACATTTGCAATTCGCTTGAAAAAATTCAAGTCACTTGAATGATTATAATTATCTTGAAAACGTACAAATTTACAATTTTTTAAATTTCCTAGGAACTTATAAATCTATTAATGCGCATAAATCTGTTAAAAATTTCAAATCTCTTACAGATTTGCAATTCTCTTGAAAATTTTCAAGTCACATGTAAGATTATAAATCTCTTGCATGTAAGATTATAAATCTCTGCAAAGTTACAAATCTTTAAATCTCTTGAAAACTTATAAATCTTCTAATACTCATGAATCTGTTAAAACTACAAATGTCTTACACATTTGAAATTCTCTTGAAAAATGTCAAGTCACTTGAATGATTAAAATTATCTTGAAAACGTACAAATTTACAAATCTTTAAATTTCCTAGGAACTTATAAATCTATTAATGCGCATAAATCTGTTAAAAATTTCAAATCTCTTACAGATTTGCAATTCACTTGAAAAATTTCAAGTCACATGTAAGATTATAAATCTCTTGAAAACTCATGAGAATTTTTAAATCACCTAAGCACTTCTAATTCTCTGCAAACTTACAAATCTTTAAATCTTTTGAGAACTTATAAATCTTCTAATACTCATGAATCTGTTAAAACTTACAAATGTCTTACACATTGGTAATTCTCTTGAAAAATTTCAAGTCACTTGAATGATTATAATTATCTTGCAAACGTACAAATTTACAAATCTTTAAATCTCCTAGGAACTTATAAATCTATTAATGCGCATAAATCTGTTAAAACTTTAAAATCTTTTACAGATTTGCAATTCTCTTGAAAAATTTCACTTGAAAGATTATAAATCTCTAAACAAACGTATAAATCTCATGAGAACTTAAATTTCCTGTGCACTTAATCTTGTCGAAACTAACATATCCATTTAGAACTTCTAAAACTCTAAAAAAAAACTTACAAATCTCTTGTATTCAAGCAATGTCCCGCAGTCAGAACGAATCTTTCACTAATTAGACTTCCTCCACAGGCCCAGTTGATATCATCCTCGTTACCAAATCCTAAAGCGGCCTGTTTGAACATCATTAAATCTCAGTAAATATTATACCTATTAAATGAGTGAATGAATGATTACTAGAATGATGATGAACATACCATATGAGGAAACGTTTTCGAGAGTGCGTCTCCAGCCCTACCATATTGCCTATTAGTGCCCTCTGCATTAGAAGCTCTGATTCCGTACGTTTCTTTGCATTCTGATGCAAGAAAAAGTATGTTTTAGAACACCAGGATGTTGGAGTGTGGGTGGTTTAGCAGTAGCGGGGTTAGGTGCGATGAAAATGATGCGTGCGCGATATGCAAAGCATGATAAATGCTAACTATGTAAAACCTACCATGTGTGGAAACTCTCTTGGTGTTGCCATGAAACCCCCTATCAAGCCATGGGCCGCAGGCCCAAACCAGAACCTGTTAGTCGAGCGAGCACGGTAATATTGCCTGCAGTCTAAATAAATGTTAAATTTAATATAATGTATAACTAATTATTATTGCATAAAGTTAGAGTCATGCTCAACTAACTACAATGAAGCTAAGAGGAGTGTTTATTTACTTTTTCGTATGTATTCCTAAACTTTATAACGAATCTTAGAAGGTAAACTAAAAATTTATATTTAATATTTATACGTTATAAGATACAAAAATACAAATTTCTTGTATAACTTAGTCTTATGACTAAATATTTTGCATACGCAAATTTGATCATATTTCTCGAAAATTACGAAAGGTACACTAGCTATCTATTGCAGATCGGCACATTCTACACTGTTGTGTTTTGTACAATACAATAATACAACTGAAAACACCTCCCTATCTTTGTAATATTTCGTTCGGACGTTCATAATATAAATGTGAGGTTTCTAGGAGTTGTTTCTCCTCTGAAACACAATACGACATTTCCAAAAAAAATTTACTACAATATTTATATGATGTATAATAAAATTCTAGCCTACACCGAAAGGTAAAAGGCTTATATATATATATATATATATATATATATATATATATATATATATATATATATAATAAAATTCCTATACAACTCAAAACTCTTACAAACGAAAGACTTAAAATTGAGCGATATATTTTAAATAAATTTTCTATTTGAAGTAATTATAATTAGAATCGATTTTATGAATGTGAGATATTTATAGATTCATCATTTGATGCTGATCCAGTGCTTGAAACTTCGCCTCTGCTTATTTTAAAACATTATTATTGTCTGTCAAAATTCGACCTTACAATCACCGCGTGAGTAATCATCGCATGTAATGTGCTCGTGGATTTCCGAACGAGCGGATGTGTTTCAAATTCAAGGAATCTGCCGATTTTTTATTTCGGCTATAAAATACTTTTTTAATCGTTCACCCGTGCAATTTGCTTACTTTGTCTACTCTTATATCCGGGCAATGATGCGCTTTCTGGTGGCCTCTGGCAGCAAACTACGGGGTTGCGGCCGTCGAACCAACACACGTCCGGATGAACTCCTCTTCTGAGGCCTTCTATTGCTGGTGAGCATTCTCTTAGAGGGGCGCACTCGCCACTATCGCCGCTGGAGAGTGCACACGGGGATGGATTTTGTCTACCTAAAATATTTTAATAATTAGATTAATTATTATATGTTAATATTAGTATATGTTAATAAAAATTGGCTACATCTGTTTTACAGTTTTTATTAATGGCTGTATGAAGAATCGAATAGAACAACAACATGAAATTATTTTTTTTAAATTCCTTTGAATAATTGTATGTAGCAATGTATTTGTACTTCCTTACGGTAATAATTCCAAGCATTACGGTCTAAAATAATATAAATATTTGATCACAAAGCGAATTATAAACTTAAGGACAAGTATACGTAATATATGTAGACTTGTAAGGAAACCTGCTTGTGGTCATTCGATTTTCTCTTTGTTATATAATAAATTGTAGAAATAAGGCAAATTATGCAAACTAGTTTGAAAATTTTGCATTTTCGTTATAATCCGGTTAGTGAATCGTTTAAGTATTTTGCACAAACGGCAATAGTTTGTTAAATTTATCATAAAGGTGTATACTGACATAATAAATAAAATGTATATATATATATATATATATATATATATATATATATATATATATATATATATATATATATATATATATATATATATATATATATATATATAGTGGTTACATATTTTTTTTCTCTCTCAGTACTGCATATTCTGGTAATATAAACATTTATTTTAATCTGTACTTCGTTTCTGTATCTCTTATTACTTTTTATTGTGGTTTTGTTCATTAAATGAACTTTATATTGCATGTATTTCGAAGGATTTCATGTTCGCATTTTCATGTAAATAAACACATAATGAAACTTTATACTTACATATAGTCTTACTGAAACAATTCACTATTTGAAAATAGAGCCAAACAGTTACCTATTATTTATGTAAATTATTACATAGACGAACAGTTGATATAACAATTAAAACTAAACTTATATTCTGAGCGACTTACCTCTTCTAAATTGTCCATCAACCACAATAATCCCAATCACAACAACCACAACACATTGCACTAGCCCCATCATTCTGATTCTGAACACTTCAGGCAGTGATCGCTTTTAATAAACCCGCGCGTCCGGGTAATTAATCGTTCTGGGATTTAACTTTGCGCGCGTAGTGTTGCAACGAACGTCGATTGCTTTATACGGAATTGCCTTCTAATTTGGCTCATCGGAATTTTAAATTCGGTTACAAATTGAATTCGTATTTTTCAGTTACGGCCCGCGGACTGCGCGCCTTGAACTTATGAAATGTTTATCTTTACTTGTTGGCGGTTTAAATTCCCTTGCGTAGACTGTTATTAGGTGCGGTTGCGAAATGAATGCTCTTGGCTGTGCGGTTTCGGAAGTAATTAGAGGTAATGTGTGTTTGATCTAACAACAGGTTTATGTAATCGATTCTCTTGAGCAGGTAAGCGGTTGGCGATCGTCTTGCAATCAATATCTAATCGAAATCTTTTTAACAATTATAATTATTATTATTGTATATATATATATATATATATATATATATATATATATCAATGTATGCAAATTATAGAGAAATCTAAATATTAGTTAACTACACTAATACTAAACAAGTAAATATAAGGACAGACATTTTCTAGAGATGATATTAAAATCATCCTAATAAAGAGGAATTTCTCATAAATTAAATAAGAGAAAATGGTATAAGGTATAAGGTATAAGGTATAAGGTATAAGGTATAAGGTATAAGGTATAAGGTATAAGGTATAAGGTATATATAAATTAAAAAATATTATTTAAATGGTTGAAAATGTTAATTAAAAAAGAACTGTATCTTTATAACGCTCGGACTGACCGCTATTAAAGGGAGAAGTTCGGAGGAGAATAGTCACCCGTATTTGCTTTATACTGTAAGTCAGGTGATTGGTGAAATTTCGTCCACAACGGGGTTTGAACTCTCGCTTTCCAATGCTCAGTACGAGACGGATGGCAGAGTCAATTTTAATATTTTCTAAGATAATCAATTTTAATCGCCACCAAGATTCTAGAAAATATATTTTTAGGGCTATCTGATGGTCAACATCGCAGGTTCAGTGTTGAAGCCCTTTAAAACTAATTTTATCCATACTTCTGTTATTTTAGTATCCTTATAATAAATACTTTATAGAATTAGTAATAATCATTTGTATAATTTGGAATACTGAGATAAATCAATCTACTAGCAAATTATTTGAGAATTTCAGAAAAAAATCAGCCAGTTTTTTTTTATAGGCTCCAAAATTTCCCATGTGATTGATGCTCCCGTGTAATACCTAAAAAATATGAATTTATATACATAATTATCTCAAATAGAGGAATCGAAGCTAAAATGTATCACATATAGTATTTTACTAACAAAAAAAACTAGTTTGATTAATAACTGAGTACAGTTTTTGGTAAATTCATTCGTCAATAATTCAAAAACTGAAAACATGAAAATGGTTGAAAATCACCCACGACGTTCATAATAACACCTAAAATATGTAGTTGGAGATCGTTTGTATTGAAAAAAATTCGGGCTGAAAGTATCGAAAATTTACATATTCAAAAATTAAGAAATATAAACGAATACTTCTGTGACCATATAGAGAATACTATGGTTTGATTTACCAAGTTTTTTTGCAAGATTTTTTCCCTCTGTTTGTAAACCGATTTTGCTTAAATTGTCACGGGATCATCCCAGCTCCCTTTTTCAGTCGATTTTGTAGCTATCCATTCAGCCGTTTCCCCGGAATTTTGTTTTATCCTTATGATCACCCGAATTCACTTATTTTTGATTTTTCGCAAAAATTATTTTCATAAAAACAGTTTAAGAATAAAATTAAACAAATTAAAATAGACCATCAATGCTTCTTTTATAATTTTCCAATGGACCTTTCCAATATTATATGCACAACAAACATTCAGAAGCAAATAACCTTCATACATACATACATACATATATACATATATACATACATACATACATACATACATACATACATACATACATACATACATACATACATACATACATACATACATACATACATACATACATACATACATACATACATACAATACACCGTACTTCTTACCATAAATCTTAAAAATCCTTAAATTTTGGACCGATTTTCGTGAGATTCGCCAACACTTTCGCATCTCGGGTTGAAATATTTACAATATTTTCACTTTCCGGTCGAAATTTCACGGAATTTCGGCCAAATTTAACAAAAGTTTAAGATTTATGGTCACCGTACTCCCCCATTCTTACCATAAATCTTAAAAATCCTTAAATTTTCGACCGATTTTAGTGAAATTTGCCAACACTTTCGCGACTCGGGTTGAAATATTTACAACATTTTCACTTTCCGGTCGAAATTTCACGGAATTTCGGACAAAATTTAAGAAAAATTTAAGATTTATGGTCACCGTACTCCTCCCTTCTTACCATAAATCTTAAAAATCCTTAAATATTGGACCGATTTTCGTGAGATTCGCCAACACTTTCGCATCTCGGGTTGAAATATTTACAACAATTTCACTTTCTGGTCGGAATTTCACGGAATTTCGGCCAAATTTAAGAAAAAATTAAGATTTATGGTCACCGTACTCCCCCTTCTTACCATAAATCTAAAAATCCTTAAATTTTGTTCCGATTTTCGTAAAATTCGCCAACACTTGCGCGACTCGGGTTGAAATATTTACAACAATTTCACTTTCTGGTCGAAATTTCACGGAATTTCGGCCAAATTTAAGAAAAATTTCAAATTTATGGTCACCGTACTCCCCCCTTCTTACCATAAATCTTAAAAAACCTTAAATTTTGGACCGATTTTAGTGAAATTTGCCAACACTTTCTCATCTCGGGTTGAAATATTTACAACAATTTCACTTTCTGGTCGAAATTTCACGGAATTTCGGCCAAATTTAAGAAAAATTTAAGATTCATGGTCACCGTACTTCCCCCTTCTTACCATAAATCTTAAAAATCCTTAAATTTTCGACCGATTTTTGTGAGATTCGCCAACACTTTCGCGACTCGGGTTGACATATTTACAACATGTTCACGTTCTGGTCGAATTTTCACGCAATTTCGGCCAAATTTAACAAAAGTTTAAGATTTATGGTCACCGTACTCCCCCATTCTTACCATAAATCTTAAAAATCCTTAAATTTTCGACCGATTTTAGTGAAATTTGCCAACACTTTCGCGACTCGGGTTGAAATATTTACAACATTTTCACTTTCCGGTCGAAATTTCACGGAATTTCGGACAAAATTTAAGATTTATGGTCACCGTACTCCTCCCTTCTTACCATAAATCTTAAAAATCCTTAAATATTGGACCGATTTTCGTGAGATTCGCCAACACTTTCGCAGCTCGGGTTGAAATATTTACAACAATTTCACTTTCTGGTCGGAATTTCACGGAATTTCGGCCAAATTTAAGAAAAAATTAAGATTTATGGTCACCGTACTCCCCCTTCTTACCATAAATCTAAAAATCCTTAAATTTTGTTCCGATTTTCGTAAAATTCGCCAACACTTGCGCGACTCGGGTTGAAATATTTACAACAATTTCACTTTCTGGTCGAAATTTCACGGAATTTCGGCCAAATTTAAGAAAAATTTAAGATTCATGGTCACCGTACTTCCCCCTTCTTACCATAAATCTTAAAAATCCTTAAATTTTCGACCGATTTTTGTGAGATTCGCCAACACTTTCGCGACTCGGGTTGACATATTTACAACATGTTCACGTTCTGGTCGAATTTTCACGCAATTTCGGCCAAATTTAACAAAAGTTTAAGATTTATGGTCACCGTACTCCCCCATTCTTACCATAAATCTTAAAAATCCTTAAATTTTCGACCGATTTTAGTGAAATTTGCCAACACTTTCGCGACTCGGGTTGAAATATTTACAACATTTTCACTTTCCGGTCGAAATTTCACGGAATTTCGGACAAAATTTAAGATTTATGGTCACCGTACTCCTCCCTTCTTACCATAAATCTTAAAAATCCTTAAATATTGGACCGATTTTCGTGAGATTCGCCAACACTTTCGCAGCTCGGGTTGAAATATTTACAACAATTTCACTTTCTGGTCGGAATTTCACGGAATTTCGGCCAAATTTAAGAAAAAATTAAGATTTATGGTCACCGTACTCCCCCTTCTTACCATAAATCTAAAAATCCTTAAATTTTGTTCCGATTTTCGTAAAATTCGCCAACACTTGCGCGACTCGGGTTGAAATATTTACAACAATTTCACTTTCTGGTCGAAATTTCACGGAATTTCGGCCAAATTTAAGAAAAATTTCAAATTTATGGTCACCGTACTCCCCCCTTCTTACCATAAATCTTAAAAAACCTTAAATTTTGGACCGATTTTAGTGAAATTTGCCAACACTTTCTCATCTCGGGTTGAAATATTTACAACAATTTCACTTTCTGGTCGAAAGTTC
Organism: Lordithon lunulatus; assembly: GCA_963942505.1. Lineage (NCBI taxonomy): Eukaryota > Metazoa > Arthropoda > Insecta > Coleoptera > Staphylinidae > Lordithon > Lordithon lunulatus. Next base: position 51,097,019 of record OZ012669.1, read on the forward strand.
ACGGAATTTCGGCCAAATTTAAGAAAAATTTAAGATTCATGGTCACCGTACTTCCCCCTTCTTACCATAAATCTTAAAAATCCTTAAATTTTCGACCGATTTTTGTGAGATTCGCCAACACTTTCGCGACTCGGGTTGACATATTTACAACATGTTCACGTTCTGGTCGAATTTTCACGCAATTTCGGCCAAATTTAACAAAAGTTTAAGATTTATGGTCACCGTACTCCCCCATTCTTACCATAAATCTTAAAAATCCTTAAATTTTCGACCGATTTTAGTGAAATTTGCCAACACTTTCGCGACTCGGGTTGAAATATTTACAACATTTTCACTTTCCGGTCAAAATTTCACGGAATTTCGGACAAAATTTAAGAAAAATTTAAGATTTATGGTCACCGTACTCCTCCCTTCTTACCATAAATCTTAAAAATCCTTAAATATTGGACCGATTTTCGTGAGATTCGCCAACACTTTCGCAGCTCGGGTTGAAATATTTACAACAATTTCACTTTCTGGTCGGAATTTCACGGAATTTCGGCCAAATTTAAGAAAAAATTAAGATTTATGGTCACCGTACTCCCCCTTCTTACCATAAATCTAAAAATCCTTAAATTTTGTTCCGATTTTCGTAAAATTCGCCAACACTTGCGCGACTCGGGTTGAAATATTTACAACAATTTCACTTTCTGGTCGAAATTTCACGGAATTTCGGACAAATTTAAGAAAAATTAAAGATTTATGGTCACCGTACTCCCCCCTTCTTACCATATATCTTAAAAATTCTTAAATTTTGGACCGATTTTCGTGAAATTCGCAAACACTTTCGCATCTCGGCTTGAAATATTTACAACAATTTCACTTTCTGGTCGAAATTTCACGGAATTTCGGCCAAATTTAAGAAAAATTTAAGATTTATGGTCACCGTACTCCCCTCTTCTTACCATAAATCTTAAAAATCCTTAAATTTTGTACCGATTTTCGTGAAATTCGCCAACACTTTCGCGACTCGGGTTGAAATATTTACAACGTTTTCACTTTCTGGTCGAAATTTCACGGAATTTCGGCCAAATTTAAGAAAAATTTAAGATTTATGGTCACCGTACTCCCCCCTTCGTAGCATAAATCTTAAAAATCCTTAAATTTTGTACCGATTTTCGTGAAATTCGTCAACACTTTCGCGACTCGGGTTGAAATATTTACAATATTTTCACTTTCTGGTCGAAATTTCACGGAATTTAGGCCAAATTTAAGAAAAATTTAAGATTTATGGTCACCGTACTCCCCCCTTCGTAGCATAAATCTTAAAAATCCTTAAATTTTGTACCGATTTTCGTGAAATTCGTCAACACTTTCGCGACTCGGGTTGAAATATTTACAATATTTTCACTTTCTGATCGAAATTTCACGGAATTTCGGAATTTAAGAAAAATTTAAGATTTATTGTCACCGTACTCTTCCCTTCTTAACATAAATCTTAAAAATTCTTAAATTTTGGACCGTTTTTCGTGAAATTTGCCAATACTTTCGCATCTCGGGTTGAAATATTTACAACAATTTCACTTTCTGGTCGAAATTTCACGGAATTTCGGCCAAATTTAAGAAAAATTTAATATTTATGGTCACCGTACTCCTCCCTTCTTACCATAAATCTTAAAAATCCTTAAACTTTGGACCGATTTTAGTGAAATTCGCCAACACTTTCGCGACTCGGGTTGAAATATTTACAACATTTTCACTTTCTGGTCGATATTTCGCGGAATTTCGGCCAAATTTAAGAAAAGTTTAAGATTTATGGTCACCGTACTCCCCCCTTCTTACCATTAATCTTAAAAATCCTTAAATTTTGGACCGATTTTCGTGAAATTCGCCAACTCTTTCGCGACTCGGGTTGAAATACACAATACATACAATACATACAATACATACAATACATACAATACATACAATACATACAATACATACAATACATACAATACATACAATACATACAATACATACAATACATACAATACATACAATACATACAATACATACAATACATACAATACATACAATACATACAATACATACAATACATACAATACATACAATACATACAATACATACAATACATACAATACATACAATACATACAATACATACAATACATACAATACATACAATACATACAATACATACAATACATACAGTCATGATTTACAGAGAGAGAAAAAAATTATTATATAACCAAATTTCGCATGTCATCTCATATAACTTAGACTTGGTTAATTGTTGTAGTAAATTTTGTATATACACACAGACATTATCCAAAAATAGTATTTCGACTATATTAGTTATGAAACGTCTAGAAAAGTCAAAATTAGCAACTCGCTTTTTTTTGCGATAATAATACTTTCCTTATAAAGCAATGCTGTATTCGGAAATTAAAAAATTGCTGTATAAAACAGATTATTTCCATAATATATAACGTTCTAATAATGAATCATGATTAGTTACACTTGGAGTTTGCCTCTACATATTTCCAAAAAAATTAACCAAGTCTAAGTTAGATGAGATGACATGCGAAATTTAGTTATATAATAATATCAATTTTTTCTCTGTAAATCACGTCGAATGGGCATATATTTTATAGATCATCTTAATATGATCATAAGGCCTTATGTGGCCTTATGATCATATTAAAGTACATAAAGTGTTTTTAAGATAAAATTAAAATAATATCACACGATTGCAATAATATTATCCATATTTCGTATAATAAAGTAAATGTCTAAAGATTAATAAAGATTATTATAATTTTAAATTTTAAATATTAACTACAACGCATATTTATGGTTTTCAAAATTTAATTTCATTTGAGTTTGAAAATTTAATTTCATTTGAGTTTCAAAAGAATTTGTATATAATAATATTCCAAGAAATTTATATATTTAAATACGTTGTTAATCCACAGAGTAGCATCAGGTCGACGAACGCATCTAACTATATTTTTATTAAAAATACTTACAACTTGTCTGACAAGTTCCAAGGATTTCTAATGGATATGTAATAAATAGTAATGAGATTTTTATACCTCATTACCACCGTCTCTTAAAAACATATGTGGCGTTAATATATGGTATTTAATTTTCAAGGAAGGAATTATAGTTAAAACTACTTTTTACCAGTTGTTGCATGATAATAGAATATTATCTTTAATGTTCAAATCATGAATGTTCTAATATGTCATTCAGTATTGAATTGAAATATTATAACCCTATTAGTACCGCCTTTTTATTCGCCCCTGTGCTATAAGCTCTAGGAGCATGAAAATGGCTAGAGCATAGCCGAAACTGGTTGATATTTATTAATGTTTTAAAACCTGAAAAATATGTGTAGTGTTAATTGATGTGGTATCGCCAGATGATTTTATACTTTCCTCTTAGCGGTATAGTCATTCATGAAAAACATTAATCAAATCATTAAAACCACAGTATAAAAAACATCAATTTTCGTTTTTTTAGTGGTGTTTCATGTTTCTAACGACGTTTTCAATATTATTCATGATTCTGATTGATGTTCTTGATGATTCAATCGACTTTTTCATGTTTCATGATTTCCCTGTTGTAAGCGGTGTTTTGCATGTTCAGAGGCCAGCTAGATTTTGCATGGTTGAAGGAAAATGACATTCACCACCTACGCCCTGACCCTAATTGTTTTGCATTCGCTTCAGCTGGGTAGTTTCTATCCGTGGAGCAACAGTAGTTGAGGGAAAATCCGCTAGATTTGAATAGATTGAAGGAAAATAACGTTTACTACCTGTACCCTGACCATAAAGTTGTATTTGCTTCAGCTAGGTGGTTTCTATACGGTGAGCCACAGTGGTTGAGGAAAACCCGGCTAGATTTTGCGTGGTTGAAGGAAAATGGCTTTCAGAACTTACGTCTTGACCCTAATTTTTGTAGCAATCACTTCAGCTCGGTTGTTTCTATACGGGGACCACCAGTAGTTGAATAAAGCTCCGCTAGATTTTGCGTGGTTGAAGGAAAATTACATTCACCACCTTTGCCCTGACACTAATATATGTTCGCCTATTTTACACTGTATCTCGATAAAAAAACTTAGAGGGTTGCGTTTTGTTGCATTCGCTTCAGTTGGTGATTTCTATATGGGAAGTATCAGTGGTTGAGGAAACACCACTAGATTTTGTGTGGTTGATGGAAAATTAAGTTCATCATGTATGCTCTGACCCTAATTTTCTGTGTATCTTATCAACTCATTTTAGAAACACCTGGCACTTCATCTCGAGAAATGAAAGACATAGAGCACTGCGGTTTATTCCATTCGCATCAGATCTGGCATTAGTGGTGATTATATTGACACTATTTGTTAATATTTGATATTTGATAATGGTTGATAATGTTTGACAATATGTGATAATATTCTGACAGTTTCTGATTATATCTGACAATATGTGACAATATCTGACAATATCTGACAATATCTGACAATATCTGACAATATCTGACAATATCTGACAATATACGACAATATCTGACAATATCTGACAATATATGACAATATATGACAATATCTGACAATATCTGACAATATATGACAATATCTAACAATATCTGTAATATCAGACAATATCTGACAATATCTGACAATATCTGACAATATCTGACAATATCTGACAATATCTGACAATATCTGACAATATCTGACAATATCTGACAATATCTGACAATATCTGACAATATCTGACAATATCTGACAATATCTGACAATATCTGACAATATCTGACAATATCTGACAATATCTGACAATATCTGACAATATCTGACAATATCTAACAATATCTGACAATATCTGACAATATCTGACAATATCTGACAATATCTAACAATATCTGACAATATCTGACAGGATCTGACTATATCAGACAATATCTGACAATATCTGACAATATATAACAATATCTGACAATATCTAACAATATATGAAAATATATGACAATATCTGACAATATATGACAATATCTGACAATATATGACAATATATGACAATATATGACAATATATGACAATATATGACAATATATGACAATATATGACAATACCTGACAATATCTGTTAACATCTGACAATATTTCTGATAATAATTGTCAATATCTGGCAGTATCTGACAATATTTCTGTTTCTCTTTTTCATTTGAAGAACAAACAACTTACATATACATATTTTCGCATTTCCAGCATCTTTAATATTTCTCACACCAAACATATCTCATAGAACAAATGACGTTTTTCAAGTTTTAATTACAACAACCTACCTTCAGTTAATTAGTTAAAGCCTCTCGTTATCTTGTGTCAAACTGATTGTTTAATACAAACTGATATAATTATTTTATCTTTATTTGTTATAGCATTAGAAATAAATAAAATATAAAAGTCTGTATTCATTAAAAAAGTAAAAAAATGTAGTTTAAATCCTATGGCCACACAGTTTTCTCAATCCAGTCCACGTAATAAGAAACCCGTGTGTACACTCCCGGGCTACCTGATATAGCACAGGCTTTTCCGAAAGACGTCACACCGATTTGCGTGTACATACAATAAACTTCCTCGTTATAAATTTGCAGCGGACCTCCGGAATCCCCCTGTAGATGAATAGAAAACACAATAATTGATATGAATCACAAACTAGATTACGGAAAACTCAAATTAATATTATTAGAATAATTATTATTACAATTCTCCATAAAGTTGTGATCTATTTGTTTGATTAAATTCCGGTAGTGATTCCAGTAATGGATTTAGCATAATTTAAAACTGGTTTGCGATGATGAGTTTTAATGAGAAAACTATTGTCGCTAATTACGACTGGCCTCGTCGCGCTTTCACCATTCGTTTTAACATAATTCTTAAAATTTCAAATATGTTTACATATTCAATATTAGATATTAGATTAAAATTTATAAATTTATATTTTCGGAGAAGTTTTGATATAAAAGTAGATATAGCAAAATGAAACGAGACGATTCATCATCGTCATTAACGCAGCTTCATTGCATGTCGATTCAGCACCAGGCGTGGGGCGAGTTACTACCTGAACATTGTTGTTGTTGATTCAGCACCGTATATTCAAAACAAGATCAAAATAAAAACAAATTTTAGGATAATTATTTTTGGTGAATGTTTGGTGCTAGCGCGAAGCTGGTACCAACACGTAATATTGAAAATAACTCCAGAAAAGGTGCAGTACAAAGTTTAGGACATACAACCCAAATTATCCATTATAGTAGATAATTATACAACCGTTTCTGATACAACTAACCCCCTAGGAGGAACGTTATCTAGCACCACATCAATTAGCAATGCATACCCATATGGTAATAACCATCAACATGCTCTTGCCATCAGGATCACCGGGTAGTGCCCTCTATGGAATACTATTCCAGCAGAGTGCTTGAGATATTTACGTTTACAGGACGTTTTATCACCGGCGTTAGTAATTTTAAAATATGAGATGTTTGGCTCTTAGTAGTAGATATAATTTCAAATTATTGGCTATACATATTTCAATATAACCTAAACTATCTTGTAGCCATACAATTTTATCAAAAACGGTTGTATATAAGTGTGAATCCTACTCTTAGCAATATACATAGCTAGATTTCGATCTTATTAGATCTCATCAGTGTAGCTCAGTTAATGAGGATGAATTCACACAATATCTCGAATGGTTATATACCAAAATGATACAACTAAACCCCTAGCAGGAACCATATGGGTGTACGTTGCTAATTAATGTGGTGCCGCCAGATGGCGTTTAACTTTCCTCCTAGGGGGTTAGTTGTATCATTTTTGTATATAACCACTCGAGATATTGTGTGAATTCACCTTCACTAGCTGAGCTACACTGATGAGATCTAATAAGATCGAAATCTAGATATGTAGATTGCTAAGGGATGGATTCACACTTATATATGTTTTACAACCGTTTTTGATAAAATTGTATGGCTACAAGATATATTAGGTTATATTGAAATATGTATAGCCAATAATTTGAAATTATATCTACTACTACGATCCAAACATCTCATATTTTAAAATTACTAACCCCGGCGATAAAACGTCCTGTAAACGTAAATATAAAAAAAAATACTGAATTTACACTATTATTTGTTGGTTGTAACCTTAAATCACATGTAAATATTGTAATTATTTACCTGGCATGTATCTTTTCGTTCTTTCCTCGATCCAAAACACATTTGCGTGTCATTATCTATCCCCTTCTCAAGCCTTCTCTTATTGGGATCAAACCGTGCACTGCACTCATCAAACGTGAACAAATCTAAAGTGATTTTCAATAAATCATCACTGCTAGCACCTAAAAATTCTGTGTTGCCCCAACCGGTCGCTAACGCTCTAGTTTTTTCAGTATCAACGTTCAAGCAAATGGGCCGCACGTATCGATTGAAATACACATTTTTCTCAAGTTTCAGTAAACCTATATCATGGTATTGAGATGGAGGTCTGTATTTGGGGTACTTTATGATTTGCTGGATGTTGACTTCTTGAGGTAAGGCATCGTCGGAGAACTCCACAAGGTTTAAGTCGCCCACACGAACATATTTGGCATCACCACTAAAAAATAAATATGAAGATAGAGTTTTTGTAACAGTTATTATTAATGAAATAAATCACTTAACCAAATCAATACACGATTAACAGAAAATGATGAGATCCAAAGAGGGAAATCTAATGCATTACCAAATTATATTTATTTGGCATAAACCCTATAAATATACTCATCAACATCAAGAACAACAACAACAATACATAAAAATAAACATAAAAATAAAAGTAACAATCAAATATGCATTACGACTAAAAATTAAATACGAATAAAGTGTTTTTGTTATAGTTAGCATTAATGAAATAAATCACTCAATAAAATCAATAAACGATTCCCAAAGAATAACCAGATCCAAAGAGGGGAATCTTAGAAATGGATTAGATTTCCCATTTTCTATGCGTTTTAAGACATTTCTTTATAAATCGCCTGTTTCAAATTTATAATTCATTGATAAAAAAAAGTACGGTGGCACATATTGCACTACATGTTCTCGACGAATTGGCATGCTAGCCATCAATTTTTTTTTTAAATTCCATTCTGGTAAAATCACCCGTAATTTACCTTAACTACACAGAAAACATCTGAAAAACAGTAATAGGTGAACTTTCATCCATAACTTTGTTTTAACTCTAGGTCCCCAATGATCAGTACGACACGCACGGTGCTATAACAACTAATCCACTGAGTTGGCTATTATTTTAAATTATAATTAGATTAGATTCGAATTCAATTAATATTAAAAAAAAATTAAAACGAATAAAGGAGGAAATTGCACTAAAATAAAAAGTAAAAATTGGTAATAATCGAACCCAAGAAAGTATGACTCTATGGTAGATTATAATTGGATTCGTTTTAATTAGGTTTTAGTGGAAATCTGTCGGGGGAATGTTTATACCAACTGGGAGTTTCTGATTTTGAATTTTTTATTAATTAAAATATGTGCGAAATTTAGTAGAATATTCTTATTTATAGAAAAAACTCATTTTAATGATTACTTACTATTGTCTGGTGCTCAGACAGTGTCCAGCAGTTAAAACAAAATTTTCACTTATTAACGAACCACCACAGACATAAACTCTTTTCCTTTCTGGTCCATCGTATCCAATCGCCGCCTAAAATAAAGACATACATCATACATTATTTATTATTTAATGTTCCTGCAACGTTCCAAAAGTATCCAACTATTTTGCACAATTTGTTAACAAGTAAAGTCAGAAACTAGTTTTTTTATATGGGACATCCATGCCAAATCGACCACTTTTGTCCCCGATCCCTTTCGATTTGGCTGAAAGTTTTTTTTATCTTTTTCTACCCTATGAAAAACGATTCTCAGAATGTTTTCAATTTTCAAAAAATGTTATGAATTACAAAAAAATGGCTCTTTTTTTCAAATTTCCATAGCTTTGTCAAACATTGGCGACATAATGCAAGAAATGTTCCGATAACATTATTGAAAAAAATGTATAAAGTAGGATAATTGAAACAATTAACACTTTCATCAAAGACAGATTAGAAAAGTATTCATGAAATAGATACATTGATCTATTTTATCAAACGTTTTTTATTTTTTAAAAAATTGAAAAAAGTTCGGCCCACTCTGGGATTGGCGGGGGTAACTGCAGAATTGATTGAAGTTTTTTGTAAGACAAACATTTTCCACATATGCAAGAAATACTCCGATTATAACATTATTTAACATAATGTAGATTAGGACAATCGAAATAAATCAAAGACAGACTAGAAAATTATTCATAAAATAGATAAATTTATCTTTTTCAACAAACGTTTTCAATTAAAAAATAAAATAGAAAGAAGTTCGGCCCACTCATAACTTTTATTGAGATAAAAAGTTTGAAAAAATTCCGAAAACCGTTTTTCATAGGGTAGAAAAAGATTCTTTCAACCAAATCCGAAGGGGTCAGGGTCAAAAGTGGTCGATTTGTCATGGCATTGCCCATATACTTTTATTTGTCCTAGTTCGAATAAAATGCATGTACGTTATACTATGTGTACTTTATTGCTGTACTAACATTACACTTTATCACACGAAACTTACCATATGTGGAAATTCTTGGGATCCAGCCTTGGTTCCACCAACGATAAGCTTCACAAACTTGAAACCGCAATCATTTCGAGTTTGGTTTTGCTTCGGGCCAATATTTAGAGTTGGTAAAGTAAATGTAGTGTTTACATATCTTCCATATTCACGACATTCTAAAAAATGTGATATATTATTGAAGAGCTAAACCGCAAAGACTTTACGTTACTTACTTTCACGACTTTTTATTCCAACTTGCATATTCGGAAGTTTCTCTACAACATTAGGTTCTGTAGCGGCTGGCGTGGGAGGATTAGTAATCGTTCTCCTAGTTGTGGATGTAGTAGTTGCTGGAGGACCAGGACAACAAACAATCGGCGAGGTGCCTTGGAATCCACATTGTTGCGGTAGCCGTTGTTGCTGTAGTTCTGCTATAGCGGCAGGACAATCTCCAATACCTTTGCAAATGCCATTTTCGCCGGTTCTTTGGTAGAAACAAGAGTCACCTATAATAATAAAGTTATATTAAATTATAATAATAAATAATCAAGTTATATTTAATTAATATTCTGACTACAAAATTATATTAATTAAAATAAACTGTTTATTTTTTTAAATAGTCAACAAGAATATTGAACAAATGGTAGACGAATTTCTCCGGACTTTATAGAGGACTATTAAAGGAGCCTCGGGAAAAATTAGAAATAATAATAAAAAAAGACCTTTATTTGGCATATCAGCCCAACCCTTCCCTTTACAAATTCTAGCCGCAAAAAAAAAACAATACTTTCACAGAAAGAACTAAAAAATTAAATTAAAAAATGAATACAAATTAACATTTTCTACCCACTTAAATAAACTAAACCCCCTCTGCCCTCGCCAATTTCCTTTCCCACGTCATCCTCTTGAAGATTTTCACGCCTATCCCATTCTCTCCTAACCATTCGTTTCTGCACTCTCCCACCCACTCTGCTTTCACTCCCTCACATTCTTTGCTAAGGTGCCACCACGTGTCACTCCCCTTCCTACACAGCGCACACGCGGTGTACCCGAGCCTCATCCACACTTTTCTTCCTCGCTCTTCTGATCCACACCTCGCTCTTACCATGCATACTTTGTCCTCTCTGCTCCACTCTCCCCTGGCTAAGTAGATCGGGAGTTGCCCCTGCACATGCCACTCTACGTAGCCAGGGTTGTATGAGCTCTCAGCCATTCTCACTTGCCTTTCTTGCCATTCAATATCCCTCAGTCTCTCCCTTATCTCAGTTCTTAGGCTACCCCTTTCTCTCAGCTTCTCCTCTACCCACACCTCAGACATACCCACTCTTTCATACATCCTTTCTCTATCCTTCCTCCATCTACTCTCTGTTCTACTCTTACACCTCATCCATACCTCCCGTACCAGTCTTTCCTCGCCCAAATCCTGCAATCTTTCCTCAAACTTCACAACTCTCATACACGACTCCCACCACATACGCATACCACTTGTCTCCTGCAACAGCACTGCCCTCGGTGTCGACCTTTCGAGCCCTAGCAGATTCTTCAGAAACCAACCTTGCTCCCTTTCTATTACCTCCCATTCACGCAATCCCCACACTTCCACTCCATACAACAATATAGGTTTTACACACGCATCCCAGATCTTGCACGCCATTACGAGGTTACCACCCCACAAACTTCCCCATTTTCTGCACGCTACCCCAAGGCATTCTTGCTTTCGCCTGCATACACTCTACATGCATCCTAAGCCCTCCTCCACAGTCAAACCAAAAGCCCAAATATATAAAGCCATTCACTCTTTCAATCAGCCTTTCCATCCATTTCAGCCCTTCGCCCTTACCCCTCCTGCCCCTATTCCTAAACAACATCCATTTGGTCTTTTCCACATTCACCACTAGCCCCCTCTTATCCAAGTATCTACCCATTCTTTCCAACATCTCTTGCATCTCTTCCACTCTCTTGGCCACCAGCACCACGTCATCTGCATACGCCAACATCCACACCTTGGATCTACCCACCACGACCCCTCCTGCCTGTCCTCTCCTCAGCACCTCTTCCAACTCGCTCGTGTACAGATTAAACAGGAGGGGGCTCAGCGGGCACCCCTGCCTTACTCCCACATTCACCCTAAATTTCTCAGATATTTCTCCATTCACTCTTGCTTTCGCCCATGTCTCTTTATACATCCTTCTCACCCACTCCACTCCTTCCTCTTCCATACCCAATCTATCCATACATTCCACCAGTTTCCCTCTAGGAACTGAGGCATACGCCGCTTTTAAATCCACAAACACCGCATACACTCTCCCTTTGCATTCCAGCGCTTCCTCCACCATTCTCGCCAGCGTGAAAATCTGCTCCCTCGTCCCTCTTCCCCTTCTGAACCCACCCTGGCATGCCGGCAGCAGCCCCTTTTGCTCCACTTCCCTATCCATTCTATTTTTCACCATAGTCATCATCAATTTATAACCGGCACTCATAATGGTGATCCCCCATAGTTTTTAACGTCGAATAGAAATAATATATTAATTTTTAAAAACTATTTATTTTTCTAAATTCTTTAAAAAACAGTCCACAAGAATATTGAAAAAATGGTAGACATATTTCTCCCGTACGTTATAGAGGACTATTAATAGAGCCTCGGGAGAATAGAAATAACATATTAATTAAAAGAATCTATTTATTTTTCTAAATTCTTTAAAATAGTCCACAAGAATATCGAAAAAATGGTAGACAAATTTCTTTCAGTACATTATAGAGGACTGTTAATAGAGCCTCGTGAGAATAGAAATAACATATTAATTAAAAGAAACTATTTATTTTTCTAAAGTCTTTAAAATAGTCCACAGGAATATCGAAAAAATGGTACACAAATTTCTCCAATACGTTAAGAGAACTGTTAAACATTCCATGTTTTCTAATCGTAAAACTGTCAAAAGGGAATTTTTGAATTGTTCAAACACTACCATATTTTTTTATTGTACTAGCATATTGTTATTAATAAAATATTATAATATGAAGAAAATTCCATGTCCGAGTCTGTAAAAATAACATTGTAAAGCCCATATGACAGTATTTAGTTTCTTATATCGTTTTCGATGCAGACACAAACTACATAGTGTCATACACACATGCAGAATGATATAGCGGCGGAATAATAATAAATTCACTTAACAATAACAACACCGTAATACACAATATTAATTTTCCATTTAGAAATAGTTATACAGTTTAATATATCAACGATAATTATATTATTTATTTGTCTTTTACCTTTTTAATTGGCTTCATAAATTAACATTTCGAAAAAGTAATTGCATATTGTTATTTGCAAAACATTAATAACTAGTTCTATCGAGAAGGCTGGATTTTAGGAATAGCAATTAGTTAGAAATGCAACTGAGGAAGAACTATCTTTATACACAATTTAAATATCTACTTCTAAAAGTAAATTTAGTAAATATTCTTCTAGGGCGCTATACTGTATAATACACGTTTGTAATTTTCGGTAACATATCCAGCTAAACTACTTTACTACTCTTTGGTATATCTTGTTTAAGTACTGGTTTTTGGAATGTTGATTGTTGTTTAATGCAGTTCCAAACACAGTAAAACCGGTTGAAAAGTAATAACCAAGGAAATTAAAGAAAGGATGGCCATTAACTGAAACACATAGCAGATAACCTTATTTATATTTATTGTGTATTGTGTAAAATAAATACAACAAAATACTGTTTGTTTAAAATGCAGACAGAAGAAACTCAAAACATGTTTTTCAAACACAAAATTCTGATGTGGCCAGTGCACGATACGTATCATAATTAAACTAAGAAATCTTTTTTTAAGAAATAACGTTTTATTTTACCTTGTATTTGAATCAGCGAATGGAAACCCATATAACTCTAAAATCGTAGTTTAGATAAAATCTGTTTTGTGGGGAAAATATACATGCCACAACCATTAGAAGTACAAGAGAGTTGTAGAAGATGACGTCCTGTACAACTCTCTTGTACATCTAATTGTTGTGACATATAAACTGCGATTTTGAGTTATATGGTTTCTCCAATCGCCAATTAATTTATTATAAATGTACATGTGATATAAATAATCACTTTTCTTGCATTCGCCATTTTGAATTTGAAGCAGCAGCACGATATTGATATTTTTTTGATGTAGTATGATTATTCCTTTATATCTCAATTTATTGATGAGGTAGGTACATTTATATAATATAACTATTATATTTGACTTCCAATCAGAGAATCTAACAACTTGTTATAAAAATTAAATATTTAATTCTGAATTAAATTATTCCCGACATTTTGAACAAAAAATCACTAAACTTGAAACCAATATATATTCTTGAAATATTAACATGTAAATTGTCATTTCTGTTAGAGATACATTATGTTATCTTTATAATACAATACAGATAATAATTTTTAAAAAATTATGTAAAAAATTTCATATACATAATTTTAATTTTAATTTTTATACTTTTTAATTAATATACTTTTTTTAGAATCACAGTGACATATTTTCACTAAAATCTAATCAAAACCTTCAGATAAATTACCTATTATATTAATTTTGTAGAGAAATAAGTTTTGAAAGTATATTGTGTTTGTTAGGCCCGCGTCCAAATTTACATTTATTTTGTGACCCTGCAGCTAAAAAGTTTTCCCACCACTGATATATTTAATATAGCCGGCTCACATTTCTCCACATACAAAACATTTAGAAATAGATAGAAAAAAACATTAAAACCGGCAAGGCAGTTATAGCAATATTTATAAATTAATTTGTCGCCTTTTATTGGAATATGATAGTAGCTTGTTCTGGAACTGTATAAAACCTGCATTTAAGAACTTGGAAGTTGCAAGAACGGCCAGTCTTCGAACTATATCTAAAGCTAGACACCCCAACAATCCACTTTTTATCCCCCTAATCGACTCCTATACTGTACATCATAAATTACCCCAATTAATCTGAGACTACAAACATTAAAAGAAAAATTCGTTATCAAAAACAATTGACCAACATCAATACCTAACAAAAGAAAATTCCCATCACTTCATCTAATCCAACAATGTAAATACAAACAATATTAAAATTAAGATTAAGATTCTATTGTAGATAACAATAACTGTTTATATGCAACTAGAAAGTTTGACGCGGGCAGAAAGACTCAGGACGTTAGCCCATTATGTAAATGTATATGTAAATGTAATGTAACACAATAAATATTTTTATTATTATTATTTATACCGGGAATATTATGTATATAATCATAAGACAAACATTCTTAATAGTTTATACACTTTTGTTTTAATGTATTTTTATAAAAGAGACAGTTACTCATAAAATATTACATATAAAAATTACTATTATATTTTTATATATAATGTTTAATGTTTATATATACAAATTATTATTATATTTTTATATATAATATTTTATAAGGAGCCGTCTGTTTTTCAAAAATAAATTAAAACAAAAGCATATAATCTCTTAAGAATGTTTGTCTTAAAGGATCATTTAAATAATATATCAAGTTTCAATTTTTGTCTATATATATATATATATATATATATATATATATATATATATATATATATATATATTGTATGTGAATCAATATCTTTCACTTACCAACAAATTGCGAGTAAGTTCCACACAAAACATTAAACAGACACAACACTAGTATGCACCGCATCGTGTTGATTGTATTCAAATATCGCATGCTGCGTATTCACACCATATAGCCCCAAGCAGGTTCCTTCCTTGACCTCTGATTCGGTTCGACGTTGGAGATATACTGTCCGACTTTATTTGATTGCGGGGAAATACGTTTATATGGCCGTGAGTTTTTGTTTGAGAAGTTGTTTACTCTGTATTCTCCACTGACGACAGTTGCATGTAGAGAATTCTGATTAAAAGCGTTGTTAAATCATAACTAATTATATTTTATCGCTTAATCAGTAAGTAGTTGTAGCAATATTTAATTACATAGTAATAATTATAATCTATTTTGCTACATACTAGGATAATTACATTTGCATGAATCATTTTCGTTGAAATAATAACGGTTATGCTGGTGTACATAAAAAATACGTAATCGGTAAATATTATTATAGTTGGAAAAGTGCAAAATAAACGGGATTTTTATGAAATATTTCCGCATAATAAAATTCGTAAACCCAGATTAGTGGATCAGTGCAATGTTCTTCAGACTGTAGTCCCGGAACCCTATGGTTCCATTCAAACGCTTGAGGGATTTCGTGAGTCAATGCTACAATACGCACGTCAACCCGCGTTATAAAATAAAATGAAGTTTTTATAGTAAAGGCTGAAACAACCTTCTTCATAACATATAATAAGTAATACGTAAGACATCCCTAAAATAAAATCTGAATGTACTAATGACTTAAGGGTTCCTTACAAAAATATCCCATAAAGGGTTCCCCATGAGGACAAGGATTAAAAAACACTGGCCTAGTGGTTAGAGGCGCCGTCCATCTCGTAATCTCGTATTGAGCAGTGGGGAGTGAATTTTCGCGAATCGGTTTTCATTGTCTTTTTGTATGTATGACCTTGATCCACAGATCATCACAGTCAACTACTATATATGGCATCACAGTCAACAACTATATATGAATTTGGTAATTCAATAAGATACACTAAGGAGAAAGAACGAGAACGAGAAATGAAATTGATTTCATCATTAATAACAACATGACCAAGGTAAATGACGTCACTGTACTAAACCGATTCAACACAGGAAGTGATCACCGACTCGTAAGATGCAAAGTACAACTGAACACCAAGTTCGAGCGGCGTAAGCTAATAACGAAAGGCTCAAAGAAGATCAACTTACATCAGATACAAGAAAGCCCGGAAAAATTCTGTGAAAACTTGGAAAATCGATTCAACGAACATAGGCCCCCAGAACAAATTACAGCGGACAACCTAAGCGAATACATCAACAATAACCTTAAGAAAGCAACAGAAACATTAATAACGAAACCAAGCACGAACAAACCTCCCTCAAAACTGACAGACTTTACAAAACAACTGCTAGCTGAGCGAAACGATAAAAGACATTGTTTAACTTCCGATGAACTACGATATCTTAATAAAAACATAAGAAAGCATGTAAGGAAGGATGTTTCTAAAGCCAAAGAAGCTTCTATTCTAGAAGTAATCGAGCAAAATAAAGGAAGGAAAGTCTTTCAGAAGCAAATCTCCGAAGGTAAGAGAGAATTAACACAGCTTATAGATGAACAAGGAATAGTAATCACAGATCGAGATAGCATCCTCCGAAGAATCGAACGATTTTATACGAATTTATATTCTTCAAAAGTGCAGAAACCAACCATCAATGCAAACGAACCAAGAGCAAAGCTAGCAAAGCATTATACTGAGGATATTCCCGAGATCGATGAAAACGAGATCAACATTTAACACATTTAAACGCTTTAAAGAGCATGAAGAAAGGTAGAGCACCCGGCAATGACGGTATAATAACGGAGTTACTACAAGCAGGCGGACCAATTCTGATAAAACAACTAGAGACTCTTTTTAACCACTGTCTAGACACAGGAACGATACCATCATCGTATGAATGAAACGACTCTACCGTCATACTAATATACAAGAAAGGTAGCAAGCTAGATCTAAAAAACTACCGACCGATCTCACTATTATCTCATGTATATAAATTGCTAACGAAAGTCATAACTAATCGAATATCCAACCTCATGGATTCGCACCAACCACCGGAACAAGCGGGTTTTAGAAAAGGCTTCAGCACCATGGACCACATCCATACAATTAAACAGGTGATGGAAAAGACTGAAGAATACAACAAACCTCTATACTTAGCTTTTATCGATTTCGAGAAAGCGTTCGATACAGTGGAGTTCTGGGCACAAATTGATGCAGTACAGCGATGCAAAATCGACTACCGTTACGTCCGACTCTTCAAAAATATGTACAAAAATGCATCCTTAACAGTACATACCTTCGACTTCACAAATGCTATCCCAATCAAACGCGGAATCCGACAAGGGGACACAATCCCGCCCAAAATATTCACCAACACCATATAGGATGCTCTTAAAACACTAGACTGGCAGACAAAAGGCATAAATATAAACGGAGAATATTTACCGAACCTACGCTTCGCAGATGATATAACACTTCTTTCACATGATCCCGAAAAACTAACACTTATGCTAGAGGAGCTAAGTTCTGCAACGAGAGGCGTAGGATTACAAATGAATATTGGAAAAACTAACATAAACATCCAGCAAGACATTATCGCAGTTGTGGGTGAATATATATATATATATATATATATATATATATCTCTTGGTCACTCTCTTGCTTTTGGAAAAGACGCTCAAACCTCCGAAATAGAACGACGAAAAAAACTCGCTTGGGCCTACGGAAAACTCTACAATGTATTTAAAAGTAACTATCCTCAACACCTCAAAACTAGAGTTTTTGAACAGTGCATCATGCCAACTCTCATGTATGGATCCGAAACGTGGACTCTCACCGAGAGTAACATGGAGAAAATGAGAGTTATTCAGAGAGTGATGGAGAGATCGATGCTGGGCTGGACTGGAGCCAAGACAAAAGTAAGAGATGTGGCCCAACGGATCGCTACATTGAAGTGGCAATGGGCTGGTCACCTGATGAGAACTGTAGATGATCGATGGACCAAGAAGGCAACGGTATGGAGACCTCGAAAAAGTGCCAAACGAAGTATTGGTCGCCCTAAAGCCAGATGGAAGGACGATATGGTTAAGATTGCAGGTGCACAGTGGACACGACGCACAGAAGATAGAATAGCCTGGAGACACATGGGGGAGGCCTTTGCCCAAAAGTGGGACGAAAACGGCTGACAATGATGAAGGAGAAAGAGCAAGACATATAATTCACACCGAGGTACCTATCAAGATATCTAAAAGTTAAACAAACAAACATTGGGTAGAGGAGTACGAAGGGTACGGAAGTGAACACTGAGGAAGACAGTGAATATTACAAATTATATCTGCTATCATTGGATTTGAGTCTGCAAATAGTTTTAATGTAATGGAGACAACAGGACATTTCCAATTCGAATTAATTTCCATAGTAGTGGAGTTCTTTGCTAAATTATCTACGTATTCATTCACCAAAATTCCTATATCAGCTTTGATCCAGTGTAATATAATTAATTTTCCGGTTTTTTAAAGGCAATTAATTTGTGAATTGATTTGTACCAGCAAATGGTTTTCATTTAGAGTTGGATTGAAATTTGACAGTTTCATTAATATACTTTTACAGTCAGTAAATAAGACGAAGGTGTCGCCATTTAACTGATTTATGTGTGTAAGAGCTTCACTTATGGCTATCAATTCACATGAGTTAATTGAAAAAGGACTTGAAAGGGCCACCTGTTTTTCAATATCGTTCGAAGCATCATAAAATGCGCATCCTGATATACCGTTTTTGACCGAACCATCAGTATAGATGTAAGTGAAGTTTGGAAACTTAGACGACAAATAGTCAGTAAATTCGTTATTAATATATTTACCGGCGCAATTCGAGAAGGATTTATTTAAAATAATTTTGGCATTTGTAAAATTGTCTTCATAAATCTCCATGAAAGTTGGGACAATTTTACCAGTAAACTCGATTTTAAAAAGGTGTTGATACTTACAGTAGGAGAATCGTAGATATCTCATAATGTTTACTATAGACACACTCATGACACCCATACAACTTTGCAACAAATCTGTCGCTTAGCATCTATCTTCTCAACGTAAGAGGAATTTCTGAACATTCCGATTAAATCACGTCTCTCGGGGCTGATCTCATCAAGCCCAAACATTACCTTAAGCACTTAAGTTGAAACACATCCACTTATTTCAATACTGATTTACTCGCTGGCCCGTAAAAGATGGAACCATAATCTAAACATTATCTTATAAAAGATCGATAGAATAATAGAGAAATTTATGGATGTGAGCCCCAATTTGTCCTAGTAATGGATCTCAATAAATTAATCCCCTTTTCACCTTTCGAAACTATGTGCGCTATGTGAGGCTTCCATTTTAATTTACAATCAAGAAATACTCCTAGAAATTTAATTACATTCCAAACGGGAATCCTGTAATTACCAGAGTTACAGACATTGGGAGAGTTGAATCGTTTTCTTTAGAAAAAACAACAAACCGATTTTGTATCCGATATTTCAAGACCACTTATATTCAGTCAATGTTGTAAAGATTCTATAAAATTAGTCATTCTATTCATAACATTATCAAGTTTCTTATATTTGGAGTAAATACAAATATCATCTGCGTAGTGTAGGTGGATTTCAGGAGAAATTAATTTCATGATATCCAGAGAATATATTATAAAAAGAATAGGCAACAAAATTCCACCCTGTGGGAGACCTAAAGATGTGGACCTTGCTGAAGTTAAAACACCATTAATACGAATGTAAGTTTTACGATCTAATAATAAATTGACAATATTACGAACAAAAATTGAAGGGAGTTTTAATTCCAGCATCTTGTTATAAAGAATGGGATTTTGGACATTATCATATGCTCCTGCATATCTAATAATGTAGTCAAAAGGATTTTATTATCGGTAAATGAATCATAAAGTCAAATGCGCAACGCTTTCCATTTCCTTTACGAAAACCGTACTGGTAAGAAGGGATTAAACAGTTTGATTCCAACTACCATTCTAGACGAGCTTTTATCATTCTTTCTAATGTTTTCAACATGCAGCTGCTTAAAGAAATAGGCCGATATGACGAGCTATCTTCGGGATTCTTATCAGGCTCAGAATTGGTATAATACTAAAACGATTCTAATCGTGAGGATAGATTCCCGATTGCCAAATATCATTATACATTTCCAGGAGCTTTCTATTACACATTGTGGACATATTGTAAATCATACTATAGTGAATATTATCTATACCAGGAGCGGAATTTGAATTTGATTTGAGGCTACATGTTGGTTTCTTTATGTTAAAGTGTCTTGTAAGGTCATCTGAAATAACTTCCGCATTGATGGGGAATTTGATATATTCATTCACTGATGTAGGGGCAATTTTATTATGGAATTTTTCGATCCTTGTTACTAAAGTTCTAACACAAGACAAAGAGTTCTTTATTTTCCTAACATTACTCCAAATATTTCCTATAGGCGTACTTCTGTTGAAACTATCACAAAAGGATCTCCAGGAGATCTTTTTAGCAATCTTAACTATTCTCTTAAACATATCATCAGCCTTTTGGTATAAAATAAAATTCTCCAAGTTTGACATTAACTTATATTGAATAAACGATGATTTCCTTCGATCTAAAGCTGTATCACACACTTGATTCCACCATATTACTGACTTTCATTGTCTTATTTGTTTAAAGTCAAGGTAAATACCGAGTAAATCCTTTGACCTTCTGATAGCCCTCTAATGATAGAAGTTTCTTTTTAATTCATAAAAATCTTGATTGTGTAATAAAAATTGTTTAATTATATTCACTCAGAACTGAGAAACAAAATCGCAATAATCTACTTATTTTCGACCTCGTAAACTATCCTGCCGCCTTAAGGTGACCCTCAGCTTTTACCAGTGGATAAACCATTGGCCCTAATAATTTTAATTTAATAGTTTTATATATTATTATAAACTACGTTTGTAACTATTTACTGTAAAAAAAAGGTCTTTATTTGCCATGTCCCTCACATACAAGTGCTCTTCAACATCAACAACCACAACAAAAAAAAACAAGAATAAAACATATTTTTTCTTAATAATACAACATAGCAAGGCATTTTACATCTGTTAATAGCAGCTTTCGTTTATTGTTCGGGAGCTGTTCGGGAGCTGTTCTGGGCTGGTCTGTGCTGTCTCAGAACAGCTTGGAACAGCTCTAGAACGATATGTGATAGCGGCTAAGGTAAATAATATAATATATATATATATATATATATATATATATATATATATATATATATATATATATATATATATATATTAATTTTTAAGCCCACACAATCTTCTCAATCCAGTCAATATAATTGGATACTCTTGTGAAGATACCAATACCACTCTTGGAATCACACACATTTTTGGCAGCTATTCCAACCAGATTGTACATACAAACGACGTCTTTATTGTACACTTGTACTATGCCTTGAATGGTGCTCTGTAACTACAAATACAAATAATAATAACATGATTAAATTAATGTTTTTTAAATGTTTAAATTTAGAAACGTATATGGTCAAAAAATAACTATTAATGACCGAATTACCTTACATTTAATCTATTCAGAAACATACAAATACAAATGAATAAAACATGATCAAATGAAATGTTTTTCAATGTTTAAATTAAGAAATGTATAAGGTAAAAAAAACTATTAATTACCTGACATTTAATCCAGTCAGAAACATAACAAATCTGCGATTTATCATCAACACCATTTGGAAAACTGTAAATATCTCTATTATTAGCACCAGCACACTCCTCATATGTTTTCAAATCCATTCTGCGTTTAACCATCTCAATGGGCTCTCCTGGTAATTTATTTAGTCCTACCAAAAATGATTTCGGGTCCAATTCATGTTCTCCAGTATGTAGACAAGTAGGCCTTATATGTGTGCTAAATTCAACACTCTTTCCGAGTCTTAATAGAGCTAGATTGTGGTACAATGCTGGTGGTTTATACAGAGGATGTTTTATAATTTCAGTTACGTTCACTTTAATCCGATCCTTATTGTTGTTATTGAAGCCTAATAGAACAAATTTAACTTTGCCACTAAAAAATTAGTAGTAGTTAGTAGTAGTTGGTAGTAGTTATTATAAAGTGTATAGAGTATAGCTATAGTAGTTAGTATACCGTGCCCTTGGATAGCTCGCATATGTGTTCGGCTCTGAATTAAGTATGGGCTAGATAAAAAAAACATGAGTGAGACTTCAAGGGATGGGGGGCCTCAACCCCGACACGGCGCGTCCCAATGGCTGATAGGGAAAGTTCCTGTAGATATGCAGGACCGGTACGAATAAGGCCTGGCCAAATAAGTACCCGCGGATCAAATGAGGCACCACGGCAGCGTCTGTTCCAAATTGGGCTGCTACAAACAGCGTCTGCCTCAGAGTGAGCGCCTGATTAAAACACTCTCCTACACGTTAGGCAAGCGCGGCGTTTAAATAGCCAAATCCTTCCGAACACAACCATGAATAGCCAAAGCTCCAAAACGAAATTAGGCTAGGCGAGTAGAGATAAATCTATCTCATAATCTCGCACTGACTCGTCAGTCTGCTTCAAGGATTCTGGGGGAGGCAAACATTTGAATTTACCAGGAAGAAAAAAGAAACAAATACCAAAAAATGATGGTGAAAAAGTGTTCCTAATTGCAACCTATAACATACGCACGATTAAACTCGAAGAACATCTCGATAACCTACAGGTGGAACTAGAAATTATCAAATGGAATATCTTAGGTATTAGTGAAACGAGGTTAAAGGGCGAATCTAACAAAATACTCAAATCCGGCCATATGTTGTTCCAAAGAAACTCCGAAATTAACCATCACATTGGTGGAGTGGCAATACTGGTTCATAGCAAGATAAAACATCGCATATGCAAAACATTCGCTTTATCAGACAGAGTTATATACATCGTGATTGCACTGAATAACAGATACAGGATGCAGGTAATACAGGCTTATTCACCTACAAGTTCAGCACCAGATGAAGATACTGAACAGTTCTACGAAGACTTTACCACAGCAAAGAACCCGGAAAAGGATAGGTTTACAATTATAATAGGTGATTTTAACGCAAAGATTGGACAAAAATCAACCCTAGATCCACCAAACATCGGAAATTTCGGCCTGGGGAAAAGAAATGCAAGAGGACAAGATATGATGGACTTTCTGAAAAATGAAAAAATGTTGTGTATCAATACCTTCTATAAAAAACCTCCACAAAGAAAATGGACATGGAAGAGTCCCGATAGTTCTTTTAAAAACGAGATTGAGTATGTACTTGTCTCATTCAAACATATTTGTGGCGATGTATCCGTCCTAAACCGCTTTGATACGGGCAGCGACCATAAGCTCGTGAGAGCCAAGATCCGCATTATCACCCAAATCGAAAGGAATAAACTAATCGGGATAAAGCTCCCACCGAAGATCTGAGGAAAAACGAGGAAGAGTATAAGAAAGAACTTAAAAAGTAGTTAGAACCAACAGAACTTCTGCATAGCATGCAAATCAACGAAATAGCGGAAAAAAATACCAACAGCATCCGAGTAGCAATTAAGACAGTAAAATTTACAAACAAAAAAGGGAAAAAGACGAATGCTGAGCGTAACCATTAGAGATAAGATCAGAAATGAGGAAATCAGAAGAACAGGGGTCACTGATGTAATGGAGCAAATTGCCAAAAACAAATGGCGATGGGTGGGTCATGTTGCTAGAGATGACATAAAATGGACGAAAAGGGTCATGCAATGGAGACCCCGACAATCTAAACGGAGCGTAGGTCGACCCAAAGCAAGATGGCGAGACGATATCCAACGCCAAGGGGGGGAAACTGGATGCATAGAGCCCAAAACTGACACTAGTGGAGACTGATGGAAGATGCCTACGTTCAGGAGTGGACGCATACAGACTGATGATGATGATGATGATGATGAGTCGATTCCAATCGACTTGTTGGCCACCCCGGGTGTATTGTATATAAAGGACAAATATTATCATCACCTTATTGGATCCTGTGTATCATTTTAGTATGAGCTGAAGTATTAAAATATTTGAACGGTTAAATATATGTATATAACAACAATCAAATCAGTGAAATATACTGAATATACGTACTATATTGGGCTATCTGCACAGTGTCCAGAAGTAATGACGAATTGCTCACTTATTATAGCCCCTACGCAGTCGTACTCTGGTGTCAAAGAATTATCAGCAACGTACCCTATTTCTGCCTTAAAAATAAATATTATATAATATTCAATGAAATCGTAAAGAACAAATAATTAAGTATAGGTTGACAAATTACATATTCGCCTGCTTTATACAATAGATTGCGGTTTTTTGTTTTAACTTTTTTTTTCTTAATTATATAGAAGGATGATTCAAATTGCAAGGTTATAGAGAATTTCAATCCCTACAAAAACGCCCTTGGATTTTTATCTCATACCGTTTTCCCGGTAAATATAAAAAATGGTGTGATTTTTAAGCCTTTTCACGTTTTTCTGGGCCGTAACTTTTTATTTTTAAATCTAGAAAGATGATTCAGATTGCTAAGTTAGAGAATATCCAGCCGACATATTGACCATTACGTGCTATCTCTAACAGTTTTCCCGGAAAATAGCAAATCTTGAAAAATGTGATATTTAGTCATTTTCACGATTATTTAGCCGTAAGTTTTTTATTTTCAAGTCCAGAAGGAAAATTAAAATTGCAAAGTATATAGAGAATATCCACCACGACAAACGGGCCTTACCTTACCTTACGCATATTTCACATGCACGACATCTAAAATAATGAAACCAAGCAGAAGTGTCACTTTAACTGGTAAAATAAATCGCAATAAATGTAAACGGAAAACCTATATTTATGATCGGATAGTACCATGTATACACATATTTGTATGAGCAGCAGTCAAACACTCTTTACTTATTATATATAATATTTGTGTCATTTATTTACCAAATGTGGAAATTCTCCTTCACGTATGCCAGATGCTTGTATTAGAAAATTCCCTGGGAATAATGTGCACGTATCAACCTTAATTGTTGTCTGGGATTCATTTTGTAGTAATGAAAGAGACGTTATGTTCTTATATGTATACTTTTCGTACTCTTTACATACTGAAAAAATAATAATATCAATAAATATATACAACAGTAGAATATAAAATGGCGAATATCCATTACAGTACGTTGTAGGGGAACATTCGTAACAATAATGAAAACAATTCGTTTGTGCTAATATACTTTCTTAAAAAAACGCAACACACAGAAGATGTTGATAATTTTAATAAAATTTTCACAAAATCCTTATTATGATGAAACAAACAAATGATTAAAATTCGAAAACAAACGAACAGAAAAAAAATTATTAATCTTGATGGAACAAATCAAGATTTGCTATGCACTGATTTAAACGGCGGGGTATACTGTAAACCAAGTTTCTCCTACGGCATATCATTCCAAGCTTTCTGAATCCGCAGCCGAAGATGTTGTAAGTCGTTTGGTAGGTATGGTAAATCAACTGATTTACCACACCTACCAAACTACTAACTAGTCTATACACCTATAACAGTTTCAAAGCGATAGTCGGGTAATGAGAATCAGTCCTCTCAGTCTTGGCGAGGGAGAACTGAGTGCCGTTTAGGGGTGCGTGCACGTTATTTATGGTGGGGAATAGGCTCCCTACTCTTAGCTTCCGTTGAAGAGGCGCACGCAACCCGGGTTTTCCTACCCTACTGAGCGTGGAGCAAACAATAGTGGACTAACTAATTGAAAAATTGACAGTTATTACACACCACTAACTTGTTAAATATAATTAATTGATACTAAGTGACAAAAAAAAGAAGGAGGTATGGATTTTATTTAAATTTTAATCATTACTTTGTTTCATCAA
This sequence comes from Lordithon lunulatus, assembly GCA_963942505.1. Classification (NCBI taxonomy): domain Eukaryota; kingdom Metazoa; phylum Arthropoda; class Insecta; order Coleoptera; family Staphylinidae; genus Lordithon; species Lordithon lunulatus. Next base: position 51,123,362 of record OZ012669.1, read on the forward strand.
GTTTTGATAACGTTATTAAAATCGATCCGTGTGTTTTTTATGAATGACAAAATCTATTTTCTAAATGAAAATAAGAAGGAAAGAAAGTAGTTGCACATATTTATATTGGTTACAATAAAAGAAACGTAACTCTTTAAAAATGGTGTTGTGTTAAAAACAAAATGAAGGAAGCAAATACGTAATATAACGATAATTAGATCCTAAATCCTGATTTTTATTTTTAAATAACTCTACTTTTTTAGTTATACAGGATTGAAAGCAATGCAACCAGCTAAAGTTCTATAGTAGCGTAGCTGCCTTTCAGAATACAGTGTTGGCACAAATTCGTTATTAATAATAATTATATATTTATAATAAATTATACCTACTTTTGTTGCTTTTATATTTTATCACAGGTTTCTCTGTAACATGAACATCGGTATCATCTTCTGTGCAGCAAACTACAGGTATCAGTCCCTGGAATCCACATGTTTCTGGCCTGATTTTATGTATATATAAGTTCTCCATTGCTGACTGGCAATTATACAGGGGTTTGCATATTCCATTTTTATTCGATTTTTCTAACAAACACGTTTCAGCTGTAATTAATGGTTAAAAGAAAAAAGTATTCAGTTTGATGTCTAGAAATTTCTAGTAGTAGATTCTACAGTAATTTTATCTTGTAAAGTGATAATCGCTGTAATGTTAAAAACATAGCAACAATATTGTAGAGTGCACCAGATTACGCGTGATTTACATCGTACTAGATTCTATATATACAGGACTTCCCAACAGTCCCGGGACGGAGTTTTGAACGAGTCTAGAAAAACTATTGAACATTTGGGGATAACTAAAGAGTCTTATAAACTACAATCTTAAATAGTTTAGAACTTTAGAACGAGTCTAGAAAAACAATAGAAAATTTGGGGATAAATTGGTAGTATACTCCTTAGAGTCTTAAAAACTACATTCTTAGATAGTTGAGAACTTTAGAGTTTTTAGGGGATCACCACTCCAACAGCAACATTTTTAAATAACAACCCTTCTCGAGTTTCCTCTTATTTTATAGGTAATGAAAAAAGAAAACACATCCCTATAAACCAAAACCCGATATCATAATTCTTTCAAGAATTATCAGGGGTTGACTACCAAAAGGAAAAATATTTAATATATATATATATATATATATATATATATATATATATATATATAGAGTCATCGCAGTCATATATATATATATATATATATATATATATATATGTTCTCAATTAATTATAAGCACATTGTACTGTAGTTTATCCTGATGATGCTCGAAATTAAACGAGCGAAATATTGATATATTATAAAAGGAGTTTCACTGCCCTTGCCGTTTTCCAAAAATAACTATATATATATATATATATATATATATATAAATAAATAAATTGATAAAAATTTTTAATGTTTTCTTTTGTTGTATGTTTATTACTATTTTTATAACAAATTTTCGTTTCTCAATGCTTCAAACGCTCGTACTTGGAATTTTAAACCATCAGGAGCATATCCTTAGTAATATTGACAGTTTCTTCAAGTATGCGATTTTACGAATTATTAAAATAAAATGAAATCATTCAAAGAGTGATTCATTGTTATCATTGGGATATAATATATCCCGGGGCCTGGCAAATCGTATGATACAAAAACAGATTAAATAGAAGGAGGAGTAAAATTGGAAACCCATCTAGTATATTGTGAACCGTTTATTTATTCGTTTATTTGTAATTAAAGAAATTATATCGTCCACTAAACTATTTAATCTTCAATTATTATATGAGCCTGTGAGAATGAAAGTAGTGTAAGTGAATTTTTGTGAAATCTAAAAGATTTTGGGTTTGGTATTTATGTGAATCGACGTGCGCAGTTACAGACATGAAATCAATTTATTCATAAGAAAAAATGTGACAGCGTATGTCGATACATAAATATCAAACGCAAAATATTCTCCTTATCACAAAAAAATAAAATTGAATTACACCACCTTCATTCTCACATGCTCATATATGAATGTATATAAAAAACTTACTTTTTAAATTTTGGGCTGCTGCTTGTAACACCAAGTACATTAAATAAATCACCAATTTTGTGTTCATATTGAGATTAAATAATATCCACCAAACAATAACAATTTAAAATATTCCCTTGACCTCCATGCAGTATCGCGTCAAACAAGATTCTGACTTGCTGCGGGAAAACGTGCTCTATATGGATACACTGTAAAGGATTGAAAGGACAGGTTTGAAAATAATATATAAATGTATTTTTTATAGCCTGGTTAAACCCAAGAAGAAGGCGGCCTAACTACCAATTAAAATCTAATTAAATATTTACATAGGCATCTTTTGCTTTAGTTATAAATGTACACAGTAAGGTAGTTATAAATATAAGTCATGTGTACAAATTCAAGATTAATACCCGCATTTATGAACGGCTGTTTAAAAATAACGCTCCTTTAAATACAAAATGTACCGTTAAATTTTGACAGCTGATTTTAAAGTTGTTGCACCCCAATTAAAACCTTTCATACTATTTCAAACCGATGATTAAAGTAATTATCATCATTCATCATTCCGTTGCTCTACAAGGGTGTCCCAACATTAACGCAAGATTTGAATTCAATAGAAAACACAGTGTTTAGTCTTTAGATTGTTATTTTTGTATTTAATCATAAAGTACATATTATATGTGTTTGCCTCCAATCGTTACGGTTACCAGGAGATGTTTTCTCTCCAGGGTACTTCTCTCATGCCAATATAGCCATACGAAGGACTGGCTTTCATTGGACATAAACTGCTCACCTCAATCTCGTAGCTTTGACTTTTATACCATATTATAGGGGGATCACCATTACGAGTGCCTGTTATAAATTGATGATGACTATGGTGAAAAATATAAGGGATAGGGAAGTGGAACAAAAAGGGCTGCTGCCGGAATGCCAGGGTGGGTTCAGAAGAGGAAGAGGGACGAGGGAGCAGATTTTCACGCTGGCGAGAATGGTGTAGGAAGCGCTGGAATGCAAAGGGAGAGTGTTTGGGGATTTAAAAGCTGCGTATGACTCAGTTCCTAGGGGGAAACTGGTGGAATGTATGGATAGATTGGGTATGGAAGAGGAAGGAGTGGAGTGGGTGAGAAGGATGTATAAAGAGTCATGGGCGAAAGCAAGAGTGAATGGAGAAATATCTGAGAAATTTAGGGTGAATGTGGGAGTAAGGCAGGGGTGCCCGCTGAGCCCCTTCCTGTTTAATCTGTACACGAGCGAGTTGGAAGAGGTGCTGAGGAGAGGACAGGCAGGTGGGGTCGTGGTGGGTAGATCCAAAGTGTGGATGTTGGCGTATGCAGATGACGTTGTGCTAGTGGCCGAGAGAGTGGAACAGATGCAAGAGATGTTGGATAGCATGGGTAGGTACCTGGATAAGAGGGGGCTAGTGGTGAATGTGGAAAAGACCAAATGGATGTTGTTTAGGAATAGGGGCAGGAGGGGTAAGGACGAAGGGCTGAAATGGAAGGAAAGGCTGATTGAGAGAGTGAATGGCTTTAAATATTTGGGCTTTTGGTTTGACTGTGGAGGAGGGCTTAGGATACATGTGGAGTGTATGCAGGCGAAAGCAAGAATGGCTCGGGGGATTGCGTGCAGAAAATGGGGGAGTTTGTGGGGTGGTAACCTCGTAATGGCGTGCAAGATCTGGGATACGTGTGTAAAACCAATATTGTTGTATGGAGTGGAAGTGTGGGGATTGCGTGAATGGGAGGTAATAGAAAGGGAGCAAGGTTGATTTATGAAGAATCTGCTAGGGCTCGAAAGGTCGACACCGAGTGCAGTGCTGTTGCAGGAGACAAGTCGTATGAGTATGTGGTGGGAGTCGTTTGTGAGGGTTGTGAAGTTTGAGGAAAGATTGCAGGATTTGGGCGAGGAAAGACTGGTACGGGAGGTATATATATATATATATATATATATATATATATATATATATATATATATATATATATATATTAATAATTGTATTTCATAATTGTTTAATACCCAACTACATATATTAATTAGTATTCATTATATTACTATATTTTTGGTGTAGCATAATTAATTATTATTAGTTATTACTTATGCTGTAGAATCCAGCACTTTTAAAACGCATTAAGTAATCCCGCGGGAAACTATTTATAAAAGCTCATAAGCTATAAAGCATGTTTCAATGTAGTATTTAGTAAGTAATCACTGTGTATCGTATGTCATTGAATGTAATAAGAAATATTTTGATTTTTTTAACGTATTTAAAATTTAATTATTATTCCATCAAGGCCCATTGTCACCATTTCCGGTTAAGGATTCAGTTGATCAATAGTCGCATTACACTCGGCTAAACTAGCGAGTTTACTCGTAAACTCGATTTAAGTTAGTTTAAACTAACTATTGAACAACTGACCCTTAATGTTAATCGACGGTTAATTGATAAGCGCTATATAAAACGCATTGGTATACTCTTTTTAAGCAGACATTAGATCTTTAAGCGTCGATTAATATTTAACCGGACATGGTAAGAACGGGCGTAAATACTACAACAATGCAATAACAGTGTCGGTACAATTACTGTGTATTTAGCTAATGAATGATATTTGAATTAAGATTTATAATTTAATCAATTTTGTTTTATCAATTCATCTTCTTATTGAAAATAAATCTCATGTATCTGATTTAATCAATTTTGCTTCATCAATTCATCTTCTTATTGAAAAAAAATCTCATGTATCTGATTTAATCAATTTTGTTTCATCAATTCATCTTCTTATTGAAAACAAATCTAATGTATCTAATTTAATCAATTTTGTTTCATCAAATCATCTTCTTATTGAAAAAAAGCTCATGTATCTAATTTAATCAATTTTGTTTCATCAATTCATCTTCTAATTGGAAAAAAATCTCATGTATCTAGCCTAATATAAACTGTCACTAATTCTACAAATTCAGTAATACGGCACTACAAAAGCCTATCAAAATGGAACACAATGGGTCAATTCCAGCTGCAGTATCACTAACGATATACCATAATATCAAAAGGTACAAAGCTTATGATTACCTATTTACTATTATACCCGGGTTAGTAATATACTACTAAACTATTATTAACTATTATAATTCGTTCTCTTTCATCCACACATGCTCCTCAATCCAAGGGATGAACTTATCGACTCTTGTATAAATCGCAGGTGATTTGGCGTAGCCGCAAAACTTCCCGAAAGATATGACTCCAACAATAGCATGCCTGCAGTGGGGTTTATTCATATAAATCTGCAGTGGTCCACCTGAATCGCCTTGACATGTGTCCTTTCCGCCTTCAAGAACACCAGCACAAATCATTGTGTCTATTATGCCTTTTTTCATCACGGTTCTGCGCATCACTTTATAGAACGGCTCGCAGATGGAATTTTTGAGGATGGGCAAGTCTACTTTGAGGAGATTCTCATTTCCGTCATCATTAACTATAATTAAAAATTTGTTATATAACTTGATCGTTCAATATTGAGTAGTAAAACTAAAAATCTTACTTATTGCCGGAGGTAATTTAGTTCTTTTCACATAAAATATATTTTTTGCCTTAATGTCAAACTAATAAATGTAAACATATATGGGATTATTTATAAATAATAATATATCAACATTTAGTGTTCAATATGCAAAATGGTAACTACTTTCGTTTATCACTTCGGGAGCTGTTCTGAGCTGATCTAAACCAGCTAAGACCAGCCCAGAACAGCTTCGGAATGATAAACGAAAGTGGCTAAGGATAATTGACTGATTTATGTGAATAACTCTATTAAGAAGGTCAATCGAAATTGTTGTTACTTTTCATTTTCGATTTTTTGTAGCTCAATTAATCTGATTTCGAGATAATACGCGTTACTTTTGCTAAGCCCTGTATGTATCGATAATTCCATTATGGTTTCCACGATCCATTACAAAAATAAGTTTAAAAATCACATGAAAAAAATAGACAGAACACCAAACACGGATTTAAGTGTAAATGTTACTCTCCTATACGTTTCGTAGGGTCAACTTCAGACCGTCATACTGAGGGGAAGGGGTAGGAAGAAAAATCTATCCCTTTACAGATGAATTCTAGGACAATTCCTGAACCTGTTAAGACAATTTTCGTTATGGTTTTCATATTTTTGGTCACGTTTTCGGTAATCGGTCCCACAGTGCACCGGAACGTTGCTAATGAAGATCAATATTACTGTCAATATTTTAGCATAATGACAGTATTACTGCACTATAATATGTTTAAAATATTCATTATTCTAAAATATTACCAGTATTACTCATCGTGTAATGTATATTAATGTTGTAATGAAGAGTATACTAATCTTTATCCGGATAATTGATTACTTCATAAATATAAAAGGAAGATTGATGCAAATATTGACTTGGATTGACAGTATTATTGACCGTGTAAGGTGCCTTTGTGGAGTAGAAGTCTAGACTCTAAAAATAGGTACAATAGGAAGGTGCTAATGACAGCTTTAGGTATTGGTATAATTTAGTTGGTATTGTTAGTTGTAAGAATTAAATTTGTAAATTAGGACACAATTATATTATACATCTGATCATAGATGAGCTTTATAAGATATGTTACTATAAGTAACATAAGATATGTTACTTACCAAACGCGGTTTTTCCAAAACCAGTAGCTATTGCAAAACGTTCATTTCCGACCCCATCACACTTCAAACAAGCTGGCTGTACATACGGAGTAAACACCACAGGTTCGTCCAGTTTATAAAGAACAATATCATTGTATTTAGAAGGTATCGCATAATCGGGGTGAATAATTACTTCGACAATGCTACGAATTTGTTGACCAGGTCCATTATCATGTCTTTTGATAATGCCCAATTTGACTTTCCTAGGTGGGCCACTGTACACGAGATTTATTATTAATATTTTTATATAAGGCAATTAATTGGTACTACTTACTTTTCTTTACTATTAGCGCAATGTGCGGCTCCAAGAACAAATTTTGAGCTGATTAGAGTGCCGCCACATTCCCACTGTAGGGAATTCAGATCGTCTTGTTCACCAAAACCAATTAAGGCCTAAACATAATCATGAGTGAGTTAACTGTTATCAATTTACTGAGTTCGATATTTTTTGTTCACTATGCAGAACAAGAAATATCGGAATATAGGAAACGGATGGAAGGAACTAGACCAACAGAATTAATTCATCCTGATACTTGAACCGATGTCTCGTTATCGCGACCATCGCTCAACCAACTGCACTACGGAGGGTTATAGTTAATAGCATGCAATATGTTCTTTGATGCGATTTGAGCGATTAATTATTAATATTGAAGGAGTGGTAATTGTTCACACGGTTAGCGATAGATATATGTAATTAAGGCATATAATTAAGGCAGATAATGGCTAATTGACATGCAAGGTCGATACTGCTTTATAAGGCACCTTACACGATCAATATTACTATCAATATTTTAGAATAATAACAGTATTATTGTACTATAATATGTTTAAAATCTTTATTATTCTAAAATATTACCAGTATTACTCATCATGTAATGTATACTAATGCTGTAATGAAGAGAATATTGATCTTTATCCGGATAATTGATTACTTGATAAATATAAAATCAATCCTTTTATATTTATCAAGTAATCAATTATCCGGATAAAGATCAGTATTCTCTTCATTACAACATTAATATACATTACAAATATTGACAGTACTAGGATTGACAGTATTATTGACGGTGTAAGGTGCCTTTATGGAGTAGAAGTCTAGATTCTAAAAATAGGTACAATAGGAAGCATTTTAAATGTGAATTCATAGAAGAATGCTTAAAATATTAAAATATTATGGGTGGAACACGTAACAAACAAAGAAATACACTGAGAAGAGCAAAAGTACATCGAGAAATCCTTACAACAATAAAGCTTAGGAAAATGGTATATCTTGGGCATATTTTAGAATACATATATAACGATGATATTTATATGTATGAGGGTTTTGAAAGCCGCAGGGGTGGTGTTGTTACCCGAAGTGTAAAAGTTAGAAAAGTATTCTCTGCGTGTAATTAGTTGCCTACGACTCGCAAACGCCATCTCATGGCTAATTTTATTTATGTAGTTATGAGTTGTTATATGCAACCATTGCACTACATATGTACAATTTCCAACTACACTTTTTCTCAAATTCATAGATTTTCTTAGGCTGGGATATAGTGTAACATATTACACTATGGGCTGGGATCACATCTATGCTTGTCGGTTTGGCGCGAATTGTGAAATTATATTGAGCTTTTAGCCGAATCGATCAATACGGATAGTACACAATAGTGTACTACTACTATAAATATATGCAAGTTTAGAAAAACACTTTGTTCCTGGCCCTGAAACTTCTTTTATAAGATATATTTATTATTATATATTATTAATGACCATAATTCATTGTTATAAAATGAAGAATGTCAATAAATCTTATAAAATAAGAACTGAAACTTCTTTTATAACATATATTTATTATTATATATTATTAATGATCATAATTAATTATTATAAAATGAAGAATGTCAAAAAATCTTATAAAATGAGAACTGAAACTTCTTTTATAAGATATATTTATTATTATATATTATTAATGAACATAATTTATTATTATAAAATGAAGAATGTCAAATAATCTTATAAAATAAGAACTGAAACTTCTTTTATAAGATATATTTATTATTATATTTTATTAATGACCATAATTCATTGTTATAAAATGAAGAATGTCAAAAAACCTTATAAAATAAGAACTTAAACTTCTTTTATAAGATATATTTATTATTATATATTATTAATGATCATAATTCATTATTATAAAATGAAGAAATTCAAAAAATCTTATAAAATAAGAACAGAAACTTCTTTTATAACATATATTTATTATTATATATTATTAATGATCATAATTCATTATTATAAATTGAAGAATTTCAAAAAATCTTTTAAAACAAGAACTGAAACTTCTTTTATAAGATATATTTATTATTATATATTATTAATGAACATAATTCATTGTTATAAAATGAAGAATGTCAAAAAATCTTATAAAATAAGAACTTAAACTTCTTTTATAAGATATATTTATTATTATATATTATTAATGATCATAATTAATTATTATAAAATGAAGAATGTCAAAAAATCTTATAAAATAAGAACCGATACTTCTTTTATAATATATATATATATTTATTATTATATAATATTAGTGACCATAATGTATTAATATAAAATGAAGAATGTCAAAAAATCTTATAAAATAAGAACTTAAAATTCTTTTATAAGATATATTTATTATTATATATTATTAATGATCATAATTAATTATTATAAAATGAAGAATGTCAAAAAATCTTATAAAATAAGAACTGAAACTTCTTTTATAAAATATATTTATTATTATATATTATTAATGACCATAATTAATAATTATAAAATGAAGAATGTCAACAAATCTTATAAAATGAGAACTGAAACTTCTTTTATAAGATATATTTATTATTATATATTATTAATTATCATAATTCATTATGATAAAATGAAGAATGTCAAAAAATCTTATAAAATGAGAACTGAAACTTCTTTTATAAGATATATTTATTATTATATATTATTAATGACCATAATTCATTATTATAAAATGAAGAATATCAAAAAATCTTATTCAATGAGAACTAAAACTTCTTTTGTAAGATATATTTATTATTATATATTGTTAATTATCATAATTCATTGTTATACAATGAAGAATGTCAAAATATCTTATATAATAAGAACTGAAACTTCTTTTATAAGATATATTTATTATTATATATTATTAATGATCATAATTAATTATTATAAAATGAAGAATGTCAAAAAATCTTATAAAATAAGAACTGATACTTCTTTTATAAGATATATTTATTATTATATATTATTAATGATCATAATTCATTATTATAAAATGAATGATGTCAAAAAATCTTATAAAATAAGTTTCAGAGGCAACAATAAATTGTTATTATTAAAATTGTATGCTATTGTATGTAAGCTCAATACAATTTCATAGTCCGCGCTTTAAGATAAGCATAGCCCAGCATAGACGTGATCTCGTCTATCGTTTCTTATGCCACTAATTCTGAGAGAGCTTTTAGCAATAACTGTGCAATTGTATGGGATACAATTTTTACAACATAATAAAAACAGTTTGTTGTTGCTCTAAAAAAATTTGGAAGAATTGATGACATTCTACATCATATAGCTGCGGTTTATAGTCATGAATTCTTATAAAATAAGATTCAGAGCCAAGGACGATGTGGTTATATTCTCTTGTATATATTGTATGTCATTCCAATAGTTTTTGCTAAAAGCTAAATAAAAGTCACAATTTGCACTATAAGAATATAAGTATATTTGATCTGAATCACATCTATACCATTGTTAAACTGACCCTTAACCATTTTGTTGCGGCGTTAAGAAAACTCACTTGTGCCTGTTGTGCGGCGTTAGATTTCTATATATATATATATAATATATATATATATATATATATATATATATATATATATATATATATGATTGATATGATATTAGATGTGATTCAGATCACAGATAAATGTATATATATATATATATATATATATATATATATATATATATATATATGTGTGTGTGTTCGCCAATAGCAGCGCCATTCAGCAGATTAGTACTACGTATATATAGGGTTTGTATAAATTAGTGAGAAGAATAACTTCAGGTACTTATATTGCTCATCGGAGTCGAAAATTTTAATACAACGCAGACAGGGATCGTGGATAGTAGCGAAAGAGTTAAGGGTTACATGTTTTACTCATTTGTGAGAAAACACTTTTGCGTTGAGTACGTCTCGCTACCTTGTCAACTCTGTTGTTGCGGTTCTCTATTTTATGATATTGTATGACAGGTTAGACACAGATTAGACAACCACTGGAATAAATAAATAACTTTCATATTACCATATGTGGAAATTCTTTTTCATAAGCTTCTATTCCTCCAACAATGAGTGGGACAGGTTTCCTCTGACAATTTTCTGGAAACAGTTTTGAATATTCGGCACATTCTGCAACAAAAATGTAGTATTTGCAATACTAATGACAACAGAATATTATTACTTTTATTTGATTTTCGGCAACAATATTTCACATTAAATGTTTGTAATGTTTTATTCGAATACTGAGTATGTACTATTGATGTTTCTAACTCCGGGACAGTCCCGAATTTTCAGTCCCTGTCTTGTCTCCATTTTTCACAAATCGCTTGTTAGCATTTGTCCCGAAAAGCAGAAGTGTGAGATAGTAAAAGTTTAAATGTATATATTAATATACGTACCTAGTGTAGTATTTAACTTGATAGAAGTAGGGGATCGAAATCTGGTTAGCAGGACCAAATGTAACGACAGCGCTGGGTTGGGAAGTAATTAGCTCCAGAGGTATCAAACTTTAATTTGATCTTAGTTCAATTATTAAATCATTTCCATTTTTTATTTGTTTGCTTATGAATTAATTACCCCAACCCGTTTGCAGTAACAAATATTTTATATTGAAACTTAATATTAATATTCTTAGCCTTAGCATTGCACCAAAAAGGTACATTAGATTAGATTAATTTATTAATTAATGTTCTTACTGTGTTTGCTGATTTCACAACCATTTGATAATATTGCATGAAGCAACAGTAATATATTAACTAGCAACATCTGAACAATAGCTACTGTTACTACCATGCACCTCATCTTATTTACCTTTTATGCAAGTTTTTAGTCATATGGATATGCACGTTCTTTGGCTGTAAAACATAAGTGCTAATTTAATTTTTGACTACCAATATGCAAATCTTTCAGGACCGACCTCTCTCGAATTACAAACACAGTACACAATCAATTTAAATGATTTGTTATATTACTTTACACCAATTTAACATTCAAAGCAAACTAAATTCAGAGGCATTCAAATTTTAAAATTTGTTTACCAAGTTTCTTAGTTAATTTCTTCAATGATTTTTTCTTTAATACTCCGTCACCCGTACCTGATATTCAAACTGATATAAAATTATGTATGCAGATTTTAGTGTATACATGCATAATAATATTATGCCAAATCGCGCCTCAAATTTGAATAGATGATTACATTAACTCAATGTAAAAATTATTATTAGGGGATATATATATATATATATATATATATATATATATATATATATAGACTTGAGCAAGGGAGAAGCTCAGAGAAGTTGAATCATTGTATTAACTACCTTAACTTCACAGAAAATCTCTGAAAACTGTGAAAGGTGATACGCGAAAATTCGCCCCGATAAGGGTTCGAACTCCCAATTCTCAGGACAACGCCTCTACCCACTAGACTAATGAGTTGGGTAGAATTATATCATTATATAATAATATATATATATATATATATATATTTATATATATATATATATATATATATATATATGTATATATATATATATATATATATATATATATATGTATATATATATATATATATATATATATATATATATATGTATATAATTTATAAAAGAAAATAATTGAGGAGTCAATATTCACAATATTACAATTTATTACATTTTAAAATCAATTAGAAATATAAAATTAGATTTTTATTTCTTCATGTATCAATTAATAATTATGTGGTAACCCATTTAATCAGTGTTAATGAATATACAATTTGAGGCCTATGATTTAGAACGATGTCCTATTTGATAACAATAGGCTATATTGATAATGATTCCGTTTTTTTTTAGCAAACGACTGAATAACCTATATAACGAAAATTAATATTAATAATCATCTATTGCCCAACCGAAAACTCTTTTTAAAGGACAATAATATGTAATAACTAAACATAATATATTTATTTAATTATCGATTTGTGTACATATTGATTATTCTTCTTCTTCCTATTATGACTGATTCTCCAAAGTGTTGGCAATTAGTAACATGGTCTGCATCTTATCTACTTCTTTTCGGAATAGAGATCTTACTCCCGGTTTCTCCAGCTAATCTTAACTAGTTTAAGACCGTCTTAATAATAAGACAGTCTTAAAGCGTTGCACCAAACAAAAATCGGATATTAAAACGATAAGACGGACTTACATTATAAAACAAAGTAAGATCTACATATGTTTGGTGTAACAGAATAAAAATTTAAGACGTGGTTATATATAAGACGAGTTTATATAAGACGAGCTTATATAAGACGAGCTTATATAGACGAGCTTATATAAGACGAGCTTATATAAGACGAACTTATATAAGACGAGCTTATATAAGACGAGCTTATATAAGACGAGCTTATATAAGACGAGCTTATATAAGACGAGCTTATATAAGACGAACTTTAAGATTCGTTGGAGAAACCGGGCGTTATTGATGAACCATACCACTGACGTAGATTCTTAAGCCATGATGTTGTTCTGTGGCCTTGCCCGATATATCTAGATCTATCTATATCAGGGGTGACCAACTTTTCTGTACATAAGATCGACCTTTTATCTTCTAAAATGTATCGCGATCGACTTACATTCATTAGTGCTCTATTTATCAAGTAGTTTAGTCAGTTTCTAAATTAAAACATTGCAAGCGATCGAACAAAATTGGCTTCGCGATCGACTTGTTGGACACCTCTGATCTATATCAACCTCTTTCACGCCGCTTCTGGGGTATCAGCCTCTACTCTACCTATAGTGATGGCAACTAACACTAAAGCTAGACCTATAGTTGAACGAGGATTCCGAACCACTGGAGTACGTGTACATGAGAATTACATCTACTTCTGACCAGAGAAGGATTTAGCCGTGAAAACCTATGCTGGGGCTCGGTCGCGATATAAACTCACGATCTTCGGAGTAGCAGTCCACAAAAGTTGGCCATCCCTGCAATTCTGTACAGAGCATCAGTAAAAGTTAGCAATTTGTAAGAAGAGCGACAACATACGCTGGCGCTGAGGTTAAAAGCGACCACAGCCCCGTAGTGATAGAATTGCAGTTTCACCATTTTGTACGAGCCCATCGAACGGAATAGCCGAGATCAATCGACGTCAAAAGACTCGTCTACCCCGTGGTGCGCGCTCAGACAACCGAAAACTCGAGGCCCGTCTAGATACAGATTATGGAAAAGAAGATGTGGAACTTCAATAGAATATGTTGAAAAAGGCTTTCATCGAGAAACAAGCACCTGACATAGGATATACACGGTCGGTAAGAAACTACAGTGGATGATGACTCTACCGCTTATAGATGAGAGAAGGAAACTGAAATCCAGAAATATTGACCGTTGCGGAGAACTAAATAGGGCCGAAATAGGGGCATGCCACAAGGTAAATGAGTACTGGTTGGTCGAAATGTGCAGCGAAATAGAGACGCTCCGAAACAAACACGACTTGTGTCATCTTCATAAAAGCATTCAGGAAATCAGCGGAATCAAGGTGTATTGAAAGATGCCAACAAAAAAGATTGATGGGCGTCGAGGATAAGCTGAATAGATGGAAGGAGTATAAACCCCGAGCAATTCTACGAGGAAGCAGCGAAAATCATGGAAACCCTCCCGCCCACACGATAGTGATCCTGGTTAAAGCAGAGGCGGCAAAGCCCACCGAGGATGTAGAGATTGTCATAACGGTCGCCGAAGAATGGCCGGTACAGGCAAAAAGATTAAGGCAGGGAGGGTGGTGGTCGAGCAAAATCTAGTCCTAGGTGAGCTAACCACAGTCACCCGGAGAACGGTGGTACGCAATAGCAATGAACTACCTATTGAGAGCAAGTGGGTTACATACTATGTTGTGTGTGACCCCACCACACCGGATGGCGTCTTAAGAAGGATGTAGACTGCTTTATTGATTTGCGTACTTTTCTGTCTTGTGCTACCTTGAACCATCTCTTCCCTGCTATTACTTGGGTGCACCCCGTCTGGCCATCTTTTTATTGGTGTCTATTTCTTAAAAACTGCATCACAGTATTTGTCTTTTTGTTCGACTTTCGATTGTAATAGTATATAATATATTAATAAAGCCTCTCGATTTTCGGCTCTTCTTTTATAGTACATAGTACATTAGGTAATAAATGTATTTACAACTCAATAGCTTCCCAAGTAAGACCTAACGTAAATAATCTGATTTACACACAAAATTTTAATAAGAATAAATAAATATACATTGTAGTATTCAATTCGTTTACTACATCTTATATCATCCTCGCAATATATTCTAGCATATTGCTGTGATATAGTGCTCCTTGTTTTATAGCCGACATGCGTATGTGTTTATGATTTACGCTTAATATTGCATACGGCACAAATATGAGCTTGCAGCAGAATGCATGCAAACAATCATGGAATCATGTGCTACATGGGATATAATCTCGCGGCATTATTGCCCTTTCTAATCCCGCTGTGCGTACCATCTCCAGGATATTTTAATTAACATCCTGGCGCGAATTGTTCTACGCAACATCTTCGAGAGAATATTAAGATGTCCATATAATAGCATGACATGCGTGAGATAATCATGGAATAGTAAACAGTGAAACAAACAATTCTTTAAATTAAATATAAAATTAAATTGTTTTCTTGTTTTCTTTAATTTCCTAAATTGTAGTTTCATCAATTATGTCTCATAATAAATCATCACAGCTCCAGTTTTTGTATTAATTTAGCTCAACTTTGCCTGAAACATACAAACACATTCTTGCTCCTGCATTTAAACGATAATTAGGGTTCAGGATGAAGTGTGGTTAAAATATTGTAATCATGCGGATTTTTTAAAATAGTTTTTGCGGAAATCCTTCCCTGATGATGTTTACGACCCCACACTGTGTGTGGGAACCGTAACCCAAACCCCAATTTAATTTACTTTAGGTCACATTGTTGGTCCTTCGAACCGGATCGTTTTTATCGTTTTCGCTATTTCAAGCTGTAACAATGATTTTAGGATCATCTTTGAAAAATGTCTGTCCGTCATTCGTTATCAACCGACATCAGTCGTACCCATCTATGGTACATTTTTTTTATCAATTCCAACTATTATGAAAATTATAATTGAATATATGATCGATCCTTGTAAAAGGACGGTCGTGAGCAAATAGTTAAAGTGAAGCCCCCCGGGGATGAACAACATGACCACTCTTCAATTTTCGAATGTGATTACCATTAATTGATTTAAAAAAAAGAACCTTTATTGGCATTTCCCTCACTGCCCTTCCACATCACAAACCACAACAAAAATATACAAAAATACAAATAAAAATACAATTATAAATAAAAGTAATACTCCGCAAAAAAAAATACAAATTACCCTCATCTATTACCGCTCCCTGTGCCCTCGCCATTTTCCTCTCCCACGTCAGCCTCCTGCAGATTTTCACGCCTTCCCCATCCTCGCTTAGCCATTCATTCAGCTTTCTGCAGTCTCCCACCCACTCTGCTTTCACACCCTCACATTATTCGCTAAGGTGCCACCACGTGTCGCTTCCCTTACTACACAGCGCACACGCGGTGTACCCCAGACCCACCCACACTTTCCTCCCTCTCTCGTCTGACCCACACCTCGCTCTTGCCATGCATACCTTGTCTTTGCTGCTCCACTCACTCCTGGCTAAGTAACTCGGGAGTTTCCCACGCACTTGCCACTCTATGTAGAGCCAGGGTTGTAAGAGCTCTCATTCATTCTAGTCTGCCGTTCTTGCCACTCGATATCTCTCAATCTCTCTCTTACCTCAGTTCCTAGGCTTCCCATTTCTCTCAGCTTCTCCTCTACTCACACCTCAGACCATTAATTGATTTAAACAAACATACAATTAATGGTTTCGTTATGTTACAACATGGAGTGCTTTTGTCAGTAAGAATCTGACGCTATCCCCTCACAGAGAGGGGATTCGTCTTATTGAAGATTTTTAAAACTTCCGGACTAACGCCAAATAATAATAATAATAATACAATATACAAAAAAGTGATTTTCTCTACAGGAACTCGGAGGTTCCTCTTGCCCTGGTATCGAGAGATGCAGTTGGTCGTGGTATGGTGGTAGTTGGTGATTTGGATTACTGTGTTATTTATCTCTATTTTGTATTATATCTTTCTTCAGATTTTCTCTGAGTTTTTTTATGTTAGTGAAACTTTTTGTTACTTTTGATATTTTATTGTAAGCTATTGTATTTCCTCCACGTTTTAGGATGATGGGCTACAGTACAGTTCATTAGTTACAAATTGAATTTAAGTTTACAGATTTATACAGCTATTGCAAATTGATTTTTAATTCTGCTTGGCTGTTTAATATTAACTTTCTTTACTGTTCTATGTACGAAACACTCCTATAAGTCAGTATGAAGTATTAACTTATTGAAGCAGTAGTAATAATATTTACTAACTCTTACCCGTGTTAAAACCACAGTTTTGATATACCTAACGATTGAAAATTGTTTCAAATTACACCACCCACGATAATCCCCATAACATAAACATGCCCGCGCACGTACAGCCCATAGTGTACTTTCCTCTTAACTTAATAAAACATTCAATAAATAAACGCTGCATATGTAAACCCATCGTGTGTGGTTGTCGAACAATGCAAAAGCCATCGCGAAACGACCGTTTGTTCCTTATGCGCGTGTTTTCCACACGAGAACCGCTAATCAGCGTCAAATAAATCGATCCTATACAGCAAATAGATAAAATTCTAACATTCGAGTGCTAAAGAGAGGGTCGTACATCAAGAACGACTGAATTGTAATGGATATACCTTACGGAAGATAATTATTAACAACTGTATTGTGGTTGGATTTATGGTGAGAGGATTGGATATAAATTATATTTGTAACGGGATTTTGGAAGTAAAGTATCGCATTAACGTATTACTGTACCGCCATGACATTGGTAATTGTAAAAATAATTGATTATTGAGGATAAACACATATGGCACTAATGCGCATTTTCATCTAAAATCTAGGTTTATTACATATTTCTTCTTTTAAATTTTTAACCGAAACATTATTCTTAAGACGAAAATTTCAACCGTATATTGATAACAAATTTTCAATTTTTTTTTTAAATTCACCAGAAAGGCGTAGTTTGAGTAATATAGAACCGCATTTCGCCGTCCAACATTCTCAATTAATTTAAAAGGAGAGAAACTTATATACATTTGTTTCTTCAAAATTAACAGTGTAAAATGTCGGTTTTAGATTATTGTTCAGCACAATATATGTTAAAATAAATAAATAAATGCTTAAAATTTTAAATAACGTACACCTTACAGAACATTTCAAACTTATTCGCCTACCGCCCTCTTTACAGTTGTTTCGAGAAGAAAGATATACATATACACCACACACATGCTGCAGCCAAATTTTATAAATATATTCATTGGAATTATTTTTCAAATCTTTAATCTGTTCTTTTTCCTTATTATTTCACTGGTAGTTTTTTGGATAAGACCGTTTATTGTAACTAATAAAGCATGTGTTCACTAAAAACGACCACAAAACCTTACGACTAGGGTTTCCAATTATGCGACATTAATTATTGAATGCAGAAAATTCAAAATATTCGAACATATCCAGATATCTAGATAAAAAAATTAAAGATAATAGATTGAATCCAATGTAATATATATATATATATATATATATATATATATATATATATATACGTTGATCTAGATGTATCCTTCATGGGTAATTGAAGAAATTTCCGTTTCCAGTTGTTGCTGTAGAGAATTTGCAGCGTTTTGACTATTAAACACACATTCACATGCGATTTCTTCAACTACTTTCTCCACGTCATTGTGCTCAGTAGTATTATTGTCACAACTAGAAACATGAATCCTTTTAAAATATTCTACTGCCAAAGCAATGGCGGCAACTTTTGAAGTATAATCGAAATATTTACTGGAATGCTGAATATTGCCTGTTTCTAAGAAGATTATTAATGTCATAAGGCGTTTATTTCGACGTTTATTTATAGTACAGGCGAAAAGGTATATACAAAAGTACCAGGTAAATTAAAAACAATTTTGAGACAAAAAATAATCAAAAAATATTCGGTATATTCAATGAAAATTATCCAGATTATCGAATATTTAAAATTGGTCGGATAATCCGGATACTCTGATATCCGGAGTGGAAACCCTACTTACTACGAATAATGGAGGTAAAATTAAAATATTGTCTTGAAAAATATATTAATTTAATTTTTTTTAAAGCTTTTTTTATTTCCAGATTACAATTTTTAATTCGTACGTATAGTGATAAAGTCAAAACACATTCTAGCCACAAACAGACTTATTTATTTATTATTAATAATCGCCGAAAACAAATATATTATTAAATAACCCTGCGGTGGCATTGTGAAATGATTCGCTCACAAAAACAAACTCATTTAGATACAGCGAAGTCTGCGCTGAAATAAATTGTGCCGAGTTTTTCGCGCCGCTATCATCCTCGCCGGTCGCCGGAGTGACCCAAGAATTTTCCTATGCCCATTTTCAATCTAGAAATAGCCTAGCCGTGCGGACGACGGAAGAAGTACAACAGCAATCACCGATAAAAATCATAACCCCATGCAGCTACGCAATCGCGTCCTGTCGTTTGGTCTACACTCGGCGATGTTGATATAAATCGTGATGTGACCTCCGACACTTTAACTTGCAAGTAGAGAAAGAAACATTTATGTAATCTTACTGAAAGAAAGATATTAAATCAACAATTAAATCTTGTTTGAATAATTAGTTTAATAAAAAACAAGTGCAAGTAGAATTTCTGTTTTAAGGGGTCGTACCGATTTGTGGCCTCAAATCCTTATGTCCCAGTAAGAAATTTTTCTTTGTTTTCGAATGTGATAGCATTCTATGGCTCTGTCCGTTTGGTTACTACTAGTGACTAGTAGTGAGAAATGCTGACGTCACGCTATACTATTAGTATGAGCATGACCTCAGCATGTGTCACTACTAGTCACTACTAGTCACTAGCAGTAGCCAAATGATGGACAGGGCCTATAGAATTGCTGGCCCGGCTCATTGGCCTAGTGATTAAAGGCGTCGTCCTTCGTACGAGAGTTCAAACCTCGTTGTAAAATTTCGCGAATTACCTATTACAGTTTGTTAAGGTGAATTCCGGTTGATTACACTCCTTTGACCTTCTCACTTTACTAGCAGAAAAGCCGCCGGGCTAGAAGCTAGACGTATTTTTTAATTGATGTTTAATATAGTCAGGCTGCATACATACAAAGCACAGATGATGCAGTTTCACGTTCGCTGAATTCACTTTAGAATTAATAATAATAATAATATGTTATAATTATTATATAATATCCCTATAATATAGTATTATAATAGTCCTGACAACAGTGACAAACGGTGCACTATCGAGCAAATTGTATGTAGTTACAAAGCAGGACAGGAATAGATACTATTATAAAACATTTCAAAATGTAAATCAAACATACACTGGCGAATGAAATTAATGCATCAGTTTTAAAAACTCGATTAAAATTAGAATCAATGGTTATTTTTTTATTTGAACTATGTATAATGAACTAGACTTCTTAGCGGTAACAGAAACAAAAAAGAAGGGGAAGGGAGAGTACAAAATGGACAAGGAACATATTCATATATAGCGGTGTAGATAACAATCGGAGAGCCGCAGCAGGGGTAGGATGTATAGTGCATAAAAAACTAAAATCGAATATATATATAAATGGGATGCAATTACGGAGAGGATTTTGTCTATCGAAGTTAGAGATCAAAGAAACGGCTACCATAAAACTATCATAGCAGTGTATGGATTAAACGAAGATGAACTGCGTGCAACAAAGAAACATTCTGGGAGCAGCTCAACGAAACAACAGAAAAAGCCAAAGGAGAAGTGTACGTGGCGGGAAACTTCAACAGCAGAATTGGCAACGAAGTAAAAGATAATGACGCGATGAGAGGAAGATATGGAGAAGGCGTACTCAACGAAAATGGTAAGAAAATGCTAGATTATTGTAGAATGAATAATCTAGTAATAACGAATACACTAATCAAATACAAGGACATACACAAATACACCAGGGAAGTGATAAGCAGGAACGAAAAATCTATAATAGACTATGTACTAGCAGAACAAGGGAACAGGAGCAAAATAATAGACACAAGAGTAAGGAGAAGATACGAAATTGGAAGTGATCACTATCTAGTAGAGACGAAAATAAAGGAAGACTACCAAGATAGCGATAAAAAAAGCAGAGACCAAATATAGCAATAAACTACAACAAGATAAGAACATACAAACTAAGGGAAATAGAAATAGCAAAAATCTATAAAGAGAAAATAGAGGAGAAATTAGTAAAGGACAACTATAGACAAGAAGTAGAGGAAATGTGGAATAAATTAAAGAAAAATATACTGGAGACAGCACAAGAGACATGTGGGACAAAGCAAAACACAAACAAGAAGCAGCAGAGAGCATGGTGGTCGCAGGACATAAGAGAGAAAATAAAGGAAAAGAAAAAAGCATGGCAAAGATACCTAAATGACAAAAATAGTAAAAACTACGAAGAATACAGTACATACAACGAAAAAATACTGGAAAGATGGAAAGAATATTTTGAAGACTTACTATCTCAAAATGGTGGAAAGGAACAGAAGACAAGAGACCAGAACGACTCGGAAGCAGATATAGAGATGATCAATGGAAAAGAAATACTAGAGATAATAAGGGAAATGAAAATAGGGAAATCACCAGGACAAGACCAGATCACAACGGAAATGATTAAACATATGGGACCTGCAGGTAACGAAATACTACTAAAAATAATAAACGAAATATGGAGGACGAATAAAATACCTAAAGATTGGCAAGTGGCGTTAATCGTACCGATACACAAGAAAGGCGATAAGACAAAATGTTCAAACTATAGGGGTATAACACTCATAAGCATAGGTATGAAGATCTTAGAAAAAACAATTAACAAAAGAATACTAGCAAAAATAGAGCAGACGCTAGAAGAATCGCAATGTGGATTTAGGAAAGGAAGATCCACACAGGACAACATTTTCACGATAAAACAAATCACAGAAAAAAGAATTGCAAATAATAAAAACACATACCTAGGATTCATCGACCTGGAAAAAGCATTCGACATGATACCAAGAAATAAATTATGGAAAATCCTGGATGAGAGAGGTGTAGAAAGAAAGACAGTCGAATTAATACAAAACATATACAACAACAACACCAATGCAATAATACACAAGGGACAAACATCAAGAACATTTCAGACAACCACTGGACTAAGACAAGGAGGCGGGCTCAGTCCTACATTATTTAACATATACATGGATGAAATAATGAAGAGCATGAAACCAGAAACCAAAAAAGCAAACATAGGGTACAAAAACATGCAAGTTGTAAAAATATCGGAAGGAGCATTCGATGATGATGTCGTAGTGATAGCAGAAAATGAAGGTAATCTGCAGCACAACCTTAGTGTATGGAACAGACACCTAGAAAAGTATAACATGAAAATGAACTATAACAAAACAAAAGTGATGGTAATAGGAAACCGGAAAGAACAAATAAATATAAAGATAGAACAACACACAATAGAACAAGTAGAAGAATTCAAATACCTGGGAGTAGCACTGACAGAAGACGGAAAAATGGAAGGCGAACTTAGTAACAGAATAAACAACACAGCTAAAACATACCACGCATTGAGCAATATACTGATTAACAAGAAAGAGATCAGCAGAAGGACAAAAATAAATATATATAAAAGCATATATAGACCTATACTGACATATGGAAGTGAGACGTGGAAGCTAACGAAGAGGGACAAAAGTAGAATACAGGCAATGGAAATGAAATATCTCAGAGGAGTAAAACAAGTTACGAGAAGAGACAGAATAAGAAATTATGACATCAGAGAAGAACTGGGAATTGAAGCTATAGATAAGTATATAGAAAAGAAACAACTAAACTGGTGGGGTCATTTAATTAGGATGGACAAAAAGAATCAAACAAAACAGATATGGGAAGCAAGAACTGAAAATAAAAGAAGAAGAGGTAGACCAAGAAAAGAGTGGGACAACATAATAGAGGACATAATAATCAAGAAAGGAAAAACAGTCAAGCAAGCAAGAGAACTGGCGAAGAACAGAAAGGAGTGGAAAAAATTTACAAATGTATAAACAACAGTAATTGTAAACTATAATGTTAATAATGTTAATGTAATAGCCTACACCGAAAGGTAAAAGGCAATTGATAATATATATATATATATATATATATATATATATATAAACTATTGTCAATAAATAAAATAACTGACTTATAACCATATTCACAACAAATAAGTTTGAACGTAAAGTGTAAAATAGTGAATAATAAATAATCGTCAGAATCGTAATTTGAGTGTTGAAATAGTTAGGTGTTCGAATAGCAACTCTTGCAGAAGAAGGTAGGAGTCACAAATGCCGTCCAAGGTCATTTTGTGATACTGCAAACGTTAAGGGAACGGTTTATTACGGCTCGAAGGCTACACAATATGCTTAAGGAGACGCATGATGTTGCGTGTAAGTTGCGTTACCATAAGAAATCGTTTACGTGGTTTCAATGTAACTCCTCGGACACCTACAACAGGTTCACAATTAACCGCAGAGCATCGTAGGCTACCTTTTGCTTGAGAACATGTAAATTGATTGGAGTCTGATTGGAATAACGTTATGTTTAGTGATGATTCTAGATTTTCTCTTCATGGCAGTGATGGACGAATGCGTTTGTATAGACGGCCAGGAGAGCGTTATGCACAATGTAACATTACTATTACGATTTTGTATGGTGGGGGATCTGTAACGGTGTGGGGATATCACTTTAGAGAATCGCACGGAGTTGGTGGTGATACCAAGAGGGAGTATCATGACAGTTTCTTATATCGAACACATTTTGGAACCTCACGTAATGCCTTTTACGCCTTTTGTGGGGAATGATTTCATTTGTATGCATACATACATAATTGCACATAATATGATAATATGTTCCATTGTTGGTTTTCTGATGCTTACTTTCATCATTTTAAAATTGCGTTCCTACATCAAACGTTTATAGACTTATTCTGTATCTTCGAATTTATTCACTATTTCTAGTTTCTGAGAAGATTCGAGTTTGGTAAAGGATAAATGCGGGCTCCGTTTAGCCAACGAATTACAACCGTAAACAACTTTTGTTGTGTTAGATTTTGACGGATCATTTGGCATGATTACACGGTGGTATGAAACTAGATGTAACAGGAGTTATAACATTATAAACGTATCACAATATCTAATGTAACGAAGTGAAGATGGCTTTGTGGCATATTGTGAACTGTGCAACACCCCACACTAGATGAGTGTTCACTATTCTGCCGTCAGGTGGACACCGTCCGGCTTGAAACACCAATAGAGCATGCATAACGCCTTTTGTCGCGTTGCACAACACGGTAATGAAGTATCGCAAATAGTTGACATGAAAGGAATTTCCCTAATTTAGGACAGACAAATCGCTGCAATGAAAACTTTATATGGTCATGCGACATCGTGCTATAAAAATAAATAATGAACGTTAAAAAATCTAGCATGGTATTATATTTATTATTAAATGAATATTACACATATCAATACCGACTTGAAAAAGTCCAACTAATTATAAACGGACAAAGCGTTGCAAGTGCAAACTGTATATGGTCGTAAATACATATATGTAATGCGAAATACTGCTGTAAAAAATAAATAATTAATATTGTGGAATCTAACAATAATTTTTTTTATAAATATAAAAATCGTTTTAAAAACCAACTAGTTTTGAACTTATAAGCCGCCGAAATGAAAACATAATCATGTATACATATTTTGCGTAATAGTGCAATAAATATTTAATAACACATAACGTATATTATAGCTAGGGTATCGGGTAGAATTCTGCTACTTTCCTGGTAGAAGCCAGGCTGTCATAGGGTTTGGCGACCCTGCCCTACGATAGTTACTGATTATCCTCCCATCTCTACGCTCTGGAAGCAATCAGACCCCGAACTCCTATCCCATTCACCTGAATTCAACCCTCAACATACTCCCAGACACTCGCCAACACGCCTTGCAAGCCTAGCGTTTTAATACTAAACCCCCTCATATGAAACACATATGAAATGTATGATATGGATAGTACAAACAGATTTTTTGCCTGCATTGAACCATCGAGTGAAGAATCATTGATTCTTCTCTCAACGATTAAACTGAGTGGGGCAGTGATTTTAAACGCGTATGCTTTTTGTTTTGGACGATGAATGAATGCAGATGACTTGAACAACAATAAATAATCAACATAATAAATAAATATGAGGTAATCATGAATGTGCCAGATTTTCACGAAAAATCAATATATTTCCAAATACGTAAATATGTGAATAAACAGATTATACTGTTTTTCCCCCTATGACCTTGCTCTTCCTCATTCTTTTATAATTGAACAATTTTATATTTCTTGGTTGTCTGAAAATAATTGAATTGCGTAGTAATTAGAGATATGCGTGGTAATTACAGAAGGTCAAAATATTCCCAAATACGCAAGATAAACAGAGGCATATATTAAAAATACAGATGTACTCAATCATATTTATAATTGTTCATATTAATTAACCGATATCGATTTTTATTTAAATTGTTTACATGAAAACAATTATTAATTTTCCGAAATTCCAATCAAAATTGGGATGGGTTGTATATTAAATGTATAATAAATGGTAATATTAATACCGTTCAAAACTAAAACTTCTACCACAAATTGTATAAATTGTAATCATTAGTATAATAGAGAATAAATTGAAAATTGTATAAAAAATAAATACTGGACGGTTTCTAATAATATTTTTCTACAAGAAGGGTGTTTCTACGTTTCAGAAAATTAACTGTACTTTATAGAGTAATGCAACGTTCTTCCATAGAGCTGTTTTAACGCCATCTGGCGGAACTAACAAAATTAACAATTTACGCTCATATGGCAACTATACTGTAAATTATAGTATAGTAGTTCCAAATTTACATTAGCAGAACCAACAGGGCCGGTCCTAAAGCGGGCCATAGACGTTCCGGTATACCGGAGAGGTAAACCGGACGGTTTTCCTCTTCGGTTTGCCTGCACAGTCCCTGGAGCCAGCCATACGCTATACCGGAGAGGTACGCCTGCACAGGTAAACCGGAGCGTGTGTGTGGACAAGTTTCGGTAAACCAGCACAGGCGTAGTGACCTGTACGGGCGACCGGAGAAGAATTAAAATTCGATTCTTTCTATCCGAAGGCGAGTGCTTCATTGGCTTTACCGCCAAAATAGTGCACTTTTTGTAACAATATTTTTTCGGAATTTTCTTTGGAATTAAAATACCTACAAAATGAGGCCATTAGCATGAAATAAATGTTTCCAAATTTAATTTTTTTATTTCAAATTTTATTTCAATTCCTGTAATTTTTCCGGATTTAACTTGAAATAATCTCGGCATTATTCCCGAAACTACTATATACTAAAAAAAAGACCTTTATTGGCATTTCCCTCACTGCCCCTCCACATCACAAACCTCAACAAAAATATACAAAAATAAAAATAAAAATACAATATAAATAAAAGTACTACTCCGCCAAAAATTACAATTTACCCCCATCTATCGCCGCTCCCTTTGCCCTTGCCACTTTCCTCTCCCACGTCAGCCTCCTGCAGATTTTCACGCCTTCCCCATCCTCGCATAACCATTTATTCAGCTTTCTGCAGTCTCCCACCCACTCTGCTTTCACACCCTCACATTCTTCGCTAAGGTGCCACCACGTGTCGCTTCCCTTACTACACAGCGCACACGCGGTGTACCCTAGACCCATCCACACTTTCCTCCCTCTCTCGTCTGACCCACACCTCGCTCTTGCCATGCATACCTTGTCCTCCCTGCTCCACTCACCCCTGGCTAAGTAACTCGGGAATCTTCTACTCACTTGCCACTCTACGTAGCCAGGGTTGTAAGAGCTCTCATTCATTCTAGTCTGCCGTTCTTGCCACTCAATATCTCTCAATCTCTCTCTTACCACAGTTTCTAGGCTTCCCATTTCTCTCAGCTTCTCCTCTACCCACACCTCAGACATACCCACTCTTTCATACATCCTTCCTCTATCCTTTCTTCAACCACTCTCCGTCCTACTCTTACACCTCATCCATACCTCCCGCACCAGTCTTTCCTCACCCAATTCCTGCAATCTTTCTTCAAACTTCACAACCCTTACACACGACTCCCACCACATACTCATACGATTCGTCTCCTGCAACAGCACTGCTCTCGGTGTCGACCTTTCAAACCCAGCAGACTTTTCAGGATCACACCTTGCTCTCTCTCTATCACATCCCACTCACGCAATCCCCACACTTCCACTCCATACAACAGAATAGGTTTTACACACGCATCCCAGATCTTGCACGCCATTACAAGGTTACCGCCCCACAACCTCTCCCATTTCCTTCTCGCTATTCTCCAAGCCATTCTCGCTTTCGCTTGCATACTTTCCACATGCACCCTAAATCGTCCTCCACTGTCAAACCAGAAACCCAAATATTTAAAGACATTCACTCTCTCAATCATCCTTCCCTTCCATTTCAGCTCTTCCACTCTACCCCTTCTACCCCTATTCCTAAACATCATCCATTTAGTCTTCTCCACATTCACTACTAGCCCTCTCCTATCCATGTACCTTCCCATTACTCCCAACATCTCTTGCATTTCTTCCACTCTCTTGGCTACTAATACTATGTCATCCGCATATGCCAGCATCCAGACCTTGGTTCTCCCCACCACGACCCCTTCAGCCTGTCCTCTCCTCAGCACCGCCTCCAACTTGCTTGTGTATAGATTGAACAGGAGGGGGCTTAGCGGGCACCCTTGCCTTACACCCACATTCACCCTAAACTTCTCAGACACTTCTCCATTCACTCTCGATTTTGCCCACGTCTCTTTATATATACTTCTCACCCACTCCACACTTTCATCTTCCATTCCCAATCTATCCATACACTCCACGAGCTTTCCTCTAGGAACTGAATCATACGCCGCTTTCAAATCCACAAACACCGCATACACTCTTCCTTTGCACTCCAACGCTTCCTCCACCATTCTCGCAAGCGTGAAAATCTGCTCCCTCGTCCCTCTTCCCTTTCTGAAACCCCCCTGGCATTCCGGCAGCAGTCCTTTTCTATCCACTTCCCTCGCTAGTCTATTTTTCACAATTGTCGTCATCGCTTTGTACCCCGCATTCATAACGGTAATACCCCTATAATTATTTACGACCGATGCTGCTCCCCCTTTGTGTACCGGGACCACCACCCCCACACGCCACTCTTCCGGCAGTTCTTCCTCACCGCTCCAGACTCTATTCAAAACCTGCAGTAACTTATCTTTTCCTTCCTCTGTTAATATTTTGAAGGCCTCTGCTCCCCCGCCGCCTTTCCCAGTTTCAGCTGCCCATGGCCACGGCGACCTCTTCCCGCGAAAACGCCTCCCTTCCTACCACCGGTCTCGGACTCACTAAATCCACCGCTAACCCCGCCATCTCTCTACAGCTCTTCTCCCACTCTGCCAGCTCTATGCTAACATTGCCCTTTTTTACGCTTCCCCTCAGAATTTCCCACAACCCTTTCTCTGTCACACACTCCCTCAACCTCGTTTCTACCTGCAGAAGGTATCTCTATCTTCTTCCTCTCGCAGGTTCTCTCGAACTCCCTCTTCGTCTGATTGGCCCTTTCCACTTCACCTTTCCCATTTCTCCACTTCGCCATTGCTCTTCGCCAGCTCGACTTCTTCACCCTACATTCCTCGTCAAACCAACTCTCTACTATATACTATATTTTTATTACAAAATTAAAATTAATGTTATTTTTAACTGTTTTGTGATAATCAGTTTTATAAAACTTATGTTTGTTTTTTTTGACTCGTTAATTTTGGTGCACCGCGAGTTTTTTATGATCAAAAGTGCTCCCTGACTTCAAAAAGGTTAAAAATAACTGGTTTAACCCCTATTATAAAGATTTATACACCGGTTGATTAAGTTTCTTCCTCTGTCGCCGGAAAGATTATGTTTTTTTAAATTTAAATTTCTGCCAACGCCTCGAAGATTGGTTAGGAGTAGCTAAAGCGTTTTCTGTTTTGACACTAATGTGATGTTAGACTGCTATCAGAAACAACAGTAACTAAAATGAGTTAATAAAATTATGTAAAAATCGTTTTATTACAAACCATAATTCAAGGGAGTTTACACAAACACTTGGAAAACCTCTTGACCTCATAAAATTAGCAGTCCTTAACTAAGAAGTATGTGCAACTTAATACCAACGTTTTGTTTGAAACCGTGGACCGTTCGATGCCTACGATGTCCCTGCTGTTGGCATTGTATTACACTGCTGGAAATCGAATATCGTTTTCGCAAAAATATAATAATGACATACATATATTTATATAAATATGTGTGTGTGTGTGTGTAAAATTCTCTGCACGCGTTTATGATAAGAAAAGTGAAAAAGTTAATTAATGTTTTTCTACCGTTATTAGCTAGCACTATCCTAATAACTGAGTGCAAATTAGATTAACGCGGGTCAACGGACCTTAATATGATAATTTTGCTTATTTATCAATTAATTCAACATGCGATCATGATTTAATTGAATGTTTAGAGTTGTGAAATTTGCGCGTGTCGTCAAAAGTGTCTTTTTGTTAAAAGTGTGTTTTGTAAGGTGACATACAATAATATTAATAGGGTACCGCGACAAAATAGCCCGTGACAAAATAGCTCATCGACAAATAATTTTCTCAGTAAAATGTATCAACAATTCACTAACTGGAAAATTTATCATCAAAAAATGCACACACAAAATTGACCGATTCCAATTAATTAATTATTTTGATAAATATCCCAAATTTTAATTAATTTATAAATTTATTTTTATTTATTTATTTTTATTATATAATAAATAACCAATAAATAAAATAAAACACGAAAGTTGTGGAAAAAGTGGACAGCCACTCAAGAATTGAAACCCTCGGATAATTCACTTTGAAAATTATTCAAATCAAATGTAAACGAGAGCCTATCCCTATACTAACAAATGGCAATCAGTAACTAACCACAGACGCAGAAAACGCGGAGGCCTTGGTTTGCCACTATGAAAGCGTCCACAAGCCAGAAGTAGACACACTTCCAATGCATGCAGAAATAGGATCAGCACTGGCTGATTACTTAGCAAAATCGGAGCGTAGCCGATGGGAGACGTACATTACGTCTCCAGCTGAAATTACAAAAATTATCCGGCACCTGCCCGCTCTTAAAGCGCCAGGGCCGGATAAAATTAAAAATTTAATATTGAAAAACCTACCGAAAAAGACGATTGTACAACTAACATACATCGCCAACGCGATTTCCAAATTTCAACACTTCCCTGCATGTCATAAAGTAGCTAAAGTAATACCCATCCATAAAGCTGGCAAAGACCCAAAACTGGCCACCAGCTACAGACCAATTAGTCTCTTCAACACCATCCCCAAACTTTTTGAGAAAATCATTCATAACAGACTGGGCACTTTTGAACAGTCTCATAATATTATTAATACTGATCCAGCTCAGTGGCTGAGTGGTTAGAGGCGTCGTCTGTCTCGTACTGAGCATTGGGGAGCCTGAGTTCGATCCCCAGCGGGGAGCGAATTTTCGCGAATCACCTTTCACAGTTTTTCAGAGGTTTTCTGTGAAGTTAAGGCAAATACTGGCTGATTAAACTCCTCTGAGCTTCTCCCTTGACCGGCGGAAAAGCCTCACGGCTGATAGCCCTATAAAGATAGAAGTTTTTTATACTGTGCAGTTCGGTTTCCGTAAACATCAAAACAATTTAATTCCGGGAAACATACGGTTATGATGCTTCTTGATATAGAGAAAGCGTTTGATAAGGTTTGGATCGAGGGTTTGGTGTTCAAACTGTTCAAACTGTTCAAACAACGGTATCCGGCTGTCTTGATACATTTGATACATTCATATCACTCCAATCGCAAATTCTCTGCAGGTAGACGCGGCGGACTCGACCATCAAGAGCATCCACTGCGGCGTACCGCAAGGATCGATACTAGGACCGAAGTTATTTAACGTCTACTTTAATGACATACCCCACTTCGCGAAATCTAATTTGGCAATGTATGCAGATGATACAACCATCTTTGCGCACTCATTCCATGGTGGCTGCTACCCAAATTCAAATTCATATGAATTCTCTAGAGTGATATTACAAAAATTGGAAAATCAAGCTTAATGCTGCTAAAATGGAGGCAGTAATATTCTACATATATAATATAATAACAAAATGTTTACTCCAATTAGGGTAAAAAGGACAACCTGTCTAGGTCAAAAAATCCGTTAAATATCTTGGGGTAGAATTAGACTCTAGATTAAATTTCCATGCTCATCTTAAAAATACCAAAATTAAAGCATTTGTCTCAATGCGAGCCATCTATTCTTTGTTGAAGAGCAACTCGATGTCTGTCAGTAACAAGAGACTGCTATTCACAGCAGCACTCAGGCCCATTCTGACATATGCCGCACCAGTTTGGTGTAGCGTATCCAACAACTAGGTTTAGAGAGCTGCAAGTATACCAAAACAAATGCATGCGGCTTATATTAAACCGGGACCGTTATGAACGTATCACGTCGCTTCATGACGATACCGGCATTTTAATGTTTCAAGACTACGTGCTGGAACTGGCTGGAACAAGCCGACAGCTTTTACGCAGCCCAGTTGGGTAACGAGCTCCAGCACCAGACCTCGCGAAAACAATAGAACCGATAGTCAGAAGCATCCGCAACAACTTTCAATATACTCGCAAGAATTTAAACGGTAATGGTTGCAGTGCCCGCAGTAGGAATCGTGCACCGTTTTGCAGGATGAGAGGTCAAAGTTGACCCAATCCCAACCTCCTCTTCCCAACCAAATCTCCACACATGAATGAAAGTGTGAGAAAGTCCAGAGAAAATGAAGTATGAATATGGATGGACGAAAGGATTGCATGCCTGGTAGAGAGTGAAAAGAGGAGCGCTAGGTTTAGCCCCTGGTTTAACAACGCGCGCGGTACACAGGCAGCCCCACGTTTGGAACGAGTACTTTTATTAAAGGCAATTTTTTAGATAAATGTGCGGTACTAATTTGTTCATACCGATGAATCCAATTTTGCGAGTTAGCCAATGCTCCCAAATTGCGCATTGGCCCGTAGTCTTTGCATTAACTTTCATATGTTTTGCCGTAATATGTCTTGAGAGCGCTAAGCATATCTACATTCCTTCGATATGCTTACGCTCTCAGGATATATTACGCCAAAACATATGAAAGTTAATGCAAAGACTACTTGCCACTTCTTAAATCCGCTGGACATTGACAATTCAGAATTCTATTGTAAATTACCGACAGCCCGACGACCGCTTTGGAATCCTGGTAAGCCGCAAGGCAGGAACAGGACAACTTCGGTGAAATGATGAAAAAG
Source organism: Lordithon lunulatus (assembly GCA_963942505.1). Classification (NCBI taxonomy): domain Eukaryota; kingdom Metazoa; phylum Arthropoda; class Insecta; order Coleoptera; family Staphylinidae; genus Lordithon; species Lordithon lunulatus. Next base: position 51,156,014 of record OZ012669.1, read on the forward strand.
ACAACCTCCTGTAAGGTCTGCTTAACGGTTTTGAATGTAATGTAATGTTGTCCGTGTCGTACTGAGCATTTGGGAGTTCGATCCCCAGCGGGGAGCGAATTTTGGCGAATCACGTTTCACGAGTGATTGAAAACTCCTCTGAGCTTCTCCATTGACCGCCGGAAAAAACCTCAGGGCTGATAGACCTATAACGAGAGAAGAAGTTTTTTTTGTTTTGATGCCAAAAAACTACTTCTGTGGTTGATTCCACCATTTCCTCTACTTTCCTAGGAACCTGCGAAGGGCAATACAGTGTAAAAAATAAGTAGTCTTTAGTGCCCTTGTCAATTCCCATGTGGGAATGTGTTAGTAAATCCAACAAAGTCCCATCTTGCATACATTTTTTTTATTGGATACTTTCGGAAATTATCAAAAACCCTGTTCTATTCTCCCAATTCTTCTTGTGACCCATTTTCATCATATCCGTTTTAATTTCCTTCTTTCTGGTAGTGATAATTTGGTGCTTTTTCAATTTGAATTATTTATAACTTATCTTTTTCTATTTATAAGTTAGACATTTATCTATTCATTCATTCAAGAATATCGAATGTAGATCCGTCATGAACATGGGTTGGTGTCAGAACTACCCTCTTTCTATATGTACGGTACATCGATATACTTTGCAGTACCCACTGTTTAACACTTATATGTATTAAAGTACATTTGCAATCTCCAAATTCTGCTTGTTTTGAGGTGACTCGGGTCGACGCCTTGCGATAACGGTTTTGTGGCCTTATCGGCCATAATTGGTGTGTACGTATTTATTTTTGGGTATGTTATTATTGAAATGTTAAAGTTTAAGTAATCATCACTGTTATTGATTATTATTGTTATCCTGCAATTAAAAATATAATTACATGAAATGTAGTATCTGTGTATGTAATTAATATTGAATGCATATTAAGAATCCTGTTTAATATGTCCAAACAGGAGCAGTGCTGTTCGAACAAATTATAGAAACATATACATTTTAAGTGTGACATTTTCAAATGTTAATTTAACATTAGCCTTCGAAATACATCTTTTATATTTCTTCATTTTCCCATCACATTTATCACAACATCTACATTTCCGATAGACCTCATCCATTTAGTGTTATCGTAGAACCTGTTTTCTAACGGATTTCTCAGGTCACTTTTGAAAATTTTGTAGTGCACGTAAACTTTAATAAACCTGTCGAGCTATTCATTTATGTTATTAATTAAGTTATGTTTATGTTTAGTAACAATTTAATATATATTTTTTAATAAAATAAATATTTATAATAAATTATTAGTTTCAAAAAATCACGGGTAACATAATGTGGAAAGATCTAGAGGTGTGAACCTGGGGTTGTCATCCGTTCGGATTTCCCCGGATTTTTCCTAGATTTAGAGGAGTCCAGACGCCTCTAAAACTAGGATAAATCCGGGAAAATCCGGCCTTTTTTTTTAAGTTGTACGGGTATTTAAACAATGGGTCCAATTTTACAAAAGTTTGTAATACTTTTATATTTTGTATATCATTTGCGCCAACATCTTTCTTTACGATTTATGATTATGAGTAAATATTTGATGAACGTATTTTTTTTACTTTTGGAGGAGTCCAGACGTCCCTGGACTCCTCTAAAACTAGGACAAATCCCGAGAAATCCGGGCGGGTTTTTTAAAGTTATACGGATTTTTAAACAATAGGCCCAATTTTACAAAAGTTTGTAAAACTTTTATATTTTGTTTATTATTTGCAACCTATGCTGGAACATCTATCTTTCTTTACGATTTATTATTACGAGTAAATATCGGATGAACGTATTTTTTTTTTAATTGAATGAACGTTGTCCGGGGACTATAAATACGAAATTTCGTCTCAATTGATAGATTTATTGAAACATTTCTCTCTAAAGGTCGTTTTAGACAAGACAATTTCTTGACTCAAAAGTTAGTCAAGATGCGAGACAATCTAAATTTTCTCGCATCATACAGCAAATTATTTGAAATATTGAATTGGATGGTAGATCGAATGGAAAAATATAACGCATTCTATTTGTTAAGGACAAATTGTATGGGAGGAGGATATATGAATTCATTTCTTGAATAACTTTTGAGCTAAGATATTGTCTTGTCTAAAATGACCTTTAATATAAGAACAGAATAAACTTAAATATGAATCAACAATGGCAATTTTCTATTTCAATTCCTAGCGCGCATATCTTTCCGGTTTATAAAATAGCACAATATTTTCTCAGCATTCTCAGCTCACAATGCCAACGCAGAAAGTGTATGTTCTCTAGTATCCTAAAGGTCGTTTTAGCCAAGACAATTTCTTGACTCAAAAGTTAGTCAAGATGTAAGACAATCTAAATTGTCTCGTATCATACAGCAAATTATTTGAAATATTGAATTGGATGGTAGATGGAATGGAAAAATATAACGCGTTCTATTTGTCAAGGACAAATTGTATGGGAGGAGGATATATGAATTCATTTCCTGAACAGCTTTTGAGCTATATAGAAATTGTCGTATCTAAAACGACCTGAATAGTGGATAAAATAAAGAAACATATTGGGACCAATAATCATATTACTGATTTTCAAAGAAGCAAGACTATTTTTGTTTATCTGAACCTAATAGATTTTCAAAGAAGAAAAACTATTTATCTTTATCTGAACCTAATAGATTTACTTTCCAAAAAAATGTGACCGATTTTAGTCTTCATAAATAAACATAAATTTTCTGTTTTAAAGGTGCAAGGTTTTATATCGCTTTGTTCTCGGTAGGTGGTTTTACAGATGGCGAACCGAACGCAATAATAAACTGCCATGTTTTAAATTTGTCTCGGTGATATATGCAGCAGTGCGGAAAATAATTACAAATGTTTTCAGTATTACTATTTTCACCGACAGCAAACAATTAAACGCGATAACGTAGGCATTAATAATTGATAGTAATGAGACCTGTGTACAACGCAAAAATGTGTTGAATTATCGGAATATCTCCGGCGGCGACTTTGGAAAGGTAGGAATACGTAGGATTAATTGCGGCCAATATCTTCCCACGTGCCTTAAAAAATAAAAATATTAGCGCGAAATGCGGCTGTAACATATCGAGTGCGTTGCGGATTAAAAACAAAAATGCATGATTAATCGCTACAATTATAATTTATTCATCGCGTAAGAAAGTTGCATGTATATAGTTTTATTTTTAGGATAGCATTATCAAGAAATTCAAGACAACTATTAATAAACGACAGCAGCAGTTACCAAGATTATTACACCCATAAATCATATTCAACACTTTTATACTGGATAATATCTAAACTTTATTAGTACAATTAGAGTTTAATTTGTTACATCCTTGCTGCTGCTAAATAGTCGAGAACTGTTCATTTAACCACTAACTACGATAGACGTTAGATTGGTATGGTCAAACAAAAAACTACGATTAGATTAGTTATTTTTCAAACTTCGCTAATGATTTAACAATATATTGAGTTATGCATACAAGTCATAATCAAAAATACACTTTGCAGGGATAGTCTTAAAATGCTCAGGAAAATAAACAATATGTTATTTGTATATTAAAGTAATACTTAACATAGAAAGTGTACACAAAATACAAGAGGAGTAATGGGCCATTCACAATAACCGCGGTAGGGGTAGCGTAGCGGTAAGCGAAATTACACACATGTATAAAAATGCGGGAGTTTACAGCAACGTAGAAAAACTATAACAGAACATGTGTAATTATCTCTACCATAATTTCGCATAGCATTACTGCCCTATTCTGAACGTCTTAATGTTTATAGCAATGCAAAATATTGCTTACCGCTACCTTACCACTACCGCTCTTATTGTGGCCCATAAGTCTCTTTATTATATCTTATTTGCACGCCGCGCCGTTCTGTAGCTAACTTGAACTATATTATAAATACAATATTGCGGTACATTTTCATCAGTTGAAACCAGTGGTAGACAAACAGTACTATATTAATTCGAGAAATTGACTTTAATTTCACAATCAAATGCAGAAGCACATGATAATTCGTATTAACTAAGGTCGGTTTATGCTGAAATAATAGAACGAATAAGCAAAGAACATAAATAAATAATTCAGTGTAACTAAGTATTATTTTACATCTCTAATTGGTATGGATCATTCTATTAATAAACGCTGTCCTACTAAACCACAAATCTCTGCTTGCTTCAATTGCTTTCGATTTGCAAAAAACTGGTTTTAATTCGATTAATGCCAAAATTATGTTTTAAATATCAGGGAAACCTGTAAAACCACGCTCAATCAATATTCTTGTAAATTGGCAAGAAATTTAAAACTTGATTTTGACAAGTACATTTTTATGCAAATTACGGACCAACATTTGATTTAGTAAAGTAAAACAGTCTATTTGTAGATAATTGTATTTCTAATCATAACTAACCAATTTGAATATAATAATATTGCACTAATGCTGTGTGTAAAAATCGTGAACCAGAAAATTCGGTGCTATTTAATACAATAAAAAATACTATTTGATCACCAAGTTAATTTACTTATAACTTAATATATAATAAGCGAAACTGTAACTATAAGCTGTGAAATAAATTAATTGAAGGCTAGTTAGAAGAAGAAAGGACAATAGCACACAGAAGCCCTCAACACCTATAGCCCAGGAGAAAAATCAACCTTCAAAACTCGTTAGACATGATGTAACATGTATTGTACTATTAATTTTATAAATTACTACTACATAAATAAAGTGGGCACGTGGCACTTAACATATATCTATTTGAAGCCGTTTTCCTGCCATTCGGTTTTTGGAGTAATAAAAATGTGAATTTTGAGTGTATATTTTAGTTGTTAGTTATTAGTTTATTTGGTTATTTTTTAATATAATTAATTCTATCTACAATAACTGTGTGTCTTTTATCTGGCTCACTTATTGTGCTCTTACTGCACAATAAGTGAGCCAGATAAGAGACACACAGTTGTTGTAGAAATAATTAATTAAAAAGCTTTTAAATGTAATGTATATAAATATTGACAGTAATTAAATTTGTATAATACTATTTCCAGAATTTCGTATCAAATTAGAGCATACACAGCCCTTTTTGTTCTCCAAATATGTACTAGAGTTAACTGGAGTGGTAAATATTTGCCGCACGGGCAGGATGTCCAAGCACAATTATGTTTGTAATCAACGATAGCTGAGCAAATACTACTTTATTAGATGCAACGAGGGCAACACGCTCCACGGGCCTGATCGGAATCTTCCCAGACACTATTAATAGTGGAATATCTTGAATACTTAAACGGCATGGTTAATTAATTCACGATATTTACATATTTCGATGCGATTAATTGCCATGCTCGATTAGAAAATTAATCTAAAATGTTATGAACGTGCATAACGTTACAAGAAATTGTGCCGTTGCAGTAGGGAAGTTATAAATATGCAGTCCTGTTAATATTTTTTTACTTACTTAAAAGTCAAAATTAAAGATACTTATATACCCTCTTTAATAACTTTTAAGCCTAGTCCAGATTTACAAAGATTTATCTAAACATTCGTACAAAATCTATTCAAATGTTGTTTAAAAAGTGTTTAAAAAGTACAAATATTTAAAAATAATAATAATAAACTGTCAAATTTAGATGAAGGGTGCTTAACATTGATGCTAATAAGAATAACAGTTAGCGAGCGTTGTATCAATTGGTAGAAACAATAGAATAACGCGGTCGTGTCGTAGGATGAACAACTCCATTCCTTTATTTGGCATATCAGCCCAACCCTTCCTTTTTACACACATTCCAGCCGAAAAAGAACTACTTTCACAGAAAAAAAATCAAAAAAGACAAAATAAAAAGAATACAAATTAACATAAAATACATTTTTCTATCCACTAAAATAAACCCCCTCTGCCCTCGCCAATTTCCTTTCCCACGTCAGCCTCCTGCAGATTTTCACACCTTTCCCATCCTCTCCTAACCATTCGTTCAGCTTTCTGCACTCTCCAACCCACTCTTCTTTCACTCCCTCACATTCTTTGCTAAGGTGCCACAACGTGTCACTCCCCTTCCTACACAGCGCAGACGCGGTGTACCCCAGCCTCATGCACACTTTTCTCCCTCGCTCTTCTGAACCACATCTCGCTCTTGCCATGCATACTTTGTCCTCTCTGCTCCACTCTCCCCCGGCTAAGTAGCTCGGGAGTTTCCCCTGAAAGTGCCTCTCTACGTAGCCAGGGTTGTATGAGCTCTCAGCCATTCTCACTTGCCTTTCTTGCCACTCAATATCCCTCAATCTCTCCCTTATCTCAGTTCCTATGCTACCCCTTTCTCTCAGCTTCTCCTCCACCCATACCTCAGACATACCCACTATTTCATACATCCGTTCTGTATCCTTCCTCCATCTACTCTCTGTTCTACTCTTACACCTCATCCATACCTCCCATACCAGTCTTTCCTCGCCCAAATCCTGCAATCTTTCCTCAAATTTCACAACCCTCACACACGACTCCCACCACATACTCATGTCTCCTGCAACAGCACTGCCCTCGGTGTCGACCTTTCGAGCCCTAGCAGATTCTTCAGAAACCAACCTTGCTCCCTTTCTATTACCTCCCATTCACGCAATCCCCACACTTCCACTCCATACAACAATATAGGTTTTACACACGCATCCTAGATCTTGCACGCCATTACGAGGTTACCACCTCCCCCATTTTCTGCACGCAATCCCCCAAGCCATTCTTGCTTTCGCCTGCATATACTCCACGTGCATCCTAAGCCCTCCTCCACAGTCAAACCAAAAGCCCAAATATTTAAAGCCATTCACTCTCTCAATCAGCCTTTCCTTCCATTTCAGCCCTTCGTCCTTACCTCTTCTGCCCCTATTTCTAAACAACATCCATTTGGTGTTTTCCACATTCACCACTAGCCCCCTTTTATCCAGGTACCCATATATCCAGCGTTTTTGCAATACATTGAGGTATATTTGGACCATTTTCAATAAGCGCGGTAGGGGTAACGTAGCGATAAGCGAAATTTCAATTCAATAAAACTATGACAGATCATGGGTAATTATCTCTACCATTGTTATCGCATAGCATTACTGCCCAATTCTGAATGTCTGAATTTTTATAGCCATGCAAAACACTACCGCGCGTATTGTGAATGGCCCATTACTCTTTATAGCACACCATATTCGTTTATATACATGGAACATTATTGTTGTGACGTAAAAATTACGTCGTCAGCGGCCGCTTTTAAGTGACCGCTCTTCTAGGAAACCAGGGTTTTACAGTACTTGGATATTTTTCAATAATAACTAACTGTTTTACCCCAAAACGATTAATTGGGGGAATGTGGACTATGCATTTCAAAGTTATCTATTGAAACCACCGCGGTATGACCTAAGCCACGGCGTGATGATGATGGGGTAGGAAATAGCCTCCCTAGACCGACAACCCTTGCGGAAAGTCCTGTTGTCGAAGGCTACCTTCTGTCACATAAAAGCGTTCGCATGGGGATGGTCCAAGCTGATCGGAGAACGTGGTCGTTTCAGCTATATACACGCGCAGCCTATCCTATACACAATGAATCTTTCGGACGGGACAAAGACATCTGGAGTTAAAATTGCCATCCCCATCAGATTTCCGGGGGAGGAAGAATTCTAGTTCGAGCAACTCACCAAAAACGTAATCCCTGCAATAACGCAAACCCAACCAGTAGCACAAACCACATAAAAGCTAAGCATTTCTCCCTCGCAGTTTGGAACATCAGAACGCTAAATGATCTGATAAACCCCTTGCACGCGGAAAGGACAACAGTCCTTATCAGCGAGGCACACTTCCTTGGTGAGGGCAGCCGTACCGCGGAGCATTACACCTTCTACTGGAAAGGATACCGGGATGGTTCCAAGGAACTGCATGGTGTGGGGTTTGCAATCAAAAATAAGATCGTGGGCAAACTCAGACATCCCTAGATACCCGATCAACGACAAACACTTTGTTACCCTCATAAGTGCGTATGCCCGTATCCTCAACGCCCGTGTGGATGTCAAGGACGCATTTTACGAAGACCTTGACAAAACTCGAAGGTGTATTTATCACAGACAGAGCGTGTAACCTCCCTTTAAGGCTACTCACTCGTCTCACCAGTCAATCCTGCGTGCGAGCTGCAAAAGAGTTGGAGAAAATGGCGGAAGTTAATATCGACAAACTAAAGGATCTAGTTACCCTGGTCCGCTTTCAGACTAAAGTCTAGGTACACCTCTCAGTACTAGCAGACAAACAACTTAGTGCTGAGTCCTATTGGACACGAAACAGGCTACTCTCGACGCGTGCCTAAACGTTCTGGGTACTGCCAGTGCAAAGAAACGAGAGGATTGGTTTCAGGAAAACATAACCCGCATCCGAGAAGAGAGAACGATCCTCGAAGGGCCAAGGGTTTTCACGATACCAAGAATTAAGTACAACGTGATCTTGAAATAATTACTCCTGGTGGGACTAGACAAATACAGTCGATTGCGGACACCCATGACTTCCGGAATTTCTATCAGCAGTTAAGGCAATATTCGGGCCGAAATGCGAAAATCAATGTCAAGTGCGGGACAAATGGCAATATCTTGCAGGAGGACAAGAAGATTCACAACCGTTAGAAAGAGCACTACAAAAGCTTACTTAACACCAATACAGATTTAAGCCTAGAAGTGCTCGCTCTGATCACATAATAGTTCGAGTACATGGCCGTGGAGAGTCACATTTCCCTGAAGGAAGTTAGGAAAGCGATCTCTCAAATGACAACAAGACGGAGGAGAAGGGAAATCACTGCGTGATAATCAAGAGGCCCTCTCTAGCGAAGCCCTAATTCAACTCAAAAATTGGTTGGACCACATATGGGAGCAAGGTACTCTATACAAGATTTCCATGACGCCACTAATGTTAACATATACAAAAACAAGAGAAGCACTGCTGACTGGGGAAATTCTCAGCAGGCGGGAAAATATTAGCCAGAATCATTACAAACCGCCTCCTCCCTGTCCCTAAAAGGGTCCTACCGGATGCCCAAAGTGGAATTAGGGCAGTCCGAGGCACGACAGACCTAATAGTTTCTATCAGACAACTACAAGAAAAGACCCGCGAGCAATACATATCGCACGCATGCAAGATAACGGTGTCCCAAAATTAGTTCTTTATGGTGAAGTATTGCTGGTAGCAAAAAGCAAGGGGAGGCAGTACACAGATCTCCAAGTAAAAAGTTGAGATGAATAGTAGCGGAAGACCGCAACCTACGAGCCCTGCAAGCGTAAGAGCTAGAAACAAAATCCAATCAACCAAGAGTTTGTTTGGGGCATCTGCCAGCAATCCATAGCATCGCAAATCGGCCTCTACAGCCATAGGCGCACCACCCACAGATGATCCACGCGAGTCTCATACATGTTTAACTCTTAATACACCTCACACATCTTAATATATCTTGATCTTCTTTTACGGTGAGTACAGCCCTCGCCCCTAGGCTACTGTGTGCACTGCGGCCCTTCACGGACCTATTATGCCTCATACAACATCCATGATATGCTAGCCGGTTCAACTCTTTATAGAAAAGTTTCCCGACTAGCGGTGGATTCGATTCCGTACGCAATGGCTTCAGACCGTCGCCTCAAATCACTGCGCCAGGAACTGCCTCTTTGTCTCTTAGTCTTTCTTTATATGTTATAATATACCACCTATTGTAATATCGACCCATCAATGAATAAACAAATAATTGAAACCACTGCATATCAACTGTAAATTTAGATTGTTGCTGCTGAAGAGAATAACAGTTGAAGGGCGTGGTTTCAATTAATGAAAACAGTTGATGGGCGTAGTCTGCGTTTTTGTGACCGGACCACCCACTACCCTCTATTCCGAGTAGTAAGAATTTTTGGGATGCAGTTTTCGGCATTTGTTTGACATAAAAGTAACTTGTCTAACCCAAAACGAAGGTATTACGAACTAATTGGGATGGGTGGTCGGTTCCTCATGACGAAGACTACGTTCTTCAACTGTTATTTATTGACAATAATGTGCATCAACTGTCAAAATTAGACCAAAGTATGCATAACAGTGTTGCTACAAACATGTTTAACTATTAACACACCCCACACATCTTAATATATCTTAGTATGTTTTACGGTGAGTACAGCCCCCGACCCTAGGCTGTAACTAGCAGAAAGTAGGTGTGCCACCTATACTTTACTTTTTAGCAACATTACCGACGTAAATTTAAAGCTAATTTTAATTATCAACATCCGGTATCTGTGTGAGACGTCATATCGTATCTGACCCTCTGTCGTTACACATCAAATATTTGTTGTCCCCAATCAAACCAAATTAATTGGTGTTCAAAGAGTAGGAATTTGTAAAAAGTAACTCATCATCAACATACAATTATTCAATTCCCACAACACACGATAACATTTCAATGCTATTTTTTTTCTATGTTTTGCACACAAATAATAACAGAAATTTAGTCATTTACTTGCGAAATTGAAACGTATAACGCATAACAGATAGCGCAATCAATGCGAAAATAATACCGGAAGATTTGTAGGTCATGTGTGTTCTCACCTTTAGCACCATAATATTGTTAAGATTGTGTTGTTATCAGTAGCAAAATCCCAAAGAACCTATTTAAAGAAAATTTCTAAAATTTCTATGTTATGTACAGCTAGGGTTTGTGAAGATATAACGACTGTTAAAAGAACGACTCATCTTTTTTAACTTGGTAAGTAGTTTCTTAAATTATAACGAATTACACATTTTATATAGTTTCTTTGTGCCCGAAGTAAACTAGCTTAAATTCCTACTAAAATAAATTTTTTATTTAAAAATAAGCCATGATTTAATTTAAATAACGAATACCAATTAATTGTGGATGAGAAAATAGAGGGAAAGCCAGTTGGAAGAAAAAACTTTTCCTGGTTGCAGAACCTTCGATAATGGTTAGAAACAGGGATGCTTCCACATTAATATGACTCGCACAATATCGGGACGAGTGCAGACATATGCACGCAAACCTCCTTTGAAGAGAAGTCATAGGAAGAAGAGAAGGCTAAGGATTCGATTTCAGTCGAACGCTACTGGCAGTATATTAAAAAGTTACAAACTAACTATTTTTTGCAAAAATAATTTTAGACAAATTTTTTTAAGAAAACTATACATCATCTATATATATATATATATATATATATATATTATACCTTGTCATGTGTAAAAATATTATTTTAAATATTATATTTTTCCCTGTTTTCTTCATAATTGGATAGTTCTGGATAGTTGGCTGGAGGGTAGCATAGCTACAGACACTTAGGCCTCAAAATGGGCCCATTGTGAAACCTCCCTTTAAGGCTGCTCACTCGTCCCACCAGTCAATTTTGCGTGCAAGCTGCAAAACTCTGGCGGGTGAGGAGCTGCCAATGCTGACCATACTAGGCCAGCACTCCCCTAGTATTAGATGCCTGGTGTTTACTAGAGGCTGGGCAGAGGCATATTACATGCTCTGCTGTTTCTAGTTCTTCATTGCACCCTCTACATAAAACTGCTTCGTAATTGCTATTTATTAACTTATTATTCTTAATGACATTTCGATTACCCATTAGATGTTCTATAAAGCAGATAATTTATAAACATTTTCATATTTACATATTACAGTTTCTCTTAATTAAGTATCCTGGACATTTTAAGACCATTTCTGGAAAATATCTGTCGTCTGTGATAAATTTGTCCTCGTTGTTTCGGGACATATTAACCCTGGGTTATTTTAAGAAGCACATACTGAAATAATTACATATTGCAATATGAATACCATATGTATTTCATACTACATACTATTGGTATCTGCCAGTTCTTTTAATTGTCGACCTCCTTTTTAAGCTTCCTGATAAGGTAATTATTAAGTATATTAATTAATGGTACATTTTTTTGTTAGGAAATTCTGATAGTAGGTCATTATACAAAATAGTACATATATTAAATAACTGTAAATAAAATGATACTTTACTAATGCATGTGAATGTACATTCTTAGTAGATAGGTTCAGACTATAATTGCGTTGAAATGACCATCTTACGCAAATGTCGAAAAAGTCGCATCACCTTCGCCACTGCCATGGTGAAATGAATTGAACCAAATTCATTCATATAACGTGATAAATTTCCCGGCGCCGGTTTTACGTAATTTGTCTGCCGCGGCGTGTTCACGCGGCCAGCACGAGCCGGTCGCCGGCCCGCGTTGAACGAGATTCCTTTGAACCGTTCTATATGTATGCTATTAATATTCTTACAGCTTGTAAGCGTTACAGGCATTTTATTTATATATTAATATAGCTGAGCATTACACCAATAATATATTATATAGGCGATTAAATAAAATATTAGAACAACTACAGAATTTTACAAGATATGCATGTACATACATAAGTCTCCCACAAACCTGGTTTAAAAATTATTATAAAAATAATGTGTTACAAGTTCATGTCCCCAAACTAAATCCACAAAAGATTTTTAAAATTAGAAGTATTAAAATTAAAAACCTGCAGTTAACTAACAAAATTCAATTAGAATAGACGAAGAAAAATATCTTGAATGAAAATGAAAAATATAAAACACAAATCAATATAAATCCCTCAATATCCACAGTCCGAGGAGGAATCAAATCCACAAATCTCACGGCCAGGACGAAGGGTGGATTTTTTTATATATACAAGAAATAATTTTGATTTTATTATTGATATTATTATTTAAAGCAAAATGTTATTTTATATTGACATAATAAAAAAAACGTATCATTAAAAAAACATGCTGCATAATTGCACAGATAACCTACTTTTTTTTAAACCTTTATTTGGCATACATACCAATACTAATTTAGTATGTTCTTAAATAAGAAAAGGCCAACCAAACTATGCCCATTCAGTGTTTCAAAAAATCTGAACTATACCCATCAAGTGTTTTAACCAACTACATACTACATACTACATACTACATACTACATACTACATACTACATACTACATACTACATACTACATACTACATACTACATACTACATACTACATACTACATACTACATACTACATACTACATACTACATACTACATACTACATACTACATACTACATACTACATACTACATACTACATACTACATAATACATACTACATACTATATACTACATACTACATACTACATACTACATACTACATACTACATACTACATACTACATACTACATACTACATACTACATACTACATACTACATACTACATACTACATACTACATACTACATACTACATACTACATACTACATACTACATACTACATACTACATACTACATACTACATACTACATACTACATACTACATACTACATACTACATACTACATACTACATACTACATACTACATACTACATACTACATACTACATACTACATACTACATACTACATACTACATACTACATACTACATACTACATACTACATACTACATACTACATACTACATACTACATACTACATACTACATACTACATACTACATACTACATACTACATACTACATACTACATACTACATACTACATACTACATACTACATACTACATACTACATACTACATACTACATACTACATACTACATACTACATACTACATACTACATACTACATACTACATACTACATACTACATACTACATACTACATACTACATACTACATACTACATACTACATACTACATACTACATACTACATACTACATACTACATACTACATACTACATACTACATACTACATACTACATACTACATACTACATACTACATACTACATACTACATACTACATACTACATACTACATACTACATACTACATACTACATACTACATACTACATACTACATACTACATACTACATACTACATACTACATACTACATACTACATACTACATACTACATACTACATACTACATACTACATACTACATACTACATACTACATACTACATACTACATACTAAGCCTAAAACCTAAAAATAATTCGAAACATACAACTAAATATAAATATAACAAATTACTGTACACTAAATGTCTTGTACTAATATTCTATTCGTAATTAATGTTTAAATTTGTATTAAGAAATGGTTAAATTATTGAATATAGATGTCCATAAAATAGATTAAACAAACACAAACAAATAATAATTCAGGTTGGAGAGTGAAATATTTAAGATTAATTACGCAGATCAGAAATATTAATGATCCTCTACACCAGTGTTTCTCAAACGTTTCGGTCCGCGACTGGGGGAAAACATGAATTTTCATCATATTCACATTTTCTCACCGCTACAGTGCGAAAACGGTAAAAGCTAGAGAAAAGCGTCTAGCATCAATCTGTAGGGCAGAAATACTCTACATAATCACATATAAACCAACTCTCTGGCATTTGAAATAGAGAGGCTACATAGTTGAAACCTGGGAAAACATTAAATGTCGTCATATTAACATTTTCTCACCGCTACAGCGTGAAGATGGTAACAGCTACAGAAAAAATTCTAGTCTTTGTCTGTAGGGCTAGAAATATTCTACATGTTCACATATAAACCGTCTTTCTATCATTTGAAATAGAGACGCTACAGAGTTGAAAGTGGGGAAAAATATGAAATTTCATCATATTTTCATAGCTACAGAACAACGTCTAGTCTTTATTTGTAGAGCTAGAAATACTCTACATTTTCAGGTATAAACCGTCTCCCTAACAATTGAAATATAGACGCTACAGAGTTGAAACTGGGAAAAATATGAAATATGATCATATTCACATAACTACAGAAAAGTGTCTAGTCTCAATTGCTATAAATACTTATTACTACTATTTTCACATATAAACCGGCTCTCTAGCATTTGAATTAGAGACGCTTCAGAGTTGAAATTTGGGAAAAACATGCAATTTTCATACTCACCGCTACAGCGCGAAAACGGTAAGAACTAGAGAAAGGTGTCTAGTGTCTATCTGTAGGGCTAGAAATACTCTACATTTCACACATAAACCATCTCTCTAGCATTTGAAAT
Organism: Lordithon lunulatus; assembly: GCA_963942505.1. Lineage (NCBI taxonomy): Eukaryota > Metazoa > Arthropoda > Insecta > Coleoptera > Staphylinidae > Lordithon > Lordithon lunulatus. The sequence continues at coordinate 51,171,132 of OZ012669.1, forward strand.
AGAGACACTACAAATATATACCGGTAGCAACATGAAATTTCATCATAACTACATTTTCTCATCGCTACAGCGCGAAAACCGAAAGAGCTAGAGAAAGATGTCTAGCGTCTATCTGTAGGGCTAGAAATACATGAAATTTCATCATATTCACATTTTCTAAACGCTACAGCGCGAAAACGGTAGGAGCTAACGTCTAGCGTCTATCTATAGGACTAGAAATACTCTACACTTCACACATAAACCATCTCTCTAGCATTTGAAATAGAGACACTACAGAGTTTAAACCGGAAGATTCACAGCTTCACAGCTACAGCGCGAAAACCGTAAGACATACAGAAAAGTGTCTGGCGTCAATCTATAGGACTAGAAACGCTCTACATTTTCATATATAAACCATCTCTCGAGCATTTGAAATAGAGATGCTACAGAACTGGAAAAAACATGAAATTTCTTTCTTTCACTTTCTGTAGTGAAATGTAATAATATTCCTTCTATCGCAGGCAAGAAGACAATGATGTTAATGAATACAATAAGTATTTTACGTGAATCAGCATTTATCGACCTTAATGATTAAAAACGTAAATATGTATGTAACTACGATAGAAAATGTCATCATAACTATGGCCCACTTAGTAGCTCTCACGCTAAAGACACATGCAACCACTCTCATTACTATTTGTTTATAATAAGTTCAAAACGTACCCACAAACAAATATAACCAATAAAATTTGGCGATATACTATGACATCTCCGATAAAATTTCATGCGCGAGCACGTGGTCCACGTGGTGGGGCACCGCGGCCGGCGAGCTGGGTGCACCGGCTGTAGTCCTCCGCCAGTGTCCTTTCAAATACAAAATTGTGTTGGTGTGTGCTAAGGAGCACGGCCACACTTCCACATGGATTGAACACGACGTTATGTTAACGCAATATTTTAATTAACCCAACAATGCTAATTTTATCAATTTAACACCCAACCAAAATAAAACAGTGCTCAAATAATTTAAAAAAAATTGAAATAATAAAAGTGAACAAAAAAATTATAATAATAAAGTGAGTGATAGTTTGGACGTCTTAGTTTACAACGAGCTGCTAGTGGAATTTATTTGTAAGTTTTCTTTACGAACTTTATTATTACCAAATAAAGCATTTTGTCAGTAAATGACATTTTATGTTTTTTATGACTATTAATATGTCGTATACTTACATATAGTTTTAACTATATTTATACGACTTTATATAACTGGTAATAAGTATTAGTAGTAGTAATCATATTTATTTAAACATATTATAACATACATATATACTATTATATATATATATATATATATATATATATATATATATATATTATATAATATCGTTTGCTTTATACCTTATGGAGTAGGCTTTGCTGTAACACTTACATTACATTACATTATAGCAAAACTTTATGTATTTACGAATTATTTCCACTCTCTTCTGTATCTCGCTAGTTCTCTTGCTGTGTATATATATATATATATATATATATATATATATATATATATATATTTATATATATATATAATTTCGCAAATCAAGCCATAAGAAAAGTATGAACATGATCGTTATAAAACGTGGTCGTTATAGCACTGGCTTACCAGGATTTTTGTAGAGCTAAGCAATATTGTAGAAAAACAACGAATAATACTTAAGTTGTTTTCGTTAAAATGTAATAAAATTATTAAACTAAATCTACTAAAGATTAAATTATTAATTTTATAAAATTATTTAAATTCTATAAAATAGATGAGTGTCGTGCATTAGCTCGAAAAAAAAAAACAATAATATTGTAAATGTGTGTATAATATAACAATAATATTGTAAGAATAAACTTTACTCAATATAAATATAATTATAAACAAAACTAATATCAATTTACATTTAAATTTAATTTTAAAACTCGTATAACCGCTAGAAAGGCAAACTGATAACGGTTCCTGATCGTACCATCTCTTTTTATATTTACATCACACTGTAACGATGAAATTATGTTTATATTTTTCGTATGGCGCGAATGGTGAAATTGTATTAAGCTAATTGAGTAGCTTTTGCATTCCGGATTGTCAATATAACAATAATAATAATAATAACTTTATTAACATACCATTTAAGATTACAGTTACAATTAAAGAAAATATATATAAAAATACATATTTTGGTTTGTTAAAAGGAGCAAATTTAGATTCCTGTAGTAACAGGATTGTAGTTTTCATTTTGCTCCCTGATATTCGTAAATACATTTTAATAATAACTATTCAACAAATTTTATTTAGATTATATAAAATATAAAAACCTACAATCAAGTAGGCGGGCATTAGTTCCTGCATATGTGGCGGTAGTATGCAAATCAGAACAAACCGAAATGATATTAAAAAAAATAAAAATTCTATTTTCTAGTATTCTATTATTTTCGTTATTACTGTAAACATGTGTTAATATAGTTTTTATATGTATAGAATTATGTATTTCAAGGGAAATAAAAGTAATTATTATTATTATAGATTTTATTGTAGAAAGTACCGTGAAACCGGAAAAGCCCTCGGGGGATAGCTATAAAGATAAGACTTTTTTTAAATTATAGGATATTTGTTATAGCACTAATTTTTGTAAGGATTATTATAATTGGATAACACAAGTTAATATCGTTGTATGGATCTTATGTTTACGTGTTACTTATTTGCGTTAAATTAACTAACAGTGATTTCAAAATCATTTGCAATTTTTGCATTGGTATATTTACAAACATAGCTGCAAAATAAATTATTTTAGTCTCTGACGTCTGATATTTCATTGCGCAAAAATTAGGATCGCCTGTATGTTTGTTTAAATTAAATTATATTATATATCCCTTAATTTATTCATAGCAGGGCTCTATAGTTCATACTAATTATGTAGCTATTATGAAAATTGTCAGTAATACATAATAATAATAAATAACTCAGATCAAAAAGACCTAGAGTCGATAGCTCATTCAGTAACCATTTCATTAAAGAATCTGTTACTATTAAACATCATGTAAATAAGAACTTCTATAGAGACATTAAGAAATTTTTTTGAGACTCCTATTTTTAAGGAGATAAATGATTGAACAGGTAGAAAGTTTTAGATACTCATATTTTTAAGGAGGCCCTATACAATTATATCCTATACAGGCGAAAATATAAAATGTAATTACTTTTAATTGTTTTAACATAAATATATTTTTTTAAATAGTACTTAATATTCAAAAATTATTTTACAGTGAAACTTTTCGCGCTTTTGAGGTCCTTAAACCCCCTAAAAAGATGAGTCTCCTTCTGACGCACTCCCTGACCGTAAATATATATAGAAGAATGTCGTCTTCGTCATGTTGAAGATTTTTCCTGTTTTTCCTACTCTTTTACTTATCTTTCGGACGATTTTGCCATTGTATTCGATTACAATGACGACATTCTTCTATATATATATATATATATATTTACGGTCAGGGAGTGCGTCAGAAGGGAACTCACCTTTTCGGAGATTTAAGGACCTCAAAAGCGCGAAAGAAGTTTTCTGAAGTTTTATGGTATGTTTTTTCTTGATTTGTTTCCTCATGGTTTTTAATTTTTCTATACTTATTTTCATATTTATTTTTCTAGATTCTTCTCCAGCTCTTCTATATTATGTTGTCGTCTTCTTCTGTCTCTGATATTATTGCCATATCATGAGCGAACATTATTCCCCGATAGTTGTGTCTTTGTCTTTGTTTCTTTCAGTTTATAGCTTTTTATTTTCACTTTTTCTATCTTCCTCCTTTTCACCGTTTGCTCTTCTCTTTTGCTACTCATGTTCATTTTGACTAGGTATCACTGTCACTGGGGTTAAAAATTAGATAAAAATATAAATATATATATATATATATATATATATATATTTATATATATATACATATATATATATATATATATATATATATGTATAATATTAACACTTGTGAAAGTATAATTTTGTTTCAGTGTATGAATGAGATGCTGAAAGACCATTGTATGTTTTATTGCATGTATTTACGGCATTATCTAATTTTTAACCCCAGTGACAGTGATAAGACAATAATGGGAGATACGGTCTATTAATATTTGCCGCTTATCTTTATCAGTGCAATTAAATTATCAAACAATCACGCGAGAGCTATTTTATAATTATTATAAAATGTGCATCACTTATGTTCACGATAGCATGAGTGATTTGTTGTTCTACAGATGACCAATGATATTGACCGAATAAATATATGTAATGATTATGCCATTGTTATATTTATTTTTAAAATAATATTTTTTTTAACAATATTTAAGTTTTAAATATGTTCTATGGTAGTAGTAGATTTTTTCAAAGAATCATCTAACTATTCTATGTAGGGTTGCCAATTATTCTTGTTTCAAGAGGACAGATCGGGGAGGGGGATTAGGGTAGGTTAGGTTAGGGGTGGTTAAAAATTAAGGGGACTTTGGTTTTAAAAAATCTTGTTTCAAGAGGACGGATGGGGAAAGGGATTAGGTTAGGTTAGGGGTGGTTAAAAATTAAGGGGACATTGTTTTTAAAAATTCTTGTTTCAAGAGGACGGATCGGGGAAGGGGATTAGGTTAGATTAGAGGTGGTTAAAAATTAAGGTGACATTGTTATTAAAAATTAGAGTTTATTAAAAAAATACACAATAACAAAATTCCCATACACGAAATAGTCCAAATGCAAAGAAATAATAATAAATGAGAAAGTAAGAGGGAAGTGGGGAAGATTGTTCTCCCAAAATGAGGATGGTTGGCAACCCTAATTCTATGAGAAAATTATTCATTTAATTTGAGTCTATATTAGCTGCTTTCGTTTATAGTTCATAGCTACCCCGAACGTTTTGCATCGAAATTACTATACGTGAAACGATGGAAAAACGCATACATAGTCGTCACATCTGTGAATTTTCTTGGATAATTGTAGCATGTATAATTTCCTTAATATAACATTATGTACAATTGGAAATGATGAATTATGTTTTAAAAATGTAAGTGGATTCCTTAAAAACATCACATTGTGAAAATAGTAAGTAAGTCGTGTCGTATTGTGAGAAGAAATCATTTGCATTAGTGCAAATAATATGTTTGCTCAGTAATCTGGCACTATTCCAATTTAATCAAATTTACAATAGTTGAAATGTGTCTGCAAATTTAAAATTAATAAATTAAAATTACTTAATTGCAAATATTTTTGAAAATGCGTAATTTAGACATATTGACAAATATTTGTTGGTAGATATGAATCTACATAGACTAAAAAATTGTGTTTATATGAATTATCTTTAATCGTAAATTACGACTGATACAACGTTTATTATCAGCTTATTTGAGGGCTTAAAATGAAAAGCAAATAATAATAATACATCAGTACTTATCCAACCAATGATGTTTTTCATGTGTATTACTGTAAAAAAAATCTTGCCAATTAATGAATGTTTTATCACAGCTAAAGTTTGTCAAATTACATCCTAAAAGGTTAGAATTCCTCTATTACTGCTGTTTTTGTTTGATTGAAATGATGAATGATACAAAATTTGCTAATTTTCTTCAGAAAACTCAGCCTAAATTGGTTATTATTTTTTAATATATGAAATTGATTGTTATATGTTGGAGCATGTGTAGATATATAGAGCGATGCATTATTAATCGGATGTATCACATACCATGATGTTTTATTACTAATAACAATTAGTGTGATCAGGTACTTGGTCAGGTAACTCAAGGGCGTGCTCTTTAGAGGATATTATTTAAGTCCTTCATCACAATTAACTAATATTCTACAACTGAGTATCTAACTTAAAGCACTGATTATACAATAACTGATAATTATTTTAATTAAGAAAGAAGTCCAGTCTAACACCAACGTACTGTATGTCCATACCCATGCTCCCTGTCCACCGTTCTGGCCAATAACATTAATAACAAACTTAAATAAACAAAGCATTATTATAACAGAAATTAAATTAACTTAAATTAGGTAATATAAACCACAGCAAACTATATAATCACATAAATTAATAACATAATAAGAACAATCAAAAATAAAATATAATATAAAATAAAATTAGAAAATTACGCATGAAACAGATCACTATCTATTGGAAGGTTATTAAAGTTCCTGCACATCACATTTATTGGACTCATGGTACCTAGTTTAGTTTAGTTCTTGAATTGGAACAGTAGAACGTGATGATAAAATAATATAGATAAACAGATATTTCAATAATGTAATCCCGATATTAATATCGGTATCCGATTTAATTCCCGAAATACTAATACTAAATAATAAATATTTATTGAAATTTACACCGATATTAAAATGCCGTTAAGGTCGTTTTAGACAAGACAATTTCTTAGCTCAAAAGTTGTATAAGAATAAAATTCATATATCCTCCTCCCATACAATTTGTTCTTGACAAATAGAACGCGTTATATTTTTCCATTCGATCATCCATCCATTTCAATATTTCAAATAATTTGCTGTATGATACGAGACAATTTAGATTGTGTCGCATCTTGACTAACTTTTAAGTCAAGAAATTGTCTTGTCTAAAACGACCTTTACTACTAAATTGTGTAGAAAATAAAACAAGGAAACTAACTTTTTTTATTCATATAATCCGAATGAGAAATCTATAGACATTCGTATATTCAAATTTGGCTTATTGCCCGAAAACCTTGGCCATAGATATCACCCAGCGCGCAATTGCTATAAAAATACTCCGATTCACCAGACACCGGCTGCATATTTCACATCGCTAAGACGGAATGTGTTTGGTCAAGATCAGTTCTGGCATAGAATCTTCTCGAATGGAATTTGCGCGTCAAATTGATTCACTTTAACACTCGCAAGACGAATTTATCTTAAACCGTTCCAATGGCACAGCCATGTAATGCATACGTGACAATTGAATGGTAATGGGCGATCTATTATTCAATTTAACCGTGGCAATGACAATCAACGCAATGAATATTATTCATTAAGTTATTGTAAGAACAATGGAATAAATTGTAATTTAATTCACTATAATGGTGTTTGCATGGACATTTTTTTTTAACTTAATTATTCGCATTAATGTTAAGTGTACATTATTGCGAATAATTAAGTTTTAAAACAATTCCATGCAAATCTACTTATTAATAAATACATTTTATATCAAATTTAAAACATTGTTGATTCTAATTTTTCGTTGAAGTCATTATTTATATATAGTTTTGTTTCCCTAATCTTTTATTATTCTTTTCATTTTGAGGGACGTTCTTTTGCTGTTTTTATTTTAAGTTGTTGTTTAGCATTATATTTTTAATTTTTACTTAAATTTTAATGTCTTGATATGTTGTGGAAGATTATGAAATTGAATTATTGTTTTTACTGTTAATTATTCTCCATTTGGCATTAATTTTTAATTTTTACTTAAATTCTAGTGTCAAGACCTGAATATAAGTAAAAATTATGTGTCAAGACACTAGAATATATATATAGTAAAAATTAAAAATATAATGCTAAATGGAGAATAACTAACGTTGAGAAGATTATGAAATTGAATTATTGTATTTATTGTTAATTATTCTATCGTTAGTATTTATATGTTGCCATTTACCAGGAATATGGGAAGAGAGAGCAGAAAACATACAAAAGGCCGTTTATCGGGCTTGGAATTCCCTATAACTTTTCAATTTGGATTAAAGATTATTCAATTTGCTTTAAAAAAAAAAAAGAGTTACCACTGAAAAACTGTGAAAAGGCACAAAAATTACATTTTTCACACAATTGTAATATTTTCTTCTTCCTTTCAATTTGAGGGACGTTATTTCAACTTATGGTTTAGCATTATATTTTTAATTTTGACTTAAATTTTAATATCTTGATATGTTGTGGAAGATTATGAAATTAGAATTATTGTTTTTACTGTTAATTATTCTCCATTTGGTGATTCATATATTGCAATTTACCAGAAATATAGGAAGAGAGAGCGGAAAAAAAACAAAAGGCCGTTTATCGGGCATGTCATTCTCTATAACATTTCAACTTGAATTAAGGATAATTCAATTTGCTTTAAAAAAAGTTATCTCTGAAAATCTGTGAAAAGGCAAAAAAATCCCATAACAATAGATTTATATTGTAATAATTTACTCTGCTTGTTCTTCTTCACTATTAGATCTGTTTTTTTTTCTAAAGTATCTATTATTCTAATCAAATTGTATGCTATGAATATATCCATTCATTTGTATTTATATGTCCCCGGCCGAACGATCGATTCGTCCAAAATATGTGTTACGCCCAAAAGTTTCTGTTTGCATGTTTTGGATTAAAAATATATATTTATGTTTTTTTGATATTAATTAAGAATCAATTGTTTTTCTGATTTTTAACGAATATTAAGACTGATTTGCAATATCTGCAAGTAATTGGAATTTTTTACATAAAAAATGCAACAAAAAAGTATTTAAAAAAATGTCGTCGCATTGGCTTTTTCTCTCTAGAATCAAATTTAACCAAAATCTTGAGGAAATACAATATATATATATATATATATATATATATATATATATATATATATATATATATATATATATATATATATATATGAGAGCGATAATTGCCGGTAAATTTAAATATCATGCTAGTAGAATAATAAGTAATACAAACTTCTCGTTAATTGACAAGTTTTTTAACCCATGTTAGTAAAACAGAAATTGCATTCTTACAATCAACTCCAATTCATGACCGACCCCAAAAAAAAATTATCCAACGCTAACCTTTAGTCCCATGTGTTGACCGATAGCTCGCCAAATTGGATTAAAGCCATTTTTAATCGCATCCTAATATAAACAGTTGTGATCCCGCATTGGATTACATATAAAATTAATTAGTCCGAACTGTAAACATTTGAGTGTTTTTGGGCGCTTATTGGTCGGGCTATATCGGGCAAGGATGGCGCGACGTGACCTGTCCTAACGCGGACAATAATAACAAGGATACACGGTGAATCAAGGTTCCGTTTGCATGCAGACAGGCGGTGGCCGATTAATTTTCGATCGCGCGTTATCAGTGTGATTATAACCCGAAGGGGGACATTTCGTAACGCATAATTGTGAATTTTTATCATGAGATGTTTGGTCGCTACATGCGAATGAATTTATTTTAATGGTTAATTATTACAAAAATTAAAAATAATAATAATATGGATAATTCAGAGAGAGCACAACAATACAATCATACTGGTATAATAAGTTATTAATTAGGTTATCAAGACTGTACATATTATTGATATATGCTCATCAATTTTCCCCGTAATTAGATTTTGTCAATTGGGGAATTGACAAAATTAATGACGTGGAAATATTATGACCATATATCACTGATAGTCTTCACTAAATCACTGTATTTAAGTCGTGTACTGTACACCAGTGATTCTCAAAGTGGGGTCGGAAAAAATATGTGAGGGTCGTAGAAAAAAATGTAAGTAAATATAATAAAAAGCAATTAAGGAAATATGTATTCACTTAAAAAAAATGCTACGATTTTTTTAATAAAGGCTTCTATTACAGACAATCTTGTTTTGAAATTATTGATATTGGTAAAAAAAACTTCTTATCCTTATAGCTGAAAGCCCTTCAGCCGTGAGGCCGGTCAAGGGAGAAGCTCAGAGGAGTTTAATTACCCGGTATTTATTTCTTCCACAAAACACTGTGAAAGGATATTCGCGAAAATTCACCTCAATGGGGTTCGAACTCAGGGTCAGTACGAGACGGACGAGACGGTCACTGAGCAGCATTAATTTGTATATGTAATAAAAAAACTTCTAACTATCAGCTGTGAGGCTTTTCCGCCGGCCAAAGGAGAAGCTCAGAGGAGTTTAATCACGCGGTATTTACCTTAACATCACAGAAAACCTCTGACAAACTATGAAAGGTGATTCGCGAAAATTCATTCCCCGCTGGGGATCTCTAACCACTCGGCTACTGAGCTGGGTTATATGTAATATAATTATAGATATTTTTATAAGAAAATTAAATTTTGCTATTGAATAGGACTTGATTGCCCTGACATCCTAAATACAAAACTAATTTTCCTCATTGTATTGGAGGATAACACACCGTACAACTCATGTCAGACACATTAGCACCAGCCCACGATGGCGTGTTTTGACACGGCAGATTACGCGCATAAATCTATTCCTCGGACGTGTAAATCCGCGTTATCTTAATCCTGCAGATCCGATTTCGCCGTATTTGGTGCGCTGCCGATAAATCGTCCTGCGGCCTACACGGCCGCAAGCAGGAGTAACAAGAACAAATGGTAATGGCCAGGCCGTACCTTGGTTCAATTGCGGACAAGGCTTATATTTTCACGACTACTTCTGCGGAAGTTGTAAATTATCTACTGCTATGGAGGTCGGGCCGGAATTTAGATAAACTTATTAGTTCATTCATGGGCTGGACATTGACATTGACGTGTATATTGGATGACAAAGAGGGGGAGACATTAATCTTTGTTGGCTGGTAGGCATTAGTTACAGACGTAATCGTTTGAGGCTTATTTATAAAGAAATTAAATAATGCATGTATATCATAAAATAATAATATAATAATAGTAATTTTAAATGTAAAAATAGTAATACAACGATTGTTAGTACCCCTGCTTAACGAATAGGTGGCCCGGGTTCGAATCTCGACCTGGGTAGTCAGTACCATTTGGCATTGGTATTCAATTAATGACACTTTAGCAAAAATTAACACTCACATACACATATGCTCACACATGGCAGAAGGACTCCCGAAGGCCGATAGCAAGTTACAAAATGTAACAAATACAGTAATTACTACTAAAAATAAACATAATTGTATATATATATATATATATATATATATATATATATATATATATATATATATATATATATTAATTACGCACACACGATGAAAATGAAAAAACATAAACAAAAAGACAAATACTGTCAAATGTACTCAAATATTGTCTAATATTGTCAAATATCGTCACATGTATTGGTTGACACAAATAAACTATCTATCAATCTATCTATAGTAAAATATTCTGAAACATTGTCAAATATCGTCATATATCGTCAAATATTGTCCAATATCGTCAAATATAGTCAAATATCGTCAAATATTATCAAATACATATAGTCAAATAATGTCAAATATTGTCAAATATTGTCAAATATTGTCAAATATTGTCAAATATTATCAAATATTGTCAAATATTGTCAACTATTGTCAAATATTGTCAACTATTGTCAACTATTGTCAAATATTGTCAAATATTGTAAAATATTGTCAAATATTGTCAAATATTTTCAAATATTGTCAAATACTGTCAAATATTGTCAAATATTGTCAAATATCGTCAAATATAGTCAAATATTGTCAAATATTGTCGAATATCGTCAAATATGGTCAAATATCGTCAAATATTATCAAATAGATATAGTCAAATATTGTCAAATACTGTCAAATATTGTCAAATATTGTCAAATATTCTCAAATACATATAGTCAAATATTGTCAAATCTTGCCAAATATTCTCAAATACATATAGTCAAATATTGTCAAATATTCTCAAACATTGTCAAATATTACCAAATATTGTCAAAAAAGTCAAAAATATAAAATTCGAAAGTCGAGTGGTGCCCACACCCGATATTTTCTTTATATTTTCTATATTTCTTTATATTCTATCATCATATATCGTCAAATATCGTCAAATATCGTCAAATATTGTCAAATATCGTCATATATAGTCAAATAGCGTCAAATATTGTCAAATATTGTCAAATATTGTCAAATATCGTCAAATATAGTCAAATAGCGTCAAATAGCGTAAAATATTGTCAAAAATTGTCAAATATTCACAAATATTGTTAGATATTGTCAAATATTGTTAAATATTATCAAACATTGTCAAATACTGTCAAATATTGTCAAATATTCACAAATATAATCAAATACATATAGTCAAATATTGTCAAATATTGTCAAATATTGCCAAATATTACCAAATATTGCCAAATAATGCCAAATAATGCCAAATATTGCCAAATATTGCCAAATATTGTACAATATTGTCAAATATTGTTAAATATTGTGAAATATTGTCAAAAAAGTTTTCAAAAGAGTGGTGCCCACATCAGATATTTTCTTTATATTTTGTATATTTCTTTATATTCTTTATAACATTGTCAAATATCGTCATATATTGTCAGATATCGTCAAATATTGTCAAATATAGTAAAATATCGTCAAATATTATCAAATACATATAGTCAAATATTATCAAAAATTGTCCAAATATTGTACAATATTGTTAAATATTCTCAATCATTGTCAAATATTGTCAAATATTGTCAAAAAAGTCAAAAATATCAAATTCGGAAGTCGAGTGGTGCCTACACCAGATATTTTCTTTGTAGTTTGTTAACTGCGGTAGACAGTTACAATTATTTCGAATTGTTTCCCGACGCTACAGTATTTCGACATATGCAAATATTTATAATAATACATTTTTTTTTTTTAAATTATCGCCTGTTCCAAAGCAAGGTTATCGCGCGTACGAGCTATTTTAAATGCGATATCACGTAGGAACGTGCAAACAATTTGTTTGATCTTCAATTTGCACAATGTATACGTTATATTTTATAAATTAACTTCGAATATAAAAAAGAAAGCTGCCGCCAACTGTTGTTTAAGGTCCGTTCCAAAATATTAATAGAATTTAAATATCAGATTGTGTTAAAAAAATATGCCTGGCATAAATTTTCAAGTCAAACTATTCGAATTCAAAGGTTTTATAATGACCTTGTATGTTTAAACTTGAAATAGTAATAGGATTTATTTATAATTAGCTGTATTGACATCTGTATTATTAATCGTCTTAACATTGACACAATGAATATTCTATATCTTTGTAACTAATACAGTTATATAATCGTAGCTGCTGAAATTTCATTTTGATAATTTGTCAATTAGAATAATTCAGATTAATTTTTTTACATCCCGAATTCAACACTACTATATAAGGAAGGTATTCTTATCGTGAAAAATGCTTCTTTTGACGTTTCTTTCCATTTAATGACTAATATACTCAAAATATACTGTCTGTGTGTGTCTGTGTGTCAGTGTGTCTGTGTGTGCGAGCTGGGATGATCGTGTGAAAATTTTGACAACATCGGACTTTTAATAGTAACAAATACTTGATATAACCATATTTGTATATTTTGCTAATAAAAGTTGCCCTGACTACTACGAACGAGCGACATACATTTTACTTTCCTTATACAACCGTGATATATAAGGAAATTATTGTTATCTTGCAAAATTTCGAATTTATAATTATTTACATTTCATACCTACTACATTCAAAATATACCATTTCTAGATGATTTTGAAAATAATCATCTAAATATGGTACGGTATGATATTACTTTGTCTACAATAATACATAACCAATTTTGATTTTAGAATTGTAACTTAATAATTAACACTAAGTAATTGTGATTAATTTCTCTTTTATTATGTTATTGAGTGTAAAGGCTGAACATTAGCAAATCAAAAGTAATCATTCCGGCGGCGCATGTCGTGCGTGTGACTGAAATAAACCGGTCGCCGGGCGATGGAGGCGGCGACAATCCGACTGTTTGTTCATTATTTATATGCAAGTTCAAAGCAATGACTTTCTAAAACTGCTGCTGTATACAACGACGTGTTTATTAATAACACAAGATTGCGAAAATTAAACTGACTATTTTAACTTAAATGGCTTAATTAAAATGTATAAACAAGCTGTTTTTGATGATTCGCACACAGTTTTATCGATATCAATCAATAGCAGTGGTAATATTAAATATACATATAAGTATTATAACTTTTGTAAAAAATAAATGCTTCTAAATAAATTTAAATTAGCAATGGTAATATTAAATATACATTAAAGTATTATAACTTTTGTAAAAAATAAATGCTTCTAAATAAATTTAAATTAGCAATGGTAATATTAAATATACATTAAAGTATTATAACTTTTGTAAAAAATAAATGCTTCTAAATAAATTTAAATTAGCAATGATAATATTAAATATACATATAAGTACTATAACTTTTGTAAAAAATAAATGCTTCTAAATAAATTTAAATTAGTAATGGTAATATTAAATATACATATAAGTATTATAACTTTTATAAAAAATAAATGCTTCTAAATAAATTTAAATGTAATTCTTGCAAAAACAAAAATTCATAATAAAATGGTACTTTCCTAATTTGTCACTTAAATATAATATATTGGAGCAGAAAGACCGCGGGTCGTAAGTTTTTTACAACACCTAACTAACCCAATTAGTAAAATAAATGTATTGAATTCTATGTAATGTTGTTGTGAATAATTATATATATATATATATATATATATATATATATATATATATATATATTTATTCACAACATCATTACATAGAATTCAATACATTTATTTTGTTAATTGGGTATATAATATATTGTGGATACCGGCACAGAATAGAGTACAGTAAGAGTACTACACTTTAGTGATCTGAGAGTGGAATGGTTACATAATATAAAAAAGATCACATTTTATGAGATATTAAATCGCAAGTCTGAGTAATTTACAACTTCAAGCGAAATAATTTCGTTATCGCAACTGACGTCTATGTTTGCTCAAACTCGTGAGTAATAATAATTTGCTTGCACAATGTTGTCTGGGGGCATGGGTGATTGCAGATTTTTTTTAATATAAATTTGATTAAGTAATGGGGGCAAACTGTTATTTTGGCTAGCGCAAAAAAAGTTGCATTTCGCAGAAGAATGTTTGATAAGAGAAAGTAGATTTTTGATAAGTAGTTTTGTGTGTTATCGTTAGTGTTATCTCTTATCGGAGCACATATTTAAAAGTTTTGTCGCTTAAATGAATGCGTAATATTGACAAGTTTTCTGTAATTCGTATACAGCAAGCACACATTGTAAATAAAATATCTGCTAAATCAAGGATGAGAAACCATTTCTTATAGTGGGTAGGGTTGCCATTTGTAAAATTAGCAACTGAGGAGAAAGCCTTCAAACCCTCCTTATAAGTTAGTTAAAAGAAAAAAGGGCTTTCTTGAATTGGCACTATACTGTATTGTACAAACGCCACAATCGTAGAAAAACATAAATTATAGTATAATAAAAAGCTAAAAATTAATTAATTAATCATCTATGAAAACTAAAATCAGTCACATTTGTCTAATCTGCAAGATTGAGATAAATATACATATTTTTGACAACTCGTTTGTTAGTCCCGATTTTATAGTATTTGTCCCGAAAAACAGTTGTGTGAGAATGTCAAAGTGTAAATGCATATATTAAGTAGTGTAGAGCTTATCTTTTTTGTCTTCCTGGCACTAATGCTGCAATTGAGCGAGAATTTAGCATTATTATAAATACTGTGCATTATTTGGACTAGTGATAGGACACAGCTTAAAGTGGACACTTTGAAGGGTATGTTAATCACCAAAATAAATGTTGATGAAAGTTGCAGGGACTTTTATAAGAACAAAGATATTCTAAGAAATATTCATGCTTCAGAGAAATATAATTTAGTAGGGTTACAAATTTATTATCTTGTTTAAATATATAGGATGCGTTTTGATTTACTTTTATTTATTTAATATATATATATATATATATATATATATATATATATATATATATATATATAGAGGGAGATTGTTGGGGCTAAAAGAAACCTCTTCTCTTTAGATCGATATTTCGCTCTGAATCCAGAGCATCATCAGGATTTACTAAAAAACCAAACTGTTAACAATAATCTTCGTACAGAATATATAAATGAATTTGAAGCTAAAAATAGTGAATGAATAGTTATGATATAATATAAAGTTAAAAGTTAATATATATATATATATATATATATATATATATATATATATATATATATATATATATATATTTATGACATTAAATTTTAAGGAATTTACCAATTGAAATTTGTATCGTACTTATTTATAAATGCAAGCTGTTGCTAATAGGTACTTATAAGTGAACAGCAGTTTTTTTATATCAATATATGGTTGATACCGTTATTATGCGGGCATGTTTCCTTGTTATGAAAGTGGCCGAATGGCCTTGTTTGTATAAATTATGCCAATCGAATAAAAATGGCACTGGGTGAAAATAGAAATGTTGGCGGGGCTTACAAAGAGCAATTTATAAATAGACACTTGAATGGAAACCTTATTTATCTATATTGATTATTTAAGGTATTTCAGCACAAACATTCAATACTAATATTATGTCAGTATAAAACTGATTTTATTAGCGCTGATGTGGCCATGGCATTGATTTGAATAGTTTTTTTTAAGAACTGAATTTTTAACTATTTAGTATTCCATTGTTTGTCTAACTATGACGCATGTTTACCGAACACAATCCTCAATCCAAGTGCAAGATGAACCCAGAGGTTTAAAGAATTTTTTTTTTTAATTTAAAGTTAGAACTTGAATCTTAGATCTTTAAAAATCTAAAACCATCAATTTTAATTACGTATTCTAGATCCGAGAATTAAAAAAATCTTTATAGAGCCATCAGCCACGAGCATAGTGTAATATATATATATATATATATATATATATATATATATATATATATATATAATATATATTACACTATGGCCACGAGGCTCTTTCGCCGGCAAAAAGAGAAAGTTTAATCACCCGATATTTACCTCACAGTAAATCTTGATACAGTTGATAAAAATCTGTGAAATCTACGAAAGTACGGTTTGAACACACGCTTCCCAATGCTCTGTATGAGAGGGGTGGTGCCTCTAACCACTAGACTACTGAACTGGGTTATTCGAGAATATTTTTTTAATTTGTTTATAGATGCCACCGTAATTTCTTTTAAGGTGGGACTGTTATCACCTATTATATAAACTGAGCCATTTCCGGCTAAATAAAAAACTGTGCAAATTCAAACGTAGTAGAAAATTCGATGTGATTCAATGATGGCAAGATACTATTCTTCAAATATTGATACGATATATGATCGATGAACTAATACAAAATATTTCAATGTGCAGCGATAAAGCAATCAATCGTTACTGATAATCTATCATTAATTATTCCTCTGGAATGGATAACCAACAATCGATTAATCAAATGCCCGCAGCATATATTATTTGCAATCGAGATGGCCGATCCAAGTAGTTTTGTTTCCTAGTGACCCTTAGGACTATTAATATCGTATTTTTCATGGTTTCTGTGTTGTAATTGCTGCTGCTAGGAAATATACACGAGGATATCCAAATCAACATCAATATAGAAGTAGTTTTTGTAACTTAACAAACATCATGTTTATAGTTATATCTATATCTATATCTATATCTATATCTATATCTATATCTATATCTATATCTATATCTATATCTATATCTATATCTATATCTATATCTATATCTATATCTATATCTATATCTATATCTATATCTATATCTATATCTATATCTATATCTATATCTATATCTATATCTATATCTATATCTATATCTATATCTATATCTATATCTATATCTATATCTATATCTATATCTATATCTATATCTATATCTATATCTATATCTATATCTATATCTATATCTATATCTATATCTATATCTATATCTATATCTATATCTATATCTATATCTATATCTATATCTATATCTATATCTATATCTATATCTATATCTATATCTATATCTATATCTATATCTATATCTATATCTATATCTATATCTATATCTATATCTATATCTATATCTATATCTATATCTATATCTATATCTATATCTATATCTATATCTATATCTATATCTATATCTATATCTATATCTATATCTATATCTATATCTATATCTATATCTATATCTATATCTATATCTATATATCGCATTCTATAGTTAATTTTAAGCAATTAAAACATTAATCTGTTATAACCTGCATATTTTTATTCATTAAAAAATGATATAATTAAAAAACTTACTTACTACTTAGGCGTTACCAGTTTACTTTTTTGTAACCACTGTATTGTAAGCAACAAATGGTGAAAATTTGAAAAATCAAAATGGGCTAAAATGATTGAACTTGAACGCTAAAAACTACTAGAGTCTAATTTTTTATTATGCAACTTATGCTGGTCTATGGAGGTATAAACCAGTGATGGGGAGAATTGAGAACTTTTGTGAATCGAAAACTTCATTCTCGTGAACCTTCAGGAATCGAGAACTTGGAATCGAGTATTAATAAACAAGAACCGAGAACAGTTGTCTAAGGTAACGAGTACCGAGAACCAAGAACCGAGAATCGAGAATCGAGAATCGAGAATCGATAATCGAGAATCAAGAATCAAGAATCGAGAATCGAGACCTTTCATGATTATACCAAGGCATTAAATTCAAAATATGTGTTGCCTAGTCGGCTTTAACAGAGATATATTTATTTCTGTACAAGTACGACTTATTTTAAACGTTTAAAATTCTCGGTTCAAGTTCTCGAAAACTTTGAAAAATAATCTCGCGGCGCGGACCCACACGGCAGCCAGAATTATCAGGATTGGATAACTTCACACCGGTTACAGTGTGTATGTTAAACCACGAAAATAACAAAAACCCCAAAATTCACGCCGTTCAAATTAAAAATATAGTAAGCAAAAAAGAGAAACCCAGATAACTTAAATCACCCGATATTTACCTCACAGTAAACCTTGATACAGTTGATAGGAATCTGAAAATCTGTGAAATCTTCGAAAGTAGGGTTTGACACACGCTTCCCAATGCTCTGTATGAGAGGGGCGATAATCTCGCGGCGCGTACGCACACGGCGGCCAGAATTATCAGAATTGGATAACTTCACACCGGTTACTGTTATGTAAAACCACGAAAATAACAAAAAACCCCAAAATTCACGCCGTTCAAATTAAAAATATAGTACTATGAATAAAATACAATAAACAAAAATCGTCCCTCTCTTCACTCGCCCATAAATTTCAAGGCGATGAAGAAGGAAAGAAAGGAAGTACATAAGTAGAGAACCTTACAATTTTGATATATACATATATTATGTATTATTCTATATTATAAATAAATAAAGTTACTCTATTTCGAATATATAAGTCATGAAACGTAGAGAAAAGTAAAAATTAGCAATTCGATTTTGTTTCCCATATAAAAATACTTCCTGTTCAGCGCTGCTGTATTCGGAAAGTAAAAAAAAACTGTACAAGAGATACAAACTGATAATTCAAATTGCATTCACACCACTTTTGAACCCTGGATTTTCGTCCAAATAGTGTAGTAATCTCTAATTCCAACCTAAATAGTACCAGCATATCCGGATCCATTTAATTAGGAAACGGAAGTAATTAATGGACTGTAAGTTTATACATTACCGTAATAATTGAACATTGGAGTTCGAGAGAACGATTATAGAACTAGTGTTTATGAAATAAAAAACGTTGCGTTTTAATATGTTCCGTTTTAGAGACTAAGGGCCGGTTCTACAATTGACATTTAACTGGAGAATAAGGCTATTCGTGGAATAAGTTTCAGATTTTAAAGCCAATATCTCAAACTTATTCCACGAATAGCCTTATTCGCCAGTTAAATGTCAATTGTAGAACCAACCCTTAATAAAATTGCAATATGAAAAAATATAAAATATTTTGTTGTGGTATATTTTTCAATTTATTTCACAAATATTATGGTTTGTATAGAATTATATTTTCAACTTCTATAATAGTTATTATAATTGAGAAAAATAAATATATTATTTCTGTGAAATTCAACGTTTCGTAATACATTACAACAAAATCCCACTATTCAGATTACTTAAGATAGTTATATTTACTTAAGTACTTTAAATATTTAAAGACTTACTACCTAAAGTACATTTTTATTTCTTTTAGAACTCAACGTGATATTATTTCCAAATAGACATTACTTAGTAATAATTTTGAGTATACTTAGCAATTCATGACAAATAAATCACTTCATTTATGGTCCCATAAACTGCTAATGGCGCTAATCCCTTCATTCAACCCTTAAAGCGCCATCTACTTAATGCCTTTTCGACCTCTTCAGCATCCCGCTATAGCTCTAACATCAGTAACGTTCAGAACACTGTAGAGTGCAGTTCTCTGTTAGATACGAGTGAAGTTAATTTTTTTAATTCAAAAATTATAAAATCTGGTAAGTGCCAATTTAATAAAGCAATTGTATTCGATTTTGATAATTTTAAGAATTACGAAATCAATTCATTACAATAATTTACAATTGTATGGGTAAAAAAAACATTTTTTACACACAATTTGTACATGTATCTTAAATATACTTTATTACCTTATTTTAAAGCATAATAATCATCAAATGATGATGATGATCATAAATTAGTTGGTAATCCCAATAGTTAATATTACGAATTTCCTAATTGAAGAATAATCCTTAAAAAGAGAAAGCTTTGATTTTTTATAATATAATCCAGCTCAGTGGCCAAGTGAGTGTCGTGCGTCTCGTACTGAGCATTGGGGAGCGAAGGTTCAAACCCCATCGCGGGAGAATTTTCGCAAATCATCTTTCACAGTTATTCGGAGGTTTTCCGTGAAGTTAAGGTAGATACCGGCTGATAACACTCCTCTAAGTTTCTTCTGTTATCAGCGGATAAGCCGTAGGGCTGATAAAAGCTATAAAAATAGAAGTTTTTTATATTCCATTTTGTTTTATATATATATATATATATATAAGGCTCAGCACTCAACCGCGAAAATAACAAAAACCCCAAAATTCACGCCGTTCAAATTAAAAATATTATAGTACTATGAATAAAATACAATAAACAAAAATCTTCCCTCTCTTCACTCGTCCATCAATTTCAAGGCGATGAAGAAGGGAAAAAGGGAACATAAGTAGAGAACCTTACAATTTTGATATATACATATGTTATGTATTATTCTATATTATAAATAAATAAAGTTACTCTTCGAAAAGATAGTCTATTTCGAATATATAAGTTATGAAACGTAGAGAAAAGTAAAATATATATATATATATAATAAGTTCTATCAAAATGATATAATTCAAATTGTGATTGTCAAATTTCTCGTATCACCTTTCACGATTTTTCAGGGATTTTTTTAAAGTTTTTTAAATTCTTTAATTTTCGCGAATTAACTTTCACAGTTTTTCAAAGGTTTTCTGTAAAGTTAAGGTAAATTCCGGGTGATTGCACTCCTCTGAGCTTCTCCATTTACTAGCAGAAACGCCCTCTGTCTATATCCATAGAAGTTTGTTCTTATACTCCATTTTAATACATTCTATTCCAAAGAAACATTAAAGGTGTAATATTGTAGTCTGAATAAATGTTATAAAAATCATTTTTGGGAAAAATCAAAAATAAGGAAATCGCGTATCATAATGATGATGAGAAAATTTTAAAACGGGAAATAACGTGAAATAAGTGTGAAGCTTTAATAGGACCGAGTCGAACCGAAATATAATAAATATTGATTTAATATTAATTAATTCTTGCGGTAAATTGAGTCGTGTCTACAACAGATATTTTATTATATCATAATTGATTGATTCAATATAAATTAGAACTGTTGATTGAATCATCGCTAAATATCAGTACTCCTCATTATGAATGTAATTGATGGTTTATAATCTTGAACATTTTGTAGATAATATTTTATGAGCGGTAATTAGATTAGAAATGTGTATCATAAAATCGTAATTAATTATATTTAACATTTAAGTTCATTATTGGAATGCATTCTCAATTAATCTCTATGAACCGAAAGTATAATAGCACTTCGGTACATACATATTGCTATTTCTAATCATGTATAATTATATTGGTTTTCTGTGAAGTTAAGATAAATATCGGATGATTAAACTCCTCTGAGCTTCTCCCTTGACCGGCGGAAAAGCCTCACGGCTGATAACTCTAAAAAGATAGAAGTTTTTTTATAATTATATTTAATTTATAACAAAACTTGTAATGAGGAATATACTTTCCTCATTACAAGTTTTGTTAAAAATTATATATTATTATACATGATTAGAAATAGCAATATGTAGTATTATTAATCATGGCCTGCACAGTTTTGTCTTAATATGTGTAATGATTCAAACATCATTTGTAATGAGGAATATACTTTCCTCATTACAAGTTTTGTTAAAAATTATATATAATTATACATGATTAGAAATAGCAATATATATTATTATTAATCATGGCCTGCACAGTTCTTTTGTCTTAATATGTGTAATGATTCAAACATAGTTTGTAAACATCGTATTTATACGTGCCAGACCGATGAACTATATGTAAACAATGTTCATCCGAACATATTTTTGCCATGATTAAAAATTGAACCAAAAATAGTTGCAATTGCGTTAACACGAATCCTTGCCAAACCCACGTGACATTCACACCGATCTTTATAACAACCGAATTTATTTTTATTTGCAGTTCCCGATGTGCTCCATAGCGATGCCCGCGGACTACGAGATGCTAGTGTCGCACAGCCCCCCGATCTTCAGCCACAGCCCCCCAAAAGGCTTCTTATCATCCCGTTGCGACTCATACGCACGCCCACCCCGCACCTACCGATCGAAATCCCCAACTCGTTCATCCCCCAAACGCCCAATCCTAGTGATACGAGCTGAAGACTCGAGCAGCGACGAGGATGTCATCCACAGTCCAACCCGGTTGAAAAAGAAAGTTGTGTTCGCTGACGACCGCGGAATGTCACTAACCCACGTCAGAGTGATGACAGAACCCTCCAACGTCCCCCCTGTATGGAGCTTCCGATTCCTCACACAAGTCACTCAGGGTGTAACAGCGGAGCCCGTTGCGCCACAGGAGCCATGGGAGATCACCTTCTCCCAACCGGCCTCCGATTACCTAGAATTCCGCAAACGCCTCGAAACCAACAAGGTCTCCCTCGAGAACGTAATCATTCGCGAGTCGGACGACCTAATCGTCGGCACTGTAAAGGTGAGCAACCTCTCGTTCGAAAAGGAGGTCGTCCTGCGGACGTCCTGCAACGACTGGAAGAGCCACGAGGACGTCCACTGCGTCTACGTTCCAACCACAACAGCCACAAACTCAGTCTACGTCCTATACGACACATTCTCCTTCAAACTTCCGCTACCGGTCGACTCGCGCAAAATAGAATTCTGCGTGAGCTTCCGGTGCGAAGGGGGCGAGTTCTGGGACAACAACACCGGCGACAATTACACCCTAATTAAAAAAGCCGCGAAAGCTCGGCCATCGGGAGCCACATACGCGGAACCAATAACGTTCACAATGAAATGCGCAGACATCTTCCACGCGAAAGTCGACTCCTGGAGCGAGTTCGCCAGTTGGAACCATCTGGGCAACAACAACCCCTACTGGTAAAAAATAATGTTTAAACGGACGTAATCTGTGATAAAAACAATTTTCTCGTTCGGGGGGGTGATGCGCGCGTGATATTTCTTCTTAAAATGTGCCAATCGAATTGCTGCTGCTGGTGTACTTATAAGACTGATCGAAATGTTAATTAAATGTATAAGTTAGTTTAGTCAAAAAAAAGCGGCAACCGCGCGCGTGTCAAGTCAATCAGTTCCTTTCTGTGTGTATTTTTTTTGCACTTTTAAAAGACTATTTGTATATAAAATGAAATCATTTATGCCCTTATTATTCTTGTATGAATTGTACATAGTTTTATATTTTTATTCGCGTGAGGAAGAGAGATATGCAGGTGAGATTTAGTGGCTTTACATGGTCGATTTTAATTATATGTATATAAATTTTATTTTTATTATATAAATCGTATGTATATGATTTATTGAGATTCTGTGTACCGAAATAATTTTTAATAAAGGTTACATTTTTTATGATAATTATAATAATACGACAATGTTTTTTATTTGTAATAAAAACAACTGTTTCTGTTTGGAAAATGAGGTTTTTATGTTTCCGTGAAACATTCTAGTGGCGATTTAGGTCTTGCTTGAGGGTGATATTACATTTATACTATTCTAATGGCGCGAAATGGAATATAGTATTGAGCTTTTATCAACAATTATGCAACATAATGATATAGAATGTTTACTAATTATTAAAATTACTATAAAACTATATTCTACATTTTATAATTAAACATTGTGATCATGAATTCTTATATATTATAAGTTTCAAAATAAATAAGTTTCAAAGCCAACAATAAACTGTTTTAATCAACTAGTAAACATTGTTTGCCGTTTCGCTGTACAAGTTTTGCTATGAGCTCAATACTATTGCACAATTCGCGCCGTAAGAAAAGTATAGACGTTAGCCCACCCTTAGCTAAATGCTCCGACAAGAATTTTATACTTTCTTGTTTACTATAATATTTGTTTGGGGATCGAATTTTCGCGAATCACCTTTCACAGTTTTTCAGAGGTTTTCTGTGAAGTTAAGGTAAATACCGGGTGATTAAACTCCTCTGAACTTCTCCATTGATCGGTGGAAAAGTCTCACGGCTGATAGTCCTACAAAGATAGTCCTATAGAGATAGATTTTTTATTTGTTTGGTGGATAAGGTAAGGTCCGTTTATATCGATAAAAAAAATTAATATATCAATTGCAAAAATAATTTCAAGAGATTATGTGAATATATATATATATATATATATATATATATATATATAAATACAAGGTGAAACACAGCTTAGTGGTTAGAGGCGTGGTTCGTTACTGAGCATTGGGTTCAAACCCCATCGGAGCGAATTTTCGCGAATCATTTTTCATAAGTTTTGAAAGGTTTTCTGCGATAGGTAAATACTGGGTGATCAAACTACTCTGAGCTTCTCACTTGACCAATGGAAAAGCCTCACGGCTGATAAACCTATAAAGTTTTGTTTACTAGGTAAAATTCCCGTCGTCCGACGTGGGGATGATTTTTAATTACAATATCCACATTTTTTTTAATTGCAACTTACCAATTTGAAACATTAGTGTTCATTCACAATGGAAATAATCATATGAACTACATAACAGATACATAAAACATAAAGTTAAGCAATAGGAAATCAATGTATGTGTTCACAATGGCCATACACAATTCTTATGTTTAAACTGAAATTATCCTGGATTGTGCTGAAGTAAAATAATCACCCGATGTAATAAATGTTTTTAACTACAATGTTTTATAGCACATTATATATTTTATGCTTCTGTAGTGTAGTGCAGTAACCTTTTAATGATTAGAATAGCCGAACAGGTTCGTTATGTAACAAATCATCCCATGGACCGTGAAAGTGTCTTTTGTGGGGGGTGGTATTTTATGAATGTGCCCATCAGGCGGTTATCACGTGAAGAGCGAGTGACTGACCTGCTTCAAGAAAGCGGGCGAGCACGCACTCGGTGCGTGCACTGGGGGAGAGGATTATGGAATAATTTATTCTATCGGTAGATTTATCATGCTGTAGATAAATGGGCCTTGCTGGATTTCAGTGCCGCGAGACAGGTACACGGCGAAATGCACTGTTTCTTATCTCTCGATTGGTTTTGGTCGAGTGTGTGAATGTTTTCGATTCATGTCAAGTTGAGCGAATTTTTGAGTCTGTTTCCGGAGTGGATTGATAAGGATCTGATGTTTTTGACGCAGAAATTTTAAATGTTCTAAGAACAGTAGCCATATTTTATCGACGCAAATGTACGTTTTTGCATATATTTCCCCCTCAAGGATATTTTTGCTAATATATTAACATTAACTAACATTAACTGTACATTAACTAAATATTGGTTTATATGTGTTACAGCTTATTTGTAAATTTCTCAAAACATTTTTTTCGCTAATACATTAATATTAACTGTACATTAACAATATATTGGTCTATATGTGTTACCGCTTATTTGTAAACTTCTCAAAAATGTCTCGAAGGACTTCAAACTTGGCTAATGTATTAAAAATATATTGGTCTACCTACTAAATACATAATCCTAAATTATGACGACAAAAATAACTGATTTTGACATTAAATAGCATGAATACTAATGCATGCTATTTAATGCCAAAATCAGTTATTTTTTTAAGTGTTAGCTGTCGATCAATATTTTAAAAACCTTGCTAATGCATTAACAACATATTAGGCTACCTATTAAAGACATAAACCTAAATTACGGCCTTTTCATGGAACTTAACACTAAGGTATTTCATAAAAATACGATTGTGAATGTTTTAACCAGTAATTTATAAATATGTCAAAAATCCCATCGATGGATACTATTCGAACTTGTCTAATATATTTACAATATATTGTATTCTGGTAAAAAGTATATAGGTATAAACCCTAAAGTTAAAATCAGCAAACTTTAGGGTTTATATTCGACGCACCGTGGATTTATATTTTACTCCGGGGTTTTCAGGAAAATTCTATAAAATTCGAAAATTTACTAACTGCGGGCAAACTACTGATCAAAACCAATTCAAAAGCACAAAACTTCGAGTATATCTGTGAGATAACAAGTCACAACTTCCAAAATGAATTTTCAGGTTTTATTTTAATATACGAGGCATATCCAGAAAGTAAGAGTACTGAATTTTTGTAGGTGTTTTTTATTTAAACAAAAAAATCACGTGAAACTTTAGTACATAATAAAAGCTATTTTTCGACATAGTCGCCATTCCTCTCTATGCAGGTGGTGTAGCGAGGTATCAATTTTTTGATGCCTTCCTCGAAGTAGTTACCCGCCAACTCCTTCGTCCACTTCTCCAACTCCTCCTTTACCTCCTCGTCGGTTAAAAACCTTTTTCCACCCATGTGCAGCTTCAGGGAGGTAAAGAGATAGTAATCTGAAGGTGCTAGATCAGGGGAATGCGCGGGATGGTTCAGGACATCCCATTTAAACGAGGCGAGCAGTTCCTTCGTGGCGTTGGCCGTGTGTGGTCTGGCATTGTCGTGCAGCAGGCAGACTCCTTTTGTCAGCATGCCTCTCCTCTTGTTCACTTTATCACCATATGCAGTTTTCACCTCATTATAAATCTCAAATGGAGGTTTTCCCTTCCAAACGAGATAACGGATGACGCCGCGTATTTCGCACTTGGCGGGAGATTGGATTGACATTATTCACGAAACTTGTTGTCGTGTCAACAGTTCTCAACGTACTGACCTCGAACCGGTCTCGGTGCAAAGGGGAGGAGTCAGGCTACACTGCCGTGTGGCCAACATGATGAAAATAAAATCCCTCCGACCGTGAGAGCCTCAGTACTCTTACTTTCTGGATATGCCTCGTATTTTTAATTGTTTTGTTGATTCTTATGTATATTTTAACGCTTTTTTTGCGTTTAGAATAAACCAAATTATTATATAAAACAATTAGATAACATTATATTCAATGGTAAAACTACCGGAACTATAGCAATATTTAAAATGCATTTATATCAAAAACTGTGTTTGTAAGCTACTATAGTTGTCTTCAGATAATATAGTACGAAACCAGATAGACTATATTCTAATTAACAAAAGATATAGGAACGCCATTCGCACAATCAACAAAACATACCCGGGAGCTGATGTCGGGTCGGATCACAATCCCCTTATCGCCACCTTACAAATCAAACTGAAAAAAGTCCAAATAAAATGTCGAAACCAGAAATTAAAAACCACCATGCTTCGAGATGAAGAAGTAAGATAAATCGTGAAGACGAACATCAACTCAGACAAATCATGCAACAAGTTATAGACACCAATGTGGATGTGGATAAGACATGGGGCACCATAAAAAGAGCTCTGTGGGACGGCAGTAAGGATAAATTGAAACAGAAAAACAACTCCCAACCTCCAAAAGAACAATGGATGACAGATGAAATTTTGGCAAGAATGGAAAAGAGAAAACAATACAAAGACAAGGATAGAAATAAATACAACGAAATTCAACAAGAAATACGAAAACCAAATGATAGAAGCCAAAGAAACATTTATGAGAAACCAATGTAAGGAGATAGAATCGCTTCAGCTGAGGTATGCTTCATTTAACTTACATACAAGTATCAAAGAATTCACTGGCATGGGAAAGAAGAAACAGACTGGTATAATAAAAGATAGCAACGATAATATTATAGTGGACATAGAGAAAAAGATCAAAAGATGGGAGGAATACATACAACAACTATTTGAAGACACCAGAAATGAAATAGAGATAAAAAAAACGTCGCAAGGACCAAGAATAACAGCCGAAGAAGTAATGTATGCTATCAAGAACTCAAAAGATAGAAAGGCAATAGGACCAGACGAAATACCAGTCGATATTCTTAAACTAATTGACGAAGACAATATTAGCATCTTGGTAAACTATATATAATACCATCTATACGATTGGAATCATACCACAAGAATGGTTAAAATCCACATTCTTTTTATTACCAAAAAAACACAACGCAAGATGCTCAGTGCTCAGATTTTAGAATAATAAGCGTGATGAGTCACACATTAAAGGTTTTTATAAATATCATTCACAGCCGCATTTACAAGAAATTAGAAACAGATATTAGTGAGACACAGTTCGAAATAATCTAGGCACAAGAGAGGAATGAATATCATAATCCAACGATGCCTCGATATGAACGTAGATTTATTTATAGGCTTCATCGATTACGAGAATGCGTTCGATAAAGTTAAAGATGATTGGTTATTGGAAATAGTACAGCAGAAGGGCCTAGACTACAATGACGTCCGAATAATAAAAACTTTGTACTGAAATCAGAAAGCACAAATAAATGTTGAAGGACATAACTGTATATCCGACGGGGAGTCCGCCAAGGATGCATACTATCACCGGTCCTATTTAATATGTAGTCAGGATGCTTATTCAAAAAAGCCATCAATGATGACTCGGGTGGAGTAATCATAAACGGTCAAGTTATCAATAACATACGATATGCAGACGACACTGCGATAATAGCAACATTTATCTGCCAGCTTCAGAAAATGATGCAAGATATAAATACGACTAGCCAATCCTATGGGCTCAAAACGAATTTGAAGAAAACTAAATTTATGGTTGTAAATGAAACTAATGTTAATAATATACCAGCAATACTAGTAAACAACACCACAACCGAAAGAGTTAGAAGCTACCAATACTTAGGAACACGCATTGAAGACAATAACGACCAAACCATAGAAGTGAACAAACTGTATAGAAATAGCAAGAGCAATTTTCGTCAAAATGAAAAATCTTTTCTCAAATAGAAATCTCAATCTAGCCTTGAGAGTCCAAATAATTCGCTGTTACATTTTTTCAATACTACTGTATGGGATGGAAACATGGACATTACAGAAAAATATCATAAAAAAAACTAGAGTCGTTTGAGATGTGGATCTATCGCTGCATGCTCAAGATATCCTGGACGGACCTAGTAAACAAGGAAGAAGTCATGCGAAGAATGCATAAAGAAAAGGAACTGATCCTTACAACTAAAACACGAAAACATACAAGAGTACTTGGGACACATCACCCGGGGAGAGAGATACTCTATTCTCCAACTGATCATGCAAAAAAAAATACAAGGAAGAAGCAGCATGGGGCGTCGCAGAACCTCATGGTTAAAAAACCTTAGAGAATGGTATGGACAAACATCGGTTGGACTATTTAGAGCTGCAGCATCAAAGATTAAAATTGCCATGATGATTGCCAACCTCCGATAGGAGACACAAGAAGATAGTTGTCATCTCACAGTGCGATATGTAGAACAAGATATTGTTAGGGAACTTTCTTTAGACGCTGGGTATATTTCTTTATTTTTTCCGTTAGGAGGAATCTTCTAAACACGCCCATACAATCTGATTAGAGCAGTGTCATTCTGACGGGGCGCCTACCAACTTAACCTCCTCACGTCCCACGGTGGAGACTTGTCCACCTTCAAGGCACTGCTAAGCGCTCAACGCGCTGCCTGGGCCTAGGGCTGGAATCCAGAGGAGCTCGGAGTTGTTTTTTTTACCCACCCTAGTTCCTCTTTTAGACTCCTAAGTTGCGGGGGGTTGCCCTATCCGCCATCGCCTCCTATCAAGCAGCTGTCGTATGCGTTGGTGAAGATGCCTCTACCCATTCTTGCAGGACTCTTTCATTCATCATGTTTGACCCGAATAACGAGGCCTTGACGTTCAGGTCTCCCTCTAGTATGAGAACGAAAAGGAACCTAGGAAGATTCCAACAATGATGCAGACGACATCAAACACACAGCAGGCAACAACTGGTTTAAGAGGACGCAAGACAGAAATGCCTGGAAAAGTTTGGAAGAGACTTATGTCTAGAAGTGGATGAAAAATTGCTAACAAGAAGTAGCAGAAGAGAATGAAGAGAGAGACAGAATAAGAAAAATGTAAATTACAGTACATGACTGTAGGCTATAGCTTTATTTATGAAAATCTATTAATTGAAAAAGTTGCTGTGACGTAAAATAACGGCTCTGTTTTCCGATAAAACCACGGCTTTGGTGAATAAACTCTTCAGATTATCATACCAAATCTAGCCTCATCCCTTGCTCTTCTTTTGGTCGGGCAACGGGGACCCCCTGCTACTTGGCCTTATGCCTTTGAAGATCGCGCAGTAGGCGGTTGGCTTCCTGCATTGCCTGGCCTGGTGGCCTTCTTCGCCACATCTCAGACATAGGTTTCGTCGGCCTTTCCCGCTACACTCGCGGAACCGGTGGCCGTCCAGCCAGCAGCGCCTGCAGCCTGTAGCTCTTCTCGCCTGGTGGCTCTGCTTTGGACCATGCCAACTTGTATCTTCGTTCCTACGAGTTCTACGAGTTCATTGCTATCTCTCGCGGTTGTTGTACCGTTATGTTGTTTGTCCCATTTCGAGCCGGTCTCACCCAATACTATTCTCCGCAATATTTGATAGCCGTCCGACCTCGGTTCTCGTTGTCAGGAGGTCCAGACCCCTTGTGTGCACGGTTACGCCGGACCTCCTGACTCTGGCATCGGTGCCCGGTTCCCTTGCCTTGATGGCGTCATACAGTTCTTCCACTTTGGCGTCACTGCCCCTCCTGCCTGATCTTGAGGTTGCCATTGTCTGTTGTTGTTTTCTAGTCAGGCAACGTTGTTGTCCCCG
Source organism: Lordithon lunulatus (assembly GCA_963942505.1). NCBI lineage: Eukaryota > Metazoa > Arthropoda > Insecta > Coleoptera > Staphylinidae > Lordithon > Lordithon lunulatus. Next base: position 51,202,335 of record OZ012669.1, read on the forward strand.
CTGTAGATGTGCGCCGGACTAGGTCTGCGTAACTTTGTCCCTCGGCCGGCTTTATCAGGATTGTCTCTTCCTTCGTTACTTTAGGTTTTGCCTCGGTGGCTGTTCACTGGGGGCTGCTCGGTATGCGGCGTCCTTCAAGATCCCAGAATTCGTTTGTACCCTTAAGCCTACTAAGATAAACTCGGCCATCCTCCTTAAAACATGTGCTTGTAGCTCTCGATTGCCAGCTCCTTTGTTTCATTCGCCTCCGCGATTGATTTTATTTTCTGAATGCCCCGGTAGGTGCTCTCCTTTAGACTAAGCTCGTTGGTGATATCACACACAATGTAGTAGGTGAACCTCTCGGTTCTCCCGGTTGGGCCTTCCCTGAGGTGCACTTCTGTGGTGTGGGCTATTGTAGCCACGTCCCCCACATTCAAATTTAGACTCGCGAGTTCCTCTGTCAGTCTGCCGGTTTTCATTTTTCAGCCACTTGTCACAGCTCTGCACTGTGTGTCGATGTGTTTGACCATCGCTCGGCTTGGTGGCCATTTTGTGGTCTCCCTGCCCGTCACTTTCACGATTCGTAACCGCCTCGGTGTAAGTGCAGTACCTGTTGAAGGCGCTCCTTATAGGTGCTTTCGTTCAGCATGGTTTATCATTGCTAGTCGCCCCCGTGGCGTGCAGTATCGCTCAGATCTCGCGGTCGTGCGCCGCAGGTTGTAAGGGCCGAGGTAGAATTATGCGCATCGGAAGCGGCAAATAGAACAAGAAACAATAAGCCCGTACCAGCCTAGAGTGATAAACGAAAGGCACTTATAGGCGCTTTTTCCCGTGGCGTACAGTATCGCGGTCGTGCGATTCTTGTTGTAAGGGCCGAGGTAGAATTATGCGCATCGGAAGCAACAACAAGTCCGTACCAGCCCAAAGTGATAAACGAAAGGCACTTATATTGACTGTTGCCTCTTCCGGTGGTTCTTTCTTTTCTAAAGTGGGGTCTGGTTGGGTTGCTTGGCTAGTTAATTGGTCCAATCTCCTTCATTTCTGCTCTATCCCTTTAATTATATTTTTAAAACGTCTCCATTGCACTAGGAATATATTAGTCTACATATCAAAGCTATAATATAAAATTATAGTTACTACTTTTCACGCTATTTAATGCCAAAGTCAGTATTTCATGACAATACGATCTTGTATGCTTTATACGTTAATTTCTAAATATTTCAAAAATTCCTCGATTGATATTCTTCAAACTTATCTAACGCACTAGGAATATATTAAGCTATATAGTAAAGATATAATCAAAAATTCCGGTATTGCTAGTTTTCAAGCTATTTAGTGTCAAAGTCAGTACTCCATGAAAGTAAGATTCTGTATGTTTTATCCACCAATTTGTAGATATTTCAAAGCCATAATCAAATAATACGATTTTGCCAGTCTTTATGCAATTTTATGGTAAAGTCAGTATACTAGGAAAATACGAATTTGCATGTTTTATTCGCCAAAATCTAAATATTTCAAAAATCCCTCGAGGGATTTTCTTCAAACTTCTCTAACGCATTAGGAATATATTAATCTATATAGTAAAGATATAATCAAAAATTACGGTATTGCTAGTTTGCAAGCTATTTAGGTTCAAAGTCAGTACACCTGAAAGTAAGATACTGTATGTTTTATCCGCCAATTTGTAAATATTTCAATAATCCCTCGATGGATATGTTGCAAATTTTTCTAATGCACTAGGAATATATTAATCTGTAATCAAAGTTATAAACTAAAAACAAGTGTTGCTAGTATTCACCTTATTTAATGCCGAAATTAGTAATCCATGAAAATACGATTTTGCATGTTTTTTTCCGCCAACTTCTAAATATTTCCTTCTAAATCCCTCGATGGATATTTTTCAAACTTCGATAAGGCATTAGTAATAATTTAGTGCTAATATTAAAGTTATAAACCAACATTACGCTGTTGCTAGTTTTCATGCTATTTTATAAATATATGTTATCGATGCTCGGCGTCGATGGGGTTGGTGAAGGAAGCTGCAGTCCGTCGCCGGGGTCGAGTTCGTAAGACAGGCACGGGGAGAGTTAAAAACCGTCAGGACGGGGAAGGTAGGATCAACGCTCGGCGTCGAGGACATTCTTGAAACGGTTCTCTAAGTCGTGGTGAGGGAGAACCGTCACAAGAGGAATATGGGGCACAATTATCAGTGTAAGCTGATAGCTGCAAGGAAATAAATCGATCCTCTCAGTCTTGGTGAGGGAGGATCGATTTACCAAAGGTAAAAAGTTAAACTCAAATATCGGTTTCAAAGCGATAGTCGGGTAATATGAATCAGTCTTCTGAGTCTTGGTGAGGGAGAACTGACTGCCGTTACTTAGGTTATTTCATTTGTTTCAGTTGACATTTGCTTTTTTTGTGTATGGAGAGAAATCCTTGTGTAAGAAGAAAAATTATAATATAGGAAAATAATGACACCCTAGCCCAGAGCAGGGTCAGGATTGGAAAGCAAGAGTTTCACCAAGGAAGACTAGATAGTATAGATTTAAAGAGGAGGACTCTGCCGTAAAGTAAAATGAAGAAACGGCAAAGTCTGCTAGGGCAACCCGGGTGCGCAAGGCCCGTGTCATAAGTAATGACCCCCTGAGTGATTTAAATAAAATATTTTATTTATTAGATGAATCATTTAAAAAATCCAACGCATACCAACAGACATTCGCCGATAATTAATGAAAATAATTATGATACTGGCAACATATATCCATAGAAAAATATAAAACAATCCAGTCCAGTCCAAACTGTGTTTAGTCTCATTCACATTTAGAAGAACACTGATCTTTAGTTTCGATATGCAACACAAAATGTATATACAAACTACCCCCATAGCTGGCGACAAGTTTGCAGCACCAAGATTTATGAATGCCTATTATTACTTTCCGAATACACTGCTATGGAAAGTATTGTTTTGGCGGAAAAAAAGATCGAATTCCTACTTTTGACTTTTCTTGACGTTTTATGACTAATATAGTCGAATAGACTATTTTTGGAAAATGTCTGTGTGAACCCAGCTCTGTGGTCGAGTGGTTAGAGGCGTCGTCCGTCTCGTACTGCGCATTGGGGGGGCTGAGTACGATCCCCAGCGGGGAGCGAATTTTCGCGAATCACCTTTCACAGTTTTTCAGAGGTTTTCTGTAAAGTTAAGGTAAATACCGGGCGATTAAACTGCTTTGAGCTTCTCCCTTGGCCGACGGAAAAGTCTCACGGCTGATAGTCTTATAAAGATAGAAGTTTTTGTCTGTGTGGATGTGTATGTGTATGTCTGTGAACAAAATTCCGGGAAAACAGCCCAACGGATCGCGATCAAATTTGGAAATCTAGCTATCTTGTAAATTCTGTCGGCGTAGAGATTGAGGGGAGAAAGAATATAGCTTTGACGGGCCCCCTTTGTATTTCCAATTTTGCTGTAGATAAATCTCCTCCGCCTACTGCTCCCAGTTAGACCAATCTATTATGCTGGACTTTATCAAAAGCATTCTCATAGTCACGAAGCACGCAAATATATCTCTTCTTTGGTCACGGCATTTTTGCAAAATGACGTTGAAGCCGAATAGTGCCTCACGTGTTTCAAAGGTCTTTCTGAAGCCGAATTGTGTGTCGTCCAGGTCGATTTTGTAATTTTTGTATTATGTGGGCATAAATTCTTCACCATAATATGCCACCCACATACCATTTTTTGAAATATGATTTTTTGGGTATTATCATAAAAGTCAATTTTAGCCATTCCTCCAGGATTATTCTGTATACTTTATTGAACAGTCTTACTACTATGTTGATATTGTCCCCTTCAATTAATTTGATCATTCCCATCGGAATTTTATCTGGGTCTATTGGTTTTCTATTATTTGCGACTGGTATGGCAGTGTACAGTACAGTACAGTGCTCTCATGTTACGATATCTGGCCCTTCAAAGGTTTCCTCATTAATATTGTTATCTATTCTGGTATCTTTGAACAGTTAAGACTCCCAAGATTTCCTTTTCATCCAATATGATCTTATTAGCATCGTTAAGGAGTGTCATCGATACTTGTTTTTTTTATAGATGCCGGCCACCTCTTTCACTTTTCTATGTATATTAAAGGTATCATGTTTTGAGATTAGCTCTTCCATCTACTCGCAATTATCCGTCATCCACTGCACTTTTGCTGCCTTGATTTCATTCCTAATTAGGTACTGTAGTTTCTTATGCAGAATATAAGAAACTACAGTACCTAATTAGGAAAGAAGAATACTGATTTTCAGTAGCCTACGTTCTTCCATTAAGTTAAGTATTTGGCAACTATCCAAGTTTTCTTTTTCGTGCATTTTGTGGCCTACAAGTATTGTAGTGACTTCTTTTATTTGTTTCCTCTGGGGTATTAACATCCTCATCTGACTTTGGTATCTGGTTTAGCTTATCTTTAAGAGCATTAGTTACTGTGTTCCTCATCATCACTTTGTAGTTTGACGACGTCAATGTGCCTTGTAACTTATTTTCTTTTAACTGCTTTCAGTTTAAGCTCTTAACCAGCAATGAGTTGATTATGATACGAACATATATCAGCACTGGGGTATGTTGTTGCCGTCTTGACGGAGTTTCTAAAGCCCTAGTTTAGGCGCTTTCGTTTAGCATGGTTTATCATTGCTAGTCGCCCCCGTGGCGTTCAGTATCGCTCAGGTCTTGCGGTCGTGCGCCGCCGGTTGTAAGGGCATCGGAAGCGGCAAATAGAACAAGAAACAATAAGCCCGTACCAGCCCCGAGTGATAATCGAAAGGCACTTTCATTAGGAGGTAATAGATTTAGTTCCTAACAGGATCACCACAAGTGTACCCGTTCAGAGGGATAGTTTTGGTGACTGAAACCACGTATTTGCTACTACCATTCCAGCCTCTTGGCAGAACACATAGTCTATCATCCCCTTGTTCGTTACTCTGTTCTAAACCGTGTTCACCTACTATATCGACACGTCGTCCTTGCCCAATTTTTGCATTGAGATCTCCGATAATAATCGTTATATTGTTACTTATGATTTAAGCATTTTCTTGATTGAGGTATAGAGCCTTTAAACTTCATCGTCATACTTTTTGTCGGATGTTGGGGCGTATACTTGCAGTATATAGACGTTAAATGTATGGTCTCCAAGTTGTAGCAACATAACTATGTCTGATATGGGCTAAAGTTCAATACGTATTTAGTACCTTTCGCGGTAAGAAATATTCCAACTCCATTTCGGTAGTCGCGGTCGTTGGGCATTTTTGATTTCACTATTTTAATCCGGAAGATTCTTGGCACCCATTAAGGGCTGCCCAGTACTAGGGACCATTTGCATTTGGATCCCCGCCATAGTGATTTCCTGGGGAATTTGAATACCAGAGTGGTTTCCCGTTTGCATTCTCTTCAGCCGCCCCTAACATGGGGAACAGACGCAGTTTGTAGCCCTTCATTTTGGGCCAGGCCCTACGTTTTCGCCATATCTGGCTACCCTCACTTAGTTTAGCCTGCTGGTCAAAGCAGTTTACCGGGGTGTGGCGCTTGGAGCCATAAGTGAGAGCTGGGTACTCCGCGAGGACCAGTCACCACCAGCCATCTCCCGTCTATGACGCTTGATGTGACCGCCAGTGGAAAAAGGTGCTACCTCTGCGGAGTAACCCCATACACCCCAAAGTATATTATAAGGCATAATCGCAGGGAAGAAAATTGTTGGAAAAAGCCGGATCCTCTGATTGAGAAACCTCAGAAACTGGTTCACATTGCATGTGAAAAGGTTTATTTCGAACTGTAGTATCAAAAATGAAAGGAGCTACAATGATTGCTAAGTGCCGGGTTGGAGATGGCACCTAATGAAGAAGAAGAATCAATTTTTTCAAACACGCACCTTTCTTTACTCATATTGTCCTAATTATTGTTGCTGCCGTTTAGTTTTAAGTACATTTAGAACACTCATTATTTAGATGAGTAATTTCTTTATATTCTACATAGTGGGAGGGTGGTGAAGTTTGAGGAAAAATTGCAAGAATTGGGGGAAGAGACACTGGTACGGGTGAGGTGGATGGGATGATGGGATTTAGATGAGTAATTAACGCATTTCTTTATATTCTACATAGTGGGAGGGTGGTGAAGTTTGAGGAAAAATTGCAAGAATTGGGGGAAGAGAGACTGGTACGGGTGAGGTGGACGGGATGTAAGAGTAAGGCAGCGAGCGGATGGAAAGAGGATGTATGAAAGACGGGCTTTGTCTGAGGTGTGTGTAAACGATGAGCATGCAGACCGTCTAGGAACTGTAATCAGGAAGATAATGAGGGATGTTGAGTGGCAAGAAAGGCAGGTATGAAGACTGATAGATCATACAGCCCTGGTTAGGTAGAGTGGCAAGTGCGGGGAAATCCCCGAGTTACATAACCAGGGGTGGGTGGAACAGGGAGAATAAAGTATGTATTATCGCAAGAGCGAGATGCGGTTCGTAAGTGAGGATATGTAAGTGAGAGTATGTAAGAGAAGTATGGGTGGGGCAAGGATACACGACGTGTATACTGTGTAGTCGGGGGAGTTACACGTGGTGGCAACGAATGTGAGGAAAAGCAGAGTAGGTGGGGGATTACAGAGAGGTCAGTGAATGGTTAAGAAGCGTGGAAATCTGCAAATGGCTAACGTGGGAAAGGAAGTGGGTGCGGGTAGAGATGGTATAGTGGGAGGAGGATTATTTTAAGTGCATTCAAAGCACAGTAATTGTCCTTTATAATTTGAGGGTAAATAATGGAGAGGAAGATACCCTCAGGAAAATGTGAAACAACCATGAAAGAAGAAAGTGAGGTAGGTTTGAAGGAATGCACTGAAAGGATGTGTAGAGGAGGGACTGGATTACATGCTAGTCTATTTTTCTAGTTAGAGGATTATATTATAGTGTTAGATATTATGAGTGGATTATATGTGTATGTGTGTGGTTATGGTTATGCCAATTAAAGGTTTTTGTTACATTTATATTCGCGATTCAAACGTTAACGGTTTTCTTCAATGTAGTAGGTAAACAGCTGATCTTTGTTATTGTTTGATCAGCTGATTGCATTAAAATCATATGATTTCAGTCACTTCTACAATAATGCGAGATTGTTAATGTACTTTTAAGGTATAAATAGTATAACCCTGGGTTTATAGTCATGCATAAGATGAAAATACTAATATTATGCCAACAAATTCCCTACTAAATGTAGTTTATATCCTGTCACCAGGTGGAGTATAAGCCGGCTTGAATCGCCAATATTCTACATATAAATATTATCAGTAAGTGAAGTCACACTTGTTTTTGAGTAAATTTGTACTATATATTGCAACATAGAGCATTTCATAGTTTAATATCCTTGGATTTATGCAACAAGCACCTACAGTCATGTTATTTAGGATGCATAAAAAACTAAAGCAGATAACAAACCATAACAAACTTAATTATGTCTCTATTTCGTTGTCCTGTCTATGGATCCAACTGGCAACATTGTAATGAGTTGTCAAACAAACAGCTGTTGTTGTGGTTATGTGTAATTTACGGGTTATGTATCCACGTCAGTGATTTAATTAAAAAAGCATATTCACGAACAATAAATAGTATTAAACCAACACCATGGACGTTACAATTCTATTCAAAGCGTGCGTGAAAACTGTACGCACCACCAACAAGGCGCTGGGGCTGCAGGACAACAACAAACCAAACCTACTGCGAACACCCCAAAAAGATCCCAATTTAAAAACAGCAAAAGATATAATCAAACAAATATCAAATCTACAAAAGTTCTTCCTGGACAACAAAGTGGCGTACTTAAATGTCGTAAATTACCTCTCAACAAATAAAACAATGACTGAGCTGGATAGGGCTGAAATCGACACTGAAGCACAGAAAATCATCAATATTTGTACTACAATGATTAATACATATAAATCGGAAATATGTGGTTTAAAAAGTTCTAGTCAAAAAAAGGAACATTATGACAATATTATAGAATCGGTGGAGAGATATTTGAAGACTGTTTCAAAAGTATATACTGAAGCAAAGGCAATTAGGGTGAAAAAGGTGATTGAAATGCACAAAATATCCAAACTAGAGACTTCTCCCAAAAAAGAACCTAACAAACAATTGCAGCCACCCCAATCACAACCCTCACCAACTGATAAGATAGAAAATGAATTGTCCACTGAAGAGATGCAAATGTTCGAGAGTGAAAACGATATGCTATATAATGAACTAAATAGTTTATCAGATGAAGTCCAACAAATGGAAAGCAAAGTGGTGCATATAGCTGAACTACAAGAGCTGTTTACTGAAAAAGTATTGCAACAAGACAAGGATATTGATAGGATTAATACAGTTGTCGCTGCAACGACTGATGATATGAAAGATGCAAATGAACAAATTAGACAGGCAATAAAACGTAACGCGGGTTTACGTGTGTGGATACTATTCTTCTTACTCGTCATGTCATTCTCATTACTGTTTTTAGATTGGTATAATGATTAATTGTAATTACAGAAAAAATAAATTTATTTAATAAAAAACAAAACGCATATTATAATTTCTGTATAATATATATGTATATAATAAATTTGATAATATAATTTGTTTTTGACTAGTAGAAGCTTTACATTTAAAAGTCTATTAACGTAAAACAATTTGATACTGTACAATATCTCTATATCTTATATAAATAGGGTGAAAAATCACATAGCAAATACTTCACCATTCAACAGATAAAAATCAACACTAGCTTTATAACTTAATAGTGTACGGTTTGTTGGTAGGAGTAAAACTCAAAATGGACATGTTTTAAAAATTAATTTCCTCCTGTAGTGTGCTAGGACTATCTAATTAATTAAGCCTAATTATTTGACCCTCATAAATTAATGGTGTCCAAGTCCTGGATGGGAGCCCTTGCACTGCTGTTGCTATCCCCTGAAGCCGACGCCGGCGCCACGCTGCTGTTCTTAGTGCCCTGATGGTGGCTGCTGCCCGAGTTCATGATCTTCCCAAGTCCGGGTATACTGAAGTCCGGATTGGGGAGCTTCCGCATAATTTTGCCCGACGTGATCAGCCTGCCGAAGCCCTCTTGGTGGGCAAACGCGTAGCCTGAACGTATCGAGCGGCGCGCCCTGCGAGCGGACGGCGTTCGCAGGACATCCTGGCTCTGGCGCGAACGCATTTGGGCCATCCGCTGTTTCAGCCGCACCCGGTCGGAGAGGGTGGGGAACACGTCCACGAAGTAGAACCGCCAGGCTAGCACGGGCATTATTGAGATGATCACCGTTAATACTGTTGTGAACCAGAAGTTCACCTCCGCCATTGCTTTCGTCAGCGACCCCACGTAAATCCCACCCACTACGTAATTATAAAAATAGTCCATTATAAAATAAAATGCTAGCGAACCCCATATCATTATGTGGTTGAATACTGTCCAGTACTGGGTGTCCAATGCAATCTGAAACATTTATTTGGGGGTTTAACTATTAGAAAGTTAATTTTGAATTCATTAAATTTGTGTTGTAGATTCACAGGGTATTCAGTAATTGTAATTACAATGCATGTAAAGCATGAATTTTGAACATTGTACTAGATTCATCAAGAAACTTGAACAAGATATATACATATATAGAATTATTTTTTATTTGCTGTATATGTCTAAGTTGAAAACAGAAACCGTAGCTCCTTAGGGTGGTGCAGCAATATTGCTGCACCACCTCAAGGAGAGCTAGAAACCACAGTTTCTGTTTCCAATTTATAATATATAAATCCACTGGCCTTTTCTACCAGTGTGGTGTAAAGGAGCTACTATGACTAATCATGTTTTGAATACAAGACATGCACAGTATCAAATTGTTCATATAATATAGGCTGAACATTAATACTTGAAACTTGTTCCAGTTTCTTGATACTCTAATGTAATGTAATTCACACTAAAAAATTGTTTGAAACACATTAATTGAAGACTTATAATTTGAGGCCTTCACTTGACGATTGAAGTGCATTTGAAGCACAATAATTGAAGTTATTTATAATTTGAGGGTGGGAGTTGGAAGGTGAGATTGGAGAGGCTGACAAGAAAGACACTCTCAGGACAATGTGATCAACTGAGAACAGAGTGGATACAATGGGCAAGGAAGGTGGGATGGGAGGTGCTGAATGGATGTATAGAGGGGGGACTGGATTACGTGCTAGTCATAGTGATCGGAAAGATTTCAAAGCCCCAATGTATATGTGAAATTTCCAAAATCATTATTGTAACTCATTTTTCTTTTTATGTTTTGGTCCAATAGTTGCATAGCACTTTTGGTTATGGTTCTTCAATAATTAAAGATAGTTCTGGATAGTTGGCTGGAGGGTAGCATAGCTACAGACACTTTAGTATTAAATGCCTACTGTTTACTAGAGCTGGGCAGAGGCATATTACATGCAATTACTAAAAACAATGTCTAGTTCTGTGTGCTGCAAGAAATGTTCATGCTTTATGTAGCTCTGTATAATCACGGTTTATTTTAGTGTAAGGAGTATTACCTGGGCAGTATTAACAATAACCAATATTGTAGCAACTACACTACACAGTAACATGTAGTCAGATAAGCTCTGACCATCTGGACTGACAGCATCAAAGTAGGTACCTTTAAAGAAAAGAAAAAACTTTGTGTTATGAATACTTGGCCCGTGTTGTTCGCACGATCTCAACAGCCAATTGAAGTCTCCTTTCGAGAAATCACACGTCCAGATTTTTTGAAAAAATTGATACTATGGTAGTGGTTGACGTTTATTTTTTCAGCAGAAGAGTGCTATATGCCACATAGCTGGTGACACAATAGCTTTATTGCGAGAATATTCCTGGATGTGCAACTTCTCTAAATGGAGACTTCAATTGGTCGCCGAGATCGTGCGTTTTAACATCATTAGACTTTTTTCTTTGGGGCTATGTGAAAGATAAAGTCTGTGCCAATGCTCCGATGCAAGTATATATCTGAGCTGTTATTCGCGAAATACATCCGTAAACCTGATGAAAAACTTCATCAAATGAATGAGCATTTATAGGCACAGCCAAGGGGCACATTTGACAGATTTTGTATTTTGTTACCAAGTTCAGAGTTTGTACTTTAGATTAAAATAAATATATCACTACTTTCAAGTAAAATATAGTGTTTTTCTATTGATTTAAAATGATACCTCTTGTTGGATACTACCAGCAAGGACTGTATACAAATGGACGTCGCATCAAAAATATTTTCATGGTCGTTCCTTCGCCGGATTGAAGGAAACATTTGACGTCATGGAACTGTGATCAGGCAGGAATATTTTGCGGTAAATTTAAATGAAAGAGTATTGTAGTTTTTACTGAAAAAATAGTTAGGTAAGACGCTAAGGGCCGGTTCTACAATTGACATTTAACTAGAGAATAAGGTTATTCGTGGAATAAGTTTGACATATTGGCTTTAATATCTCAAACTTATTCCACGAATAGCCTTATTCTCCGGTTAAATGTCAATTGTAGAACCGGCCCTAAAGTGTTTCGGGATTGCCGCAATCCTGAAACTCTTAGCGTCTTAAGTAAAATTAAATATCATTGCAATGAGGCTTGGTATATTAGGCAGCACGAAACGATCGGGTGTGGAATTATCAGCAATTTTAAATCTGCTGCAGTGTTGGTAGTAGAATCAACACAATCAGTGCAACAACTTGCACAAAATATGAGCAGCTAGTAGGTAGGTGTGAGCACAGTAATCACAGTTCGACGACGATAAATGTTTTTCTTAACCGAATTGGTCGACTGAACATGCGATGTCCTCTAGTATAGTCCTTGATACTACACAATTTTTTTAAAATAATGATATGACTTACCAAACGGAATGAAAAATAATACTATAGAAATATAACACCCCTGCAGTGCGCTGCGAAAAAACTCCTTCTTGTTGAAAAACGAGTTATAGTGGCCCGGCTTGTAAAGTTGCGGGTACATGATCGAGTTCTTGTCGTTGACGTCCTGATCGAAAATGCCGACGGCGAGGACGGGTTGTGACGTGTAAAACAAATTGTATACGGAAATGTACATAGGATCAAATACCGTCTGAAATTAGGAAACAATTAGTTCTGCTTAGATGGTTAGTTGTATTGTGTGTACCTGAGCACTGAATCCGCAGAAAAACGCGAACCAAAAGTGGCACAATGTGAATGCAAAGTTTTTGTTGAAGAAGTACCGTAGAAAACTGCACATGCGGTAGTAGGACCAGCGGCCGTGCACCAGCAACAGGCGTTCAAGGAAACGGAACTGGGCGATGGAGTAATCGGAGGCGAGGACTGCCTGCATGCCCTCCTGGCCGGAAATTCCAACGCCAATGTGGGCAGCTAAAAAAAAAAACAATAAATAATTGCGAATTAGGTTAGCAATCCCTGATTAATTGAGCATACTGAGAAAAGTTTTGTGTGATTCACGATTACGGCGAAATCCTTCTCACTCTAAATGTCTATATGTATAATTAAATACATGTATCATGAGTACTATTGGCGAATTTTGAATGGTTACAAATCAAATTACAAGCATTTTACATTAAATACATGTATCATGAGTACTATTGGCGAATTTTGAATGGTTACTAATCAAATTACAAGCATTTTACTAGAACAACGTCGGAACTAATGTCCAAAGTACAATGTTTTTAAACAACATTCCAAAATGTATTAAAATAGAAAAGGCCAAAAAGCCGTTATTATATTTGAAAATTCTAATGACAGTTATGTGTTACTGGTATAACTAGCTACGAAATGAGATATAATATGTTTATATAGCTGAATTATTGAGATCAGAATAATGAAAAACGTAAAAAAGTAACATCTCAAACTTATGTGGGGTGTTTAAAAATCGCAAAAAATCGTAATTATTACTTTTGAAAATTCTAATGACAGTTGTGTATTACTGGATTAATTAGCTACCAAATGAGATATAATATGTTTATATAGCTGAATTATTTAGATCATAATAATGAAAAACGTAAAAAAGTAACATCTCAAACTTATATGGGGTGTTTAAAAAATTGCAAAAAATCGTAATTATTATTTTTGAAAATTCTAATGACAGTTGTGTGTTACCGGATTAATTAGCTACGAAATGAGATATAATATGTTTATATAGCTGAATTATTAAGATCAGAATAATGAAAAACGTTAAAAAGTAACATCTCAAACTTATGTGGGGTGTTTAAAAAATTGCAAAAAATCGTAGTTATTATTTTAAAAAATTCTAATGACAATTATGTGTTAATGGATTAATTAGCTACGAAACGAGATATAATATGTTTATATAGCTGAATTATTAAGATCAGAATAATGAAAAACGTAAAAGAGTAACATCTCAAACTTATGTGGGGTGTTTAAAAAATTGCAAAAAATCGTAGTAATTATTTTTGAAAATTCTAATGACAATTACGTGTTAATGGATTAATTAGCTACGAAACGAGATATAATATGTTTGTCTAGCTGAATTATTAAGATCAGAATAATGAAAAACGTTAAAAAGTAACATCTCAAACTTATGTGGGGTGTTTAAAAAATTGCAAAAAATCGTAGTAATTATTTTTGAAAATTCTAATGACAGTTGTGTGTTACCGGATTAATTAGCTACGAAATGAGATATAATATGTTTATATAGCTGAATTATTAAGATCAGAAAAATGAAAAACGTAAAAAAGTAACATCTCAAACTTATGTGGGGTGTTTAAAAAATTACAAAAAATCGTGCTTATTATGTTTGAAAATTCTAATGACTGTTGTATATTAATGAATTAATTAGCTACGAAATGAAATATACTATGTTTATATAGCTGAATTATTAACATCAGAATAATGAAAAACGTAAAAAAGTAACATCTCAAACTTATGTGGGGTATTTAAAAAATTGCAAAAAATCGTAGAAATTATTTTTGAAAATTCTAATGACACTTGTGTGTTACCGGATTAATTAGCTACGAAATGAGATATAATATGTTTATATAGCTGAATTATTAAGATCAGAAAAATGAAAAACGTAAAAGAGTAACATCTCAAACTTATGTGGGGTGTTTAAAAAATTGCAAAAAATCGTAGAAATTATTTTTGAAAATTCTAATGACAGTTGTGTGTTACCGGATTAATTAGCTACGAAATGAGATATAATATGTTTATATAGATGAATTATTAAGATCAGAAAAATGAAAAACGTAAAAAAGTAACATCTCAAACTTATGTGGGGTGTTTAAAAAATTGCAAAAAATCGTGCTTATTATTTTTGAAAATTCTAATGACTGTTGTATATTAATGAATTAATTAGCTACGAAATGAAATATACTATGTTTATATAGCTGAATTATTAACATCAGAATAATGAAAAACGTAAAAAAGTAACATTTCAAACTTATGTGGGGTGTTTAAAAATTTGCAAAAAATCGTAGTTATTATTTTTGAAAATTCTAATGACAGTTATGTATTACTGGAATTATTAGCTACGAAATGAGATATAATATGTTTATATAGCTGATTTATTAAGATCAGAATAATGAAAAACGTAAAAAAGTAACATCTCAAACTTATGTGGGGTGTTTAAAAATCGCAAAAAATCGTAATTATTACTTTTGAAAATTCTAATGACAGGTGTGTATTACTGGATTAATTAGCTACCAAATGAGATATAATATGTTTATATAGCTGAATTATTTAGATCATAATAATGAAAAACGTAAAAAAGTAACATCTCAAACTTATGTGGGGTGTTTAAAAAAATGCAAAAAATCGTAATTCTTATTTTTGAAAATTCTAATGACAGTTGTGTGTTACCGGATTAATTAGCTACGAAATGAGATATAATATGTTTATATAGCTGAATTATTAAGATCAGAAAAATGAAAAACGTAAAAAAGTAACATCTCAAACTTATGTGGGGTGTTTAAAAAAATGCAAAAAATCGTAATTCTTATTTTTGAAAATTCTAATGACAGTTGTGTGTTACCGGATTAATTAGCTACGAAATGAGATATAATATGTTTATATAGCTGAATTATTAAGATCAGAATAATGAAAAACGTAAAAGAGTAACATCTCAAACTTATGTGGGGTGTTTAAAAAATTGCAAAAAATCGTAGTAATTATTTTTGAAAATTCTAATGACAATACGTGTTAATGGATTAATTAGCTACGAAACGAGATATAATATGTTTGTCTAGCTGAATTATTAAGATCAGAATAATGAAAAACGTTAAAAAGTAACATCTCAAACTTATGTGGGGTGTTTAAAAAATTGCAAAAAATCGTAGTAATTATTTTTGAAAATTCTAATGACAGTTGTGTGTTACCGGATTAATTAGCTACGAAATGAGATATAATATGTTTATATAGCTGAATTATTAAGATCAGAAAAATGAAAAACGTAAAAGAGTAACATCTCAAACTTATGTGGGGTGTTTAAAAAATTGCAAAAAATCGTGCTTATTATTTTTGAAAATTCTAATGACTGTTGTATATTAATGAATTAATTAGCTACGAAATGAAATATACTATGTTTATATAGCTGAATTATTAACATCAGAATAATGAAAAACGTAAAAAAGTAACATCTCAAACTTATGTGGGGTGTTTAAAAAATTGCAAAAAATCGTAGAAATTATTTTTGAAAATTCTAATGATACTTGTGTGTTACCGGATTAATTAGCTACGAAATGAGATATAATATGTTTATATAGCTGAATTATTAAGATCAGAAAAATGAAAAACGTAAAAGAGTAACATCTCAAACTTATGTGGGGTGTTTAAAAAATTGCAAAAAATCGTAGAAATTATTTTTGAAAATTCTAATGACAGTTGTGTGTTACCGGATTAATTAGCTACGAAATGAGATATAATATGTTTATATAGCTGAATTATTAAGATCAGAAAAATGAAAAACGTAAAAAAGTAACATCTCAAACTTATGTGGGGTGTTTAAAAAATTGCAAAAAATCGTGCTTATTATTTTTGAAAATTCTAATGACTGTTGTATATTAATGAATTAATTAGCTGCGAAATGAAATATACTATGTTTATATAGCTGAATTATTAACATCAGAATAATGAAAAACGTAAAAAAGTAACATTTCAAACTTATGTGGGGTGTTTAAAAATTTGCAAAAAATCGTAATTATTACTTTTGAAAATTCTAATGACAGGTGTGTATTACTGGATTAATTAGCTACCAAATGAGATATAATATGTTTATATAGCTGAATTATTTAGATCATAATAATGAAAAACGTAAAAAAGTAACATCTCAAACTTATGTGGGGTGTTTAAAAAAATGCAAAAAATCGTAATTCTTATTTTTGAAAATTCTAATGACAGTTGTGTGTTACCGGATTAATTAGCTACGAAATGAGATATAATATGTTTATATAGCTGAATTATTAAGATCAGAATAATGAAAAACGTAAAAGAGTAACATCTCAAACTTATGTGGGGTGTTTAAAAAATTGCAAAAAATCGTAGTTATTATTTTTGAAAATTCTAATGACAATTACGTGTTAATGGATTAATTAGCTACGAAACGAGATATAATATGTTTGTCTAGCTGAATTATTAAGATCAGAATAATGAAAAACGTTAAAAAGTAACATCTCAAACTTATGTGGGGTGTTTAAAAAATTGCAAAAAATCGTAGTAATTATTTTTGAAAATTCTAATGACAGTTGTGTGTTACCGGATTAATTAGCTACGAAATGAGATATAATATGTTTATATAGCTGAATTATTAAGATCAGAAAAATGAAAAACGTAAAAGAGTAACATCTCAAACTTATGTGGGGTGTTTAAAAAATTGTAAAAAATCGTGCTTATTATTTTTGAAAATTCTAATGACTGTTGTATATTAATGAATTAATTAGCTACGAAATGAAATATACTATGTTTATATAGCTGAATTATTAACATCAGAATAATGAAAAACGTAAAAAAGTAACATTTCAAACTTATGTGGGGTGTTTAAAAATTTGCAAAAAATCGTAGTTATTATTTTTGAAAATTCTAATGACAGTTATGTATTACTGGATTTATTAGCTACGAAATGAGATATAATATGTTTATATAGCTGAATTATTAAGAATAATGAAAAAAGGCACAAAAATCACAATTTTTTGCACTTTGTGGGAAAATAGTAAGAGATAGCGGGAAAATCCAAACGGACTTGAAATTATTCACTACTTTCCAATTAGAATAATCCTTTTAGTAATTAAAAGAAAAAAGTTTCGGCTGACAAACTGCGAGAAACACATGTTTGTTTAGTTTAAAATTCACTATAACTTACTTCTATGTTTCAAAACCGATAGCCCGGGATGGGACAAGACCCACAAATCCCGAGGTGAAGACAGGGGGAAGGATACCATGTTTTTATTTTTTCCCCTTTTAGACATAAGTACATGTTTGTATGTATGTGTATATGTATATATGTATTGTACATGTAAAGGTGTAAAAGTGTAAATCGGTAAATAAATAAAACCAATTTTCTTTGAAAAAATAAGAAAGTTATGCCAAAAACAGTTGCCCAACTCCGCCTCAAGGCGGACCACGCTTAATCGTATATATGACCAAGTACCAAGTGACGGTATACCGATAGCCAATATTTGAATACAGATTCATACATACATCAACGGTCTTCAATTATATGAGGAACATTTGTTTGCGACGATAATAAACCTGGGCATAAAAAACTTGGGAAATAAGTTTTCATAAGATAAGCATAACCAACAACTTGTAACACTGTGCATATGGCAACAGTAGGTAATAGGGCACTTGGGCGTGGGAACTAAATCGTGACTGTGAGAATATTCTTAAAAGCTACGATAAAAAAACTTGGGCATTAGAGGGTTAATGCCCAAGTTTTTTTATTGTAGCTTTTAAGAATATTCTCACAGTCACGATTTAGTTCCCACGCCCAAGTGCCCTATTACCTACTATTGTTGGTTATGCTTATCTTATGAATATTTATTTCCCAAGTTTTTTATGCCCAAGTTTATTATCGTTGCAAACAAATGTTCCTCATATAATTGAATACCGTTGATGTATGTATGAATCTGTATTCAAATTCATTTGAATTATTCCATTTTTATGTAACAGAAAAAATAGTCTGTTACAGAAAAATGGTTTGACTAATTCAAATGAATCTAACTTTTTTACATACCTTTTATCATAGAAACATCATTAGCTCCATCCCCAATCGCCAGTGTAACCGCATGCTTATTCTTCTTAATCAGCTCCACCACGAGCGCCTTTTGCAATGGAGTCACCCTACAACAGATCACGCTGCGGCACTGTGTCACCACCTCCAAGAAGAGCCGTTCGAGTTGCGGATGCAAACAGTGCACCAGCGAGTGCCCATTGACGACAATCGCAAAAACAGCTGTGGTTTCCTCCTTGCTTTCGGGCGACCCCCCGCGGTAATCTAGTTCAGTACTGCGAAACATATTCAAATAGCAATAAGATTTAAAAATATACCCTTAGTTCAATTAAGGACTGATTTGTACTGATATTTAACCCCATATTCACTACTGTTCCATAGTTAGTACAAATCAGTCTTAAAACTACGAATTAGCAGTGTTGTCACCACAAAAGTTCTATACACTTCAAATTTGTAGTGCCAACACTTAAGGTCGTTTTCTTAGCTCAAAAGTTGTTCAAGAAATGAATTCATATATCCTTCTCCCATACAATTTGTCCTTGACAAATAGAACGCTTTTTTTTCCATTCGTCTACTATCCAAATTTCAAATAATTTGCTGTATGATACGAGACAATTTAGATTGTCTCGCATCTTGACTAAAGGTCGTTTTAGACAAGACAATTTCTTGACTCAAAAGTTAGTCAAGATGCGAGACAATCTGAATTGTCTAGTATCATACAGCAAATTATTAGAAATATTAAATTGGATGGCAGATCGAATGGAAAAATATAACGCGTTCTATTTGTCAAGAACAAATTGTATATGAATTCATTTCTTGAACTAAGAAATTGTCTTGTCTAAAACGGCCTTAACTTTTGAGTCAAGAAATTGTCTTGTCTAGAACGACCTTTACATTTATGTATAAACATATTAAAAATGACACAAGCTTGCGACTATGTATGGTTTCTAGAGAGCAAGTATCGTTATTAGTATACACAAACAATGCTTATTTGGATTATAAATATTAAAGAATTTTTAGTTACAAAGTTTAAAATATTTGAGATAATAAAGCAACACAAAGAAAACTGGCTACGATAACTGCGTTTGGGGTTTTGCATTTTTCAAAAAAAAAAAAGTAGTGTGATCTAGACACACTTTAACATATGATAAACAGAAATACAATATAATTAAACATATAGAGTGAATCAAATGTAGTTCACGCTCTTGTTCACTCAAAAAATAAATCAAACTTATATTATCAATTACAATTTATTGATTAGCCGCTTTCGTTTATCGTCTGGGAGCTGTTCCAGGCTGTTCTCTCCTGACTTGTGTAATATTTTTCCTAAACATCAATTAACAGAATTGTACTCCATTCTTAAAGGGTTATAGTTGTAAGAGCATAGCTAATAACAAGAGTGACCACCCACTTTCTTTTTCACATCGGTTAAAATAGGGTCAGTTGGTTTATTTGTGGGTGGAGTCAACACACGTCATGTGACTCAGATCTATCGAACACAAACTTAAATACACGTCGTGCCTATTTAAACCAAATTAGAAAATGTCTACCATTGATTCACGGATTTTGTAGGATGAGACACAATCCACTAGCTTGTAGCCCAAGTACAGTGCCTTTCGTTTATCACTCTGGGCTGGTACGGGCTTATTGGTTCTTGTTCTATTTGCCGCTTCCGATGCGCATAATTCTACCTCGGCCCTTACAACCGGCGGCGCTCGACCGCAATACCTGAGCGATACTGCACGCCACGGGGGCGACTAGCAACGCTAAACCATGCTAAACGAAAGCGCCTTACATTTAAAACCGCGTAATAAATATCTATTGCGAGAACTTGAACCGATAAAATAATTAGATCCTTTTAGCATATTCACAGATGGAAAAGGCAATGAGTATTCACAAGTCTATTCCAAATCCTGTTCAGTCCAATCCAAATCCTACCTAGTCTGTTCCAAAGCCTGCACAGATTGAACAGGGTGAACAGGATTTGGACTGGACTGAACAGGATTTGGAACAGACTGAACAGGATTTACAAAAGACTGAACAGGATTTGGAATTGACTGAATAGGATTTTGAACCGACTGTACCGGATTTGGAACACATGGACAGGATTTGGAATAGGGGGAACAAGATTTCGAACAGTTTGAACAGGATTTGCAATAGCTTTTAAGAATTTTCTCACGGTCACGATTTAGTTCCCACGCCCAAGTGTCCCATTACCCGCTGCTCGCAACCAACGGTTAATATTGTATTTTTTTGCCATATGCATGTGTATTTGCGTATATTTTATTGGTTATTTAATATCAAAACTTGATTTAAACACCCTTGACGGGTGCCATTCGCAGCCATTACCAATTCTAGCAGGGAGAATTATAGCTGATAGAACGCAAGATGTTCAGAGTTTACAAATTAGTCAAACCAGTTCCACCAGTGTATGACTTTTCATGATCAAAAGCTCTATGTATTCCAAATCCTGTCCATGTGTTCCAAAACCGGTACAGTCTGTTCCAAACCCTGTTCAGTCTATTCCAAATCCTGTTCAGTCCAATCCAAATCCTGTCTAGTCTGTTCCAAAGCCTGAACCGATTGAACAGGGTGAACAGGATTTACAAAAGACTGAACAGGATTTGGAACTGACTGAATAGGATTTAGAACCGACTGTACCGGATTTGGAACACATGGGCAGGATTTGGAATAGGATGAACAAGATTTGGAACAGTTTAAACAGGATATGCAACAGCTTTTAAGAATCTTCTCACATTCACGATTTAGTTCCCATGCCCAAGTGACCCATTATCTACTGTTGCCATCTGCACAGACTGAATGAGATTTGGAACAGTTATTAGGAATTTTCTCACGGTCACGATTTAGTTCCCACGCCCAAGTGCCCCACTACCCCCTCGTAACCAAAGGTTAATATTGTATTTTTTTCCATATGCATGTGTATTTTTATTGGTTATTTAATCAATCAATCAAAACTTGATTTGAACACCCGTCAATGCCATTCGCAGCCATTACCAATTCTAGCAGGGAAAATTATAGCTGATAGCACGGAAGATATTCAGAGTTTACTAATTAGTCAAACCAAAGAAGTTGGTTTCCACCAGTGTATGACTTTTCATGATCGAAAGATCTATGTGTGACATTACATAATCAGAACTATTATTTTATAAATATTATAATTTAAAATAAAGAAACCCCAACTAAGCAGATACCCAGAATGCAGATTAAAAGGCAATGTAATGCAAATATAATGATTTAAAAAATCTAAGCTAATCTCCGCAATACTACCAATCTTGCTTTAATATCTCTATAACACGTATTAACTTTTACCTTACTAAATAGCGGCTAAACCAAAAAAGTTAAGGTTTACAAAACGAGAACTAAACCAGCGTTTGTATATTTGCACGTCTACCTTGCTCTCTGAGTGTGACATGTGTCAATGGCATCATCATCCCACCTGAATGTGACCACGCTGACCGCGGGCGCCGGCGGCTGCGGCGGCGTCGACGTCCCCATCGAGTGGTCGCGCGTCTCGACGCCCCCGTTCGTCGTCTGGGTGGGCGGACTGTTCGGCTGGTACGTGTTCACTATGCGGATGTGCTCCTTGAACTTAAGCAGCTGCTGGTGCACCTCGTCGAACGTGGACGCGTCCACGATGAACACGTCCACCATCTCGTCGGTAAGTAGCTGGCAAGAGTAGCCTATGTTTATTGCAGTTTCTAAACAAAAAAATAAACCACCAATTTATTAAATAACTAGTAGGTTTCGATTTTAATCAAGCAAGCGCAATCGTAGAAGTCCATAACTTTATTTGGTAGTGCAATGTAGTTAACCGCGCCTTAAAATAATGTAATGGTTATCATAAGCTATTGCGCATGCGCTATTAGTAGTTAGCGTAACATATGTGTAACCCACCTTGTTTATCACCTGTAAGTACCCAAATTTTAATTCCCGCCAAAATCAAATTAGCGATAGCTTGAGGAACACCATCCTGCAGTTTATCCTCAATGGCAGTGACACCTAATAGGACCATATCACGTTCAATCTCCTCATAGATAGCATCCAGCTTCTCATCCCGATCCTGCAAACTCAACGCAGCCTCCATATGCCGTGACTTCCAGTTATTAAAAAAATCCTCATCCAAATCCCTACTGGCTATACACAACGTCCGCAAACCTTCCCCAGCGAATTTCTATAGAATTCATTAATTACAAAACAGAATAACAAATAAAAAGTGCTTACGTTCAAATGCTCCTGCGTACGGTTCTTCAATTCCTCACAATCACCCTTCAATCGTTCGTAGATGACATTGTCAGCACCCTTGCAGTACAACCTCAACTGCCCATCCCGTCGCAATATAACAGACATCCGCTTCCTAACGTTATTAAAATCTAATATACACAACAACTCGTACACCTCCTTCGTCCCCATAACTTCAATTGTGATGGTGTTCGGCGACCTCTCTTTGAAAACGAACCCGAAATTCCGCGCGGCCGACACCAAAGCGGCCTCATCGGGTGATTGTGCTTGGTACTCCAGCCGGCCGTCGCGGTTCTCCGACATGACGGTGTGGCATAGCGCTAGCAGCCTAAAAAAATTGTGTGAATCCGGGTCCTGTTGCTTCACAGCGTCCAGCAGGGTTTTATCGTAAAACTTAAACTCGGGCTCGTAGTTCGCATTAAAAGTAAAATCCAAAGAGGGCGTGTTATCCGTAATCTCCACCAACTCCCCGGTGTTCTTATCAATCACATCGCCGTAAGTACGCGCCGCTATCGAGCACTTGTTGAACGTCATAATATTCTGCGTTAGCGTGCCCGTTTTATCCGAAAAAATATACTCGATCTGACCCAGCTCCTCGTTTAGAGTCGTTGTTCGGGCTTTGGCATGCGTTTTGGTTTTGTCGTGGTACATCTGCTCGTCCCAGTTGATCAGAAAGCTCTGCACGAACCGGATGACCTCCACTGAGACGTACAACGATATCGGGACGACGGTGTTGAGGACGATCGCGTACGAGAAGAACACCAGAAGGGCGATTATCGTCGCGCCGCCTAGGGGTTCCGATGGAACCAGCGAGTCCCAGGGCAGGTACGTTTGGAAATAGCGGCCCACGAGCGATTCCCATATTCCGCATGCCACCATGCAGAAAAGGCACATAGACAGTAAAAAAAATACTATCTGAAAGTAAGAATGAGAACACGTTTAATTATTAGTTAACTTCTATATGTATATGTGATTATTTATCACTTCAAACCACCGATGAAGTGTGAGCAGGACGACTGGATATAGCTTTCCGATCTAACTTTGTCTCTTATATATTTCTAGATTTACGTATATGAAGCAATAGATGAAAATTACTTACTCCTATAATTAAAAAATTAAGAAGTCTATCGATGCTAGTGCGTTTAAATTTGGTCTTGCCGCTGTTTTGCATGAGTTTGGTGTCTTTGCCAGCAAAGATCACCACTCCGTAGCACCATTGGGTATTGCGCAGGACACAGCCTCTTAAAATTATTTTGTCGTTATCGAGCGAATACTGCTTGTTCTTCCACGTCAGCGTGCCGTCGAATTTGTTCAGCAGGTTGTTGGGCACCTCGCAGATGATCTCGCCGTTGAAGTCGCTGATGAGCGCGTCGTCCTGGCCCATCTCCGCCGTTTCGACCAGACACTGGCGGCATTTTAGGTTCGTCTCGCTATAAAAACGAGATTAAAGAAACACTGTCCCTTCTCCTTTTTATAAAAAAAACACTTCTATCATTATAGCTATCAGCTCGGGAGAGTGTAACCACACAATATTTATCTATACTTCTAAAGTCTTGGTGTATAATTTACTGCAGAGTTGAAATTGCTTGAAATCATGAATGTGCCCGATTTGGTTCGTCAACGATTACGACAACAAACCAAAGTATAACAAGAGGACGTAGAATTAGCATAAGCGCTATGTGGACAATCTGACGCAATGTGTTGCCGTCGAATGTATCCGATTCTCGAGAAGTTCATGATGCTAATTTAGCTTTTAATAGTAATGATTTAAATGTGTTGAATTCGGGTTTTTAAACCAGAACATGGATTTGCGCGCCTGTTGCGTGTAAACATTAATGCGCAGGTGTCTATTTTATAGAGTAGTGATCATTGTAAGCATGATTGATATTTTTGTGCATACCCATCCAGCTCAGCCGTTTCGATATAGCAAAGCCCGTTTGGCTCACTGGACGTCAACAGCAAGATATCAGCGGCCACAAACTGATTGTTATCCATCCGAATGATGTCGCCCACCTGCACTGCCGACCAGCGCTCCTTCTCCAGCGTCCCATTTCGAACAGCCTGCGACTTCCTGTTGTTCACCTGCGAGTCGGACATATGCCGTTGCTATAACAAATTAAAATTCATTGAAATATATTAATTATTTCTCCATATGCACCAGTGGCGGATTTAAGAGTTGAGGGGAGATACAAATCTATACACTTCTCAAAGCAACATTGTTAGAGAAAATTTTGCAGTTTTCTCTGTTTTTGCAAGTTGTTCGTATTGTTGAAACATTTGAATTGAGTTAGTTATTGTATGTATTGTAATTATTGTATGTAACAATCACGAATTATTGTAGAAGTGATCGAAATCATGTAACTTTCATGCGATCAGGTCTTTCCACCTACTAGTTTAACGAAAGCCGTTTCCATTTGAATGGAAAATAGTGTTCTTACAATGTAGTTCAGTTCACTGATGTGAATTGTAATTGTAGGATGTCTCTACAGAGCTGTAAAATTGTATAAGTCGAGGCTCCTACACTACACACATAGTAACAAAATTTACCAAGGCATCGCGAACGCTAGTGTAATAATACCTCAGTTAAATGTCACAAATTTGTCAAAACTGACAGGATAATACCCTATTTCACTATTATATTAGTATAAAAAATGTAAACAATAGAGACTTTAGTCATGAAAATGTCAAAAATGTAAAAACTGTGAAAAATTGACTTAAGTCAAGGTCAAAAAAGTGTCTTAAAATTGATTAGTCTAAAAAATTTAAACAAAAGAGACTTTAGTCATGAAAATGTCAAAAATGTAAAAACTGTCAAAAATTGTAAGTCAAGGTCAAAAAAGTGATTAGTCATTGAAATGTCAAATTTATTTCTTGAAGCTGTCAAAAAACGTGACTCAAGCCATGAACATGTCAAAAATGTGTCTAAAAACTACCAAAAAAAAGTGACTCGTCATGGATATATAAAATCTAAAAACTGATTAGTCATTGAAATATCAAATTTATTTCGTGACACTCAAAAAAAGGGATTTAAGTCATGAAAATGTAAGAAAACTGTTAAAAATATACTTAAGTAATGAATATGTCAAAAATAGTCAAATTTATGAAAACATAAATATAGTTATGAAAAATGCCCATGAATGTCAAGATTATTTCAAAATATTGTTAAATGTCATGGAAATATCATAAATTAGTCTAAAAACTGTCATAAAAGTCATGGAAATGTCAAATATATGTCTAAAAACAGTCAAAAACTGATAAATGTCATATAAATATCAAAAATTAGTCCAAAAATTTCTAAAAATGAGATTTTATAACGAAAAATGTGTCTAAAATTTCCAAAAAAAGAGATTTAAGTCATGGATATTTCAAAAACAATCTAAAAACGCATTAGTCATTAAAATGTCAAAAAAAACGTGACTTAAGTAATAGATATGTCAAAAATGTCTTATAATTGATAAAGTCATCGAAATACGAAAATTTATTTCTTGACACTGTCACAAAAAGGGACTTAAGTCATGAAAATGTAAGAAAACTGTCAAAAATAGTGACTTCATTAATGAAAATGTCATAAATATGGTCAAAAATGGTCGAAGTTATGAAAAAATATATATAAATGTCAAAAATTTCTCAAATCAATGATATTACAAAATATTGTTAAATGTCATAGAAATGTCTTAAAATAGTCCAAAAAACTATTAAACTATCTTAAGCTTGATTAGTAATTTAAACGTCAAACTTATTCCTTGAAACTGTCAAGAAAAGTGGCTTAAGTAATGAAAATGTCAATAATGTGTCTAAAGACTGTCAGAAAAGTGACTTCAGACATAAAAAGTGTCTTAAAATTGATTAAGTCATTGAAATATCAAATTAATTTCTTGACACTAAAAAAAGAGTCATGAAAATGTAAGATCACTGTCAATAATAGCGATATGGTAATAAAAATGTCATAAATATATCAACAAATAGTCAAAATTATGAAAAAAATTAATATAAATGTCAAAAATGTCTCAAATAAATGTCAAAATTATGAAAAAGTCTATGAAATGTCAAAAATATTTCGAAATATTGTTAATCATTGTCATGGAAATGTGCCTAAAAACTGCCATAAAAGTGACTTCAGTTATGGACATGTTAAAAATATGTCTAAAAAATGTAAAAAACAGAAAATAGTCATATAAATTTCAAAAATGAGTCCAAAAATTTGTAAAAATGAGACTTTATTAAGAAAAATGTGTCTAAAAAATGCCAAAAACGTGATTTAAAGTCTTGGATATATCAAAAAACTATCTAAAAACTGATTATTCATTGAAATGTCAAATTTATTTCTTGAAACTGTCTAAAAAAAGTGCCTTGGGTCATGAAAATGTCAAAAATGTGTCTAAAAACTGACAAAAATGTGACTTTAAGCATAGATAAGTCGAAAAAGTGTCTTAAAATTGATTAGTAATCAAAATATCAAATTTATTTCTTGACCCTCAAAAAAGGGACTTATGTCATGAAAATGTAAGAAAACTGTCAAAAACTGTGACTTAAGTAATGGAAATGTCATACATATGTAAAAAAAAATTATTAAAAAATAAATATAAATTACAAAAATAATTCAAAATATTCTTAAATGTCATGGAAATGTCATCATTTTGTCATGAATATGTCAAAAAAAAACTATAAAACGATCTTAAAATTGATTAGTCATTGAAACGTGAAATTTATTACTTAAAACTGTCAAAAAAAAGTGGCTTAAGTAATGAAAATGTCAAAAATTTGTCTAAAAACTGTCAAAAAAGTGACTTAAAACAAGGATGACAGTGTCTAATAAGTGTCTTAAAATTGATTAAGTCATTGTAATATCAAATTTATTTCTAGACACTGGAGGACTGAAATAATGAAAATGTAAAAAAATACTTAAGGCACTATTTTTGACAATGGAAATGTCTAGAGTTTAAGAAAGTAGTCAAAATTATGCAAAAATATATATAAATCTCAAAAATGTCTCAAATAAATGTCAAAATTATGAAAAAGTTCTATGAAATGTCAAAAATGTGTCAAATATATGTCAAAATATTGTTAAATGTAATTAATTATTCAAAAACGATCATAAAAGTGAAAAATATGAAAATATCAAAAATTAGTCTAAAAAATGTAAATAAGAAATAATAATAAAAAAAATTAAATTAAATAATTTACTCACGAAAATGTCAATGTGTCTAAAAACTGCCCAAAAAGTTGCTTATATCATAGATATGTCAAGAAAGTGTCTAAAAACTATCCTAAAATCGATTAAAGTAATTTAAATGTCAAATTTATTTCTTGACACTCTCAAAACAAGCGACTTAAGTCATGAAAATGTCAAAGTCAAAAATAGCGACTTAAGTCATGGAAACGTCAAACAAATATTAAGTGTAACAGTGTCTTGAGGAAATGTCAAAAAGGTATAAAAAAAGAGTCGAAATGATGAACAAATTAATATAAATGACAGACACATGTCAAATTTATTACAAATGCATGTGAAATGACAAAAATGTGTCAAATATATGTCAAAACAATGTTAAATGTCATGGAAATGTTGGCCTAAATCGCAAAAAAACTGTAGCGGCTTCA
Organism: Lordithon lunulatus; assembly: GCA_963942505.1. NCBI lineage: Eukaryota > Metazoa > Arthropoda > Insecta > Coleoptera > Staphylinidae > Lordithon > Lordithon lunulatus. The sequence goes on from OZ012669.1 coordinate 51,230,397, forward strand.
TTTGTAGGGATAGAAAAGTACTTGTACCTGTATATGGATAGAAGAGGCCAAGGCCAATATGCCGAGAATATAATTATCATAATCACATACGAACCGTAAGAGATGGAAAAAAAACTTCAATTAAAAAAATCAATTTTTGTCGGTAGGGATATTCTCTACAACTCCAGCAAAATAAAATAAAAAATTAGTGTCAAAAACTTCCAAAGGAATGTCAAAAATGTGTCAAATAAAAGTAAAAAAAGTGACTGAAGTAATTGTAAAGTCAAAAAGTGTCAAAAAATAGTCTAAATTTTGAAAAATAAATGTCAAAAATGTGACAAATTTATGAAAAATATTTATGAAAACTCAAAGATTTGTCAAATATATGTAAAAATATTGTTAAATGTCATGTATGTCAAGTTTATGTCATAAATGAGTCTAAAAACTGTTATAAAAGTCATGGAAATGTCAAAAATATGTCAAAAATGTATCTAAAAACGGTCAACAAATTGAAAAATGTCATGGAAATATCAAAACTTGGTCTAAAAACATGTAAAAAAAGAGACTTTAGTCATGAAAATGTCAAAAATGTGTCTAAAAACTGTCACAAAAGTGACTCAAGTCATGGATATATCAAAAAGGTATCTAAAAACCATCTTAAATTTGTTTAGTCATTGAAATGTCAAATTTATTTCTTGAAACTGTCAATAAAGTGACTTAAGTCATGAAAATGTCAACAAAGAGTCAGAAAACTACCAAAAAACAGTGACTTAAGTCACGGAAATGTCAAAAAAAAAAGGCGGTGATGGGTGTTCAAGGTTTAAAACCCTTGATAGGCAAATCAGGCAACTGTACAGCAGTTTGGAGAGCTCAAGAAATTGCAAAATGTGAAAAAAACAATATTTAGGAACCAGCGGAGCTTTAGAACTTCAAACGATGAGTTATCACAGAGCCTGAGGCATACCAATGATGAAGCAGTTATTTATTTGATTGGCATTGGTAACACACCAGTCTGTATTTTTACAAGACCGGTCTGAACTTACAGAATAGACCCCCAGATCATTCCTAGTATGCTACTGGGATTCTATTGCATGATTTTTAAGTCGTCTTTTTTTCAAGTAACAGAACAAGTGCTACGTTGCCGACAGGACCAACAGCTTAACGTGCCTTGCGAAGCACTGTGGATCGTACAACTAGGATTCAAACCGAGATTCGAACTCGGGTCCTGTTGTTTGCAAGTCCGGCGTTTTACAGCTCGGTTATGCGATTCGAGAATTACTTTTTAATTTATTAGTAAATTATTCTATAGTTATTTACTTATCATCCCACAACAAATATTTCCCCTGATAAGTGTAGTACTTCTATTTTAAAGTGGGGTCCTTGTGTAGTGGGACAATGCACATTCAAGACAACACTGAATCTCTATAAACTATAAGATGATAATAGCACTACAGTTTAACCCCTTTATAGATAGAAAACAAAGTATATCTTACAAAATCATCATATGCATCCTTGATGGCAGTGAGACCTAGCACACCAATGAGAGGTAGCGCCGTTGTTATCGGCGTCAGACTGCTTATAGCTGGAATCAGTTGCAGGACTAAAAGGCACAAGAAGTAGAAGTTGGCCAGCCGCTGGAACTGCTCGAAGAGATTCAGCGGCAGGAATGTCAGCACCGAATACTTCGAGGTCTTGATGTAATTGTTCTAAAAAAAACAAACAAGATATAATATTTTGCAAACTATTTGGCCTGAGTTGTGTAAAAGTAAGTTAACTATTATTAGAGGTGATAGATGTTAAATTTGTATTCCCGACCCTTATTAACCTATGTTTACATATGGTACCGGTGATTCATGTATCGAAACTGCCAAAAGAGACATTTGAAGCATATATTAGACTCCAAGTTATGACCTTTGTATATCATAGCCTCATACGAGGGTTGCTATTTATGTATTGAGAATTGGCAACACTGGTGTTGCTAGTTGCAACCTGACTTCGCCGTCGCAAAGTTTGATTTTTTTGACAATACATATAATCAGAACGTTTTGTTAAAACAGCTATGCCAATTAGCTCAATTGAATGCAAAAAAATGTAGATCTTCAAGGAGAGTATTTTGAAAAACAATAAACAAGTTTATATATAATTATATATTAAATCAAAATAAAATGTCTGAAAAAGGTGAAGACAATCAGAAATGATAGATTTTCTTCACCTATTTCAGAAATTTTATTTTGATTTAATATATTCCTGGGAAGTTTTAGGGAGGATGTAAATCCAAACATTAATATATTTTTCTTCTGTTTTTGGTCTAATTGTTGTATATAATCAAAGTAACCGAATATGTTTATAAATTTTTGGCCTTCCCCTTCTGGGTGAAAGAAAAGAAAGAACATATTGGAGACTATGAACCATAAAATTTATACAAAAATGTATACTACATATATCAGTGGGTTACCTCAGATTGGGTTTTATACAAGTGTATGTAGCCCAGGATTACAAAGAATCCACTGATAGATGTTATATAAATTGTTGTTAACATTGCATTTCATTCTACCATGTACTTCTATTTCAATGTATTAATGTCACTATAGCTGTCAGCGGTGCAAATTGACTTGAGTTCAGGACCAGCTTTAATGTGTTAAATACTTTATTCCAAAAATGTACAAATGAAAAACAGTACTAACTCTGCTAGTATTTTTTCATAACATACTGCGTTATGAAAAAATACTGGTGAATAAAATTTAATGTTACTTGAATGATAGATTCAATATAAAATTGTCATGAACAGTATTACTAAACAGTCATATTTTAATGCTTATATCCCTAGAAGAGCAACATGTTTGGCAGATATGTCCAAGATCTTGATAAATGTGATTTATAAAATTAATACTTACTGCATATCGAAATTGTGAATTGAACACTCGATCATTCGCACGAATTTGCCTTTGATTATCTGCAAACAAAAACACAATTTAGCCTCAAACTACACATCAGTTTTCCAGCAACTCACTTAAACTAACAACATTCTTTTTAACCACAAACAACGGTATCAAATGATACGAATATTCCATAATAACCGAAATCACAATTCGCTTGGCACATTTTACGACCGCGCCAACCAATAAAGTGACAATCCTTAATTAACAGCGGCCAGTGCCAGTGTGTACACAACTCATTAGCACGGCCGTAAACATAAAATTCACAACACACCACGAATATTTTCTATTGTCCGTTCTAAAAACTACTCTTGTCCATATCGAGTCGGTTGATTTAGCTCGCGAGCGCTATTTGTGAACCAATTGCTGGAGCTCTAGCCAATCCTTGACCTCGAATGATCGCGTATTCGGCGCTGTGTAGCAAAAAGAGCCGACGATCTGATTAATTAAATTGGTGAATCAAACAGATTGCTCATCAACTTTGTTGCAGGCACGGATTTTGAGGTTTCAAGAGACCACGTTGTATGGTGTTTACGGTTTTACAAGTGCGTTGGTTGATGATGTTCGTAAGTCCATGTATATTATGAATAGTTTATTTATAGTTTTTATTATATAAACAAAGTTTATTTTTCATCTAGTAGGCAGTTTATAGAAAACATTGTAACTTTTAAATCATACTGTTGCAGTGATCGATAATTATAAATTAATTATAAAATAAAATTGAAATTATTGAATAGTATGACTATTTCTGCAAAATGGGGCATATGGAGGACCTAAAAGAATATGGGAGGCAGTATAGGAACTGGAAGGACGTGAAGAAAACGAGAGAGGAGAGGCAGAGTTGGGTGGAAATATTAAGATCAGAAAGAGTAGAAACAAAGAAAGAGTGATGAAGAAAATAGTGGATACAGATAATGGCTGAATGGATGAAAGGAAATGCAGAAGGAATGCAAAAGGGAGAGAAAGAAGGTGCAGGACAAGTTGAACCAGTTACTGAAGTTGAGGGAGCAGAAGGAAGAGTCAGTAGACAAAAGGTGGAGATACTAGAAAAGGGCAGGGAGAATAATGTAGTGGTGTCAGGTAATGGATGAGGTGTGAAACCGATATGAAGAGGCTAAAAATAAACATCCAGACAGTAGAACTGGTGAAGAGAGGCTATAGTCCTGCTCTAGTTGACAAGCTGGGAAGAAAATATACATATATAGTGGATGGGATATTAGAACATAGCTGGATTGAGGAAAACCAAGGGGGAAATGTGGGGGTAACCACTGGAAGAATGGATATACATGAAAGACATAATATGTTTCCTGTGGATATTGGTGACAGAAGAGTTGGGGTAAATGAAAAGCAATATGCATTGCTTGGGACTGGATGATGCAGGCAAGCGAAGAAAGAAGTGAGGAGGGGCAGGGCCAAAGAAAGAATTCTGACAAGATTGAAGAAGACAGTAAGATTTGTGAAGTTGAGGATTTATAATAGGGAACAAATTGGCAGAAGAATATGGTGGGTGAGGACAGTCCATTGCAACAAAAACCTGAAGAAGATAGGAAAAGTGCTGGACAAGTTGCAAATGGATGGAGAGGAATGGGTCATAGGAGGGGTCTGGAATGTGATGGAGGGGGAATGAGAAGGATGAATTGAAGAGGGTGAATAGTACAACCCCTCATGACAAGTTTTACAATTAAGAAATGGGTGAGAAAGGCAGGTAGGATGCTATGAATGGATGTAAAGAGGGGGACTGGAAAGGGAAGAATATGTTATGCAGCCATGAGGAATGTTGAGTGGGAGGAAAGCCAGGAGAGAATGACTGAGAGCTTATAAAACCCTGGTTATGTGGAGTTGTATGTATAGGACAAATTCCTGAGCTACATAACTAGTCGAGGGTAGAGCAGATAGGACAACATATATATGGTGAGAGTGAGATGCAGTTCAGAAGAGAGGAAGGAAAGTGTGGATGGGACAAAGATACACCATATCTGTACCTTAAGAGGAGTAACATGTGATAAGTAGGCAAGAAATGTGAGGGCATGAAAGCAGAGTGGGTTAGGATTACAGAAAGGGGAATAAATAGTTAAGAGAGAATGGTAGACATTTAATTCTGTAAATGGCTGGTGTGGAAAAGGTGGATGAGGATACATATCGAATGGTGAGAGGTGGGGTATTATGATCATAGGCTATAGTTAACTCATCTTTATAGATCTGATTTTAAAGTGTGTAATGTATATAACATTTCATCTTGATTCATACCAGTCAACATATCAGCACACATAGAATTTAATTAATTAATTATGGTTTTAAACACCATGCCAACATATGCCTTAAAATTTGGTAGACATTTGATTAAAAAAAATAAAAACCATATAATTCAGAACTCTTACATACATACAGGGAGAAATTAAAAAAAAAATGGTTCCATAATATAGTTTGTTCATGATAAATCTTGGCAGTCTAACATATTTTGTTGTTGAAAGCAAGTACTAAATAATAATATTCTTACCGAAGGTAATAAAACTTTTCCTAGGCTCTTTAGACCCATGTGGTGACTCAACCTTTGCAGGCACAGGTGTCTGATACCTCCTCTGATCCCGCCACACCACAATCTTACTAAACGCACCAATTATAGCATCACGAAAACTTATAGTGCCATGATCACTACCCACAATACTAGACTTGGACCGATGTAAACTTGTCTCCGCATCTATATTAACAACACTGTTTTTCTGCTTGCACTTTTTCCGGGTGTGCTTAAGGTGCTTCTTGCCAGACGACGGCTGCTCGCCGCCGTCCTCGTACACCTCAAACACTTCCAGTTCATAATCCATCCTAACCTTATCATTAGAGAACTTGTGTAACACTTATTGTTTTTGTTTTGTTTCGTTGGGGGGAGGGCTTGCACTTGTACTAGACAACTAAATAACAACTCATTCCGCTTAAAAACTTAACTGAACACGCGAAAACATCGGCGGGGTAATTTTGAATCTGCCAGAGGCATTTCGCGGATGGGTTACATAAGTGTGGTGATGTGGCGGTGCGGCTGGACGAAGGGGCGCGCGAAGGGTAGCTGGCGCTCGGTGTCCCCATCAATCATGCTGTTGGTTGGGGCTTTTTTGAGCGCGACACAATTAAATCGGCCGATTTGTGACACTGACATAAGACCACCATTGCGTCGGTATTGCAGGCAACTGGTTCAGCGAGAGGTGTGAAGTTGCCGGGCTGGCCGTCTAAGGCCCGCCACTTACAAATTATTATTGCCAGGAGCGCGGTCTTATTAGAATCCATTTGGATGGCTTTAGGTCAATAAGTAGTCAATCTAATGACCTAAATACGTGGTTAAAGCGCCAGTAATGATAATAAAATGTGAAAAGGGATTTCATCGTGCAATCTCAACTAGGCTGTTTAATGAAAATATATGTTTATGATTTTCAAAAGCTTATAACCCATATTCCTGATTGCGTTGCTGAACGAGATCGAGTTTGTATCAGCTGTTCTCAACTCTCCATATCCGATTGGCTGACGGAAAATCGGAGAGCATAAGTACTGGAAGACTTATATTTATATCTTTAATAATTTTATATATAATTGTGGTATTTAGAATAAAACCCTCAAATTAATTTAAAAATTCGAGTTTTATTCTATTATTATTATTAGCATTAAATATAGGCTTAAAATTGAAATAAACATGATTGATTGAAATAATGACCATATTTATTCGGTACCGGCATATTAAATTTACGATTCCAACCTCTATTTGATGGCAGACAATAAACTAGATTTAGTAGGAAATCTGTTTGCGTAACATTTATTGTTCGTCATATACATGACCCAAGGTTTTAGTATTAATAACTTAAAAATACATTAACAATCACGCATTATTGTAGAACTTACTGAAATCGTGTAATTTTAATGCAATCAGCTGGTCAACAAGACAGATCAACTGTTATCTCACTAATTCGAAGAAACCCGCATTTTAATCGCGATTTTATAGTGCATTGTAATTATCATGTCCACATATGCAATTGCTATGTGCACATAGTGTACAACACAAAACGTAAGGCGTAATTATGAAACAAAATTGGCAGATGCTGCTGCATAAATTATCAACTCACCAACAATATCTGCGTTTGCGCCCGGGCAACCTCTGCATTATTTCATCTTCAGGCATATTTTAACATAGTAATTAGGACTTACAATATTCTTTTTACAAGTTAAAAAGTTCGGTTTGACGGTAGCTGATTCGCACTTGACAAATGTCATTTTGGGAATGACAGGCAGCCACCCTTATAACCGTGCATGTGATTCGGAAGGTTGCCGGAAGGTCTAATTTGTGAAGATCTAATTGCTTTTAAAGCGCAATAAGAAAAATTCACAATATCTAATGTGATTACTGCCATTATATTATCATGTGTATCTGTAGTGCGGTTTCAAACGAATGCTTTGACTGTAAACTGTTACTATTAAACTATTCTATTAGCTTCTCTACTCTAAAAATTAAAACTATTCTGTTAGATTTCTGATTCTAGATCATTCTATTACTCTAAAAATTAAAACTATTTGAATATTCTATTAGATACCTGATTCTAGATCATTCTATTACTCTAAAAATCAAAACGATTCGAATATTCTATTACATTCCTGATTCTAGATCATTCTATTACTCTAAAAATTAAAACGATTACAATATTCTATTAGATTCCTGATTCTAGACCATTCTATTACTCTAAAAATTAAAACTATTAGAATATTCTATTAGATTCCTGATTCTAGATCATTCTATTACTCTAAAAATTAAAACGATTAGAATATTCTATTAGATTCCTGATTCTAGATCATTCTATTAGTCTAAAAATTAAAACATATTCTATTAGATTCCTGATTCTAGATCATTCTATTTCTCTAAAAATTAAAACATATAAGAATATTCTATTGATACCTGAATCTAGAACATTCTATTACTCTAAAAATTAAAACGATTAGAATATTATATTAGTTTCCTGATTCTAGATCATTGTATTACTCTAAAAATTAAAACGATTCGAATATTCTATTAGATTCCTGATTCTAGATCATTCTATTAGTCTAAAAATTAAAACATATTCTATTAGATTCCTGATTCTAGATCATTCTATTACTCTAAAAATTAAAACATATAAGAATATTCTATTGATACCTGAACCTAGATCATTCTATTACACAAAAATTAAAACGATTAGAATATTATATTAGTTTCCTGATTCTAGATCATTCTATTACTCTAAAAATTAAAACGATTCGAATATTCTATTAGATTCCTGATTCTAGATCATTCTATTACTCTAAAAATTAAAACGATTAGAATATTATATTAGTTTCCTGATTCTAGATCATTGTATTACTCTAAAAATTAAAACGATTCGAATATTCTATTATATTCCTGATTCTAGATCATTCTATTAGTCTAAAAATTAAAACATATTCTATTAGATTCCTGATTTTAGATCGTTCTATTACTCTAAAAATTAAAACATATAAGAATATTCTATTGATACCTGAATCTAGAACATTCTATTACTCTAAAAATTAAAACGATTAGAATATTATATTAGTTTCCTGATTCTAGATCATTCTATTACTCTAAAAATTAAAACGATTCGAATATTCTATTAGATTCCTGATTCTAGATCATTCTATCCGTTCTAGATTCTACAAACCATTGGAACTAATACAATATTATATTATATTCTAAGTTTTAGAACCTTTAAATCCATTAGAATAATCTACTAGATTCTATATTCTAGAAACTATAAGAACTTTTAGGATATTCTATTAGATTCTAGATTCGAAACACTATTAGAATATGCTATTAGATTCTAGAACCTATTAGAACTATTGAAATAATCTAATACTCTCTTCACTAATATATTCTAGATTTTAGAAATTATTATAATTGAAATATTATATTTGATTAGATAATCTATTCTATTGGAACCACTAGAAGAATATTCTAGCTTCCAGAACTATTAGATCTATTATAATATTTTATTAGATTTTATATTCTGCAATGTATTAGCACTATAGGAATAATATATTAGATTCTAGATTCTAGTTACTATTCGAACGAATAGACTATTTAATTATATTCTTGATTCAAGATAATAGTTTCTTGAACTATTAGAATTATTAGAAGAATATTAGAATAAATTATAGTTAGATTCTAGATTCAAAACACTATTAGAATATGCTATTAGATTCCTGAACCTATTAGAACTATTAAAATACTCTAATACTCTCCTCACTAATATATTCTAGATTCTAGAAAGTTTCAGAACTATTGAAATATTATATTTGATTAGAAAATATATTCTATTAGAACCACTAGAAGATATTCCAGCTTCCATAACTATTAGATCTATTACAATATTTTATTAGATTTTATATTATGATTAGGATATCAAACACTATAGGAATAATATATTAGATTCTAGATTCTAGGTACTATTAGAACTAATATACTATTTAATTAGATTATTTTAGATTCAAGATAACAGTTTCTTGAACAATTAGAATTATTAGAAGAATATTATAATAAATTATAGTTACTAAATTCTAGATTAAAAAACTATTCGAATAGAAAATCTAATAGAATATTATATTAGATTATATTAGTACTGTCATGATATTCTATTAGATTATAGATTCCAGACACTATTAGAACTAATTCTATTAGATTCTAGATTCTAGATACTAATATTCTATTAGATTCTAGAATCTGAAAACTATTGCAAATATATATTCTAATTATAATATTCTAATATATTTGAGATATAAACTATTAAAATATTTTAGATTTTAGATTACAATACCAGAATTATTAGAATATTCTATTCGATTTAATATTCTAGATACTATTAGCAATATAGATAGAGAATAGAGTTTCTATTAGATTCTATATTCTAGAAATTATTACACCTATTAGAAGACCATTAGACACTATAGGAACCATTAGATTTAAGATTCTAGCTTCTAGAACTTTTAAAACCAATATAATATTCTATTAAATTCTAGATTCTAGAAAATATTAGAACTATTAGAATAACTCTGGATTCTAATTCTAATAGTATTATTAGAAGAATATTCGAATAGATTCTAGTTTCTAAGCTCTAGATAATAGAACTATTTGAATATAAAATCTAATGGGATATTATATTATATTCTATTAGCACTGTTATGATATTTTATGCGATTCTAGATTCCAGACAGTATTAGAACTAATAGATTATTCTATTAGATTCTAGATTCTAGACACCATTAGAACTATTACATCATTAGAAGAAAGTCGAATAAATTAATGTTTCTAAATTCTAGATTATAGAACTATTAGAATATAAAATCTAGTAGAATATTGTGATATTCTATTAGGTTTTATATCCTGAAAACGTTTAGCACTGTACGAATATTCCATTAGATTCTAGAATCTGAAAATTATTACAACTAATATTAGAATTCTAATATATTCTAGATTACAGAACTATTAGAATATTCCCTTCGATTTTATATTAGCAACATAGAATATTCTATTAGATTCTATATTCTAATAGAATAGAATAGTGAATTTTATTATAGATTTAAGTAATTATTAGGACTATAAGAATCTAGGTTCTACAGCATATTACGATTATCATAGAATTTTCTAATAGATTCTAGATTTGAACTATTATAAACTATTTGAAAATAGAATATATCTAGAATATTCTAATATATTCTAGATATAAACTATAAAAATATTCTAATAGTTTTTAGATTCCAGATTCCAGATTAGAACATTAGATTTTCTATTAGATTCTATATTCTAGAAACTATTACAAATAAATATATCTATTCGATTTTAAATTCTAGAAATGATTACACCTATTACAAATACTATCATAGAATTTTCTAATAGATTCTAGATTTGAACTATTATAAACTATTTGAAAATAGAATATAGAACTATATGAAAATTATCTTTGATTCTAGACTGTAGACACTATAAGTGCAATTACAAAAATCTTGTAATAGATTGAAGATTCTAGTTTCTAGAACCTTTAGAATTAATAGAATATTCTATTAGATTCTAGAAAATATTAGAACTATTAGAATAATATGTATGATTCAGGATTCTAGAGGCTATTAGATCATTAGAAGAATATTCTAATAGATTCTGGTTTCTAAATCCTAGATTATAGAACTACTTGAATATAAAATGTAGTAGAATATTATGATATTCTATTAGATTTTATATTCTAGAAGCTAGAAACAATGTAATATCTAGAAACGTGTAACAGATTGAAGATTTTAGTTTCTAGAATGTATAATGTAGTAGAATATTATGATATTCTATTAGATTTTATATTCTAGAATCTAGAAACAATGTAATATCTAGAAACGTGTAATAGATTGAAGACTCTAGTTTCTAGAACCTTTAGAATTGATAGAATATTTTATTAGATTCAACATATTAGAAATATTAGAATAATGTGTATGATTCAGGATTCTAGAGGCTATTAGGATCATTAGTAGAATATTCTAATAGGTTCTGGTTTATAAATCTTAGATTATAGAACTACTAGTATATAAAACGTAGTAGAATATTATGATATTCTTGTATATTCCTGATTCTCGATGAGTCTATATTCTACAAACTATTGAAACGAACTATTATATTGGATTCTAGGTTTTAGAACCTTTATCTCCATTAGAATATTCTACTAGATTCCATATTCTAGAAACTATAACAACTTTTTATAATATTCTATTAGATACTAGATTCTAGACACTATTAGAATATGCTATTAGATTCTTGCACCTATTAGAACTATTAGAATACTCTAAAATATTCTTGATTCTAGAAACTATCAGAACTGTTGAAATATTATATTTTATTAAAAAATCTATTGTATTAGAACCACTTGAAGAATATTCCAGACTCCAGAACTATTAGATCTATTACAATATTTTATTAGATTTTATATTCTACACAGTATTAGTACTACAAGAATATTATATGAGATTTTAGATTTCAGGTACTATTGGAACTAATAGACTATTCTATTAGATTCTAGATTCAAGAAATAAATACTATTAACTATTAGAATTATTAGAAGAATATTATAATAATTTATAGTTATAAATTCTAGATTATAGAACTATTAGAATATAAAATCTAGTAGAATATTGTGATATTCTATTAGATTCTAGAATCTGAAAACTATTAGTAGAATATAGTAATATATTCTAGAAAGAAACTATTATAATATTCTATAACGTATTACTACTACTACTTAGAATTTTGGATAAATCTATTAGAACATTTGATTTGAGATTCTAGAAAATATTAAAATATTCTATTGAATTACTACAGCAATTGGAACATTCTATTTTATTCTAGTTTCCAGAAAGTAATAGAACTATTAATAAATTATGTATTAGATATTTGAATCTAGAACTGTTAGAACTATTGAATTCAAAAAGCTTTTGAATATTCTAAAAACCATTGGAATATTCTATTAGTTTTACTATCTTAGAAACTTCTATATTCTATATTCTAGAAACTATTATAATATCTTAATAGATTTTTCATTCCAGAACAACAACTATTAGAATATTGTATTAGATTCTCCATTCTACAACCTATAAGAATCAATAGAAAATTCTAATAGAATCTAGATTCTAGAACCATTAGAATATTATATTTGATTCTAGATTCTAGAAACTATTAAAACCATTAGTAGAATATTCTAATAGATTCAAGATTCTGGAACTATTAGAACCATTAGTAGAATATTCTAATAGATTCAAGATTCTAGAACTATTAGAACCATTAGTAGAATATTCAAATAGATTCAAGATTCTAGAACTATTATAATCATTAGAAAATTATCGTTTATTCTAGATTCTAGAACTATTAGAAATATGCTATTAGATTTTATATTCTAGAAACTATTAGAACCATTAGTAGAATATTCTAATAGATTCAAGATTCTGAAACTATTATAATCATTAGTAGAATATTCTAATAGATTCAAGATTCTAGAAATATTAGAACCAAGTAGAATATTCAAATAGATTCAAGATTATAGAACTATTATAATCATTAGAAAATTATCGTTTATTCTAGATTCTAGAACTATTAGAAATATGCTATTAGATTTTATATTCTAGAAAATATTAGCACAATTAGAATACTTTTCGACACTAGATATTAGAATCTATTATAATTATTATAATATTCTATTAGATTTTAGATTCTAGAAAATAATACAGTTATTAGAACATTCTATTAGACTTTAGATTCTAGAAACTATTGGAATATTCTATTATATTCTAGATTCTAAACTCGATTTGAATATTCTGTTAGATTTTGAGGCTATAGAACCTATTAGAACTATTCGAATATTCCATTAGATTCCGGATTCTACAACCTATCAGAATAATTAGAACTTTCTAAAAAAAATCTAGGTTCTAGAACAACAATTACATAATTGTCTTTGATTCTAGGAACTATTAGAACCATTAGAAGAATATTCTAGTATTTGAATCCACTGAATCTTCCAATTTCTCGTTTCTGAGACTATTATAACCATAAAAAGATTATCTTAGATTCTAGATTCTAGAAATTGTTAGAACCATTCAAATATTCTAATAGAATCAACATTTTAGTTTTTAGTACCATGAGAACTCTTACAATATATTATTGGATGTATTCTAGAAACTATTTGGAGTATAAGAATATTCTATTAGATTCTAGATTCTAGAAACTATTAGAATCATTAGAATAATATTGTATTAAATTCTAGAACTATTACAGTATTCTATTAGATTCTAGAAACTTATTTCAATAGTACTAATAGTTCAAGAATCTAGATTTCAAGTATTCTAATAAAATCTGGATTTAAGAGAATATTCTAACCTATTAGAATAGGTTCTAGAATCTACAATAGAATATTGTGAATGTTCTAATAGTTTCTAAAATCTTGATTCTAATAAAATATTCTAATAGTTCTAATAGTGCATAGAATAGAGAATATATTATATTATATTATTATTATTATTATTATAATAAAATATACCAATAGTTTTAATAGTTTCTAGAATAGAGAATCAAATCAAATATTCTAATAATTCTAATAGCATCTAGAATACGAACTTTTGTATAATGTTCTAATAGTTCTAAGTGTGCATAGAATAGAGAATATATTATACTATATTATTATTATTATTATTATTATTATACAATATAGCAATATTTTTAATAGTTTCTAGAATAGAGAATCTAATAAAATATTCTAATATTTCTAATAGCATCTGGAATACGAAATTTTGAATAATGTTCTAATAGTTCTAGAATCTAGATTCCAATCAAATATTCTAAAAATTTTAATAGTCTCTAGAACCTAGAATAAAATACTATATTCAGGTATTTTATAGAATCTATGAGAATATACTAATAGTTCTAAATGTTTCTAGAATACAAATTCGAATCTAATTTTTATTTAATAGTTCTAATCGTCTCTGGAGTTTAGAATAAAATAGAATATTCTGACAATTCTAATGGTTTCTAGTTGTAATACTTCTGGAACCGTAGAATATTCTAATAGTGCTAATTGTTTCTATAATATAAAATATAAAATATTGTGTAATAACTAATAGATCTAGAATCTAGAATTTATTAGAATATTCTTCTTATGGTTCTAATAGTATCTAGAAGCTAGAATTTTCTAATAGATCTAATATATTCTAAAATCTAGAATTTTCTAATAGATGTAATGGATTCTAGAATCTAGTAGAATATTCTAATACTTCTAACAGTGCTAATTGTTTCTATAATATAAAATCTAATAGAATATTGAGTTAGAACTAATAGATCTAGAATCTAGAATTTATTATAATATTCTTCTTATGGTTCTAATAGTATCTAGAAGCTAGAATTTTCTAATAGATTTAATAGATTCTAAAATCTAGACTTTTCTAATAGATCTAATGGATTCTAGAATCTAGTAGCATATTCTAATACTTCTAACAGTGCTAATTGTTTCTAGAATATAAAATATAATAGAATATTGTATTATAACTAATATCTATCTAGAATCTAGAATTTATTACAATATTCTTCTTATGGTTCTAATAATATCTAGAAACTAGAATTTTCTAATAGATCTAATGGATTCTAGAATCTAGTAGAATATTTTAATACTTCTAACAGTTTCCAGAATATAATTATATTCTTATACTTCTATTAGTTTATAGAACATAGAATCTAACATAATATTCTAATAGTTTCTAGAATACTCTTGATAGACATTTATAATATTTGTAATAGTTGAAAGTAGAAAGTGTGGAGTGTTTTTCTAATGGTTCTAATCATTTCTAGAATCTAGAATGTTTTCATAGTTCTAATAGATTCCAAAATGTTTTAATAGTTCTAATAGGCTCTTGAATTTTGAATCTATTAGAATAATCTAATACTTTCTATTATCTGGAATCAAATATCGGTATAATATAAAAACCAACAGTGTTTTGAAGACGACCGACCTGACATTTATGACTTTTATGCTGTCAGTGTCAGTGCATGTCGTAACAAATATTTTTATTACTATCAGTTTCATTCGTTAAATTGAAAAAACAACGCGAAATAGGATAGTTTCGTCTATTGTTATTTTAAAAGATGGAACTGCATAGTTAGAAGAAGAAACTGGGCGCACAATTTTACGTTTGGTAATATTTTGAGAGAAAAGTATACACATAAGGCGCTTTCGTTTAGCATGGTTTATCATTGCTAGTCGCCCCCGTGGCGTGCAGTATCGCTCAGTCCTTGCACTCGTGCGCCGCCGGTTGTAAGGGCCGAGGTAGAATTGTGCGCATCGGGAGGCGGCAAATAGAACAAGAGACAATAAGCCCGTACCAGCCCAGAGTGATAAACGAAAGGCACTATAGTCACACGAGCTCAAAGGAGTTGGCGAGACAGTTGATTCATCATACACCGTTGGACGACGGTAATTTCACCTAGTAATATTCTAATAGGCACAATGTAATAGGATATTCTAAATGTTCTAATAGCTTCTATAATAGAATATTCTAATAATTTCAGTAATATAAAACATAATAGGATAGTGTAATAGTTCTAGAAAGTATTACAATATTCTTCTAATGGACAGTATAAATAGTTGATTGATGAGCATTTCGTAAATAAATTAAACTCCCAGTTTAAATAAAAACCATATTCCATCTGTTCTATTCAATATTGCATATTTTATCTATAACCATTATTGTATCGATATTACTATCTTTTATGGGACGGCAACTAAACTTAATTAACACCATGACGATGAACCAGATATCTATCTTTCAATCAATTTGCCGGTTTATGTAACAAAGTGGGGCACGGCGCGGCGCTGACGGAGAACAATAAATCCCGTTTTTATTGACGCATCGTGGAAACTGGCTAATGATACCCGTTGGATAATAAGTACGGATTCGTCCTGCTTTAGGTTACACGCCCATGGATAAAAGCATCCGGTTGCGGGTTTTCCGGACAGGATATACTGCCGCGGTCGGGAGGAATTAAGAGTTTGCGAGGATTGCATTTCAACCACATTGGGAATATCGATACAGGATATGATGCACATAAATGACCATTAAGTTAGTGACATTATTAACTTAGTAGCAATTACGGTTGAATAATGATACGAATCAACTTCAACGTTATATATTAATAATTGATTTAACAAAGTAGGATTGATAAATTTGGCTTGTAGTACTTTATATATGAAAATTTAAAAGGATTTATAATATATATCCTTTTAAATCAAATATATAATATTTAGCAACCCTATTTAAATATTCTTAGTTAGAAAATTTGACTCACACTTCTTCAACCTAAAGCCATGTGGTTTACAGAAATTGTTGTTTGTTATTATTAATGAATTATACACGGTGAGTATAAAATATGGTTTTCTTTCCAATACATTGTAGAAGAACGTAGTTGTAGTTTCTGTGGAAAATAGTTAACAAATTCCAACCTTCAACATACCGATATATCAACAAGTAAAGTTAAAAATTTCAACATACCAGTTTTCTTTAATTTTGTTAATAAACCGCTATTTTATAAAGAGTTACATCCTTTTATTATTTCCAATAGAAATATGTACAACAATTTATATCCTTATTATTTTATATTTAATTTATTTTTAAACAATGTGCTGTAAATATTGATCTGGAATCCACGTTTTATTAATAAATCAGGTATATATGACAACTACGCGTTAATATAGTTGGATAATAAATTTTAGGTATACATAAATTGGCAGCAGCACCTGTTGCCAAATTTATATTATTATTTTTAGTCATTTAGTCGTCGTATTCACCAATATTCCATAAATATATCAATAGCTATTGAACCCATAAGTATTCGTTGTTATAGCAACAACAAATAATTATCTAGGAAATTTAGTTACTTTAGATTCTCTCTATTAGAAACACTGAATAGTTAAATGAAAGGAGTCATGAAAGCTTCAATCACAAGTACTATTCAAGGTGTTTGACATTTGTATTGGCAATTTCTATCATAATGACGTTTTCAATGTATCCATTCAATAGCTTATTGGACCTATAAAGTGTATGGGATGTTGGTGAATACGGGCATAGGATAGTTCAATTTATTTACTACAACGTACTGAAAAGTAAATGCGCTATATTAACCCCGTTACTACTTGATTTTTTATTGTTAGGCGAAACAAAGTTACAAAGTATGTACGAATTACTGGGAAAATATTTAAAACCATATATTTTTTAATTTTAAGCAAAAAAGTTGCAAAAAAGGTGCATATATATAATACAGTATGTGTTAAATATAACAAAAATATCGTCAATCTGTATGAAAGGGAACTGTAGTGTTCTGGCTTGTTTTTATCAGCCACTAATATATGTATCTCATTTACGGGTATTGGTAGTATATGTCGAGTCCCAAGTAACAACTGAATATTTATAATACTACATATCCTTAAAAAATTGTTCTCCCACTTACTTAGATATCTATTTATAATATATATATATATATATATATATATATATATATATATATATATATATATATATTATCAATTGCCTTTTACCTTTCGGTGTAGGCTATTACATTAACATTATTATAGTTTACAATTACTGTTGTTTATACATTTGTAAATTCTTTCCACTCCTTTCTGTTCTTCGCCAGTTCTCTTGCTTGCTTGACTGTTTTTCCTTTCTTGATTATTATGTCCTCTATTATGTTGTCCCACTCTTTTCTTGGTCTACCTCTTCTTCTTTTATTTTCAGTTCTTGCTTCCCATACCTGTTTTGTTTGATTCTTTTTGTCCATCATAATTAAATGACCCCACCAGTTTAGTTGTTTCTTTTCTATATACTTATCTACAGCTTCAATTCCCAGTTCTTCTCTGATGTCATCATTTCTTATTCTGTCTCTTCGCGTAACTTGTTTTACTCCTCTGAGATATTTCATTTCCATTGCCTGTATTCTACTTTTGTCCCTCTCGTTAGCTTCCACGTCTCGCTTCCATATGTCAGTATAGCTCTATATATGCTTTTATATATATTTATTTTTGTCCTTCTGCTGATCTCTTTCTTGTTAATCAGTATATTGCTCAATGCGTGGTATGTTTTAGCTGTGCTGTTTATTCTGTTACTAAGTTCGCCTTCCATTTTTCCGTCTTCTGTCAGTGCTACTCCCAGGTATTTGAATTCTTCTACTTGTTCTATTGTGTGTTGTTCTATCT
Organism: Lordithon lunulatus; assembly: GCA_963942505.1. Taxonomy (NCBI): domain Eukaryota; kingdom Metazoa; phylum Arthropoda; class Insecta; order Coleoptera; family Staphylinidae; genus Lordithon; species Lordithon lunulatus. The sequence continues at coordinate 51,249,094 of OZ012669.1, forward strand.
TTATATTTATTTGTTCTTTCCGGTTTCCTATTACCATCACTTTTGTTTTGTTATAGTTCATTTTCATGTTATACTTTTCTAGGTGTCTGTTCCATACACTAAGGTTGTGCTGCAGATTACCTTCATTTTCTGCTATCACTACATCATCAGCGAATGCTCCTTCCGATATTTTTACAACTTGCATGTTTTTGTACCCTATGTTTACTTTTTTGGTTTCTGGTTTCATGCTCTTCATTATTTCATCCATGTATATGTTAAGTAATGTAGGACTGAGCCCGCCTCCTTGTCTTAGTCCAGTGGTTGTCTGAAATGTTCTTGATGTTTGTCCCTTGTGTATTATTGCATTGGTGTTGTTGTTGTATATGTTTTGTATTAATTCGACTGTCTTTCTTTCTACACCTCTCTCTTCCAGGATTTTCCATAATTTATTTCTTGGTATCATGTCGAATGCTTTTTCCAGGTCGATGAATCCTAGGTATGTGTTTTTATTATTTGCAATTCTTTTTTCTGTGATTTGTTTTATCGTGAAAATGTTGTCCTGTGTGGATCTTCCTTTCCTAAATCCACATTGCGATTCTTCTAGCGTCTGCTCTATTTTTGCTAGTATTCTTTTGTTAATTGTTTTTTCTAAGATTTTCATACCTATGCTTATGATTGTTATACCCCTATAGTTTGAACATTTTGTCTTATCGCCTTTCTTGTGTATCGGTACGATTAACGATACTTGCCAATCTCTGGGTATTTTATTCGTCCTCCATATTTCGTTTATTAATTTTAGTAGTATTTCATTACCTGCAGGTCCCATATGTTTAATCATTTCCGTTGTGATCTGGTCTTGTCCTGGTGATTTCCCTATTTTCATTTCCCTTATTATCTCTAGTATTTCTTTTCCACTGATCATCTCTATATCTGCTTCCGAGTCGTTCTGGTCTCTTGTCTTCTGTTCATTTCCACCATTTTGTGATAGTAAGTCTTCAAAATATTCTTTCCATCTTTCCAGTATTTTTTCGTTGTCCTTCAGCAATATTCCTTGATTGTCTTGTATATAATTTACTTCTTGTCCTTTTTCTTTTCTGTTTAGTTTTAGTGTTTTATAGAATAATTTTTGGCTTTCCTTTGCATTTTTCTCCATTGTCTCTCCGAACTTTTCCCATTCCCTGCTCTTTGCTATTCTGACCGTATCTTTTACTATTTTCCTCTTTAAACTGTATTCTTCGTAGTTTTTACTATTTTTGTCATTTAGGTATCTTTGCCATGCTTTTTTCTTTTCCTTTATTTTCTCTCTTATGTCCTGCGACCACCATGCTGTCTGCTGCTTCTTGTTTGTGTTTTGCTTTGTCCCACATGTCTGTTGTGCTGTCTCCAGTATATTTTTCTTTAATTTATTCCACATTTCCTCTACTTCTTGTCTATCGTTGCCCTTTACTAATTTCTCCTCTATTTTCTCTTTATAGATTTTTGCTATTTCTTTTTCCCTTAGTTTGTATGTTCTTATCTTGTTGTAGTTTATTGCTATATTTGGTCTCTGCTTTTTTTTATCGCTATCTTGGTAGTCTTCCTTTATTTTCGTCTCTACTAGATAGTGATCACTTCCAATTTCGTAACTTCTCTTTACTCTTGTGTCTATTATTTTGCTCCTTTTCCCTTGTTCTGCTAGTGCATAGTCTATTATAGATTTTTCGTTCCTGCTTATCACTTCCCTGGTGTATTTGTGTATGTCCTTGTGTTTGAATAGTGTATTCGTTATTACTAGATTATTCATTCTACAATAATCTAGCATTTTCTTACCATTTTCGTTGAGTACGCCTTCTCCATATCTTCCTCTCATTGCGTCATTATCTTTTACTTCGTTGCCAATTCTGCTGTTGAAGTCTCCCGCCACCTACACTTCTCCTTTGGCTTTTTCTGTTGTTTCGTTGAGTTGCTCCCAGAATGTTTCTTTGTTGCACGCAGTATCATCTTCGTTTGGTCCATACACTGCTATGATAGTTTTATGGTAGCCGTTTCTTTGATCTCTAACTTCGATAGACAAAATCCTCTCCGTAATTGCATCCCATTTATATATATTCGATTTCAGTTTTTTATGCACTATACATCCTACCCCTGCAGCGGCTCTCCGATTGTTATCTACACCGCTATATATGAATATATGTTCCTTGTCCATTTTGTACTCTCCCTTCCCCTTCTTTTTTGTTTCTGTTACCACTAAGAAGTCTAGTTCAGCTTTCTCAAATTCTTCTTCCAGCTCTTTTTCCTTTCCATTTATACTCCTGATATTCCAAGTCCCAATTTTCCATATTTTTCTTTTTTTTACTGTACTCTTTTCTTTGTTTCCATTTATTATGTGTTTGTTCTTCTTTCCTTTGTTCGTTGTCCCTTTCCTCGCTGTATTCTTTGTATTTTTGCTTCCGTCCGTTTTCTCTTTTGCTAGTAGTTTTTTGGATTGGTTACTTTCACCCCATTATCTTTGGCTTCGACTCCTTTCTCCTTTTTATCCCATATGTATATTTCATTGTCTACTATTATCTTTCTATATCCTATTTTTACGTGTTTTCCTTTTTCTTTTTCCAATTTTGCTATGTTTCTTATCTCTCTTTGTATTTTTCTCTCCTCTTCCGTTAGATCATCGTCTATATATATCGTTGTATTTCTCAGTTTATATTTTGCTTTCATTATTTTTTGTTTTTCTTCCCAGCTTGGGATTTCCACTATTATTATATTTCGTTCTGGGCCTGTGTTTATTTTTTGTATTTTGTTAACCCCTGTCTCCACTTCCAGTTTCTCTTTGATGAGTGATCTTACCTCTTCTATGTTATCTATCTTGTCTAGACCTCTTATTGCTATGTTATTTTTTCTTCTTCTCTTCTCTTCAATTTCTGCTTTATTTTCTAGTTTTTCTATTCTGACTTCCAATGTTCTCTTTTCTTCTTTCCATGTTTCTTCCTTATTGTTCATTTCGGTCTTCATCTCTTTTATTTCCTGTTTTATTTGTGACATGTTTTCTTCCATCTTCCTCATTAGTTCTATAATCATTTGTTTTAGTTCTTCCATTTTATCTTTGTCAATGTTCGTTACACCGTTGCAATTTTTTTTTGTTTCCTCTAATCTTCTTTGTGATGCTGGTGATCTCAGTATTTTTTTGTTTTTTCTAACGGTTTCTTTCTGATTTTGTATGTCTTTGTCCTCGCTATCCGTTTCTCTACCTCTTTTATTTTTATTCATTGGCCCTGGCGCTATTTTTATTTGCTATTCTTGCCTTTGTTGTCGTCGCTATATGCCGCCCAATATACTCCTCACCTTTATCGGCGCCAGAGGTTATTTACGGGTCGACCCCTCGTGCAAATAACCTCTACCCTCTATTTTATTTACTTTCACTTACCGCTCTTTCTCTCGACTTTTTAACTTTCCTTGTGTATCACTGTTTCTTGTCGCTGTTTTCACCTGTCGTGTATATTTCAACTCGATACGCCGCTATATTTCGGTAAAATATCGGAGCTGTCTATACACCTGTCAACTGAAGTCGGGACATCTTATTCATCTTATTCATCTTATTCATCTTATTCATCTTTTTTCATCCATTAAAAAATAATTTAACGATATAATAATATATTAATATGTATTTACGTTTTTCCAAAGCCCCTTACCATTAAAAAAAATGGTAATGGGACTTTGCAAAAACCGTCTGAAAATTGCACCATATTGGCGAAGGCGACGGGACTTAGGCCGTTTTTATTTTGAAAATGTGAAATTTTAATCTTGTTGGGATTTCGACCCCTATCGAGATTTCAAATTGCAGGATTTTGTCCATATGGAAGTGTAGACCACACAGCTTTATCGTCTCAGACTAATCAATAAATTTATTATTAATATATTATATTTATTTATTAGTCTGAGTTTATCGTGATTAACGTAACCCCGATAGATGTTACACAAATTACTACGGCTACGGGAAAAAATAATACCAGAAATTGTTAAGTGTGAAAAAATTAATTAATTATTTGTGAAAATCTATAATTTTAAAGGACCTCAAACAAAGTATACTTTTATTGCTGAAATGGTGTTTGAGGCTAGCTTCAGATTTAGATGTTTAGTATGGAATTCATATTCCTAATAACAGTTACACAGCAATATTTACATGACTAATAAAATGAAAAGAGACAAATATTGTCAAGAACGGAAACTTGCAAACCGCAATCGAAACCACCCACACAATCACAATCGCAATTATAAAAAACAACTTAACTAAAATACCGCTAATCGATTAAAAACACGTCACAGTGTAAACTGTGTAATCGCCAGTGACAATCTTTGAATATATTTTTAAAGCGAATTCACACATTCACGCGACGGGGACGGTCGATACAATCAGTGGGCGGGTGCACTTATTTTCTGAATCACCGCCACCGGGCTTCTGCTAATCGTATCGGGTATTGAAAGCAAATACACCCGGCACACATACACAAAGGGTGCGTTCTTCCTAGCCTAGTTTACCACATCAATACGCGCATTCAACAGGTTTCACGATTTGCGGCGTGGCGCGTACAAACGCAGCCGTAAATACTTTATGGGGTGGCTGTAAAAGTAGGATGAAATTACTACTTTTACGGGGCGGCAATTTATTCACACAGTTAAAATCGGGGTGGCAGTTAATTAGACTGTAAATGGTTGGTTTTGTAATCAATGTAAATCAGCTATCAAGGATTTTATATTATAGCTCACTTTGATTTCACAATTTAATATAGTTATTGTAATATCGTTATAACTTCTTAAACAACAAAAACACATAAATATATATTTTTGTACTCATGTCCTAAAACAAGTCATTTCCCGCATGATTTGGGTGCGGGAAATACTGCTTCCCGCACTAGTGCGGGAAATAAGACTTCCTGTACTAGAGCGGGAAGTAGCCAGTGTTGCCAACTTAAAATTCGGTACCAATGTAAATGTGTATTTATAAATAATATGAGAATGCATGCAAGCATTGAAGAAAATATAGACTTTAAATTATATGTAATTGGTAGTATGACAACCTATTTGTTACAACAACTTTAAATAAATATTTAGTATTTATTCGTACAAAAAAATAAATACATTATTCGTGCGTTAAGGCCATTTCGCGGATATATATATATATATATATATATATATATATATACAGGGTGCTTCAAAAAAATGTATACACACTTTAAACTATTGTAGTTTTCCCGCTCTACAAGGCTAATGTTATATTTCTTCGCCAGGTGCCAGCATAATCGTCCCTCTATGTTATATTATCAGTTGGAATTTGTAATATCAACATGGGGGACGTACGTTTGAGTTTTGAAGAACGTAAGCAGGTTATTAAGTGGTACTGGAAGTTTGAGAATGTAAATGAAGTTCAAAGACAGTGGAGAAGGGAGTATGATACAGAACCACCTTCAAGATTAACAATTACACGCATACGAGACAAATTCGAAGTTCATGGAACAGTGTGTGATGTGCATAAAGGTCATTCAGGTCGGCCTCGAACAGCTACAAGTGATGAGTCATCAACGGCAGTCTTGGAACTGTTTCAACGCTCTCCTAACAAATCTTCAAGGCAAGGGGCACGTGAAAGTGATGTAAGTGCTAGCAGCGTGCTACGCATTCTGAAGAGAGGCAAGTATCGTGTTTACATTCCAAGGCTGGTGCAACAGCTAAATGGCGACGATCCAGATAGAAGGTTGCAATTTTGTGAATGGATTCAGGAGATCTTGAAGGTGGTTCTGTATCATACTACCTTCTCCACTGTCTTTGAACTTCATTTACATTCTCAAACTTCCAGTACCACTTAATAACCTGCTTACGTTCTTCAAAACTCAAACGTACGTCCCCCATGTTGATATTACAAATTCCAACTGATAATATAACATAGAGGGACGATTATGCTGGCACCTGGCGAAGAAATATAACATTAGCCTTGTAGAGCGGGAAAACTACAATAGTTTAAAGTGTGTATACATTTTTTTGAAGCACCCTGTATATATATATATATATATAAATATATATATATATATAAATATATATATATATATATATATATATATATATATATATAATATATATATATATATATAAATATATATATATATATATCCATATATCGAAATTGTGATACCCACAAGCTACCTGGTCAATTCGGGTAGAATCGCGCTCATCGGGCGGAGTGGGCCCCCACTCCGCCTGACGATCCGACGGGGGTTCGAAAGCGCGACTGGCGCGACTGGCGACCTACACATAGCCGCCGCACATTCGGACGCAGGATATCTTCAGAGCGTTAGTCCAAATAATCCGGCCCGGGCATGGCTGCTAGGCACGCTGCTGTTTATAAATCAAATCAATCAATCAATACTAGATTTCCTTATATATAGGACTAATATTGTCCATATTTACTTTTAGTTTATTTATATACTTGCTACTTACTATCCCCGGACAGTTTAATGAACATTCTCATCGCAATTTTAATTATAAACAATTAGCCGATGCAAATAGTAACAAACTATCTAATGGTATAATTTGTAGTGGTTTAGTATAATACTTTAGGGCACTTCGTCTCGTTGGAGGAGGCAGGGTAATACTTTCTAGTAAGAAATAATTCGAGGGAAACTGCTGGTTATTGCATAGTTACATCAAACTTGTGTAGTCAACAATTGTTCAAACTAGCAAACAAATGTCCTGTACTCATTTTGGACGGCGCAGTTCTATTTGATATAAACTATAGGCGGTCAAGGGCCTTAAAATACTATGCGAGATGGAAACCTCTAAAAACGGGGAGACAGACTCTAATGACAATTGAAAATTATAAACAAGACGCCGATGCATATAAAAACTGACAAAACATATAATGGTACAACTGGTATTTGTTTGGTATGACATTTAGGGCCATTTCACATCATTGGAAGTGGCAGGGAATTACTACGAATCACTCCAGGGAAACTACTGGTTATTACATAGCTACATCAAACTTGTGTTGTCAACACTTGTTCAAACTAGCA